>OY757905.1:40453712-40563712 GCA_963585895.1 Sepioteuthis lessoniana | reverse complement strand
GTTGTAGCTATTGAAAAGGGAGCCTTCGGGTCGCCCTCGACTACGGTCGCTTACTTTACTTTACTTTATATAGTGCATATAAATATACAACCTCTAATATTGCTTGATAAAAAAGGTTACTTTCCCTAAAATAAAAGTACCAGTAATTTATGATTTAAATTTTTAAAAATCGAAACAAATTTTATTCAGAAAATGAATTAAACAATCAAACGAATATCCTTAGTAAGTTTCTATAACGGAATTCTACAGCTTTCCCTTTAAGCAGGGATTAGAGTACGCTTATGACATCTTCTGCAGATGTTACCTCCACTCATTAAAAAGCAGTGGTCTGTGTAGGACACTAAACTGCATTTGATACTGATTCTCAAGTACTGAAATTCTGGAAAACTCGAAATTCCATGTTCGTGTCTTTATTGTTAGGTCCACTCTGGTCTAGAATGATATAACTTGTAAGGTTCCTATATCTCTATCAAACAGAATTCCTTTTCAAATAATTTGTATACGGTAGGAATACTGTCATATAATAATAAAGTGAGACATTTGTGTTTGAACACCGATCGCCTTAAAACAAAAACGGTAAACCTTCTGATTCTATAAATATAGGTACCGTGCTATAAGAGGGGAGAACAAAACAGTCCGTGAACTTCTTCAAGAGAATGACTTCAGCGAGACAAAGATTTCTATCATAGCTTGGCCGGTATTCCCTTGTTTCAAGCAATTCTCTTATTTTTCTTGGAAAGACTGTATTGTTACGGATTGTTACAATCTTTCGTTTGTCTTATTTTCTGTTAATATAATAATTTTGTTTAGAAAGAAATACTTATACTCTTGCTGTCTGTCAATCTTTTCTTTTTTTATACACATGTGAGCGTTACAAAAATACTTTATATCATAAAAGTATGCAAAAAATGACTCTACAAAGATGTGTTTAAAAACGTCTAATTTCCTAATTCCTCGCATTCAAAGCATAAAATAACCCTAGACAAATGGATACGGTGGCAAAATCAATCAATCTACCTCATCAAAACAATTTTAAACAATTTACATAAATATACACGTTATTTGGTAAAATATAAAACTATCACTGTAATGAAGGTTGTAAAAACACGAAAGTACACAAATAATTAAATATTCTTTTTAAGAATTAAAACCAATTCACGGCCCTGTTTCTTGTTCTTGATCGTCAAGTGAGATACTTTTAAAAGTAACTAACCTGAGGAACGAGAAACTGAAATTTACAAAAGTACTCATGCCATTAAAATTGCACGTTTCTATTCTGAGTCTCATGTAAGTTACATTTACATAATAAAATAAATGATACTAACCCCATTAATGTTTAGTTCATTCAGTTTGCAATGTACAAAAGGATCGGACTGACTTTGGGAAAATCAAGTTGTAGGAAAACGTTGTTTGATTGTTAATTTAATATTAATTACTTATTGGTCTACCAAAATTGCATTTTTTTAGTTTAAACTTAGCATACGATATCATCATCATGATCATCATCATTACCACCATCATCATCATCATCATCATCATTATATACATATATATATATATATATATATATATATATATATATATATATATATATATATATATATATATATATATATAGTTTCATAGTTGAGTAAACATGTTTAAAGTAAATAGAAAGCTTAAAAAATGAAAACTTTTGCTAAAAGCACGCACTTACTAAAAGGAATATTGTCATCAGTTATAAACGTAGTCATTGATTCATAGTTATAAATGCAACAAGTCCGCAAACATTTAGCATAATAAGTCAAAGAAATCATTTATCTATATTTGGGTTTCATTCATCTTACTTAATGATATCGGATCTCTTCCCAAATCTAAATGAGCTTTTTCTTTGTGTTTGTCTGACAGACTAGCGAGCTTAACTAACTGTTATTCTTCTTTGCTGTCTCGTTCCATTAAGTTCAACTTTCCTATCGTTCAGTACGTTTTTAACTGTCTATACTAATCCAGTTAAGCATATAATCATACTCTATATACATCGATCTACCAATATATATATATATGTATGTATGTATGTATGTATATATGCATGTGTAATCTATCTTTCTATCTGTCTGCATTTATATATTTATCAATACTGACTATGTTGGATAGATAAAAGAATGATAGATAGGAATGCAGAAATTAGTAGACTTTGAAAGCTACAAAGGTGGATAGATATGAAAAGACATTAATAGAAAGAAACAAATAAACAAAAAACAAACAGATAAACATGGGTGTGAATAGGTTTGAATTGATACAGGTTTAAGATCTTAAATTAAAAGATCTAATCAAACACATTACCTTTTCCAATGATGTAGTAAAACGAGCTTATTAACCATTGCTCTAGCATAAATATGCGTTCATGACAGCAAATATATATGTGTTGAAATATATCCACACGTTTGAAAAGAATGATTTTATACTGCATTTAGAGATATTAAAATTTTTATCCGTGGCTCTATTTCTTATAAATATGAGATAAAGTGACTGACAAAAGGAAGCGAAAACACTCAAGAAAAGTCAATACAATATTCTTCAAAATAAAGAGCTGCAGTGAACAATTCAGCATAAAAAATAGCGTAACAATGAATAGAAAAAGGGAGATTATGCAGTTAAAAGACAAAAGAAGGGAGATTAATATTAATGGCAGATCAATCCATGTTGGGTTATGTCATCACTGGAGGTCAAGATATAGGTACTGTCATATTTTCATTTATTTTTTTGTTTAATTGTTTCATATGTGTTTTCTCTTGCGTCTGTGCTACCCGGCCCTATTGAATATAAATAATTTTTAAACAGATCCTTTTGTACCAATAAATGTGATCATAAAATTCACTACCATTCTCAGTCAGAGTATACCAGGGAGTAGTTGTAATTAAAAGCTCGGCTTACTCACCAGAACTTCAGAGCAAGATGTAGTTTAATATCATAACCAGGTCACTGACAAATATTTAGTTATTCCGACACGTGTTTTGTATAGAGCAACTGTTTCTTTGTTCACCGCATGGTAAAAGTCAGCTTTATTCTTCTTGAAATCATTTTCTTTATTGAAACAAATTGTTTATTTTAATTATTTCCAGCCTTTTTCTGTCTCGTTTAATTGTAACGTTATTTAATATTTAATCTGACTTCTGTTATTTCTTAAAGGCTACTTTGAAGCCAGTTAAAGTGTAGACGAAGTTATAATGAGATAAAATTTTCTTTATATTCAGATCGGAATCACCTGTTGAAAGAAGACCAGCAAAGTAGCATTAAACTTTAGTTTTTGGATTAGAATAAGATTGTTTTTAATGAATATCATTTTTAACTAAATGGCTGTTTAGATCCAATGTACAATAAATAAAACATCCAGGGAGATAATGCATAAATCGTGTTTTTTAGTCTTCCTTCTAAAGCAAAATAATACTGAATGGAATCTTTAAACTTAACAATAATGTGTTACCTTTACAAAAAATAATTCATTTTTATTTTACTTTAAAATAATAATCCATTTCTTTTATTCAATCCAATTTCCACGTGTTCCAGTCCCCTTTCCCAAGCCCCTAGCGACCGATCACAGCACACCACCGTATTTATTATTATTAACATTATATTACGCATTTGAGAGTTCTTCATACCAGCGTTAGCGGATGGTTTTCCACTCGATTCTTAGTGACAGCCAGTCTCCTCAAGTCTCCAGGACTCTTCTCAGTATTCTAGCCATCTCAACAATGCTGTTTGGATGGTTTCTCTTTGCCTTCTTATTTCCAAGTCCTCCAGTCCCCCGTAAAAATCCTTTGTTGACTGTACCGAGCGAGCCAATTACAAATGGTATCACCGCTCCCTTCATGTTCCAATTCTTTTTTCAGTTTTCTATCAAAGTCAAGGTATTTATCTCTCTTTTCGCTTTCCGTCAGTTTTACACTGTTGTCAGCCGGACCGGCAAAGTCCGCTATTCGGCAGGTTCTTTTTCTATTTTTTTAGGCTTTTTTTTGTTTTTGTTTACTATCACTAGGTCTAGTCGTCTAGCCGAGAGTAGATAAGCCATTTATTATTATTATTATTATTATTATTATTATTATTATTATTATTATTATTATTATTATTATTATTATTATTATTCAGCAAAACTGTACTCGTAATCTAATATTCTTGTTCACTGAGTCGATATTAGTCGCTGCCTCACACCAGACAGGACTTAACACAACGTCAAATGCCCGAAGGGCGATTAAAGTGGGGATAAAGAGGAGGGGAAGGTCGGTTACGAGCCAAGACTCGAACCCTGTTGGTCTGTGCTGCTCATAGACCCGCTAAGTGCAATGTGGGTCTAACGAGGCAAGCAGTATCACGAATCCAAATTTGGATCCGGGCACGTATTCCGGGTTATAGTTTAAACTAGACAACAAGGTCTAGTGCCATACATAGGGGACAAAGGTTGCAGCTCGCCCACCCGAAGGTGGCCCAACCGAAGTTGGGGGCCTTTCGGCCTCGAATCTGCCATTGTTTGATACCCCATCCGACACGAATGCCAGACGGCCCAGCCAAAAGGCCTGGTGAATATTTATTTAAGCAACGAGTATGTCAACAATATTTACCAGTTTTGTTTGTTAAATCATTGTAAATTTCTCTGAAACTATTGGAACGCCGAACACGTACTCATAGCCACACACCCACCAATAAACACACTTCCTAACCCCAAAATATTATTCCAGTTTTTACATGAATTAATTTCATGGAAGTGACTTTTAAATAGGGTCAAACATAAATCTGGTCAACGATAAATTTGATGAAGAACAGTTAAAATCATGATGTTAATGCAGCTGTTTTAGTTTTAAATTCTTTCAGAAAAGGACTAATAAAATCAAATAAGCCTACACACAAACTTTCTTGTATTTTATCCCCTCATATTTTGTCCCTATTCATTAAAACCACATTTTAATGCAATGCAGTTGTCTCTATTTTTACAAAAGAAATAGATTTAAAGAAAAAGGTAAGAGTAACAAATGATATAGAGAAGAAAGGAAGGATGGAAACAGGGAACGAACGAACAAACGAACGAACGGACGAACGAAAAGAAAAAATGAGAGGAAGGAAGAAAGAAATAACTAAATTATCGCTCATAAATAAGTTTACCCATAATTTTTTTCATAAAAATCAATTTTCTTTAAAAGTTAAGTCACCAAGATTTTATTATTTCTGGTAGAATTGTATACAAAAAAAATGAATATTATTTGGCAATATTAATATCAACACTTCAGCCTTATAACTGTTCCCAAAAATAAAATTTAAACGCTTTTTTATCCGAAGAAATTGAATCAACATCTTCAAAAAGTGTACATATAATTATTCTTCTAAATATTTATGTCTTTTGTTACAAAACTGTAAATTTAGTAATAAATGATACAAAAAATGATAATTGACGTTGGCTTTCATTATGTAATTTTTTCTTGAAATAATGAAGTCCCGGTATATATAGTTTTTAAAGAACATTAATGTTTTATGAAAAAATTGTTACTACGTAACTTTTTTAAGCGATACCGTATGTGCTCGAAAAGAACAGAAAATAAGAAGACGAACACAAAAAATAAATAAATATATTTAACTAGTGTGTAAAAAAAATGGACACCAAAGCGTAAAGGAAATAAACGTAGAAACAGAAACAGTCGAAAGAAAAAACGATGATAAAGACTCATCAAAAAGAAAATGGAAAATATTTTGGCAATGAGGAAAGAAGAAAAAATTAGACTGGAGAAAAAGTTTGCAGAATCTTTTTAGAACGCAAAAAGCGTGATAAAATCGGTTTAAGAACCAAGTTGAATTTAAAATACTGCAGACCGTGCAAGCATTATCCTCATCATCAATTTGTACAGATAGCTCGAATTCCCTTGACTCTATCTCTCTCTCTCTCTCTCTCTCTCTCTATCGTCGATCCATCTTGGCTGGTTCTCAAGCCGATATCCAGTGTCCCCACAGAGCTGATGAATACGTGTTTTGTTGGTCGTGCAAATGCTGGTATATCCACTATTGTGAACGGCTACACATTTCTAATATAAGGCAATGTAATCGGGAAATTCGAATTTGATATACAATATCTGTGAAAAAAAAGCAAATATGTAATTCTAATGCCATGAAAGGAGACAAGAAGATTACATTGCGTAGGCATCAACACTTCACCCTAAACGCAACCTCATCATCAGATGAGGCTCTATATCCTCACGTCTGAGGAGGGTGAAGTACCCCTCCATTGTCATTACTGCGAGGATTACTCTGGCCTCAGTTGGTAGTACTTTTGAGGGGCTCACATACAAATATATCTAATTTAAAGTTGTTTCAATTAAATAAAAATACTTGATAACACAGTACTGTGTGCAAACGAACGATTATTATTGGCAAATAAGAAAGTACGATTTTTAAAATATATGAATGTTTATAATTATAAATTTTATAAATAAATGAAATTTTAGTTTCGATTACATTATTGAATCGCATATCAATTTTTGTGTGTTCTTTAATTCCAAAACCATTGTTGTATGGCAATACTACTGACCTGATGAAGGTGGCGCTTTTTAACTCATAGCTGGTGATTAAAAGTATAAATCTGATTGAGAACGTGATAGCAAAATTAGAGCTCAAACTCGGTCACAAAAATTTTGCGTCCAGTGGGTTAGTTTAATTAATTCAATTAAATTTCGATATTAAATAACGTATAAGGAGATGATATGCTGTAAAACAAATAAATCAAATAAAAACTAAAGAGAAGTTTTGTAAAAGTTTAATTTTAAATAACATTTTGTTTAATTGTTGGATTGTTTTCTTTTTACTACTATTAATTTTCGCATCATGGCCTTATTGTTTATTTGCTGAATAATTTGCAGAAAAATAATGATTTATGAATATTAAATGTAAGTTTTCAGCGGTGAAAAATCGGATATATCACTGATTAATAAAACAGTCATCTATTGTATGTGTCAGCTATAGATCGTTCAGATTTCATTACTAAACCACAGTTCTATTTACTCATCTGGTAACAGACACTCTTGAACTTTTAGATTACTGTTCCATACAAATATTTTCAACATTATGTCTTTTTAAATTCGATGTTCAATCTGTCATAAAATCGCATAGGAGTAAAAATAGCACATAATACCCAATCTTTCCACCATTGACAGTCGGTCAATTTTCAATCGGAGTTGTTCTAATTTGACTTTGAAAATTTCTTTCAGCAAGCTGGTTGCCTTAGCAAGGTTAAAGAATGCAGTCTGTTTTACTATTTACTCATAGCTGATGAGGGTGGAACGATGGATTCATGCCTTTTGCAGGGCCATTAATACGAAATGAAACACAAATATTTTTGTTTAAGATTTAAACACTGGTCACTGATTTAATTTCCTTTAACAATAATCATTACGCTGCGTGTGCTTCTCTGTATTACTTATTTAAAAACAGTCCATGAAGGAAGAATGGATTCCAATTAACTTTTGATAATTATCTCCTTTATAGCGAGTATTTTGATCATTTAATTATTACGTTTAGTGTTAATAGGGAACCTAGCAAATTATTAAACACTTGAAATTTGGAATGAGAATTGCTTTATTGACTGTAAGAGTATCTTGATTTAATTGCTCTAATAGAAAACTTGCACAGTCTGCTGAGGCTGCAGAATACACTAACAGCACCTCTCCAGCGGGATGAGACCCTCTTCCCAACGTGTGTCCTGGATATGAGACTAAACAATATGATGGTGAAGTTCCAGTAATCCTTGAACTTTGGGGACTGCGCCCCCCTCCATTACCATCGCTCCCAGGTCCACTCTGTCCCGGAGTGGTAGCACCTGATAGGTTCCTATCTATGGATCAAATCGAACTAAACCATAGTTTCAAGTGTTTACTGTTTGTTTGTTTTTTTTATTTAAACTGTGTAGTTATGCTAAACTGAATTGTTTAAAATAGAATTGTTTTCACATTTAAACTACGTACTTATGCAAAACTGAATGGCTCCAAACAGAACTCTTTTGACATCTAAACTGAGTACTTATGCTAAACTGAATTTTCTGAAATAAAATTTACATCTGTGTATTACCCAGTCGGCTAGGGCTGTAGAATACACCGACTGCACCTCTGCAGAGGGGTAAGAACCCCCGATGAGTGTCCTGTTTATGACACTAAACAATCTGATGGTGAGGTTCCAGTGATTCTGGAGTTTTAGGGAATACTGGGCACCTCTTCATTGCCATCGCTCTCGGGTTCACTCTGGCCCGAAATGGTAGCATCTGACAGAGCTCTCTCTATGGGTCAAATAAAACTAAACTGCGTACTTATGCTAAACTGAGTTGTTTGAATTAGAACCGTTTCGACATTTAATAGTGTGTGGACAAAAACTATACTTATATTAAACTGAATTGTTTTAATTAGAACTGTTTGGCTAAACTGAATAGCTTTAAATAGTAGTGTTTTAACAATTAAACTGTGTACTCATGCTAACTGAATTGTTTGTAATAGAACTGTTCATTTGTATTAAAATGGATTTGACATTAATTAACGAATGCCATGATGCGCTATTTTCGCTTACAGATATGGTTATATATATATTGGTCTGATTAATAATTGAGAGAATGACTAGTATTTTCTCACATCTTTATTTGCCTGTTTCTTTTATTGCAGTTATCTTAGACCTTCAATCAGTTACTAGGATGAACAATGAAGAGAGTAAATATTAAACGAGCCCGTTCATAATTTGAACTTGGGTCACCGATTTTAACTCCTACGATGATACTCGTCGCACTAACCACTTCTCCTTATTATACAATTACAATAAGTATATCTATCTATGTATCTATCTATCTAATTTTGTCTTTTTCATTTCTAAATCCATTTTTCGTTAAAAACCTAGTTAACATTAAAAGTCTCAGAATCCTTTTGGAAAAAGCTTTGAGAAGACAAGTACACTCACATCCCAGTCACTATTTCAAATGTTCGCACTTCAACCGAGAGACGTAAATTCCTGCTCCATACACGTCATTAAAACGCCGCTCTCCAACTTTGAGAAGTAAATCGCTTTTCCTCGACTTTTCTCAATAGTTTCCATGTCTCATTAACAGAGTTCTCTGTACTTAAACAAACGAACAAAAAAGATGGTTATTTGTCTCATGAAAGGCTTTATGACGAGAACATTAAACGAAATTTGCCGCGGCAACGTTCTATTGCAGCGCCCACTGGCGACACACGAATCACATCGGTGATACTTAATGGCGTCTGTGTTAATTCACAAAGAAGAGTGCCAAGTTGCTTAGTTCCACGGTTATCGACCATAGAGAATGACATCACATAAAAAAAGAAAACAGAATCATTACATAAGTCATTTAGAGAAAAATGCTAAATAATTGTGTGAAATCCTCATATATACAAACTTAGAATCTTGAACGAAAGGAAATCGATTTATTTAGCAATAAAATAATTGCTTCTGCGATAAGCATTTTTTTAATATTTCTATTTTTCTTTCGCATTTCTTTCTTTATATCAAGGTATTCTTATCTCTCTATCCATCTATCTATCCATCTTCATATACGTATTTATTCAGATTGATAGATATGCGTGCGTGGCTACGTGCGTATATATATATATATATATATATAACAAGATAGACAAGATTAGATATACAGAATACAACCCATTACCAAAATGTCAAACTGACAAGCAAAAACAAATTATTTACAAAAACGACTATTTTCTGCAATTCTTTCTGGTTGAACAACAGCACACTGGCTGACAAAAAGTCACGCCAGAAAAATTTGTTACAAAACGCAGTAATATATTCGGTTCACGCACTTTGTGCACCAATGGCCAGGGAGACTGGCGTTCAATGCCAGCTCCAGTCATACCAAAGACTCAAAAAATGGTATCTGATACCTCCTTGCATAATACTCAGCATTATAAGATACGTATAAAGGATAAGCTAGAGTAATCCAGAGAAGCAAGTAATCTCCTCTCCTACACTTCGGTGTAGTTGCTATTGAAAAAGAGCCTTATGGTGGCTTTAGACAACGGTTTCCAACTTTAGTTTTCATTATGACTTTTTATATATATATATATATATATATATATATATATATGAATAGATGGCGCATATATAGGGTGTCTCAATATCCATGGGATCCATGTGGCTACTGATAACTCTACTTATAATATTGTTCTATTCTTTTTGGTTTCAGGTTAGAAAATGGTATGCTATAACAACTATAAATCCTTGATCACAATGTCTTGGATAAGAGAAGAAATTTTTTTACGTCAGTACTTATTTGAAGACAAACTCATTCAAAACTGTCTCCAAATAGATGCAACCCATTAATATGATAATAATTTATTACTGAGACAAGAAACTAAAAAAGAATTGCTTGTCTTTAAATCATGCTTGTGGGCACGTGATGGAAAATAGAAAAAGAGTTACTTGGAAGCCGGGCGTGACGATGTAAATACATTCAGTTGAAGACTAGATACGGCCATGTGAAGACAGCTGAAAGTTGCGAGCCCCACTTTGGAGTGAGCTGCGAAAACGGATCTCACACGAGACTCGCAGATACAATAACGAAACCGGTGAACAAGTCGGTCAGAACTTCAAAAGAAAACCAGAGAAAAAAAAATCAAGGTCTGTCTCTGATCTCTTTCTCCTTATGACAAGTTATTTCTCTTTGTCGAGCTAACGCAATCGATTCAGTTTGCCTACTCGGTTTCTCTCTCCCCAACGACTACTTCAAAAGTGTAGTAGCGAATAAACATTTGTATTAGCGAACCAAAATAGAGTTTTTTGTCAGTCACTTTTCTCACGACGAGGTTCTGACAAACACTTAAGACAGAATTACCCGCCAAAACCCATTCGCCACGGGGTGATATGGATAACTATGCATAGTTTTAGTACAAATGTCTATCGGGACCACATCAGCATTAATATCCATTGGAATATCGTAGCGTTACAAACATTGATTTGCTTACAACGCTACGGTATTCCATTCGGTGTGTAATGGTTGAATGCCTTATCTGGTGAACAGTACAATGTTCTATTTAAGTCCCGTAGTGGTATATATATATATATATATATATATACACACACACACACACCCTCACACACACATGCATATATATATAATTTTTTTGTTGTCTGTCCAAAAAGAGGGAGAAATATTTTAAAGTGAGTAGGTCAACAAAGATATTTGTACTTTTTGTAGGATTTATTAACTTTTTTTGTTCTTACATCCGTGTATGTTTCCAGCTTCTCTTTCAACAGAAAATATATATGCCACAAGGCCTTATTAATGGAGAATTGAATTCACTCACGTTTGCAGTTTGAATGGTATTCATTCGGTTATGGGTTATATGGAGGTCACTCCTCTCTTTTTCTAAGAATATGTTCACCTTAGTCTACTTTACTCCTTATTGGGTTTTGATATCTGATACGTTCTTTGTGTGTGTGTGTGTGTGTGTGTGTGTGTGTGTGTGTGTGTGTGTGTGTGTGTTAGAGAAAGAGAGAGAGAGAGAGACAAAGAGACAGAGACAGTGTGTGTGTGTGTGTGTGCGCTTTGGAGTGATTTCGGATTTCACTTGCAGTTATTTTTTTCTGTGTGTGTGTGTGAATTTGTGTCTTGGGATTTTTTGGTGTGTGTGTGTGTGGTAGTGTTATTTGAAATATACTGGTAATCATTTTTTTACGAATATTTTTTGTGTGTGTATATATGTACATATCTATGTATATTTGTGTCCATTTGTGTGTGTGTGTATGATTCATGTTTTATTAAACTTTGCTTTAAATTTTTCTATATATTTATTTTCCTTTAATTGAAGTGACGTGTAGTCGTTAGTTTGGTATATGGGCTTATTTTAAATACACTACAGGTGTTTCGATATAATTAATTTTCTGTTTTCTGTTATTTTAATATTGCTCCTGTGAAGTGATGTCCTTATATTAAGGGCTTGTGTTGACCCTATGTATATTTCTTTGCACTTACTACATTCAGTTATGTAGACTACGTTTTTTGAGTAACAGCATAAATCTGTATTTATTTTGAAATTTGTGTCCGGGTTTATAAAGTTATAAGTTTTCCCTTCCATTATTATATCACATATTTTACATCGTTTATTATTGCATTTGGTAACCACTTGTGTTGTGTTTTCTCCGAAGTGATAATTCTTTAAATATTTTTGGGTTTTCTCTGGCTTTAAATGATTTTAGTTGCAACTAGAATTTCTTTGATTTTGTCATTGTTTTTAAGTTCTTCTAGATTTTTTATTATTTTTGTGAATATTTATGGGTAGTTCTTTTTGTAAGTTGCGACGTATGCTTGAGGTTTCTCGTTGTTGTGCTTTTTCAGGTTCTTTAATTCTCTTTGTAGCCTTTTTCTGCTAACTCAAATCCTTTATCTATTAGTGTTTTTCTATGTAGCGCTTCAAAGCTGATTATTGTGTGTATTCTACGTGCTAGAGTGTGAGGAATGGATTTTATACAATATTTGTGGTGGTGGCTTTTGAAGAGGATGTATTGTTGGGTGTCTGTTGGTTTGTGGTAGATATCTCTGATGATTTGGTCATTTAGGTTTTTTTATCCGATGTCTAAAATGCATTTCTGGGTTTAGGTTTTGTAGTCGGTTGTGTAATTTGTTAATGCCTTCCCATTGGTATTTCCAGATACTTATAATTCATTTTAGTATTAACCATTTGTTAGTCTAGATTTTAAATGATTTTTGGTATAGCTATCCCAGTCACTACCATTGAGCATCTTTAAGATAAAAATGGTTGGGAGTTTATTTTCTACGAGCGTACTTTGAAGAATACATTTGGACAATCATAGAGTATCTAGGGATTGATATAACCATCTGATTGGTCGGATCTAGCCTCTCCTGCCATTTGTCTAGCCCAGTAACAATAAATATACATATATAAATATACATATATAACTTCAGAGGACTGCAACAAACATTTTCAACTTAAAATTGAGTTTGATAAACTTTTTTAACAAATAAATACAGAGATGAATTAAAATAATGAAACAGTAATACAAATTATATTAAGGCTATATCACACGCCGTTTCCAACCGCTGATTATACACACTAACCGGAACATCACAGCACGCAGACGGCCAAGAACGGTTCGTTTTTTTATCTGCCCAGTTTTTTAAAAGTATACATATATATATATATATACACTATTACAAAATATTTATACAATTTCATGATAGCGAAAATATCAATCGATATATATAAAGAGACTGACATGATTGTGAATTTATATGAATATAAGCTTTAATGTATTAGATTTTCAAGTTTCATGTATTCTACCATTACCCTAATGTATGTTTTGACGTCAAAATATTCAGCAGGTATAATTCTAACCTAGAATTTTGAGCTAAAATCTTGAGGTCGACTTCTGCTATAGATCAACTTGTATGCCACATATCACCACCGTACTCAGCAAAATCGATATTAATGATAAAAATCTTTTTTTAATGCACAAGTTTATTTGAACATGAAATCATTTATACAGTGCGATCTATATATTTCTGTTTTATTCAGTAAAAAAAGAGGAAAAAGTAAGAAGACAGTATTTAATATCGAAACACCAAAAGAAATGTAATACATTGAATTGAAACGGTTAACGCGGTATTATTGGATGATTGATCTGTCCGACACGTAGCATTTCCTGATGACAGTAAAACTGAACCAGCTGATAATAATCAGTAATGTAAACCCAGTGGGTAGGCACTGGAAGATTGTACATGGAGCATTCCATAAGTTTCCAGACTTTTTTGTACAGGCATTTAAAATTGTCGTAGACTCTTGATGAAATCAGTATATTATTGCTATACATCTTATGAGATGACTGACCAATTTTTAGAATTTCAGGCCCAAATGAACTGCTACAGCAGCAATTGGAATACACACTACTAAAGCCTGATTGTCACAGCTAATGAATTTCAAAAATGCAATCTGAACGTGAGTACACTTTAGAAGAACGATATGCAATAAAATTCTGTTTTAAACTTGGAAAAATGATGCCACAGAAACGTATGGAATGCTGCAGTTTGCTTTTGGAGCATCTTGCATGAATCTAGCATCAGTATTTGAGTGGCATAAGAGATTCAAGGAAAGCAGGGTGTCTGTGAGGGATGATGAGGGATGTGGGAGGAGTAGGGAAGTCAATACACAAGAGTTGATTGGCCAAAGGGTTAGGGTTAGGGGAACTGTGTTGAGGTTTTAAGGGAGTTCAGGAAGGGATTCCATCGGAAGAGGCAAGCACTCTTCAAATCGGGTCAGTGGCATTTCTACCAGGACAATGCAGCAGTCCACAACTCCATCCTTGTCACAGATTATTTGAGCAAGATGGGCATCAAGACAGTTCCTCAGCCTCCCTATAGTCCAGACCTTGCCCCCTGTGATTTTAGTTATTCCCGAGGATCAAAGGCTGTCGTTATGAGACAATTGAGGAAATGAAAGAGGCTATGACGAAGGTCATTGACACGCTCCCACAAGAGTACTTCTATGGGGCCCTCCAGAAATTGTTGGAACGGTAAAACAAATGCATTGCTGCCGGAGGAGATTACTTCGAAGGGGACTACAGTTTCATGTGTGTACTATCAATAAAAGTGCCCAAAAGAAAAAAAAGCCTGGAAACTTATTTAATGATCCTCGTATGTTGTATTTACCCAATCCCTCCACCCCATGCACTAAGTGAAACAAGGTCAATTTTTATGTGGTGAAAAGTTGCTGTATGTTCAGAATTTCTTTTCTAGACAAGTTGCCAAACCAAAGCTAAAAGATTCAGTCTGCCTTACAACTTACCAATTGCTGAAAAGAATAGTGATCGATTCTTGCCATTTCCGGATGGTGGTGGTATTGAAGCAACAAACCAACAATTATTTCTTACTCACTGGTCCCTTGCTTTTCATTTTCTGAAAACCACTAAGAATTTTCAGATTTAGAAGTCACTTGGTGGCATGTCCGCCTTTGGTGGAGAAGTAAGAATGAGGTGACGTTCTTCTATAGACCCTTTCACATGGACGTGCCAATGTTAGCCAACAAGCAAGAACATCTATACGACAGCTCTGTGCGAACATAGGATGTAGTTTGGAAGACCTGATTGGAGCGATGGATGATAGGGACGGAGGGAGAGAAAGAAAGTGAGAGAGCGAGAGAGAGAGAGAGAGACAGGGAAACCCGCGCAAGTATCCTGACTTGGCAAGGATAACGATAGTTGCGATATGTTTGTGTTTAGAATGTCATCATCGCACCGGTTTTCTTTGACTGTCTGCCTGAAGTCCGTTTATTCCTTCTGGGCTCTCCTGATAATCCTAAATCTACGAGCATATGGACGTACATAACTCGCTGCTGACACGCTATTTTCTCTTCTAATTCATTTAATGTTGATAAATGCTCTTTGGATATTATTTAGACGAAAAAATTCCGATACTAACTTTGTCTTTTGGTTACAAACAAGAAGGTTTCTTTCTTTGTTTAATGGCATATCAACTCATTTTAGGTTATTTAATGCCAAAGCCATTCTCCAAGAACAGTAGTGGTATTATTTAACCCATAGCTGGGAGGAGAAGGGGGTTCATACCTTTCCCAAGGGTATTTGCCCGAAAGTGAACGTAATAGCGCGACTGGAGTACGAACTTGCGTACTACGATTCCGCAGTCCATCGCTTTAACCATTACACCACGAGGACACCCCCAAGCAAGAAGGATACAGTTCCATCGACATATTGTTGCAATCGTGTATGTATGCCAACTTGTAGAGCAATTGTGAATGACACCCCACATACCAGGCATACTGGGATTTTTTATTAAATATGGTCAGAAATGTCAAATAACGTAAATCATTTTATTTATCAGAGACGTGTTGCTATATACTAATGGTTGATAAGCTAATCTCCCACACTATAAATATGTGTCGTTAATTCGACAAATGATATCCATTACTTGTGTATCTATTGTAATGTGCCTACCTAAACTTAAATATAATTAGTAACTGAAAGCTTTTATTTAGTCAAACTCGCAGATTAAAGGTGGGAAACTTGACGCCTGCTAAACTATCATGAGCGGCCTTCAACGACCTTTTCGAAAGAGTCTGATATCTTAGTGTTTTCATTTTAAAAAATCAAAAATATTATTATGATGTTAGTAATCTTTTTTTTTAACAAATAGTATCTATGGAATAAATTTGAAAGTACTTATTAAAAAATTGAATTTAATTTTAAACTAGCTCAAATCTTTTAGAATGCAGCAATAAATTTCAAAGCAGTCGTTAAACATGAAAAGTGATTTAAATATTGATATTTCACAGTATCACATGCCCCTCAGCTGACCCTAAACGTATTTCTTTAAAAACCTAAAGTTTACGAAACAGGTTGCTGGAATTACAACTCGATAATATTATAGTCGGCACTTGTTTTTATCATACCTAAGCTGTTCTAATATTACACCTTATATCACATATGTTTTCTTCTCTTCAATAGTTCAAATAGAATAAATTTAGAGTCATATTTTATGAAGTATTCCTATCAAATACGAATAATTTTTAAATAGATCCATTTGACCTATCAATGTGATCCTAAAAGGTATGACCACTCCCTGTAAAAGTGGTTCAAGGAGCAATGACAATGAAGAGGAACTTCACAGCTTCTAGATATCAACGAATGAAACCTTTGCATTAGATGCAGTATTGATTCATATCCAGTGCACCCAATTTTTGTAGAGGTTAGCCTTGTGAAGAGGATACACTCAGCGTATTTCAAGCTCAGATGACAGAGCGCTTTATACCTTTAGCAAATATCTTACTTCTTAGAAGGCAAAATGGCTTGATAATTGCAGGAAAACGTTCGTTCTGATTGATCATTAAGGAACGAAGCCAAACAAGAACAGTTAAATAAAATGCATTTTTTAATGTACATCTTGTAATACGTCAAGAAAGAGTGGTTTTTCCTTATTTGCTGAATCTGCATAAATGACAGATTACCATTTTCAGAAAGAAGGAAGGTTATTCAAGAATGTGTTGTCATCCATATTCGAGTAGTTTTAAGATATAATTTCAAATAGTTTCTACATGTTCACCATCCCAATCAATACATTCTTGTAATCTCCCATAGTTTAAAAATGTTGACAGTTCTATGAAAGTATATTTACGAAAAGAACAGGACTGATATTACGGAGATTACTAGGGGAAAATCATAATAATTTGTTGACATGAGATGGTGAACAAGAAAGGACTTTTAAAATTATAATGTCATAAATTAAATCTGTTTTATTATCTTCTAGGTGCAAGCCATAAAAAAAATTGTCTGAAATAAAGTGCCATTAAGTCTGCATTCGTGGTAAAATGAATCTTTTAATTGTTATATAAAAAAAAATCCTGATTTATGTGGGTCGTTTAGAGCCACGCGATTTGGGATGTTTTTTATTGTGATTAATACAACGTTTCTTGAAAACACCGATTCAGTATTTAATGCTAAACAGTTTTATTGAGTCGGGATTTGATACTAACCACTTCTGAGTTAACTGAGACTGAAACTTTTTTACAAGTTTAATCTCTGAATTGCTGTTTAACATGTACCACCTTCCAACAAATTCTCATATACATGTTAAATTTTTTTCAAACAGTCTATATCGTACTTACAAGTGTATTTTCGTGGACACCTGACAATAAATACACAACGTAATTTAAAGGAATACATCTGCATTTAATTGTTTCATAAAAAAAAGTTTTAAATGCCAACAATATTTTCTCTAAGAACAAGCTTCCAGATGCTCTTTGTAGTAACCATTTTTGTTTTGAGAAGACACAAATAAACTTTAAATTAAAGGTATAATTAGGAGGACTATTTAAAGTTAACTTTATCAAATTTATTTAAGAACATTATTAGTAATACTCATAGTCCCTCTCACAGGTCACTTGACCTGGTTTGGTTGTAGGAGACGCTATTCCGACCTCGTGTTTTAGACTACAAATAGCTTTGCGTAGCTCACCCTTCCCCGGGTCAACAACTGATTTGAATTCTTAATTTACCTTCTCCGACACTGGATTTCCAGTCAGCCAATTTATACATAGCCGAAGAGAGAGAGAGCGTAGTTGGATTCATTTCTTACCAAAAACATCTGAGCTTTATGAAATGCAAACAACTGTCTTCAATATTTGAACCCTGGTAGCCAAGTCCATTTCCTGCTATTACTAAAGTTAGAACATGGACTTCACAACTAAAAAAAACCTCGTAGTTGGAAGACGTAAAAACATCATGATAGTTCCTCTTGCAATAGATTTTGATCATAAGACACTATGTTTAAAATGTTTTCGCTATCTGAAATAATTTAATTTAAGAAATATATAGTTCAGTCGAAGCACTTAAAATTTACCAGGAATACACTAAAATAAGGATTCTAATTTATTTCCACAAAACTATAACAGATGTACGACAGTCAATAATTTATTTTCCAATACTCTTCTGAGTAGAACTAATGTTTCATACTTGTAAGTTCAGTACCTAACAACTAACACATGAAAATAATCACTTAATATAAATATAATCAAAAATTTAAGTAATATTGAACAAGAAATGATCCTAGTTCTTTCAAAGTGGATAAATCATTTATGATCTTGACATAGGTACCAGAGAATTATTGGCCTAAGTGCTCTTTCACCCACTCATTTCTGTGAATAATTAGGGTATTCCAGTAACAGAGCTTAGGGATATTTTATAATGAGCTCAGGAACATGAGCGAAAATGTGAACATAACTTTTAAATATAATCTAACTTAGAATTATGCCTATGATCAGATCTTTACGCCAACACACAATACTCCCAAGAATATGTCATAAGAGAAAATGCTACTAGCTGGACAGTCAAGTGCTTTTTTTCTATTAACCTTTATTTTCGTATTTTTTATCATCACTAGATTTCCGATTGCCTTACTATGTCGAATTTTGTTTGGTTTTATTATTTTGCTGGTTTTGATCTGTGTTTTGGGGTTTCGAGGGTATTTTCGTTTTATTTTATTTTATTTCTTTACGGCTTTCAGTTTCATATGCCTCTTCTTTCTCATATTTAAAAAAAAATCTCTCGTATTCATTTTTTGTCTTCGTAATAAGTTCTGTCGGTTGCATCTTTTTTTTGGGTTAGATGCCTGCTTGACTGAGCATTTTTCCATTGTTTAGTTTAATACTCACGTTGGATTATGTGAAGGAGACAAGAACAAATAATGGTAATAGATGGAAGAATAATATTGAAAAATTTGTTTTTTTAATCTCTTAGCACCTTTCCTTCTTTAATTAGTTTCCGAGATAAATTTCTGCTGTCTCTCTTTCTTTTGTACGTGTTTCACTGGAACAGTTTTTATTTTCGTTATTTTTATTATCTCATTATATATATATATATATATATATATATATATATATATATATATATATATATATATATATATATAACTCCGAACGAGCAAAATGTGACAAAAAGTCAGTATTTAAGCGCAGTTGAGCAGATTTAAATTCAGAGTTTTCCTTCTTCCACATCACTGGCCATAGTCAAATGAATTACCCGTCTGCCAGACTATTAATCTACGCTGGTGCGAGACACGCAGGATGCATAACATATTCAAGTGTATTTGTGCTATGTAAAATGCAAAGCATTTCTTCCAGGATTTTAACTCAAGTCACTCCCCATTTCCCTTTCCAATAAATATTACAACGTGAGCGCTTTGACTATATATATATATATATTACATGGAAGTGTCTATGACCCTGAATTTTATATCTGATTAATGTGTAGAACATGAAAACCAAGATCTCGGAAACACCGATCATATATATATATATATATATATATATATATATATATATATATATATATATATATATATATATATAAGAAATTTTGTATTAGAAAGATAGGGTGGCTGGAATTTAGTGTGTCTTTCTAAATCTTTATTTGAAATTTCTCATTATTTTTTGGCCTGGAGATTCACATCTAACATATTAAAAATATAGGGTGTGCTGGAATAAATATTATTACAAAAATATAAATATGAGTAATTTTTAAATGTTTTTCTTTTATATGATATACATATATATATATATATATATATATATATATATATATATATATAAAGCTTCATTATTGATATTGAGTACTCTTGAAAAATACTGTAAAATTTGATCCACCATTAACTCACTAAGCGAGCTAGTGATAACCATAAAACCATTGCACAATATATATATATATGAGTGTTAAAACCAAAGAGAGATACACTTCTAGTTTCGTTTAAATGAAATGATAATTCTCACAATAACTGTGATGAAACGCTCATAAACAAAAATCATGAGACCATTTCGCGTGATTAAAACCTACTAAAGCGTCACACAACATTATAGATTCTTATTTTTACGACGGGAATTTCGATGTTTGTTTTAATCAAGAATAATTTTGACTCGGTCATTGCCTAATTTAAAATTATCTTCTTGGCATAATTTACAATTTGAAAACCTCTCATTAAAAGCATATGCTCGTTTTACTTCGAAACCAGACTTAACTTTTATTACATGATGTAACATAACTAGGGATTATTTGTATCACTATAACAAAGAGTGAATTGAATACACATTTTCGTAGCCTAAAATAATCAACTCCAAAAACATTGATAAGAACATTCTAAAATTTTAATCAATGCGATTTATAGGACTTTACACTCCTATTATTTAATTTCGGCTGTATGCCACTTGTTCCCACAACAAAATGGCGGACGCACACATATTCTGTCTCGGGAAACCATTGGCCAGAAGAACTCCGTAACATGCGTAAAACTACGTCCGTGTTTAAATTCTGTTCCGCATTTTTGGAGCCGATTCCAAGACACGTATTTTCTATAAATACATCGTCTTCAAACACTATATCTCCTTTTCCCAATCTCCATTGCAGCGCTGGCACACTCTCTTCAGTGTGATAGTCTTCTTATTCACGAACAGAAATAAAAAGCCAAAAAAATGGATAAGCTTCGCAGACATTAATTTCTTCAATATACTTTGACTAAGAGACTTTCTCCAGCCTCGGAGAAAACGACTGTTTCGAACCACAAAAAGAAATAGACATTTTAAATATGCAATCAATCTTAATCGGACGCTTTCATCAGTAACCTTTTCTGTAGTTTAGTTGTGTGTAGTTACACACACACACACCCTCATACACACACGACTATTTTACTAACAATGTAGAATTAGCCGTATTTTTAATGTATCAATGTATGTTTTATTATAGATATAAATTTGTTTGTTTGTCGCCTTGTTTTGAATGTTCCTTTTGTCCGTGCCGTTTCATATCCTTAACTCATTGCTTCATTCGTTTACTACCTTTTTTCATGTGCCTTTTACCAAGCCCGACATACACTAAACTAAACTAAACAAACACATATACCGAAACTTCAACATAAAATTATGGGAAACTTAAATACCAAAAAACAGAGTCACCACACACAGACTAACTTTGTAGTAACAATTTTATATTTTACAACCAATCAGCAAAAAGCACAAAATAAGAACATTCTAGAAAATCCGGCTCAGAAACTAATTAACAGAAAAATATTTAGGCTCCAAAATAAATGAGTAATTATACGAATCTGATTGTTCATGAAATGTCCGTGCACTTGAATTTTAAGACCCCCAATAAACCCTAACAAAATTCTATTTTTTATCCACTTTACTTCCTAAAAAAAGTATAAATAACGAGGAATTTAACAAACTAAGTAATTCCACTACTGGACAAAGAGAGGCAAGGACATACCAGATACAGAGTGAAGAATCATGCGACGTTCTTTTGTCAACTACTGGAACGCAACACATTGTAACCAAAGATCATAAAAATACGCGTGAGTGACTTTAGAAAACAAAAGGCCCATACTTACAGTCCTTCACATATATATACACACACACATACACATGTATGCAAGTAAATCAATTTTTATCCTCTTTACTTCGGCCAACTATGGACACATTGATTCAATAGACTTTTCCAACATATACACACGCACATTTTTTATTGAACTGGCCATAACTGTGTTTTTTACACACACACAAGCACATGAAATAAACATTGTACTTTAATTATTTTTATCCTGTTTGCTATGATTATAAAATTGCTTGTTTCTTAACGTTTGTTGTTTTCACATTTTATTTGTTTACGTGCTTATAAAGTTTGTGATGTATTTATGGAAACGAAACCTGAAAGTAACTCCCGTAAACTGCGGAATGTACTTAGTCCTCCTCAAGAGTAACATAATTTTGATTGCTTTCATACTTTCCAGTTGATATTTTTTTCCAGAAATGTTGTGCCAATATGTAAACGCGGGGCATGCATTCCCGGCAGCAGTATAAAAACCTTCCTCGCATGATCGTCAGACCCCACTTCGTGTTTGTTGACTTTCAGCAAGTTGGGTTAAAATGCATGTCCAGGGCGATTCCACAAAGAAAAAGACAAGGTAAAAACACAAAAAATGGAATAAATATTTTTGAAGTGGAGAAGAGTGTCCCCTTCGCAAAGAAATTCCTTGGCTAAAAAAAATCAAACTTCTCAACCGATGTACATATCTGGTTTCCCATCTTTTCTGTCTTTGCATATTTCTCAGCACATCTCTGTCTCTGTCACGAAGCCGACTAAACTTTTGTGTCTTCTAAATGGCGGGTCATTTCCGACTGATTACTAGCCTGTTTGAGTCTTTTTTTCTGACTGTGTCTCTATCCTAACCGACTCTTAAATGCGTTGTTCTTCCCCGCCAAATTCCTGTGGCGAATTCCCTCCGTTTTTCACGGTTCTTTAGCTGACTTCTGCGACTCTCTAACTGACCCTGTTCTTCCAACTGTCCCTTGGTTAACCTTCTCTATATAAGCTGGTAAGTTGGCTGACCCACAACCACACACACACACATAAAAGCACTGACGCCTACCTTTATAGCGCTCAGTCTGTATACGTCCATCAATAGTATCACAATTTAACACTGTAGTGTGTGTGGGGGGGGGAGTGTGTCCGAGTACGTGTATATATGGGGAGAGAAAGAGAGAGAGAGAGAAAGAGAAAGAGACAAATACACAGTTACCCAGACCACTACAGAATATACATTTTTAAGCCTTATAATAACCCACTCCAAAAACAAGAACATTTTAAAAATTTCGGCTCAAAATCGCATTAACATTGAAGTTGCATTTTTATATTTTTTAACCATTCAGCTAAAAACACAAAAATAAGAACATTCTAGAAAATCCGGCTCAGAAACTAATTGACAGAAAAATATTTAGTCTTTAAAACAAATAAGTTAATATACGAATCTGATTGGTCAAGAAATATCTGCGCGCTTGAATTTTAGGACCCGCAAAAAAAATTAACTATATCCTATTTTTTGATCCACTTTAGTGACCCCCAAAAGTATAAATAATGACGAATGTAATTAACTAAGACATTAGACTACCAAAGGTCATTCCATTCCACTGCCAGAAGTTCATTCCTTCGACTACCCATCATACACAGGACACGGCAAAAAAACATGCGACCTTTTTTACCGACTATCAGATGCGACACGTTGTCGCCAAAGTTCATAAGAAAACGCACGTGCGGACTTGAGAAAACAAAGACCTATACTTACAGTACAACACTTATACATACACACACATACTAAAAAAATAAATATCTAATTAAAAAAAAATCCGATACGAATCATAAAATAACAATAGAATTCACTTGAAAAACAATCTAGATTTGACAACAATCAAAATCATTATCCAGCAGCAATCAAACGGTACCTATTGCACACACACACACACACACACACACACACACACACACACACACACACGCATATATATATATATATATATATATGTGTGTGTGTGTGTGTGTGTGTGGTGCGTGTAGTGTAACGGTTATCTTTGTTGTAAATGGAAAGAGTGACACGAGTTCAAATCCCAGGTGAAGTTTGTTTTGGGAAAACACATACTAAAAAAATAAATATCGTATTAAAAAAAAATCCGATACGAATCGCAAAATAACAATGGAATTCACTTGAAAAACAATCTAGATTTGACAACAATCAAAATCATTATCCAGCAGCAATCAAACAGTACCTATTGCACACACACACACACACACACACACACACACACACACACACACACACATATATATATGTGTGTGTGTGTGTGTGTGTGGTGCGTGTAGTGTAACGGTTATCTTTGTTGTAAATGGAAAGAGTGACACGAGTTCAAATCCCAGGTGAAGTTTGTTTTGGGAAAGGCATGGTTCATCACTTCTTCTTCAACTTATGAATGAACAGGAGGGCTTTTGGTTTGTTTAGCATTGGTAAGGCAACCTGTCTAGGAGAAAGAAAACTAAATCCAAAGCAGTAGCACTCCGCTTAAAAATTGACCTGTGTCACAATCTGCTCTTGGCGAAGATGCTGTATCATCATCATCATCATGGCGCATTGCCAGCAGGGATCTCTCCGACCCTTTTTCGCTACCCGTCTCTATCGTCCATCGCTCCCGGGAGGTCTTCAAGTGTATATCCTGTATCGGCACAGGGTTGTTGTATATAGGTTCTAGCTGGCTGTCCTGCTTTTGTTCGTCCAAGTGAAGGGTTCCACAGGAGTATATTGCTTTTGAGTTCCTTCTTACTCTTCCTGCAGTATACCGCATGTCTGGTTCGTCTAACACGGATAGTTTTTGCGATGGGTGGTAGGTGGCCGTACAGCTGCTGTTTTACGGGTGTTGCCTCTAGGAGTTGTTCAGTATTGCTCACAGCATTCTTCTGAAATTGCCATCAAGCTTTTTTTTACATACACACAGACACACAGAAGCAAACACACACACACGCACATGCATACACATGCACCTTCACACACACACACACACACATACACGCATCAATCTGTATGGGATTGACTTTTCTAAAAGACGAGCAGAAACATTCATATATATATATATATATGTATATATATGAATGTTTCTGTTCGTCTTTGAGAAAAGTCAATCCCATAATGTTTGATAATATATCAGCTGAATTATTTTATGTACTTTTCTGCCGCCTTCACAAGTAAGTTGCCCTTTTTGTTAAAACTATAAGATTTTAAACATAAACATGAAAATATAAACTCACATGCAACACATGTAATAAGTTTGACATATTTAAAAAAATCTGCGTCAAACTCTTCATTAATTGTGTAAAGAAATATTAAAAATTCCTTGGGAAATTAACAAACCGATCAGAAAGAAAATATATAGCGAAGCTGGTTTAGCCCCAGATGTTTAAATCAACCCGGTCATTTATCACTGGACCTAAGGACTATACTGGGCAAGGTTTCTTGTACATTCTTAACCATAAAGAATACGCCAAATCTAACTGTATGTATTCTCGGTCTAAAACCGGACTTCTGGATTTATTTTTAACCCCACTCTTGTAAGTTACTTTATGAGCTAAATTAATGGAGTGATCGTGATGTAATAGATATCCTCGTTGGAATTGAATACAGTGGTCTGAGTTCTAAAACTGGACAAGCCTTTTTGCATTTCCCATAGCGCTACTACCCTTTGGAAAATGTAGGAATCCAAATAGTCTCACACCAGGTATTGGTAAATAGTAAGACAGATTGGGCTCTAAAACCAGTCTAACCTCTACTTTAAAATGGAGCTTGTGTTATATCCTGCTTATTCGTTGAGGTCGGGTAAGCAAACACATGAGATTAATTTTTTGTACTTAGAGTGACCCGTGCTGCTGTATTTACCAAATCGACTGTATAAATTGTACTGTTTCCAAAATAATAGTAATTTTTTTACAAGCTGAAGATGTGAGAGAAACTGCAGGAACTTTAGTGGCGAAAGAATTATAATTTCAGCAAAAGAAAATGCCCCTCCCAACACACACACACACACATACCGAGAAAATTCAGCGCTTTGTGTCACTGTTGAACTTACTCATTTATATTCTTGATATATTTTTTTCAAAGCTGAATATTTTATTCACAATTTTATTTTTTTCGTATTTGTCATTCATGAATTAAAAGCAATATGATCAACATAATAAGGTCTAACACATGAAGCTTGTCACTAAGAAATTAATGGTTTTGGGATTTATATTTTCGCACTGTTATCCCTTCCTTTCCGTTTTCTTTTTCTTTTACCAGTTCCCTGCTTATTTCTTGCACATATCGTTTCTTTGATTATTACCTTTAATCATCATCTTTTTTTTTATTTCCCCATAGATTCTTTGGTAATGCATATTAGAAGCAACGCTATTCAACAGTAATCTGTAATCAATTTGAAAAAGACCGCGATGAAAATAATGGACCCGGAACCATAGAGCTGCTGCTCATAAATCTCTGATAGATATGGCTTCCGAACTAAAACATCTCAATTTCTGTACCTGTTTCTCACTCATTTCAAAAGCGACAAGAATATCTCGTCAAGTCTACGGCTGGCAAGAATTTTAATAGCAGATTCTTAATTTGCCAAACTATATATATCCATATTCTGGTTTATTGGCATTTCAATCGTCATGGGTTATTTAATGCTAAACCTATCCCTGTAGAAGAACAATAGGCTATGTGGGAGGATAAGGTGATTCATACCGTTTCAAAGCTAATTAGTCAGAATGTGAACATAATAGCGCGACTGGAATTCGAACAAGCTTGCAACAATTTTTCTGCCGAGTACTTTAACTATTACTCTATTTTCTTATGTGTTATATGATAACGTTATATTATGAAAATATATCCTGTCTTAGGATATTTTATTTACAAAAAAAAATATTTACAGCTTCACCCCATTTAATAGTAACGAATAGGGCTTCTATGTTGAATGTCAAGTAATTTTTCCTCTTTTGATATATCTTACCATGGATATTCGAACTTGTACTCGTTATATATATATATATATATATATATATATATATAATGAAATAGATTAATCGATGGATAAATAGGACGATAGATAAATCTAAAAACAAATATGAGAATACAAAATATAAATTTTTTTTTGAGTTTTACCCTTTCCATGTATTTGTTAATTGAAAGAAAATCGCAGAAAAGGATTGAACTGAAGCTCCGCCTCAGTGTATTACTTCGAGAAAGGAATAGATCCTTGAAACCATAAAACTGTGCAAAGGTACAATGCTTAAGCATGGAATGAAATTATTTTACTCATTTGAAACTTGTTCACTCCCCCGTTTGAGTGACAGCAAGTTTCCTCAAGTGTCTAGGCATTTTTTCAGTATTCCGATCGATCTTAACAATGCTGTTGTTTGGATTGTCTCTACTCGTCCTTTTTTTTCCAAATCCTCCATTACCTTTATCAATCCATTGGTGACCACTAAGCGCACTAATTAAAATTCGTATCAACGCCAATATGATGTCCCATAGTTCTTACAATGCTCTAGCAAGGTCCTGGTACTTATCTTTCTTATCTCTTTCTTTCAATTTTGCTCTGTATTCAGCTGGGACAGCAAAGTCTACGATTCGGAAAGTTTCTTTTTTTATTGTTGATTATTACTAGGTCTGTTCATCTGGCTAAGATTAGGTAATCCATTCGTATCTCAAACTCTCAGAGAGGTTTGTGTGTCTCATTCTTCAAGAAAAATTCTGAGTTGTGCATATACCATTGGTTTGTGGGGTGAAATTTTAGCTTCTTGCACACTTCCCAGTAGATCACACTGGCCACCCAACTATGTCTAGTTTTATACTCTTTTTTTGCTAGCTTACTGCATTCGCTAGTTATTTGAATGATAGTTTCATCTATATCACTCCATAACTTACATCTGCTATTTTTTTGAGTTGTGTCTATTTTGGCTTTGACGTTATTAGTCCTTTTGGCGTTTTTCTGTGCTGCTATTGGAATAAATTCAGTTTCTCTGTTAAGACTTCCCTTCAACGTCCAAATCTTCTCTTATAAGATTTCACTTGTTTTTCACTTGAAATGACGATACAGTTTTTTTCTTCGTATTTTGTTTTCTATTCATTTCTATTGAGTTGATGCTTGTGCTGTCTGTATTGTTTCAAGTGGCTGCAATCAGCTTTTCCCTAGAGTTCTTTAACGTACTCTTCTAGTTTTTGTATCGATACATCTTGAATGCCAGCGAGTCCTCTTCACCTCTCTTTTCTTGACACATATAGTCTTTCTACGTCATCTCTAGGATGTAAAGCCTAATCCATGATCCTTAATTTCCTTGTATTTGGGTATAATTCTTGAAGTTTCTCCCTCGTACACTTCAAGAATGGTCCTGAGTATTTGGTAAGGGGGGCGCGTTTCATTACTATTATCATTATTACTATATTACTCCTGGCGAGTTTTTCACCCCAACGTTTGCTGATGGTCTTTTACAGGAGTCCAAGTGACAGCAAGTCTCCTCAGATATCCAGGACGTCAACAATACTGAAGTTCGGATGGGCTCCGCTTGTACTCCGATTTCCAAATCCTCTAGTCTTTTTCACAAAGTATTTAGGGATTGCATCAATTACAAGTGGTATCACCGGCACTTTCATGTTCCATGACTTTTTCTAGCTTTCTAGCAAGACCTAAGTATCTATTTCTTTTATTGTTATCATTATTATTACTCTGTGGTCGACTGCGACGACAAAGTTCATTATTCGGCTGGTTCTCTTTTTTTTTTTTTTTTGTTTACTATTACTAGGTCTGGTCTTCTTGCCAGGATTAGGTGATCTTTTTCTATCTCAAAATTCCTGTGAATTTTGTGCGTTACATTCTCTTGGACAGATTATGAGTTGCGCATATACCATCTGGCAATATGTTCAAATTTCAATTTCTTGCATAATTCCCTGACGATCACCTTTCCCAACAATTCATATCTAGTCTTGTACGCTTTCTGTGCTAGTTTGCTGCATTCATTTATTCTGTGATTAATCGCTTTGTCTCTATCATCACATTACGCACTCTTGCGATCCCGTTGCGTCTTATCTATGTTTGCTTTGATATAGTTGGTCCTTATGGCGTTATTTTGAGCTGAAATTAGAATAGATTCGGTTTCTCTCTTAATGTTTTCTTTCTGTAGCCATGTCCTGGTCTTTTCGTGTAAGATTCCACTTGGTGGTTTAACAAATTCATAGAGTTGTTTTTCTTCCCATTTCTGTTTTTTAATTGTTCTGTTTATCATTATATGGTGAGTACTGCTAACCGCAATAATAAGTATTTCTTCGCTCGTTTTTATATTCCGAGTCCTTTTATTGATGCATTAACGCCCTCTTTTTTAAACATATAATCTACCAATGTCATCTCTCGGATGTAAGCCCTTATGCATCGTCATTAGATTTCTCGTCTTTGGTCCATTTGAATTCTTCCCTCTTCCATTTTACGAAGTATCTAAACAGAGGGACTGCCCAGGTGTTTTTCTCTTCGATGACATTCCTGACACGAAGCTTGATTTCGAAAAGTTTTCTCGTTCGTCTGAGACACTCTTTTCGCATTTTTTTTCTTTCATCTCCAGTTGTTTGATGGTGCCCGCTATAAATATTCCCACGTTCTTGCTGGTTTCCACTTTGTAAGAAGACATGTTATCGGTCAATTGGTGCATGTGGCGGTATTTTGGGCGTATTTTGGGATCAATGTGGTCTTTCCTTTAGTCATCCAATCGGGTATATTTGCTGCTTCTAAGCAAATAATCATTACAAAAGCCAATCAATCGTGGATAGACATGCATTTTAAAGTGAGAATCGATATATTCCGCCATGACCAGGTGTTTTTTAATTCAGTACTTTATTATTATTATTATTATTATTATTATTATTATTATTATTATTATTATTATTATTATTAACACATTTCTCAAGAGTTTTTCATATAAGCGTTAGCTGATGCTTTCCACTGAAGTTTGAGTGAGAGCAAGTCTCCTCAAGTCTCCAGGACTCTTCTCAGTATTCTGGCCGATCTTAACAATAATGTAATTTAGACAGTCTTCACTCGTCCCGTTATTTCCAAGTCCTTGTACCAAACCTTTGGTGATTGTTCCAAGAGGACTTATTACAATTGGTGTAATCTTCCCTTTCATGATCCACGGTTTTTTTCAATTCCCTAGTAATGTCGAGGTACTTTCCCTTCTTTTCATTTTCTTTCAATTTTACTCTGAGGTCAGCTGAGACAGCAAATTCCACAATTCAGCAAGTTCTCTTTATTTTATTTATTTATATATATATATATTTTTTTTTTTGGTTGAGTATTATAAGGTAGGGTCGTCTGGCGGAGATTAGGTGATCAGTTTGTATCTCAAAATCACTGAGCAGTTTGCGCATCTCATTCTCCAGGACGGATTCTGGGTTTTGCATATACCATTTGTTCGTATATTCAAATTTCAATTTCTTATTCAATTCCGAGTGGATCACCTTGCTCACACAGTTGTACCTAGTCTTATGCTCTTTCTGTGCTAATTTTCTGCATTCGCTTATTATGTGATTAATCATGTTGTCTCTTTCACCACATAACCTATATCTGCTGTTTTGTCGCGTCTTATCTATTCTGGCTTTGATATGGTTAGTCATTACGACGTAGTTTTGTTCGACTATTAGAAGAGATTAAGTGTCTCTCTTAAGGTTTCCTTTTCTTAGCCACATCCTTGTTTTCTCGTGTGAGATTTCGCTTGTTAGTCGCTAAAAACGTCCATAGAGTTGAGGGTTTTTCCACTTTTGTTTCCTGATTATTGTCGTTCCGCTGGTATTATTATATCTTTAATTATTAATGTTGGTAGTCGTAGATGTAGTATTTGATTTTCATCTCAACTTTCCGTTTCTTACAACTCTTTACCAGTTTTTTTTTAAGACCTAAAGTGATAGAAAGTACTGAATATATGTATTCAGCCTATTTATGTTTTGAAGACATGTTTTCCGTGGTATTTTTAAGACACATTTTTAATAATCTCCGAAATATGAAAGCAGCTGCCCAAATTGCATCTTTTTAATTGCATTTCGGCACGGACGGTTCGGAATCTTGTTAATGTGTCTAACAGTCGCTTTCATGATTAATTTGGATGGCAAAATCCCTTGAAATACTTGCTTTTTTGACTTCTGTCATTGGTTTTGGTTAGTGTTTATGCCATTTTTCATATTTATTTATTCCATAGTATTTGCATAAATATTTCTAGACCATCGAGATGACAACATTGTTAAAATCGGGTAAAATACTCAGAAGAGTCCTCGAGGATTAAGGAGATTTCCTGTCACTCAGACTCCATTGAAAGAGCACCAGTTAAAACTGGTGCGTAAAATTTGCAAGTATTGAGATAATAATAATGATACTATTTACCAACCCCTCCGCTCGGGCAGGATATGACACAAGGTCAATTTTTAAGCAGAGTTAAACAGGTTTTGAATTCAGAGTTTTCCTTCTCCTAGACTGGTTGCCTCACCAAGGCTGAAGAACCTAGTCCGTCCTACTATTTACCCATAGATGGAGGGAGAATAAGGGGGTTCATACCTTTCCCAAGGGTATTTGCCCTAAAGTGAACGTAATAGCGCGACTGGAGTACGAACTCGCGTACTACGATTCCGCAGTTCATCGCTTTAACCATTACACCACGAGGACACCCTAATAATGATAATAATAATAATAATAATAGTAATTCTCTGGGACACTGAAATAAAAACGGATCACTCATTTAAGGCCAGTAAGTTAGATTTTGAGGTAATTCGATACGAACAATATGGGAAGAAACGGATTTTGCCATTCCAGCAGATACGGAGTCAAAGTAAAAAAGATGAAAACTTGGATTTTCCATAGAACTGAAAAAGTTAGGAAACATGAAGCTGACAGTGATACCAATCGTAGTTTGAACCAATGGAACAGTCCCTTAGAATCTGCAAAAAAATATAGCTGGCGTACTGGAAATTAGAGGAACAATCATTGCCATAGGAAAACTAAACTCAGCAACGATAGGAGAAAGAATCGTCGAGACCTGAGTAAATTTGCATTTCATTCAAAGAAAAAACACTCTATAGAAATGGTGTAAAAATACTTTAGGCGTTAGATAATAATAACAAACTTGTCGGTCAGTGGATTTTGCTGTTCGGGTTAACCAATGAGGGAAAATAAAAGAAATCGAAAAGAGAGACTAATACTTGGATTTTGCCAAAAAGCAGAAAAACCTGTGCAAAAATAAGATGACGGTGATACTAACTGAGGTTAGTGTTTTTTCAACGAGCCACTAGAAATTTATAAAAAAACTTTCGGAATTGGAAATCAGAAGGAGAATTAAGACCATACAAACCACAAATTGTTAAGATCGGAAAGAATATTCTGAAGAGTTTTTAGTGATCCGAGGATTCTTGCTGATACTCAAATCCTAGATAAAGACTTCGAGCTTAAAATTACATTGAAAAACACGAACGGGTGAGATAAGAATACACCCACACGCACACAGATATATATATATATATATATATATATATATATATATATATATATATATATATATATATATATATAGAGAGAGAGAGAGAGAGAGATAGATAGATAGATAGATAGATAGATAGATAGATAGATTTGTATAGTATCTTTAACTATCCATTTGTTTTCATTTTTTTCAAGCTGGCTTCAAAATAGTAGATCTATTTCTCGTTTCTTTTCATATTGTTAACATTAGTCACCCCACTCATTCTCTACTAAATCGTCATCACTCACATCAGTAGAAACAATTCAAGCAATCTAAATCTACAAACATAAAAAAAAGATACATACACTAATCATTATGTTGTCGGCAGAATTCTCTTGACAATACTTCAGAGATGGTAGCCCCAAGTAAATGACTTCCACTAAATACTAAAACTGTCTTCCCAGTTCAAATATGTAAGCATGAAAATAATTGTGTAGACAGAAACTTAATAGTTTTTGCTTGCATATTACTTTTAAGATTAATTTCGCCAGTGGAGATATTGCTTCTTTGATTATTCAATTCGTATCTTATGTCCGTATATACAGACTTGATTCTCCACCCTAATTATCAATTCTGTTATTGAACGTACACCAAGATAGTGTATATTATGAAGGCTGAGTTATTATTTTCCAGAAAACAAAAATTGCTTCGTGTCAATGCGTTCAGTACCAAACGCATTACTTAGATTTAAGATTATTAAGAAACCATTTAAATCAGCTCTTGTGACAAACGTGATGTATTCGTCCATTGTGATATTCATTTTTTTTCAGGAAGCACAATTATAATAATTTGACCTTAGCCTTTCGAAAACATTCTTCCTTTAGAACAAACCTAAGTGAGGGATTTTGGAGATAACCCGCAAATAAGTATTAAGATCTGAATAAATTTATTATCTAAAACTTTTTTAAATTTCTAGGCTGATGTAATTTCTTTAGAATCTCATTTCTTTTCTTTTTTCTTCATCTGTACATTCACTAACCAGGCTTCATAATTAGTTTAACCATATATGATTCTTTATGAACACAATATTTATATCGATAGTATTGTTTCTAGTGACACCAGATCTATCAAATTGTATGTCATTTGGTATCTCTGAATACTGAACTCGGCAAAATAAATATTATATTGTATATCGGTGACTTAGCAAGGATTCTAGGTTCAAGGAGACCCTTCGCGTTCACGGGTGGAGGCATCGGGGCCTTTGAGATTACATCCTACTTCGTGTCACCTAACAGTACTCTACTTCTATTCGTAATTATCCGTGTATATATATATATATATATATATATATATATATATATATATATATATATATATATGGGGGGTATGGGTGTGTATTGGGGGTGGAGTATAAGAACATAATTTTCCCTAATTCTTAAGCTCTAAATTAAGGCAACAAATACGGACAAGTATTAAAATGCATTCAATGGTATCCCGATTATTAGTCGTCTATCGAATGTTAAAATACAAAGAATTGATTTTAGATAAGCTGCAATAGACACTGTTCTTGCAAATTCGATTGTAATTCACATCTTTTATGCTGCTTTCAAAAAATGGAACTGAGCCCCGTGCATAACTACATAACTCAAATGTATATCTGTATCAATATGCCACCATATATATATATATATATATATATGTGTGTGTGTGTGTGTGTGTGTGTGTGCGTGTGTGTGCGCACACGCGTTTAATAGACAGATAAATGCATTTACGCACGTGTTTGTGTATGTATGTATGTATGTATGTATGTATGTATGTATGTATTAGTTTACTCAAAATCGAGGTAAGGCGACAGTACAAAATGTTATGTATACAAGAACATAGATCAAGAAACGTCTTCTTTCCGAAAAGGTTACCTTTATGTCCAGCGGATTCCCCCAGGGTATTCGTGGTTTTGTTGTAATTTTCTCATGCCTTTATTCGCATTCGTCAATATTGCTATAAACTAACCCAGAAGACCTAATCGACTGTCTTTTGATGTCGTATATTTTCTCTATTTCTTTGACATAGTTCGTCGCGTTCTAAGGCAATTTGTCGTTTTATAAATAACATTGTCTTGTTTCATGATTTATTCATATTTCTTCCTCGCTGCCAATGTCATTTCCATTCAAGTTAGCAATTATTATCTTTAGTTTTTGCCTGTTTTTCACACCAGATTTAACTGTTGTTCTTCCCTGAAGTCTGAGTGACAGCAAGTGTCCTGTAAGGAGGTGCCCGTGATGTAATGGTTATCATCGTAGGAAATGGACACGGCGACGCGAGTTCAAATCCAGAACGAGGCTGATTGCACTTCACATAGCACTAATACCATTGTGAAAGGTATGAATCCAATTATTCTCCCTCCAGCTAGGGGTAAATAGTTGGTCAGACTAGTTATTCAGCCTTGGTTAGGCAACTAGTCTAGGAGAAGGAAAACTCTGATTTCAAACCTGTTAAACTCCGCTTAAAAATTGACCTTGTGTGATATCCTGCCCGAGCGGAGGGGTTGGTAAATATGGACAGCAAGTCTCCTCACTTCTCCTCAGCTATCCAGGGCTCTTCTTATTATTCGAGCTGATTTTAACATAACTGAATTCAAGATGATCTTGATTCTTACACAGATCTCCAATTTCTTTTGCTTCTCTTTCAAGCCCATAGCTGTTATGGATATTATAATCTTTTTCTCAATAAATTCTCATTGTTCTGTGCAGAACGAATTATCGTCCAGAGAATGTTTTTATCATGACCAAACAATTTCTATAGACGGGATGATATATATATATATATATATATATATATATATATATATATATATATATATATAGGATTTTAATGAAGATACGTATATGTATTCATTGTCAAAAAAATGATGAAGATCTCTCATGGTCCTTTAAATGACAGGAAATCCTTTATAGTGAAAGACGAGGGAAATTTACTTCTTTACTTTTGGCAGTCATCTTTATGATTTTCATTTGAACCTAACCAGACAAAATAATTTCCATTGACCAAGATGATAAGGGGATCAGTTTAACTCTTGTATGTTCTTGCTCTACAAATGAATTAATTGTTGTTTGCTTTCTTGAATAAGTTTTCCAATCATTTCCAATGATTCAATTGACATTTGACGCCATATTTCCTTTCAATTAATTTTTTAAAGTCTGCAACTAGTTGTTATTAAATGTATGTATTTACCAACGATACGCTCAAGCAGGTTGGGACACAAAGTCAGTTTTAACAGATTTGAGTTCAGAGTTTTCCTTTTCTTAGACTGTTTGTCATACCAAAGTTAAAAAGCACAGTCTATTCGAATCTTTGTCCATTAGACGAGGGGGAATATTTGGATTCATACTTACCCAAAGATATTAGCACAATGTGAAATGCAAACAGCTTCGTATTGGATTTGAACTCGCGGCGCCGTGTCCATTTCTGTTGACGATAACCAAAACATCACGGGAACCTCCTAACCTTTTTTTTATGTAGACTTATTTGCATTCTTAAGATTGTACTGGCATTTGTTTTACTTATACAAATTACAAAATCATTTCATAATTTTTTTTCCTCGGGGTTATGTTATTCCATATAATTTTACTCTACATGGCTTGCAAAAAACATATAGTATTGATTTAGATAATTTAATCAAGTTTGTATAAGAAATAGTATGTAAAGCCAGAATGTTCAGTTATTAAAGAAAAAATGTTTTGAGTCTTATCTATTGTTAGTTATTTTTCTGCTAAGAAAAATAATTCCATATATTTTGCTTGAACTAGTATTAACAGCTGATATAATAAGCTGCCTTTGCCTTTGTTACAAACTAAACAAAGCTCATTTAATAAAAACTACTAATTAAATTATTTCATTTGAAAACGCCGTTTAGTCGCCTGTTAACAATTCCATATGACTGAATATACCACAGCCATCACAGCTATGTTTATCGAATGTTTAATCATTGTTTATCCAATTACACTGAATAAGCTGACAAAGAACTAAGTAATTACTTAATACTTATTGTGTCAACATTTATCTTTTCTGGCTGTCGCTTCTTTATTGTCACCACTTAAAGCTAACAATATTACGCTGTGCAAATACTTGCCCGAACGCGCTCTACATTCTTGAAACATCAACCAGAACTTCTGCTATGTTTGCCACGTCATTGCTTCTGGTATTGGTAGGAATTACATGACAAATAAAACATTTCATGTCGTCAGTTGTCTGCGGCCTATGATTGAGGATATTATCAGGTATTCTCAGAAGAAGTAATTACAAGATATCAGCACGTAATGAGATGTGCTACCTTAGAAAATGTGCTTCAAAAGTTTTCTAGATGCCCTCGATATGTCTGCTGTGTTGCACACTTGAGGTATGCAGCTCAAAGACAAATTAACACCCACTCACCACTATTAACGCCTACACGGCGGCAATTAACATCCGGAAGATTATTATTCTGGGCAATGGATTTCATTTTGGTTTTAATTTGATATATTTCATTAGTATCAAAGATTTCACCCTTAAATATCGTACCAACCATGATGAATTAAATAAGTGTTGGCACGAATATATAGATTGCTATTTGTGTGTATCTGATATAAATAATTGGCTCAAAGTTATATTATATCAAGTATAGCTCTCGTATATGAAAATATTCACACAGTTCTACGGTGGACAGAGTGTTCACCAATGACCCTGGAGACCGGAGTTCATCACTGGTCGAGCCATGCCAAAGATAAAAAAAATGGTACTTGAAGCCTCCTTGCTTAAGACTCAGCATTATAAGGTATGGATCAAGAGTAAAGTCGAGCAATCCAAGGAAAGGAGTAACGCCCTCCCCAACACCTCAGTGTAGTAGCAATTGAAAAGCGAACGTTCGGGTCATCATCGATTGCAGTCGCAACCTTTGATTACTACTTTGAATAATATGCTTCGAAGTAACTATCTATATTTAATTATAGTCATTTTTTGGCACTATTATATGGTTTCCAAAATTTAAAATAATCAATAGAAAAGAATTATACCTTCAAGCAACTCTTCTATTGCAACAAGTATTCCAATCAAATATGATTAATTTTAAACAGATCTATTAAATCTTTTGACGCAACCCTAACAGGTTCTTCCTCTCTGGGTTAGAATAAACCTGGGAGTAATAGCAATAAAGGCATATACCATACTCCTCAGAATTCCTAAACTTGTGATTCACTGTCAGATATATTACAATGTCATAATTATACCACCACTTTTTTGGAGTTTGAAACCTATCTTTCTACTGTAGATAGAGTCATCAAATTCAAAGTCCCGCACACTTGCTGACCATCTGTAGAGGAAAGACAGTCAAATTCTTCCAAGTTACTGATATTGATTAGATAGGTACCTTAAATTTCAGAATGATATTTCATTGACATTTTGTAACTAAGTCCGTTTTCATGGTGTTTCTTATATTTTTAATTTAAGAACTTAGCTTTTTTTTGTTTTGCTTTGTTTTTGTTTTGTTTTTTTTTTTCTTTCTTCTGTGGGGAGTTGGGTAAGATTAATCATACTCGAATAGTCTCCGTCAAAAATAGCTAGAATATTCACACACGGATAAGCACTTCTATCTAGGACCAGATTATATGCACCCTCTTCTTAAGATCAAAGTTCACCCCCTTTAATAATCACCGTAGTATCTTTTTCATCTATCTAGGGTCTAAGTGTCATATCTTCAGGTTTCTGCTTGGGTCAATGTAGCAACTGTACACTTACACGTGGTGCGCACAAGTTGATATTATCACGATGTTTAAGAAGCAGAATGGAAGTGTAGAGGACATATGTTTTTTGTTGTTGTTGTTGTTGTTTTTTTTGGGGGGGGGGTTCAGGTCGGTCGTTCAAATCACTGGATGATTCATATGTAAATTCTATGTTTCTGTTAACAAAGGTATTGTAGTGCAATGGTTATCGTAAAAATAAAATGAACACAGTGACTCGAATTCAAATCCTCGACGATGCTGTTAGAATTTCAAATTGTGCTAATACTCTTGCGAAAGTTATGTATCCAAATATCATCTCTCTGAAAATGGAAAAAGAGCTGAGCAAACTGAATATTTTAACCTTGGTATGGCAAGCAACCTAGAAGAAGAAAAAAGTTGAATATAATCCTGTTAACAGCTGAGGCTTCAAAATTGACCGACAGCATTTCTGAAGGAGAGGAAGAACCCCAAACAGTGAGTGTCCTGGTATGACTTTAGAATATACGATAGGGAGGCTCCTGTTTGGAGCTCTGGGTAATTTGCCATTGCTTCCAGCTCCACTCAGACCCGAAATGGTAGCACCTTATAGGCTCCTATCTTTAGGTCAAATAAGGTTGTTTCATATTTAACTCTGTGCAAACAAATTATTTGGGATAAATTGAATTGTTAGAAATAGAAGTGGTTTATCTTTTAACTGTGTGTAAACAAATAACTGATATCTAATTGAATTGTTAGTGATATATAGCAATACAAGGAAACACTTAAATGAGTGCAATAAAACTATTTGTGTGGAATATTTGGAACCATCTGTGTGCAAATGAAAGGGTAATGTTGTATAGAATTATTAGTGTTAAATATAAATACTTGAAACTATTCACATGTGTGTTTGAATTGAATTATTGGTATTTCACACTAAATGGGACCATTTAACAGTGTGTAAATGATTGTATAGTTTTGAATCAAATAATTAGAGTTAAATAGCAATACTTGTAACCACTTCACAGTCTAACAAACAAATAATTAATACTGAATAGAAGTATTAGGGCTAAATAGCAATTGTTGAAATCATTTAACTATGTAGAAACAATAAAAATACGAGTGTGGAAACAAATTAGTTGTAACTCATTTAACAATGAAATTACCGACAAACTATTCACTTAAAAATAATAGGTTTCCGTTTCCAGAAGATTTTTCACAGAGGTCAGTAAATTTATTCTACTAAACTATTCATTTAAAAATGCACATTTGATTTAAAATAGTAATGTCTTGAATCTCAGCTGTATTATGTGTTGTTTAAATGAAGAATGAAGACTTATGCGACTTAATTTCCAGGAAAAACTTTACTTTTGGAAGACGAACTTCTAAATTTGCTAAAGAAAACCCCCAAAATTGCCTCCCCCCCCTGAAAAGAAAGGAAAAAGAAAAAAAAATCCAAAACACCTCAAATGTAGTCTAACACGTGCTAAAGACGAAAGCCATAAAAGAGTTGACTCCTCCTCTCTCTTTCTTTCTCTCTCTCTGTCCACCACTAGATGACCATGTAATATTCCCCAAAACTTCTTTGAATTTTAACATCCAGCAGTCCTGGACTTTAACTAAGTTAAAACTTAAGATAAAAAAGAGAATTTTTTTTTTTTTTTTTTTTTTTACTACCTCGTACACATGGGAAGCAGCATGATGTACGTGTGAGTCTTGCGGCTTAACGCTCAAGATTGTCAGTTCGATCGGGGAACTACTGCTGCTCATCTATAAGAGTGGCTTCTATAGATGAGAACAAAAACAGCCATCGAAAGATAACCATGACTCGTACTCAAACCAGATCCATAAACCGCATCGCTCTTCGCGCGGGTAAAAAAGGGGCGCGTCCTGCTGAGGTTGGAGCCCTGGCCTCAGTGTTCGAAAAATCAGCTACAGAGCTCAAACTCAAACAAAAACTACTAAAATGCAAACAAACAATACAGATAGCGACATTTAACGTGAGAACCCTAAATAGAATAGGTCAACTAGCAGAGCTAACTGCATCAGCCGTAGAACATAAGATAGATATAATTTGCATACAAGAGCACCGATACACGCACACCGAAGATATCAAGTATCACGAAACTGGTAATGGATGGATGCTGGTGACTGTATCGGCATGGAAAAACTCTGTTAATGCATCGGTAGGAGGGGTGGGAATACTTCTAGGACCAAGAGCGTTAAAAACACTGAACAGCATTGAGAGAATACAACCTAGGATGATGGCCGCAACGTTTAATGGCAACCCCAAAGCAACAATTATCTCCTGCTACAGCCCTACCAATGTTAGCGAAGAAAACGAAATAGCCACCTTCTACGAAGATCTATCCTCCGTAGTACGTAGCATTCCGAAACACAACCTGCTAGTCATTGGCGGAGATATGAATGCACAAATCGGGAAAAACAGACACAACAAATACAGCCTACACTGCGCGTCTAACAGGAATGGACAGCATTTAATAGATTTCATGATAGAAAATAGATTAACATGCCTCAATACAAACTTTCAAAAAAGGGAGGGGAAATTATGGACCTACACATACGCGAATAAGAGTAAAGCACAGATAGACTACGTCCTTATAAACAGGAAATGGAAAAACAGTGCGATGAATTGCGAGGCATACTCCTCTTTCGAGGGTGTGTCCTCCGATCATCGAATAGTTACGGCCAAAGTACGACTAAGCCTAAGAAAAAACGCCACACGTAAAGTGACGACCAACCACTATGACTGGGCCCTACTCAACAACAGAGATATTAGAGATAAGTATGCATTAGAATTAAGAAACAGATTCGAAGCACTACAAGAGAAGGCAGAAATAGGCACCCCAAATGACGAATATGAAAATTTTGTAGAAGCACACCTGGAGGCAGCAGAAAAGTGTATTCCAATAAAACCTAGAACTAAATATAGAGTCCCTTGGGAAACGCTAGCGGCTAGAGAAAAACGTGCACTTGTGAAGACTGCCTCCAAAAGCTATCGAAAGAACCCAACAAACACAAATGCACGAAAACTAGAAAAGGCACAACATCAATTAACAGGAATATACCTAAAAGAACAGGCAGAATACGTACAAAATCAGATAGATAAGATTAGAGACTCAGTGGAAGATAGGCAATCCAGAATAGCCTGGCAAACAATAAACGAAGTAAGTGGAAGGAAGAGCACAGCCAAAGCAAAATTGAAAGCTGCAAGCCAACAAGAAAGAATAAAACTGTGGGAACAGCATTTCAAAAATCTACTAGGAAACCCACCGGAAATAACGGATGAACCGATCACCAGAATTATTAGTAAGCAATTAGACGTAAAACTAGGTCCTTTCACCAAAGAAGAACTAGACTCGGTTCTCAGAAGAATTAAAAATAGGAAAGCGGCGGGGCTAGACGAGATCCCCCCAGAAGTGTGGAAGACGAGACAATTCGACGATATACTGCTCCGGCAATGCAACGCAGTCTATAGTCAAAATAGGATAGAACGATGGACGAAGGGATGCATCCTTCCATTCCCTAAAAAAGGCGACCTCGGACTAGCCAAGAACTACCGAGGGATAACACTTACATCCATAGCAGCCAAAATCTACAATGCCCTACTACGAAACCGCATAGAACCCGAAATAGACAACATCCTTAGGAAAAACCAAAATGGCTTCCGGAGAAATAGATCCACAACCTCACAAATACTGACCATCCGTAGAATCCTGGAAGGCGTTCGGGCAAAAAACTTACAGGCGACATTACTATTTGTCGACTTTACCAAGGCATTCGATTCCATACACAGAGGGAAGATGGAGCAAATCCTACTAGCATACGGCCTACCAAAAGAAACCGTAGCAGCGATAATGATTCTCTACAGAAACACCAAAGTGAAAGTACGTTCACCAGATGGAGACACGGAATACTTCGACATAGTTGCAGGAGTACTACAAGGAGACACACTAGCCCCGTACCTCTTTATCATCTGTCTAGACTATGTGCTTAGGACTTCGATCGACAAAATCAGAGAAAATGGCTTTGAGCTGACTAAGAGAAGAAGCAAAAGGTACCCCGCAAAAACAATCACGGACGCCGACTACGCTGATGACTTGGCGTTACTAGCGAATACGCCTAATCAAGCAGAGACACTACTGCATAGTCTGGAACGAGCCGCAGCGGGCATTGGCCTCCATGTCAATGCAAACAAAACCGAATATATGTGTTACAACCAAACGGGCAACATTGCCACACTAGACGGAGCCTCTCTGAAACTAGTCGACAAATTCACCTACCTAGGAAGCAGCGTCTCATCAACCGAGAAAGACATCGACACACGACTGACGAAGGCATGGACAGCTATCGATAGGCTCTCGATCATATGACCTAACTGATAAAATGAAACGCAGTTTCTTCCAGGCAGCGGTTGTGTCGATACTGCTATATGGATGCACCACATGGACGCTTACGAAGCGGCTGGAGAGGAGGCTGGACGGAAATTATACAAGAATGTTGAGAGCAGTATTAAACAAGTCCTGGCGACAACACCCCACGAGACTCCAACTATACGGACACTTGCCCCCCATCACAAAAACTATACAAGTTGGACGAACCAGACACGCAGGACACTGCTGGAGAAGCAAGGACGAGCTCATAAGCGATGTACTCCTGTGGACCCCCACACATGGATGTGCAAGAGTGGGACGACCAGCACGAACTTACATACAGCAGCTATGTGAGGACACGGGATGTAACCCTGAAGACCTGCCGGAGGCGATGAATGATAGGGAGAAATGGCGAGAGACGGTCAGGGATATCCGCGCAGGCGGCGCGACATGATGATGATGATGATATCCATTTAACACATTTGAATGGAAATATATTCAAAATGATTAATTGTTAATAAAGAGTTCGAATTAGAAAAATTACTAGAAAAATTTCCCTGTGATAAAAATAATGAGCTTCGGCTCGTTTATAAATGTCATCAACAAAATGTGTTTACAAATCATAAAATCAATGTGTATGTACAAATAGAATTTAGTATTAAATAACCCTCAATTGTTGATACGCTATAAAACAAACCAAACCAAACAATATTTTCATTAGAGAAGCTGAAGTTACGGACTGGGATCCAAGTAAAATATTACTCTCTTAGCAATTATTTATAATACTTTATATATTTTCTAATCTAAACTTACTCCTGAATATATTCTCTTGTGTGTATTTGCCTAACCTTTCTTCATCAGGCCTGATGTAATACAAGGTGTATTTGAAGCGGAGTATAGGTGCTTTTAATTCGGAGTTTTTCTTTTCATATACAGCTTAAAAAGCCAAGGCTAAAAAACTGTTTTAGCCTTGTTAGGAACCAGAAATAAAGACCCAAGAAAGGAATTGAGTTAAACGAGTATATTAACAAAAACAGTAATACAACATTTAAAAATGAAAGGGTTAACAGCGAGACTGTTTCGGTCCGACAGCCAGGGCTTTCTGGTGGAATATTGCCGTCTGCCTTAGAGCATTACATACTGTTCTTTATAGCTTGGAGCGTTCAGGAATGTGTGGGTAAATTACCATAAGCAGAATCCAGTCAGCCCTGTGACGTTAAACACCAACAGCTTTATCCCGGATTTGAAATCGAGTCGCCAATTCAATTTACAACAATGATAATCGGTATTGTAACGCACCTTTGTAATCCATCTATATACCTTCGTTTCTATACTGTGTCCGAATTTTGAACTGTTGATAAAGCATTTACAAATCTTCTTCAAAGTTCATCATCATCATCATCATCATGTCGTGCTGCCAGCACGGATATCCCTGGCCCTCTCACGCCACTTCTCTCTATAATTCATCGCCTCTGGCAGGTCTTCAGAGTTACATTCTGGGTCCTCACATAGTTGCTGTATGTAAGTTCGAGCTGGTCATCCTACTTTTGCTTGGCCATATGTGGGGGTCCATAGGAGTATATCACTTATGAGCTCGTCCTTGCTTCTCCAGCAGTGTCCTGCGTGTCTGGTTCGTCTAACTTGTATAGTTTTCGTGATGGGAGGCAAGTGGCCGTATAGTTGGTGTCTTCTGCGGTGTTGTCGCCAGGACTTGTTCAATATTACTCTCAACATTCTTGTGTAACTACCGTCTAGCTTCTTCTCCAGCCGTTTAGTTAGCGCCCATGTAGTGCATCCGTATAGCAGTATCGATACAACCGCTGCCTGGAAGAAACTGCGTTTCATTTTATCGGTCAGTCCAACTTCCAGATATCCTGAAGTGATTTACATATATATTTACCTTTGTGCATTTATTATCCTTCATATCGTAGCAGAAATAATCAGTTCCATGGGTGAATAGTAAATGCAGGGGATAAACAGATAACGTCATGAATAATAGAAATGATTAACTGTATCCGAATTACAGCTTGGACTGTTTTAGATCAATTTGTTCTAATTATCTAGAGGAAGGTATTAATCATCTTCTCCCTCCGACTCACCAGTTACAGGTAAATAGCTGGTTAGTTGAGGTGGTTTAGTCTCGTCATGACAATTCATCTTGAATGGTCGAAAATATGTTGACTTTAGGAAGGTTTTCCAGTAACTAGTAACATGCAAAGCATTACAACATATTACACGTTACTTCGAAAGTAAAAAGTCACTTCCCAGTACCTTCATAATCCTACAAGATGAATTATTCATCATAAAACGCCTACTAAATTATTGTTTATGGGACATGCTCAAGTATTTAATATAGGTATATCCTAAAAAGGATTATTTTTGCTTTCAAGACCATCGTAAAAAGCAGGATGCTGATTTTCCACTCAGGGATTTTTTCACTGTTTAAAACATTGTTATTACACAATATATTTGGTTACATTTGCATCATTTTTCCGGTGATGTAAAATTATATAAATAAATACCATGATATGGATAAAAAGAATGGAAATTATCATAATCAATGTAAAAAGTAAAAGGTACTGGAACGAGCACCCGTAGGCATTGGCCTCCATGTCAATGCACACTAAACGGAATACTTGTGCTATAAGCAAACCAGATACACTTCCACACTAAATGTAAGCTCTCTGAAACTGGTAGACGACTCACCTAACTAGGAATCAGTGTCTCATCGACCGAGACAGACATCGACACGCGAATCCCAAAGGCATGGACAGTTATCAATACGCTATCGGTCATATGGAAGTCAGGCATGACCGATAAAAAGAAACACAGTTTCTTCCAAGCTGCGATCAAGTCGATACTGCTATATGGATGCACTGCATTGACACTAACTAAACGGCTGGAGAAAATGCATGACTGCAACTACACAAGAATGCTGCGAGCAATATTGAACAAGTCCTGGAGGCAACACCCCAGAAAGCAGCAGCTATATGGCCACCTACCACCCATCACGAAAACTATCCAAATTAGACGAACCAGAAATGTAAGACACTACTGGAGAAGTAGGGACGAGCTCATAAGTGATGTACTCCGGTGGACATCTTCACATAGTCGAGCGAAAGCAGGGCGACCAGCTAGAACCTACATACAGCATCTCTGTGAGGATAAGGGGTGTAGCCTTGAGGACCTGCCGGAAGCGATGAGCAATAGGGAGGCGTGGCGAGAAAGGATCAGGGATATCCGTGCCGATGGCACAACATGATGATGATGATGAAATAGGGAACTGGTTTTGATATCCTGTTTTACATAAGGCTTTACTAATTTGGTTTAATCTTGCAAAAGAGAAATCTAGATAAGATTATGCTGAAGCAAACTTATAAATGTAGGTATTATCATTGCTTTTTATGAAAAGAATAAGCTCATTGATTTATAATCGCACCAAATGGAAATCGGCAGTCAAAAAGCAATATATATATATATATATATATATATATATATATATATATATATATATATATATATAAAATTATTTGATTTCCATACTAAACAAAAGTGTCAATATTTTGTCACAAATAAGCTCCCATGTGCTTTAAATTTGAATCTGTATTTTTACATTTCCGGAACAATCAGATCCTTCATTCGGAACGTAACATTTTTACAGAGATTGCTGATGATAATATGTGATTTGCTTCACTAAATTTGAAGGAACAAAACACCGAAAAATTTAATTATTTTCTCTCCTATATTTTTAAAAATACATTTTAACTAAATCAAATAATACATAGATTAATTAATTTCTTATCAAATTTAGATTATATATAAATCACATCAAATATGTGATAAAATAGATTAATTTTCGTGTTCAATAAAGATTTATTTCTCTATCGCTGCTCATTTCGTCATTATTGAGAGTTTCACTTACTTTCCAACATTCAATTCCTTCAGAATGTATTTGATTGCAACATCGCTTAATTATTTCTACAAAGGAAAATATGCGTTTTTTCTTTGTTTACTTCATAGAGATTGAATCGTTTGGTGTTTGGTGTTGATGACTTGAAGTTTTATCGTTGTATGTTTGTCGTGTCTGAGTACCAAAACTCAACGCCACAAGCATAAGGAACCCAATTCTGATGATTATAGTATAGGATAAGTATTGTGGCTTAATAGTTCCTCGTGCTATCTAATGTAAATAAATTTACGACGAATTAACAACATATATAGTTCATGAGAAGCTTAATAGAATGATTACAGAAACGGCATGAAATACCAAACGCGTAGTGTACATTATATAGAAAATTCCTTTCCTGTAGTTGAAAATTTCTTGGTTGAAGTAAAGAGTCTTATAGAAAATAAAAGTTTTTCAACAATGACTTACATTAAAGCATGGTACCATGTTCCATACGATACGGGATTTGTTAGGGTTGAGCTCCTATGACGGAAAATTCACACACTTATACGTGCTTTTAGTTGTCGAGGTATGACCGGAGAAAAACAAATCTTTGAATTTTCCTCGCTCTTTTAAATACTAGTTTTATGATGTTATCTAGTGGGCATTAGAAATACTATGCTGGAGGCAAATAAGTATAATCCCTACAGATGAAATCCTTACAACTTTTTGATAGTTTTGTTCGTACTGATATAACATTAATTACTGCTGATTACAAAGCTTAGCATTAAAAATAAATCTTTGTATATTAATTTATTTCGACTTTACATAATGACATACACAAACAAGAAACTTTTAAGTCACACACACACACACACACACATATATATATATATATATATATATATATATATATATATATATATATATATAAGTAATATGCCTGACCCTAGTCGATGACAAACCAATGGCTCTTTTTTTTAAGAGCAAAATAACCGTGGTGTAGAATAGGGTGCTACTCCTTTTCATGTATTTCTCCACTTACCCATGATCTGTACCTTATAATCCTGAGTATTAAGCAAGAGGGCATCAAGTACCATTTTTTGAGTTTTTTTATGACTCTAACTTGGATTGAACCTTTGTCTTCCGCACCATTAGCGGAAACTACTAAACACGACACAAGTAAATGTTGGTAATTTCTAAGGCCAGTGCATACATATAAGTTTCTTGCTATGTCCTCATAAAATTTTGTAAATCATTTTTGGCTAAGAATTAAAATTTCAAATCAGCGTAATCAGCTTTTCAAATTTTTGTCTTATTTACCAATTGTCTTAATGGATTTTTTCCTTTCATACGTGCCAGTGATCAAGTATCAAGTTCCGTTAATAGTCTTTCTCGATTCTAGTAATTCTATCAGATGATTATTTATATAATCATTTGCCGGTTGTCAATTCTGATCTCTGAGAAGGGTTTTTCATCATTTTTGCTAATATGTAGATAATTTGGTTTATTTTCTTTTTTTTTTTTTTAGATCCAGGACTCTTAATTTTATCAAAAGATTGTTCAATAACATGAAAGAAATTTGTTCTATAATGTGCACTACGCTTTTGGTATTTCATGCCGTTTCTCTTAACCTTCTTTTAAGCTTGCTCATACAAGAGTAATTATTTGATCTTGAATGTATTCTAAGTGTCCTTTTTGGTATAAGTTGGTTAGTCCTCACTGTATATTTCTAACATTCTGTGTGTTGAGTTCCTTTAAATATTTTTTTTTCAATTCATCTCATTTTATCTAATAACTATTTATTACTATTGACTCCCAAGTAACTGTATTTCGCCCTTAGTTTGGTCGGAACTCTGCCGTTGCTTCTATAAGAACAGTAACAAATTTTCTGGTTCGAGATTCAGAATATGTTTTTCTGGTGTTGCTTTAAGAATATCAAATTTGTTTCTAACAGTTATCGAATATTTGTTGCTTATATCTCTTTTGGTAAGAGAGGACCAACAAAACATGTGGTTTCACTTGTTTGTTTTATATAATTCTTAGTACTTGCTCTTCTTTATATTCGGTAATATGAAAAAACCAATAAAATTTGTTTGATCCTCTTGATTAGTTTGGTTCGGTTTGGTTTTTTATGGTATATCATCCATTGTTAGTTATTTAACGCCAAATATATTTTTATACATATAAACCGCACTATTTTAAAAAAGTCAGTTTAGTATATGTACACAGTTTCTGACCCATGCATAGGTGCAACCACTCCGGTGCTACCACTCCAGGCCAGAGTGGACCATAGACCTCACATTCCCTAAAGGTCCAGCATTTCTGGAGCCCGACCATCAGATTGTTTAGTATCATATCTTGGGCATTCGCTGGGAGTGTCTCTACAGAGATGTAGTCGGTGTATTCTGCAGTCACAGCCGATGAGATGCCGATTATATATATATATATATATATATATATATATATATATATATATATATATATATATATATATATATATATGTATATACTTTTTCTAATTATCAATAGTTCTTTTTAGAACTATTCCTCTTCAGAATAAAGGAAATATTTGACTCATGGCACCAAAGAAAAACACACAATTTCATTAATGCCGCTATTTTTCTATTTTAACATAGTAATTTAATGCACTTAGCACTTCTAACTAAATATCCAGGGACAAATTGATTACTACATTTTTATACATTTTGTAAGTGTGGGAGGTGTTTTCAGAAAATTCCTTTCCTCCATTTTAGCTTCTATTACTTACTGCTATTTTCTTTTGTATATTACGAGAAATATTGAGTATTGCTAAAGTTCTTCTTTAGTCTAATCTAATGTGTTTTATCCGAAGATTTTTTTTCCCCAAAACATCAAATTTATAATTATGAGAGTTGATGAAAGAGGCGAAAAAACAATGTATTCATTTTAGGTTTTACACAATTCTAGAGACCATTTTTGAGCACCTATTATTATAATATAAGGAAGCGTTTTAAAACAATTTGTTAATTTCAATATATATATATATATATATATATATATATATATATATATATATATATATATATATATATATGTTGTTGAGGGACTGAACATCCCTTCAACTCATAGCAATAAATAACATATTCTGATAAATATTCGGCCTAATCTTACTTTATTTGATCCCCCTCAATTTCTTGTAAATTGTCTTATTAATTGTTTGAATTTATTCTTCTGTGTCTTTTTTGTATGTATCCGTTAGCATTTGATACTGGTGCTGATTAAATATATCAAGCCCTCATTCTCCACGATGTATCATTGACTTCAAATATATATATATATATATATATATATATATATATATATATATATATATATATATATATATATATATATATATATATATATATATCCAACCGTGGGATATAAGAACATCTTATGCTGGAATAATTTGATATTAACCAACTTAAACACTGCCCGCACAACTAAGAAAAAGGTTTAAATTTTATGAACAGTTTAATTTCAAAGGCAAACAAGTCATTTGCTAACGAGATTTCTTACGCTGCTTAAAGCAAAACATCGGAATGTCAAAATGATAATTTTATTTTACATTCAACATTTATATGTACCAACTTGTATCTATATATTCTAATAAACTACTCAACATAAAACAACATCACCAGTCAAACGAACCGAGATGAGAAATTAATCGTCATAAAAATGGTTAAAAAAAACTCATTGAATCATATCACGATGATTACAGAATCATACGATGTTAATAGAATAAAAAGTCTCCAAACAGTGGCCCCGACAGGCGTTAACATCAATCTAAACAACCCTCAAATCAGCGCTTTAAAATTGAATCAATAAACGCGTTGCCACATAAATATTTAAACAAACAGCTATCTAAGCCAAATATTCAATCGAAAAAGTTACTGGTAATTTAATAATTTTCCCACCCTTTCTCATATGGCACTCGGCGTCAAGTGATCTCAGTACACAGGGTTCATGAAACGTACTGCACAAAACACTTAAATTCTAAGATATCCCATTTAATGAAATGATATCCTGCATGGCCAATTCGTTTTTCAGCATTTCTTTTTTGACATAACGATTCTTTTAGAAATACAGAAAATTCTTAAAAATATATTCGTCACAAAAACATTTCTTTTTGCGATATTCTCGAGTAGAAACTGATTGAGAATAATAAAAACTAAAAGAAAAGAAGGACAAATTAATATATCTGCTTATATATATATATATATATATATATATATATATATATATATATATATATATATATAAAATAATTTTATATATCTATGAATAAAATGACCTCATTAGAGGTGATAGTATATATATATATATATATATATATATATATATATATATATATATATATATATATATATATATATATAAAAGAAACTGACTGCCAGTATCTCATGTCTGAATAGAGAAAGTCAACAGGTGCTAAAGAATTTGTGTCAACGCAAAGCATATATATATATATATATATATATATATATATGTGTGTGTGTGTGTGTGTGTGTGTGTGTGTGTGTGTGTGTGTGTTACATAGCCAGATATACGGATGTGTGAAATAGACATCGGGAATCCTAAATACACGACATTCACAAAATTGGTTCAGGTACGAAACTTTATTACCTTCAAGTTAAAGGTTTTTCGATATGAGGAGAGAGAGACAAAATCTTTCTCTGCTGACTGCTTTTATAATTGCCCCAAACCACGTGCGGCACCCCATCTTCAAACTACTGGTCTGCTTTTCTCAAATCCCCAAAATCCTCAGCGCTTCCGGGCATGACGTTATTCACCCCCCCCCCGTTCTCATTTCCCTCGCTGTGAATTTTTATTCCATCTCATGACATCTGTGAATGACACATCCTCCCCGCGTGCACGTGAACACCTGCGTTAATGTTGCACCTAACTAACCCATGCACTAGACGAAAGGTTCTCATCCTAACTAAACCGAAAGGCAAGATATATAAAACTAGATCCCTCCGCAATCATATTAATGTGTGTGTGTGTGTGTGTGCGTGTGTGTGTATGTGTGTGTGTGTGCAAAATATCTAAAAGTAATGGTAATAATGATACCATTTTTGTCTTTTGCCAGGAAGAATGAAACTAAAGCAAGAATCTTTTTTCCTTTCGTAGGGGCAGTTTCCTGAAGATTGTACCCGTCGAAACGTCGTATAAGCATCAAAAACAAAATGATTAATTCTCCAAAGGATTCTTTAAACGAAAAGAGTGGTCGTGAATAAACCAACTGGATCAGTCCATTTCAGCCAGGAAAACTACACAGAAAAAATAAATTGTTCCTGCCACTTTGACCCGAGGCAATTAGAACCGCACACGTAAGAGTTCCCTTAGAATCCTTAGCACAAAACAAAGAAAATTTCACAGTGATTCAATCAATACAAATTTGATTTATGTGACTTATATTGGCTTTAGAAAACGTCTGCCTTTATTTGCTTGACAAATTAAGTATTGATGAACTTTGCAGGTGTAGACTGGAATTGCTGGCGTACATTGGTGGTGTTTAATGTCAGATATGTATATTTCAAATTGTTTAAAAGATATGAACCTGTTGGTATATGAGACATGATTTCTGTCGCTATTTCCAGATGCAATATTTTTTTAAAATCTCTTTTCTTAGAAATTATTCACGGGAGGAATAAATAGACATACATTTTTTTTAAACTGTCCTTTTTTTCTTTCTTTTTAATTTCTGGAAATTTATAGTTGACAACGCATTTTTGTCGCTATTTATGTGTGTTCTCTACAGAAGATTGTACGTCAATTTTGGCAAATCGCCATAGTGTTTTATTTATTTATTTGTTTTTGTTTAGCGTTGGTTTAAAAACTTTGTTTATTTCTTGTTGTAGTATTTCTGAGTTGAGGTATTTATTCAATTAATCTTATTTCCATTCACTTCTTAGTCGACTAAATAAATTTCTGCTTTTGCATCTACTTACTAAATACAGAAAATATACGCGTGTCATCCGTAACAAGAAAATTGTTATCTCGGTAAACATCAAAGGGCGGTTATCCAAGATTGCACCATTCTATTGCACAAAATGAAAAAAAGTACCTGACAGCCTTTAATTCTTGAAACTATTCGGAAGGTACACATTTTGGAACGACCTATTCTTACACCAGAGATTGGAGACGGGCTTACCTTAACGGTTATCAACGTAGCGAATGGAAATCCTATTTACCAACCCCTCCGCTCGGGCAGGATATGACACAAGGTCAATTTTTAAGCGGAGTTTAACAGGTTTGAATTCAGAGTTTTCCTTCTCCTAGACTAGTTGCCTCACCAAGGCTGAGGAACCTAGTCTGTCCTACTATTTACCCCTAGCTGGAGGGAGAATAATTGGATTCATACCTTTCCCAAGGGTATTAGTGCTATGTGAAATGCAATCAGTCAGGTCCAGGATTTGAACTCGTGTCGCCGTGTTCATTTCCTACGACGATAACCATTACACCACGGGCAACTTCAATAAACGTAGCGAATGGAAATAGTCACCCGAGTTCAAGGCCTTCATGATGCTGTTTGTGTTTCTCTTCCCGTTAATGCCCTTGGAAAGGCATGATAGCATCTCTTCACTTCTCAGCTATTGGTTAATAGAAGGACAGACTGGACTCCTAATCCATGCTCAGGCAATCAGTCTAAGAGAAAAAACAACTGTAAATTGACCTGTTATGTTCTGTTTATGGGGGAGAGATCCCTAGAAGTAAATTTGATTTTGTATCACACCCTAGCCTAGCATAAGAGCTACTGGTAAAATATTTTCTACAACAACTACAGCGTTGCTATTTAAATTTTTTTTTGTATAAATTTATCTGTAACTCAGAATTAAAAAACAAAAAGTTCTGATAGAAATTTAGAAGACATTTATATAGCGTATACTTCCAGACCTAGTTGATTTTATTAAATTCGGCTTGGTTTGGTTTGGTTTCTTTGTTTAATGGCATTACAACCTTTGTATGTTATTTAATGCCAAAGCCATTCTCCTTGAAGAAGAGTAGTGGTACTATTTAACCCATAGCTGGGAGGATAAGGGGGTTAATACCTTTCCCAAGGGTATTTGCCCGAAAGTGAACGTAATAGCGCGACTGGAGAACGAACTCGCTTACTACGATTCTGCAGTTCATCGCCTTAACCATTACACCACGAGAACACCCCCCTAAATTAGGCTTCCAATTATTGTGCGTGTTAGGTAGGCGAAAACAAACTATTATCTTGAACAGAAGCAAGGAAAATATGTGAATTGGAAGCGAATGATGTTGGGAGAATATATTGATATAATGTAACAGCACGTCAACTCTTCTAGGGTTATTTTATATTTAGATATAAAGGAATGACGTTTATAATTTGGCTATGTATATTCTTTTGCATACTTGCTTCATGAGATACTTTTTGTATACGGCCCAATCAAACATGAATAATTTAAACATATCTGTCTGATTCATTGATGGAACCCTAACAAATAGTGCCACTCCTGCTTAGATGGGACCTGTGAGTAATACCATTGAAAGGGTACTGTATTCAACACAAATCTCTAGCCCTGGAACCTAACCATCGGATGCCGTTTTACTGAGGACACCCCTTTTTGAGGGAAGTCTCACGCTTCTATAAAGGATGCATTAAGCGAATATCAAAGCAATATAAAAAGGACGAATGGAGAAAGGAATTAAGTCCCTAGGTCACTTAACTCTCGATGGGGCAGTTTATGAAAAAATCAACAGGAATATGGGGCACTGCTTTAAATTTGATTTGCTAAGAATCCTTAGAATCTAGATGACCAGCTGAAAATTTGTTGACCCAAAATGGTTACTACAATCAAAGTTACTTACCTATAGAGAAAACACATTAAATTTTTTCATGATGGAGATTGTCTGTCAGTTACCAAAACTACATCACCAATGATGTCATAATTCACTTAGTTATTTATATTTACTCTCAATTATTTTGAAAAATTCTTATTCAATCTTAATTAGCATCTTTAAGAAAGATACCTCTATGGATGAGTTATGTCTCGTTTAGTTTCTTTGTTAAATGGTATATGAACCTTCGAGAGTTATTTAAAGGCCAAAAGTATCCTGCTGGTGGGGTTGGTTGGATTTTATGGCATATCAACCTTTGTAGGTTATTTAAAGCCAAATCCATTTTTATGCAAATAGTCAGTTCTTTTTCAAGCAATTCAGTTTAGCATGAGTACACAGTTTAATTATCAAAAACATTTCTATTTCAAGCTATTCAGTTTAATGAAACAATTCTAATTCAACTAATTTAGTTTACTATAAGTACAGATTTTGTTTACACACAGTTAAATGTCAAAACAGTTCTATATTAAACAATTTCGTTTAGTGTTAGTAGAGATTCGATGTCAAAAACAGTTCCATTTCAAACAATACAGTTTAGCATAAGTATGCGGTTTTAGTCTAAGTACAATTTCATTGTCAAAAACATTTCTATTTAAAGCTATTCAGTTTAGTCAAACAGTTCTAATTCAAACAACTCAGGTTAGCATAGATAAACAGTTTTAACCCATAGATAGGACCGACCCTATCAGGTGCTACCATTCTGCAAAGGTAAATAGGGGTGCTCCGCATTCCCCAAAGTTCCAGTATCACTGGAACATCACCATCAGATTGTTTAGTGTATCCAGGACACTCATTGGGTGGGAGGTCTTATCCCTCTGCAAAGCACCCTGGTAAAAGAACATCAGTGCTACTATTTAAACCATTACTGAGGGGATATGGTGACTCGCATTTTTCCCTAGGGTATGGGTCAAAATCATAACGTAAGAGTGCGGTTGGTGTTCGAACTCGTTTTCAACATTATTGCAGTACAGCTCGTTAACCGCTAAACCACGTGAGCACCCCTATTAGCTGACTTGGGGTTGCTTCGGAATAGTCTATAATATATGTGGGTGATTAACCGACTTCCAACCAAATGAAGTTTTGACGCAAGGTCATTTTATAGTGGAGAGTCACGCACGAATCGAGATTCATGGATGGTAATTACAAAAAATCTTTGGTTCAGTTGCAATTTCTTTAGTGGGGCATCTTAGACTTTAAGAGATAAACATCCCTGCCAAGCAGATATAATATGGAGACAAATGCCTCCTAGGGTAAGGTGATCAGCTAAATAGCATCCATCCGGCGTGAATATCAGGATGTCCCCAGAAAACCAGCAGGGAGCGAGTCTGTGTTAATGCGTTTGAATTTTTTTCCAACCTTCCACCTGGCCGAATTCGTCACAAAGATCATTTTATTGTGGAGGGCAATGCACTTATCGGAATTCATGCGTGGCCGTTGCAAAAAAAATTCTTCATCCAGTCGGCATTCCCTATTTTTGTCGCACCAAGGTATTAACCCAGCCCTACCAAGACAAGTATTCCTTTAAGAGAAGACCTCTGGAGACCTAGCGATTTGCAGAATTACACCAACCCGGCATGAACTTCAGGTGGGCCCCTGAAAACCAGGAAGGAATTACATCTTATTAATACCTTTAAAATCCTATAATGTGTGTTTTATGCCACTAAGAATTAAACGTTTACTAAGAACATGGTTTACTTAATTTTTATAAGAGTCTTAAGAAAACCAGATTTAGTAAATGATTAGTTAGTATTACGGGTTTCTTATATTATTATTTTATTCTGAAAGCAATTGTATGCATGATTTTTTTATAGAAAGTCAGCTGGGGCTGTAGAATGCACTGACTGCACCTCTGCAGAGGGGTAAGACCCCCACTAACGAGTGTCCTGATATGCCACTAAACAATCTGATGGTGAGGTTCCAGCAGTGTTGGAGCTTTGGGGAATGCGGAGTACCCCTTCATTGCCATCGCTCCCAGGTCCACTCTGGCCCGGAGTGGTAGCACCTGATAGGGTCCTATCTATGGGTTAAATAAAACTAACAGCATACTTATGCTAAAATGAATTGTTTGAGTAAACTTAATAGCTTTAGATAGAACTGTTTTGACAATTAAACTGTACTTACATTTAAACTGCGTGCTTATGCTTAACTGAATAATTTGAAATGGAACTGTTTTTCGACATTAAAACTGTATTTACACTTAAACTGTGTACTTATGCTAAACTGATTTTTTTTTTTTTAAATAGAACAGATTATTTACATAAAATGGATTTGGCGCTAAATAACCTTCAAAAGTTTATTTGCCATAAAACCCAAAAACAGAAATTAATCTAGATAAAAAAAAGTAAGCGTAATATTTTTATATGTTGTTTTTTTTTCTTATTTACTTTCGCATTTTTTTCTAATTTAACCTTATATATTAATATATTAAAAGAGAAATACTTTTTTTAAATGTTTGTTTGTGTATTTAAGACTCGAATCAATTTATTGAAGGGTCTGTTCAAAAAGTACATGAAGGCTAAATTTTGCTCTATACAGTATCGCTCTTTCTGTACGATGTTTTAATCATAGAGATGAACCGGAGAGTTTTATGTCTTATTTAAATTGTTTTGTTAATTATTTTCTTTTGAAGACATTACTATACATATCGGCATTTACAAGATGTTAATCTATATAATTTTGACATTGAAGTATTTACTTGCAGTAATTAATCTAGGTTTCTCGTGAAGGAATCCGTTTAAGTTCACTGATTTTCGTACCGTCATCGTCTCTGCTAATTACGTTAGAAGTTGCTCTATAATGGCTGTCATTATCCTAATCGATTCTTCAATTACTAATTAGCCTCGTTAGATGCCGCGTAGTCTAACAGAAATCTCTGAACATCAGGTCACTGATAAAATAGTGACCACTTTCTTGCTTAACCGATATATTTATTACGCTCATTTAAATAATGTTAAGGACAGGATAAGATTTTTTTCAAGACATCTTGTCATTTTTTTTTTGGCTGAATTAGGCGAAAGTCTTGCCAGAATCGTAAAATCTATAAATAAACCTTGTAGCATAAGTTTGAACTTTTGGATAAAAATCTACGACAAACATATTATTTACAAAATATAGGGCGTGTTCTCGTGGTGTAATGGTTAAAGCGATGGACTGCAGAATCGTAGTACGCGTGTTCGTACTCCAGTAATGCTACTACGTTCACTTTCGGACAAATACCCTTGAGAAAGGTATGAACCCCCTTATCCTCCATGCTATGGGTTAAATAGTACCACTACTGTTCTTCTAGGAGAATGGCTTTGGCATTAAATAACCAACAAATGTTGATATGCCATTAAACAAACAAAATATATATTTTTCCAACCAGTGTTGATGGGGCATAGGATACGCTGATTGGATCTCTTGAAGAGGGGTAAGAACCACACCCACCTCAAAAAGTGTGTGTATTAGGTAAAACACTGAATTACATCTGGTGGTGGGAGTTCCAGTTTCTGAGCTCTGATGGGTATGAAAGAACTCTTTATTAACATTATTCCCCGATACATTCTGACTCCAAGCTGTAGTACCTGTAATGTATCTTTTATGGGTCAAACAGACCTCTTTTAAAATTTTACGTATTTGATTCGATCGTGTGCCAAATGAACAGCTCTTCAGAAACAACAACATAAAACAAAAAAGAATGTGTCATGAAACCGATTCCCTAAAATCTAGGCATAAATTTACCCTCGAGGTGTTCATTCGCCGTGAAAATTAATCAGTCAATCGTCATATACGAAGGTTAACATTAAACTTTACAGGCTAAAAAGTTCATATGATGAAGTCAGATCTGCCGTTGATTATGTTTTTAATCAACGGGATCCAAGCACTGCAACACTAGTAGAACAAATGTTTGGACCGGAAGCGCGACTATGTTGAAAAATAAACGTAATTTGGTTACATATGAGTGTCTTTGTCAAGCTATATTTTCAGTCGACCCTCGTATATACACTTAAGGACAGGATACGTTTTTGTCAAAAGGTTTTTGATTTCCTTTTTGAATGAAGCTAAATTTTAGCCACAATATTCAAAATGATATATACCTATAATACTAAATATGTGAACTTTTAAATAAAATCTACTGCAAGCAACTGCCTATATTTCTGAGATGAGGTATTATGTACATTATTTACATTTTTCGGAATATTTTCCTCATCTTTGTCGCCATATTTATCACAAAGTTTCGGCCGTTGTGCGCTCCGGCTTTCTTCAGGTGGTTGAAATGTCGAACTTAGCCCTTTATTTCGCTCAACGGGGTAGACTGTTCAAGGTCCACGAGCCATGTTTAATGGAAATCAGTCATCAGTCATCTCCTGTTAATTTCCCCTCTGAAAGTTCTCCACTGTCTTCAACGGGTATGTAACTCACAGCCTTTCGGGTTTGTCACTGGATCTAACCAACGCATTTATCCACTGTTCCATGTGTCCTTGAGGACACATTGATAAATTACATCTATTAAACATGGCCCATGGAACTAGAACAGCCCACCACGGTGAGCTGAATAAAGGGCTAAGTTTTACATTCCAACCACCTGAAGAAGGCCGGAGAGTGAAACGGCTGAAGCATTGTGATAAACATGGCGACAAAGATGAGGAAAATAGTAAAAAAAATGTAAATAATGTGCAAGTGAATGATTAAAGATATATCAAATATAATTACATTTTTATACACGCTTAACTTTCGGCAAAAAATTGTATACACACCATTGTTGAAATCATTTCAATTTCATGTTTATATGTATATCTCACCAATGTTCATTGTTGTACACTATAACATAGTGCGGAAGGAAAAAAAACACCCAAAAGAAATATTGTCCTCAGAATGTCACTAAATTGTATCTGATGGTGAGGCCTTAGTCGTGGAGATCTGAACAATATGCAATACACCTTCATTACTTCCCAGTCCAGTTTGCCTCAAAGTGGCAGTACATTTTAGAGCTCTACCTATTGGTTAAACATATATGTTTGCAAATTGTTCGAATTAGATGGAAATACTTGATATCATCTAACCTAGAGAAAAAAAAAATTAAGATTCTATACAAAAAATGTCAATAAAAACGCACAAGTGCACATTTCCAACATTTGGGCGTGAAAAATTCCAAGCAACGTGACATCCTTTAAAATATATCAATCCATCAATTAGAGATTGATGAGTAGAATTGGTGACCTTAGTTGAGGGTGACCCGAAGGGAGGGCGCTACTCACATGCAAAGTGTCAATACTCTATGTTTTAGTAATAAATAAAAGGTAATACTACAAATTTTGAGTGTTTAAAAACAAAAACTGACTAAAAACAATGAAGTACGTGTGTCTTTGGTTTAGAAGCAAATAAATTTTTCTCTTTGAAAAGATGAGGTGACGTTCTTATTTAAGGGCGATTCTATACAGTCAGCTAGAGGAGTTTATTTAGCGTTTGATCAAGATAATTTTTAGACTTGCGCTGATAAAAAATATTTGTACGGCGCTAACGATATCTTCTCACGTACTTTTACAGGTATAATTATCCAAAAAGACTCGAAATATGGTATAGAATGTGACAATATGTAAATTTTTAATGAGATATGATATTTTTTGTGAAGAGAGGAAACCTCTATATAGAAATCCATTTTACGTCATTCATAAAATAAAGTAGAAATCATTTTACAGTTTCAACAAATGATGACACAAGGGAAAATATTTTACTACCAAGGTAAAAACGGGCATTTTTTACAAAATTCAAAATGCTTATTCTGATTCCTTGCTTTGCAATGTTTGCTCACATCAGGGCTTTTCAAAAATACATTATATGCCATTGTCTACCAAGTAAACGATTACACTGGTTTACAAAAATAAATTTTTGGTTAGAGGCAAGAATGGGAATAGGTGATTTTTGTTAATTTGGGTGTGCTGAATACAAATTTATGAATAGTTTTGCTCTATCACCTCTAGTTTTCTGGCTTTTAAATAGTCTCATTTTAGTAGAATCAGAGAATATATGTGCATATTCAAACGTTGCAGCAGCTTATAACATAAAATAGGATAGATAAAGAACACTGATTAAATTAATATACTTGGATGACACAATTACACAATTCATAGTACCACAGACAGTCAAAAGTGTGTTTTCTTAGATCTGGTGTATTTCTCTTCCGGGATGTCACGCAAGAGCATCCAGCAGAAGTCTCCCATCATGCCGGGGTTCCATTTGCCTTGATAGTTGCTCTCCATCTTCATAATATCTTGGTGGAATCTTTCTCCATGCTCATCACTCACTGCTCCAAGGTTTGGCGGGAAGAAGTTGAGGTGGGAATGGAGAAAATGAATCTTGAGTGACATTGGGCAACCCATATCCTCGGAAGACTATAGCAACTTCTCAATACATGCTTTGTAATCTGGTACGCGTGTTTTACCAAGGAAGCCACTACAGACTGACTTGAATGGTTCCCATGCTCTCAGTTCCTTTAAGTTAAGAAGCTCCTCAAAATCAGTATCCTTCAGCACTTCTCGGATCTGAGGTCCGACAAAGATGCCCTCTTTGAGCTTAGCAGCACTAAAACCTGGGAACACAGTCGACAACTGTTGGAAGGCAGCACCATTTTTGTGCAACGCCTTCTCGAAATTCTTCATCAAACCAAGCGTGATGTGAAGAAGAGAAAGAAGCACTTTATTCAAGTCCACCAGAGGATTCTCCTTGAGGCTGTGTTCGCCAGGAACAAAAGTGCTTCTAGACCCCCAGTATTTCTGCTTGTAATGCTGGGATACAGCTCGACTATACCAGAGACAGAGAAAACAACAGTACTTTGTGAAGCCTGCTTGCATACCCATGAGAAGACCAATGACCTTGGGGTCCCCACACAGACTCCATTGGTACTCGCTGTACTTAATAGCTTCTAAAAGAAGCTCGACATTGTCATAGGACGCTTTTAGATGGACAGAGTGTGCAATGGGAATGCTGGGATATTTATTCCCGTTGTGCAGAAGAACACCTTTGAGACTTCGCTTGGAAGAATCTTTGAAAAGACGCCAGTCTGAAGGATTATGTGGCAAACCAAGGGACGTAAACAAACCAGGCATGTTTGTGCAGTAGCACAACTGGTTTTCCATGTCGAAAAAGGAAGCAAGGTCTTTGTTCTGATTCCTGAAAGTGGTGATCCTTACATCTTCCTGGACTAGGTTCCACTGTTTAAGCCGAGAAGCCAAGAGCTCTGACTGGTATTTTGACAGATACAAATCACGAGCAAGATCATTCAGGTTTCTTGCGTGATCCAGTGTGTCTCATTGCCACTTGTTCCTGAATATGTAGACTCAATATCTTCCAAAGATATTGACTCGGCAGAATCCTCCCTTGAAGGCATTTCTTCATCTGATGAGGAAAGAAGATCCTTATTTACTGGAGGTGTGGGTACAGGAAGATCATCTGAATGGGGAACGTGTCTCATAGCAGATCGGTTGGGATATTTGATCTTTTTCCAAGAAGAGGCATTGAAACCAGTTATATTAGTTAAATAAAAATAACAATCATCTGCATGGTTTCGCGGCTCTCTCCAAACCATCGGGACTGCAAAGTTGAAAGCAAGGTTGAAAACTAAATGTGCATTTGAAAATGTAATAATAATATTTAGTAACCCAAAAGATGTGTAACACGATATTTGAGGGATACCAACGTCCTGCGCCGCCTGCGAGACAACCTCTTCCAATGACTACCAAAGTGTGGATAGATACCTGCTGCCTTAACTGTCAAAATCCGTCTTGATATATATATATATATATATATATATATATATATATATATATATATATATATATATATAATGTAATGCTATCACTTACATTTAGTATATGATAACTAAAAAATAAGCCATAAGTATCACAATATTAGAATTAAACCTGAATTCATATATGCCTTTATATACCGTATATGCACAAAATGCACACTATGCATATCTAAAAAACTAGAGATGATGAGTAAAAACGGATTTTAAATTTGAATACAGCACCCTCAAATTTGGTTAAAACGGGTATTTTGTGCTTACCTCAATTTCTTTGTAAACCAGTGTTATATTTCAACTCTTTTACTTGGTTCGTACTCCAGTCGCACTATAAAGTTCACTTTCGGACAAATACCCTTGGGAAAGGCATGAACCCCCTTATCCTCCCAGCTATGGGTTAAATAGTAACACTGCTGTTCTTCTGGGAGAATGGCTTTGGCATTAAATAACCTACAAAGGTTGATATGCCATTAAACAAAGAAACCAAACCAATCTTTTACTTGGACTTTCTAAGAAATTTGTCAACTTACTGACATGCAATCATTATAGATTCTAACATCAAAAAATAAAAAAAATACGAACACAGAAAAGTCTTACAAAACTAAAGATAGTGTTTGTCGTTGGACCTCGTATTAGAGAATTAGTATCTGACTGCAAATTCAAAGGTAAACTGAGTCTACTTGGTAGTATTGAATGTGTTTGTTATAATTGTACGTACCTTTCTTGGGGTCTTTAACTGTTGAAAACGATACTAATTTAATAAACAAGCTGAACAAAAATTGGATAGTATTATATTAATATAACGATCTTATCTACTAAGTCTGGGTGAGATAAGCGATGATCTTGAAAAAGAATTTCCACCAAGATAACTTGGTGATGGAAACCAGATACCCAAGGCCAATGTGTTTCAACCATAATATGTTGGGTAATTACTGCTGATTTCTACAGAGGGACGCTAGGAACTTTCACAAACACACCAGTAAGTCTCTCAATCGCTTATAAAGGCTTTTGACCAATGTTTGTGTTGAATCTAATTGTAATTTTTTTTTAAGTATATATGTGAAGTTGTAAATTTGCTTATTGCGTAAGTTGGTTACATCTTCATTTCCATTGCTCCCAGGTTCAAACTGACCCGGAGTATTAGTACCTGTTAGATATATTGTTCATATAGATCTATTTCAGAATTATTTGTTCAAGGTTCGAATTATAGATACCGCATAAATGTGTAAATTATTTGTATTAGCATCAGTTTCTTGAAGTTATAATTGTTTACTAAGTATTACTAATAGTTACTAAAAACCAGTGAACTGATTGTAGACTGTTTGCAGATTATTATTAAATAGAAAAGGTTACTCGAAGCCATATAATTTCGTGTCAGTTATTTGTATTAGATAAGAAACTAAAAACCATATTACTGTGATCAAACTATTTGTACTTGATAGGAATATTATATATAAGATAACCGTGCACAAACAAATGATTATAGACTATAAAAAAGCCAATCAAAAACGAATGCAGAGGAAGTGATTATAATCAGGCAATTAGAAATTAATCAAATATTCGTATATAAAAGACATAAGAAGTTTATTTGTTGGTAAACAATTAAACTAATCCAACGTTATTACCTTAGTAATGAAGTCATTCATTAATATTCCCGCCATTTCGTTTATATGTATCCAAATTATTAGTAATTCAAAAGAATTCGTTTGTTTTCCCTTTTAAGAGAGCCAAACAGTTGATGTAGAGTTACAAAATTTTCATGTTTACTGAAGGTACTTACTGACGTAAACTTTTTCACTATGATTAAAAATAGGTTCTTTATAATCGAAGAAAAAACTGTTATCCCAAATCTATGTTGCACTAGACGTGTCTAATCGTGCAGAGTTTAAATTTCTAAGTTTAAAAGAAAAAATAACGAAGCAATTACTGAATTTTTAAAAAAATAACGAATAAAAAAATAATCACATTTAATTAAAAATTTCTAATTAAGTTTATAAATTGTTCTGCAAATTGATGTTTTAAAATAAATCAAACAAAAATATTTAAATCGATAAAACCTAAAAGAGCCAGTCACTTAAAAAAATCAAATTCTCGGCAAAATCCTATAAAATTTTCACAGGAAATTTAGCTTCGTAGAATAACGTAAAAATAATTGGCAAATAACTTTTTTGCTATATATTCTATCTTTTATGGTACCATTTGTCATTATTTTTTTGTAAATTTTCATTTGACAACATATAGTTTGCAATAACCATATACAATACACACTTTGAATTTTGGTTGGCATATTAAACTATTTAGGCTAACTTAAAACAAAACCAAATCGTTTAAATAACAGTGACGATAGCATTTGATATGGTTGTTGTTTCCATGTAAAAATCATAATTTGTTATCGTGAATATTTGGAATCAATTACATCATTTACAAAAAGTCCGATGTTGCACAATTAACCAAATCTCTCATAATAAATGAAAGGAGATATACAGCAAAATAAACTATTTTATATTTACCTATTGAAGAACTGAAACTAACAAGAATCGTAAATATCCTCTGTATTTAGATACTTAATCAAATAGCAAACGAAAAAAAAAAAAAAGAAAAACAATTATAGAAAGTGGTATCATCGGTACGATACTTAGCTGCATCTGACGCTGACACTCCAGTTTTGGAGATTTGAGAATTATTATATCTCTTTCATTGTTCTTACACCCAGGTCCGCTCTGAGTCGGAGTTGACAGTATCTTTTAGAGTCCATCTTTGTTTCGAATAGAAATGTTTGAAAATTATATTATATTCAATGTTGTACATTATATTCGTATTAGGTATAGTTATGTGAAATCATGCAACTATGAACAAATAATTTGTATCAATACTTGATGTTATAACAATGAAAAAAAATCCAAAGAAATAACTGTACCAAAATGTAAATATAAACGTTTAATGAATGCGATTCCCAAATATCTACACGTAAAATAATCTAGACGGGTTGATATACCGTTAAAATCAATTAATCATTCGCTTTCGGAAAATATGTTTGAGATGTCTATTTTCTTTTTTCATTTGAGCGTATTTGGAGTATCTGAATAATTTCATCCAATCATAGAATCCAAACCAAGTTCAAGATTTAATAACATCGTTCTCAAGATATCTTCGCAATATTCATGTATGCATTTATTTGATATTTTACAAACTCCTTGTGTACTACACAATTATTGATTATCTTTATGTCGGGAGTTCTAATGCAATAAACCTTTCAGTATAGATCGTTTTCTTATCCTTGATTCTATCTGTATATACGTATATTTCAAGAATTTTAGAACACATAAATGCAAATAATAAAATTAGAACTCATAAGGCTGGGTTAGAATCTAATTTCCTGCCTAGTTCATTTTTTTCCATTTTCTTCTATTGACATCTGGTTACCGTTTTCTTATCGTCTTCTTTTTAGACTATCCAATCATCTCTTTTTATTTTCATCATAAAGAATCATATTTGTCACTGTTTATTCGCCCTTTCCTATGATTTCTATCATATGCTTTTGATGAACTACCATCAAACTTGCTGCTAATTTATATATATATATATATATATATATATATATATATATATATATATATATATATATATATATATGTGTGTGTGTGTGTGCGCGCGTGTGTGTGTGTATGTGTGTGTGTCCATGCGTGCGTGTAATTCTAACAAACTTCAGAATATCGTGCAGGTTCCATTTCTTAAAGTTCTTGAGAGCATTGCAACTGTTATTCTTAGATAATTAATTCTATCCACTATCCTAATAAAAATAACTGTTTTATAAAAATATACAAAAGGATTAATGAAAAAATTGAATAAGTAAATGTAAATATCTTTATTACTGTTCTTGCGCATATTCAATTTAGAGACAAACATTGAAGAACAGCAAAACCAGAGAAAATGTTAACCCATTCAGGACACCTCGGTGGTGATGTCATATAGAAAATTATTTGTAGTTCATTGCGGTTATTCCCACATTCACTCTGAGGATACATATGTTCAATTTATTCCTTTCTGATCTGCAGCAAAGACTTCTGATGTTTACTAATTCTGTTACCTTATTTGGAAGTGGGGGGCGCAACCCATATACCCTACGCTGAAGAAAAAAAAAAACTGAGTCGACCTCTCTCCAGGTTTACAATTCAATTTTCATTCTACTTGACCGATTGTCATACCTAGGCTAAGTGTCCAATCTGCCCAAATACTTACCCATAGATAGAGAGTTTTTTTTTATTTACACCTTTCCCAAAGTATTTGTCCGATGTGAAATGCAAACAGTGCGGGTTTATAGATTGAACTCAGATAGCCGTATCCAATTCCTATGAAGCTTACTATTATGCTACAGGTGCCCCTTGTATTAAACTCTAATCGTTATTAATAATGCACAAAGAATAACAGAAACAAGCATGAACTTATGGGTATTTACTAACCTCATCTTAGTTTTGCTGCAAAGCCAAATAAGAAGAAAGCTCTGGGGAAGGCATATCTGTATATCTCCTTTCATTTATTATAAGTGATCCAATAGTTTATATAGAGATGTTATAAATGCTTTATAAATGCAGATCTTGATCTTTGCACTTTACTTGGTTTCTTACTCTGAACATGGAAGCTGAAGACAAAATACAATAATATAAATACATTTGCCAACTTTTTAAACCAGGTAAAATTGAACCAAATAATATGCAGATAATTTCAGAAAAAATTCTGTCACAGGTTTCCATTACAATAAAAGGATTATTCATTTGATTTATTAAAAAATCTTCTAAGCCAGAAAAACGAAATGAGAATAATCTAAACCACGTGGATCATTTAAAGGATTTCCACCCAGAATTCTCCGAAGTTCCCTGATGTCGACAAACATCTGAATAAGGATGGGCTGTTGTTATATATTTAGTGATATATTTTCAAAATTTACGTTTTGTTTACTTTGTTTTGTTTACTTTACTATAAGATTATTGTAAGAACATGTCTTTCACAATATATGGCAATAAAGAAAAGGTTTTCAACGTGTAGAATCCAATTCGGCTGTTCCGCTGTTGCTTTTTAAGTTGCTTATACATTTGCGTGTTATTTCCCGTGCGTGTTAAAATTATAAAATCCTTTCTAATCTCTTCACATGATCTCGATTTAATCATATTTATATACCGTATCTATCTATCTATCTATCTATCTATCTATCTATATATATATATATATATATATATATATATATATATATATATATATATATGAATGAGTGTGATTTAGAAGATAATGATGTTCTTGATATTGTAGAGACAGATCATTCTTTAAACCATCCGCAAAAGTCAATAAAAGAACGTTTTTGCAACCTATATATATGTATATATAAGTCTCTCTCTCTCTCTCTCTATCTCTCTCTCTCTCTCTCTCTCTCTCTCTCTCTCTTAATCTACCTATCTATCTGTTATTGTTTTTCTACTACCACCCTATGCCCATGTTTGCGTGAAAGCATACATTACACACATAACTACTGATTCGAATAATGAGGATTTTCAAGCACCCAGATGCAATGACTATAATTAATGATGCATGCAATGATCCTGTCTCTGCATTTGTGCTCGCAAGTCAATGACGCCTTTAAGAAATTTGAAATACTCCAAACACAACTCACGCCCAAAATCGGCACGCGAATTAAGACATATACAAACATAAGGAGGTGGAAATATAACCTGTGAATAAAGATGCATGTAAACAATTGCTCCACATTGACAGCAAACTTGTAGATTATTTATTAGACCTAATGACATTAAAAGTCAAGTGCGATAAAACTCCACACCTGCATCTCCTCACGAGTTACCCTTTATCTTCTTACATTTATACAGCATTGTTCATGCGAAGGAAATGAATACGGTAAACCAAGTTCAAATCCTAGTAAAGACTGTTTCCCTTTCACTTTGAGGTGATATATAAGGAAAAGATGTGATTTCTTCTCTTATCTAACCTCCGCTATGAGTAAATAGTAGGGTAGACACTTAAATATTCTAATTGAAATATTTCAAGAAGAAAGAAAACTCCTCTTAGAAATTGACTATTTGTTGCATCCTGTTCGTAGCGCTCCACTTCATGGATTTTACTCCGGGTTAATACCCTATGAAAACGCATGAATCAATCTCTTTGCTCCCCTCTATTATCGATTAGAGCGATTGGGTTCTGTAGCCTTCAAACGAAAACCTTTCGAGAAGAAGGAAAACTTTTTAATCAAACCAGTTCCACTTCTTGTAGAAATTAAACTTGTGTTAAATTCTTTCCACAGTGTTTCCCTTTATGAATTTTACTTTGGGTTTCCCATATCTACCAACCCTTCCGCTCGGGCAGGATATGACACAAGGTCAATTTTTAAGCGGAGTTTACCAGGTTTTGATTCAGAGTTTTCCTTCTCCTAGACTAGTTGCCTCACCAAGGCTGAAGAACCTAGTCTGCCCTACTGGAGGGAGAATAATTGGATTCATACCTTTCCCAAGGGTATTAGTGCTATGTGAAATGCAGTCAGTCAGGTCCAGGATTTGAACTCGTGTCACCGTGTCCATATCCCGCGACGATAACCATTACACCACGGGCACCTCCCTCTTACTTAGGGTTTACGCCCTATGAAAACGCAAGAATTCATCTCCTATCTCACCTCTTCGATAACTAAATATTTGGGTAGTCGAGGCTCCGTGGCTTTTGTACGTAAACATTTCTTAGAGAAGAAAAACGTACAGTATTGCTCATATTTGATGACACATAGACCAATGTTTTTGTTAAAAGGTTAATTTCGTTCTAGACGAAGGATACAAGGATCTTATTAATTTGATGGAAAATACAACTGAACGCTGGTTTATGGATATAATTTTTTTAAAAATTGGAAGAAAAAATGGCAGAGGTATAACTATTTGGGAGTGACAGCTTTAGTCTTGTAAATTTTGGTTGGATGTACAATTGGGGATAGATAGCAATCTTAGAGCATTTATGTCCAAATGCTTTAGTAGATATATGTTATTTTCGTCCTCTGGTTTTGGTGGGCATCACGTTAAGTTAGAGAAAGTTAGATGAAAATAGCAAAGTGAAATGAAACCTCCCTCATATATATATATATATATATATATATATATATATATATATATATAGAGAGAGAGAGAGAGAGAGAGAGAGAGAGATAGATAGATAGATAGATAGAAAATGGAGTAAACAAATAGTTCGTAAAAAGCTTTTTTATAGTTTTTTATGCTTAATATTTGCTAGAAGAGCTGGCAAAGTCTAAAATAAATTAATGTATACTTACCCTTGTGTGACAAAATCCTAGTTATTCAAACTACCTTACAGGTAAAAAAAATTATCCCAGAGCTCAGCAATCAGTTGGACTTATTGATTAAAAGGAAACCTGGCTCCATTAAAAGAACTATGACTTTAAACAACTGAAAGGATTCATAAGTCATAGCAGAATCCAATCCACGATGGAATTTGACGAAAGTTCAGTTCAAAATTTGATTCAAATATAAAAGAAATGGGGTGGTTAGGAAATAAAATCATACTCGTCGACCATAAAAAACATGAAAGTGTCAGGAGAGAAAAATGTCTTGAAAATAGAAAATTTTGGACAAAACAAAGAGAAAGCAAATGGACCACACATCAGTTAATGTTTGTGTCAGAAATATAAGAAATAAATTTGTATTCATTTATGCACTTATGTCTGAAATGTGATTCTTTAAGTAATACAGAATGTTCATACTCAACAAGCTAAACCCGTGCAAATTCCAGGATGTAATTCGAAACAAACAACAACCAAGGATTAAAGATCAATTTGATGATTTATCTATGAATTAGATATACATATTTACAATATGTTAGATAGTACTCGTGGATATCATTGCCGGATATGGAACCGGTTATCTGAGTTCAACTCCTGTACGAAACTGTTTTCTTTTTTTTCAGTTGGCGTTCATGCCCTTGGGAATCTGTTCTCCGTCCAGCAACGAGTAGATAATAAGGCCGATAGGATTATCTTGCCTTGGGCAGGCTACCAGTAAATGGTAAGGAAAACTCTTAATCCAAACCAGCTGCACCCAAGGAAATATTGATCTTGTGTTACCGGACATTGGCCTGATGATTAGTGTGTTCGCCAATGGCCGGGGATACCTGGGTTCAATCCCAGGTCGTGTGATACCAAAGACTTAAAAATGGCACTTGATACCTCCTTGCTTAACCCTCAGCAATATAAGGTTTGGATCAAAGGTAAAGTGGAGCAATGCAGGGAAAGAAGTAGCGCCCCCCTACTCCTCGGTGTAGTAGCTATTGCAAATGGAGCCTTCGGGTCCCCCTCGACTAAGGTCACCAACTTTACTTTTAATATATATATATTAAGCAAAATAAACGAATATTTACACACTTACAATTGCCTGATACGTTTTTAGGGGGATCGAGTTCATTTTACATTTATATTTACATTTGCAGTTAAATGATACCAATAATTCCTATCTGATTAAAACAATTTGCACACAGTTGTAAGGCTTCAAATATTCCTTCCAAATACTAGTAATTTATAGACAATTATATTCTTCCACTTAATTATTTCTATTCAATAATAGACCAGATACTACCAATCTGTATCAGATAATGGTAATGAAGAGGTACCCAACAGTATCCAGAACTCCACAACGGGACTTCATCATCAGGTGCAGTTGTGTCATACTCAGTAATCGACATTCTCTGGGAGAGGGCTTCTTCGTCTCAACATAGAAAGTAGTATTCTAATCCCTGCCCACTGGGTTGATAGATAGATAGATAGATAGATAGATATGAACTGACAGCAAGATAGATAGCAAGATAGATAGATAGATAGATATGTATTTGCATCTGCTTGTGTGCATATACGTTTTTGTATTGAAAATTATCTGCGTTTTACGGCAATTTTTTAATGAATGCTGACTTTATAAGTTATAATTTATGATATATTTTGATCAAGGAAAGTCATTCCCCTTTAAAACGATTTTGACAACTAATAGCAGAATTTCTTTTAGTTCTTTCTACGTCTAAAATCCTACGAAAATTTTAGGTGGTTTTGAAACAGTTTCAAACGCTGCCTAAAAATCCTCAGTATCTCCACTGCAGTACGCAAGATACCTTCTATTAATATTATTATTCTCGAGGGGATTCAGTAAGCGCAATATAAGCTCCGATGACAGTGAGTGTGTGTGTGTGTGTGTGTGTGTGTGTGTGTGTGTGTGTGTGTGTGTGTGTGTATGTGTGTGTGTGTGTGTGCGTATGTGTGTGTGTGTGTGTGCAACGTTCGTTCGATTAATGAGATGATTTTTTACTTTGTATTTAGCAATAAGAAGGACTATATAAATTGTCACTTTATAAAGGAAATCAATTGTAATGAGTTCTTTTATATACCAGAATACTTTAAGCATGACCTTCTTTAGTGACCGCTGCTCACGGAACATTTTCTTTACCGGAGGATCAGTTTGTTTCTGTTCTAAGTTTGGCAAATTCATAAACTTGTTTTGGTCTAAAACAATCATCTCCTTACTTTTTATTCTTCGGTATAGTTCACTTGCTAAATCAAAAATGTGATGACATACCTCTGTACAATCCTGCTGTGCTCTGTTAGATTTGCCACCGTTTGGAATTACTTCGAAACATATTATAGCTAGATTTTAAAATATGTGCTATTAACCTATTTCAAACAATGCAGATTTTCTATTTACAAAAAAATAAAAAATAAAAAAGATAAGTAAAAATAATTATAAACTGAAAAAAAAGAATTTTAAAGAAAATATCTTTTTGTATTATAGGAATCTCATGTGTGTGTGTGTGTGTATGTGTGTGTGCACGCGCACGAGCGAGTGTGTGTCTGTGTGTGTGTGTCTTTAATGTGACATATACTAAATATAGATAGATGGTTACAAAGGCATATATAAGTTGAAAAATCACCTTTTTCTACTCTCAATATCATAACAGATTGTGATGTTAAGTGTGAGAAGATTAAATTGAATTTCTTTCAACATATACTTCAATCTTGTTATGGCTGTTACCTTTGTGATAAGAATGATGATTGTAAATGGTCTCCCAGTGGGTTTTATTAGAAATTTCCCTTTGCACTGGTGTATTTTCGTGACAGTTATTTTCGATGATAAATCACAGTTCGATTTGGGAAACCTGCCGAGCTGCTTCTCAGCGTGCCAAGAAGTAAAATATTCTGTTTCCCTACAAAAAGTGAATGGCGGAATCTGTTTCGTTAATTCTTTCCAAAAGCGCCCGTCTTAAATAGTGTAATTAAGAACAAGAACAACGTTTTCCTTCAATGACAACACAGTGATGATGAATCGCATCGTTTTTTTTTTCTCCAATCTGTTCTCTTCTGTTTTCTTCCTTTATTCTTGTCATCAAAGTCTCTGTGTTTATATATCTACATCGTTTATTTCAGAATTTAAGGTTTGTGATGATTTAAGAAACTATACAGAGATTAACAAAAAAAAGTGTGTTTACACATAAGTACATGGATCCAATCAGTATCTATATATTTCCTGTGATGAATGATGGGATTACTTTCGTATGAATACACATTCCTGTTTGTCTACAGGTTCGAGATAATGGCATCAGTCGTTAGAGAGTTAAGAACGTTTCAATCACTCTAAAGAACAAAAATAAAAACAAAGAAAAGAAAGAATAAATGAATGAAATATCAGTAAAAAGAAAAGGAAGCAGGATTATGTTGCCAGGAAAGAAAAATTGAAGACGAGAGGGAAAAATCAGAATATGATTTAGAGAATAAAATGAGAAGACTTAATCATAGAACTTTACTGTGATTCAGAAAAGACAGATTTATTTTAACAACATATCAAATTGTATTGGGTTATTTCATCCCAAGAGGTTACGGAATAGCGTTTATTGTAAATTCATATTCACATATTTTGTATAGTTGTTTCATAATTTTTTTTTTACACGGTGCTATCGGATACGAATAATGTATTTTACCCCAAAATGTATTTTACCCCTAACAGGTACTATCACGCTGGGTCTGAGTCGTTCCGGGTTTAATGGCGATGAAGGGGTACTCCATACTCTCCAGATGTGCAGAAATGGATCAACACCATCAGATGCAGTTCGGTGTCAAACCATGTCCACCTATTTGGTGGGGGATTCTTACCTCCATACATAGTGAACAGTTGGCAAATTCCCCGCTGATATTAAGCACAGAAATGAGAGAAGAAATGGTTTGGTTTTGTTTAGTTTGGTTTGGGTTTTATGGAATATCAACCATTGTTAATTATTTAATATCAAATCCATTTTTATTGATTGAAATAGTTCTATTTCAAACAATTCAGTTTAGCATAACTACGCATTTCAAATGTCAAAACAGTTCTATTTCAAACAATTCAGTTTAGCATAAGTACATTGCTTAGTTCTATTTGACCCATAGATAGGACCCTCTCAGCTGTTACCGCTCTGGGCTAGCTCCAGTATTATTGGAGCCTCACCATCAGATTGTTTAGTGCCATATTCAGGACACCAATTGGGGGCTGTCTGCAGAGATGCAGTTGGTGTATTTTGCAGCCCCAGGCAACTGGGCATGAGAGGAACTGGATGAAAATAGAGAAATATAATAATGTAGTTTATGTAGTTAAAAATAATGGATATATTTACATATCTAAAATGCCTTATGTTAATAAGACTTCCTTCTTATTCTCTTGTGAGTTCAGGTTGCATGACCAAACCACATATTGAGCTGAGTCATAAATAATTTCATTTTCAGTTAAATATAATTTCAGTTAAATATAATTTGTTCATAAATAATTTAACAATGAATTAATTTCAATCAATAGAATATTTCGCCTTTATTTTCAGTTATCTTCTATCATTTATCAGGTAGGGTTTTGATTCCTCTTTAGTAAAATACTGCTTGTTTCGAACTCAAGAAGTTTTTCACTAGCGTTTTCACATGACCTTCTTTGGAAAAGAATTTTTCATTCATTGAATGATATTGTCATTGAGAGAATGATATTGTCATTTAGAGAATGATATTGATAGAAATCACCTGGTGCAAGTTCTTGTGAATACAGTGGATTGGGTAGAACTGACTAGCTTAAATCTAAATTTTTTTCTTGCATGATTCTTGCTGAATGTGGCTTTCCGTTTACATTGAGAACCACAATGTTTCTCCCATTGATGAATGCGTGGCGTTTTCTTAGAACGTCATCGTGTATACATGTAAGTACAAAGATTTTTTTTTTGGTTTCTTTTGTTTAATGGCATGTCAACCTACGTTGTTTATTTAATGCCACTCCTATCTTTCTCGAAGAACAAAAGTGATACTATTCAAACAATAGCTTGGGAGGTAAGGCGGTCCATGCCTTTCCCAATGGTGTGAGTACGAAAGTGAACGTATTAGCGTGACTGGATCTGTTAAGAGTATAAATCTCCATATACTTGAGTGTCTAACGGAAAATTTAAAACTCAAAATGAATAATAGTACGGTGATCACAGTGCGTGCGATCACACATACACACACACACACACACATACACGCAGCGTAACGTTTCTTCTGGGATAGCAGCTAAAATTAATTCTTGTCAATCCATTGCCTTTTGCATTAAACAATGTCATAAAAGACCCATTTTTCGTCACGTGTAACTATATCCTTATGAAATGGGTCATTTCTCCGCTTTGAAAAAATCGTTGTCGATGTGGATATGCGATCTCCATCTTTCTTCTCTGTAAGTGTATAAGGAAACTAAACGCCAAGCTTGCTCCATTTTCATATCTTTTTCAATTGGTGGGAGATTGTGCTTAAGGATACATTGAGGCTACAGTAAATTTTCGGATACTTTCGTCTGGATTGCATTCCATTAATTCTTTTAAAGGATCTTGACCGAGATCTGATGAAAGTTTTGACCTGGATTTATCTCTCGATGAGGTATCACTTGAAGAAAAGTTTGAAAACCAGTAATGACACTTTGGCCATTAATACTATCTATTTTCTTAGCTGTTTCGGTATCCAATTTGTTTTTTGAAATAAGGATGGCCGACGAAGGATGTCTTTAATCCGGTTATTTTCGTTTTGTTTTAAAACACCAACTTGGAAAAAGCGTAAATTATTTATGACTGAAACCAATATAAATTCACTCACACACACACACACACACACACACACACACATATATATATATATATATATATATATATAATTATTAGTGGTAAGATAAAAAGTGGTCCAAGTCATTCACAAATTTTTCTTTCTTTCGACGTCAGGCAAACTGGTCACGGGAACATTTTAATAAATGATATCTAACTGTGGCGTACAATGAAAAAAGAAGATTGTTTATGACTGTATGAATGTATTTACTATATATGGAAAATGTGTATATATATATATATATATATATGTATATATATATTGACTCCAATGAACCAGAAAACAATAACGTAATAAAACATCAGTATTCAGTATGCTCAGAAGTGTCAATCAGAGATGTCGCAATTGGCCAGATGGGAAACGGAGCTAGCAAGTGCGTATGATGTCACGCACCGGAATGGCGCGGAGGATTTTGGGAATTTTGAAGAAAGTTAGTTGAGTTGAGTCCTACCTCGGGAGAAGACAGTTGACTTTCGCTTGCAAGCCGAGGCCTTGGGTAGGTGTCGCACTAAATGTGAGGCAGATGGAAAAGCCAGAATAGAAAGAATGTGTATCTCTCTCCTTACGTCGAAGAAACTTTAAACTCAAAGGTAATACAGAGTTTTGTACCTGAACTTAGAAGTCGTAAGTGTTGTTCATGTTTCGAGATTCCTATGTTCTATGTTATATATATATATGAACAGTATATGTACATTTCAGTATGAATATATGGCCATGGTACAGTATAAGGGGTATGTAAAATTCAAATAGATTAGTTTAGAATTTGAATTCAGGTAGACGAGTCGATATTCGGCAATGATAATGGTTGCGCCTCTAGAGGCTCTACAAATATTATTTAATAAAACAAACTTGACTCATTACAGTTAAAACCCTTACCAAAATTAAGACCAATGAGTATGTTAATTATTTTACATGACTTACGTGTAAAATTTATTCTCATCTTTTGTTTTTTGTCCGAGAAATTCATTGTAAGAAAATTAATACTCTTGAATAGGTTGACCCATTATTCTTTTCCTTATTGTTTTGTCTTAAAAATATCTTTTATATGGGTAATGCTTTTCACTATGACAGGTAACCAGAAAAAAACAATATTTGTTAAACATTGTTTATCATATAATTCTCCTCCAACTTTCGATTACGTGAGTTATCTAGTATATATATATATATATATATATATATATATATATATATATATATATAAAATTGGGAAAAAGCAATTCAAAAGTGAGGTAATTATTACGAACGAAATCGACGTTAAAACAGATCGCTTTTAATAAAGCTTCATCACGACTTTAAGATGGTGAAAAAACGTGTTGTATATCTTGGAAGTCTCATGCATTTAAATATAATTGCTTGTGCCAATTACAAGTTACGCTTTCGAAAAAATACGGTGAATGATTGAACGATATGACATTTCTTTTTATATAATTTTATTTTCCCCTGTTATTTTATTTTATCAAGCACCCATCGTCCTTCTATCAACACTTGTTTCACTCTCTTAAAGTCCGGATGAAGTTTCATTAAAACCGAAACATGTTAATGTTGACTTTCCTTCAAAACAAATTCATCACTTTTGGATTACTTTCTTTTTCAATTTTAACCATACTGTCGGATTCCTTTTTATTATTGACTTCCATATATATATATATATATATATATATATATATATATATTGTTTATGATTATTCCCTAAATATCTGAAGAAGGCAGAAGTGAACTACTAAAATGTGACAAGAACAATAAAGATTTAGATATCAATTTTAGATTATTATCCCGTATAACTGGGTACGTGCACACAAACTTTCTTGGTATTAACTTAGATGTATTTAACGCTAAGTCAGCGGGGCTTAGAATATGAAGTTTTTAACCCTTCAGAGAGGTAAGATATACTCTAAAAATCTGTTTCCTGAATATTAAACATAACTGCATCGGATTGTGAGGTTCCAGGTCAAGAGACCGTAGGGAATGTGTTGTACCCCTTCATTACTCCCATGTATATTCTGATCAGTTAGGCTTTCATTTATAGATCAGTTAGAACTATTTAATGAGTGTTTACATTTGATTAGGGTCGTATGAAAAATAATATAAATTATTTTTAAGAAAAAGCTATTAAAAATGTAAATATGAACGTACTATGAACGTATTTGTGTGGGTCATGGTAATCTTTATTATCATCTATAGAAGCTGCCCTTACAGATGAGCAGCAGCAGTTCGCCTATCGAACTATTCGATACTGGCCGTTAAACCGTAGGATTCATACACCCAGGACCGATTTGGGCATTGCGTTGAACTGTCAGAGAATTCATCCACTCGCTTTTACGTCCACCATGCTGCGTCCCATGACTTTCGTAAAAAAAAGGAAATTTTTTGTTCCCTACCTCTGTCTTCCCCTTTCTGTCATTGAGTTTTAACTTAGTTAAAGTCCACAATTTCTTTCGTTCTTAAATTTCACCAAAGACCTTATTTATGGTTCTTTGTATCCTTATAGCCATTCTATTTTATGCCAACTTAGGGCGGTCAGTTTCTAGTAAAGTCCAATACCATTCGCCTCTCTTGGCAAGGTTCAATTGTATCTTGGGATTACAGTAAATGACTTAGCATTTAAAGCACAAATAGTATACAGCAATGATTTTACAAATAAAAAAATAAAACCCTTCATACATTTTTAAATGACAATGTAGTAAAAGACAAAATTATTAACCATGTTTTAACTCTGCCCTCCTTGAAGTCGATTTACTAGTATTTACGAAGTATCGTTAACACCTTCCATGTACTCCAAGCTTTTGAACTATCGTACAGATATACGTGTTTCTAGTGATTTTCGGGAGTAGGAAGAGAAGGGGTGACTAATAGACAAGTTCACTAACCTAAGAAGCATCGTCTCACCAACGAGACTGATATCAACACGCAACTAGGAAAGTCATGGAAGCTAACGATAGGCTATCGGTCATATTGTAGTCAGACTCGACCGATAAAATTAAACAGTTTTTTTTTCAAACAACGTTCGTGTCGATACTGCTGTATGGATGCACTACATGGACGCTAACTAAACGCATGAAAGCAAAGCTTGACGGCAACTACATAAGAATGCTGTGAGCAATATTGAACACGTCCTAGAGACAGCACCCCACAAAGCAGCAGCTGTTCGGGCACTTACCACCCATCACGAAAACCATCTAAACTAGAAGAATCAGATATGCAGGACACTAGTGGAGAAATAGAGATGAACTCTGTGGCGATACAGGATGTAGCTTTGAAGACCTACCAGAAGCGATGGACGATAGAGAGTGATGGCGGGAGAGTCAGGGAGATCTGTGTTGACTGCACGATATGATGATGATGTTGATGACGATGATGATAAACACATTTCCCAAATTTCTAGGTATAAAATCACCCTAGACAAGTTGGGTGCCATAAGATCACTCAATCAATCAAATCTTTATTCTGTCTGGCACAGAGATGTTATGTTTCATATAGTGCATGCTCTTTCAAAGAGCCTTACAATCCGAGAACAGGGAAGTTCCCATGGTGTTGACAAGAACGTGCCCGAATTTTCTTCTACGATACTTTTGGCATTAAATAATCCAAGATGGTCGGCATGCCATAAAAAAGGGAAAACAATCTGAATACTGGGCTGGCACAAGTTCGGGGATCTGACGGAAATCAACTCTTTCTGCGAACTTTGGCAGTTAACAAAAAAGTTCTTTAACAACAAGAACTCTAAAGTGAATTTATGTCAGATTGTTGACACCTGGCCATTCACCTACCGCAGGTTATGTGATTGAGTTTTGGCAAAGCAAGCTTATGCCTCTAATACATATTTTTACAACCTATATAAGATTGAAATCTGAAGCATCAAGAGGTCAGAGCAAAATCTTCATGTTCTTGAAGCCATTTCCTAAGACTTTGTTCAGTGTATTCAGGCACATAGACCTCCTGAAATCTACCACTGTTATTTTAAAGCATAGCAGAAATAAAATTAATATGATAATTCCAATTATTCTGCTGCAATACTGCCCTATTCGCAAAAAGATTTGATGTTTGCGTACCGTTGATACAAATGTCTTTTCTCTTTGATTAAAGATACCTACAACGAACGCTTCGGCTTTGCTTTGGAGAATCTTTGTTGAAAAACCAATTGTTTATTTCTTACATCTATAAATGGTGTCCTTAAGATTACAGCCCATACTCAATCTGAGCATGTTGTATACTATGCCATTTTGGAAACGTTTTTATCAAGCCTCCTGGTTATATTTTTGCAAAGTCATTCAGCCTATTCTTCCTATACATCACTGGAGAATCCAATACATTAAAATGAATTGATCGAATGCGGATTAAATGCTTATAAATGCCTCTAAGCCTGAGATGAGAAGGCTTTACAAATTAGAAGTTGCCAATCCTGTTACATGTCGCTGTTTTTAAAGTTATGGATTACGATTGTATATATAGTGAACGTAAATCGCCAAGAGATTGTACCCTCACAAGTTATGCATGTAAGATTGTGACAATTGGTTACATAGTTAATAAGTACTCAAAAGTTTGGAAAATTTCACAATTACCTCTACGGACCCCCAAACACAGTGTGTTCAAGAGATGTGATGATATAAAAAAATTTTAAAAAATGAAAAGCTTATTTAACTTATACATATCCCGAACATACTCAAAGATTAAACACATTAAAAAAAAAACAAATATCTTTAGCCTGAATGAAATTAGTACTGAAATATTCCGTTAGTTATTCAAAAATACCCCAAACAAATTCTATCCTTGGTAAAAATTTATCGTATAAGCATGCTTAAAATATATTCATACATTTTTTTTATTTCGCTCAAATAGACGAATAACAGATAATACGCAAAAGTTTTTCATAAATTGCTAATTATTTTGGCTTTATAAAACATACCTTAATATAACTAAATTATCGATATTAATGGAACATTTTTCCAAGGGTTCTTAGATACTCAGAATCTTAACTTTAAGTTTGAGTTTTCACATAAATATATCTATAGGCGCGCAAACATATTTTGGTAACTGGATTGAAAATCGTTTAAAAAATGATGTCTTGAACATGTACACAAATTAAACACATTTTGTTCTTTCCTTTTAAAGCAAAACATTTCATTGTAAAAAAAATATTATACAGTAATAGTCAGTTAGTTTTTCATCGCTGACAAATAGCGTAGAAATAAATAAATTTTATGATATTTTTATTAAATATCAAATACTCGAAAATGAAATACAATACCTTATAATTTATTGTGTTACAAAGCGTTCTAATACAATATTTCATTTACGTAGCACAGGGGGAATCTGATTTTTATTTCTTTCAATGATATTTTCCCAACATTCTGTTACTGTAGAGATTGTTAGGATTCGGAGTTTTAGTATTTAGGATGTTCATTGGGACCATTTGCAATATGTTCTCAATGAATAGGTTGTCTGGCAATTTAGCTGACCCCCGAAGTACTTCAAGATTAATTTCATGACATCAAGTTCTGTTATTATTATGTCGACAAAACGAAAGCGTACCCCTATAATTAGGTGCATGAACTTATTCACTATTTTGAGATTAACGTAACTATTCATGATTACCCCTTACTTCGATGCAATATATCAACTATGATTTACCCTCCTTCGAATTGATGTGTTCGTTGAATTTAGTACCGTGTGATTTTTACAACCCACATATATAATAGTCATCTAGTAATTAATCGTAAAATGATAAATTTTTATCCAGCATTCCGTTATCCTGTTCAAACCTCTAATGCTTCATGCTCTTTTGCGTATAAAACGTGTGCTAAGCTATTCTTTGAGAAAAACGTTTATTTTATATGATCACAGGTTCCAGAAATCTTTAAAAATATTTATAATGTTCAAAATTTCCCTAATTATATTTTCAATCTGTTCTCTTGCAAAAGCAAGAATTTTTTTTTTTTTATTCTAAATCAAAATTTGCAGAATGTAGCAATTTCTTTGGCAGGTTTACTAGACTGTTAAGAACATAGTGATGATATATATATATATATATATATATATATATATATATATATATATATATATATATATAATATATATATATATATATGATTGACTTTGTTTGATAGATGTTAACGTTATATCAATCCATCTAGTGTTATTAGAGATTAGGAAATTGTGATCATTTAACCTTCATATTCACATTTTTTATAACGTTGTTTGTTGATTTTTTTGCACATAGTCCTGTCGAAAACGACCACTTTTTAAAAAGACGTATTTGACCTATACATGGGACCTTAAAGGATATAACTATTCTGGGTTAAAGTGTATCTGGAGCAATGGTAATTGGATAAGCCTAACCAGAACACCTCATTTCGCAGCTTCTTACCCCTCTGCATTGGATGGATTTAGCGTCTTGTAAATCTCCCCGTAAGTGAGCGGGAGCTATGTACAAAAGCCTCCTTTGAGTGAAGAGGTCTGCCGCAGTGTAACTATTCTTTTCTATCATTTCACTTGAAAATGTTGTGCACTGTACTACCAATAATACATGGGTATGTTTATCAAGTTTAGCTTTTAGTTTACATGCAAGGTAACTCATGATGACAACACATGATTAGATATATATGGTTATATAAATTTTTCCAAAGTTTGGGGAAAAATACGCAATAATCTCAATGTTGACAGTAGACTGAAATATATTAGTTTAGCATTTTATGAATGAATAATATGTTAAAAGAATTATTGTAAGTATTTACTAAAAAGCCAAATCTCCATCAAAACTAAAATATTCATCGAAAATATATATCATTTAAAAATGTGAAGAAATATGCTTTCCTATAACATGAATTAGTTTTGTAAATAAACGTCATTAAGGAATTTTTATCATTATTTCAATGTATTAATATACTTGAATTTAGTCATCATTGTATAAGTATATTAATCTGCTTATGTATGCATGTTCACGGGTGCATTTTTGGCGTGATACATAGATAGATAGATAGATAGATAGATAGATAGATAGATAGATAAGAATTAGGAAATAACACACAAAAAATAAATGCCATGTATAAATATAATTGGTCATATCTAAAATAGCATTGCGTTAGATTTCCTCACTGTACAAAGAATGTGTTTAGTTATTTGCACTTGTTACGAATTTAGATTATTAGGATTTTAACTTTGACCCGCGAAGACCATTATCTCGACTTCTAATGATACTCTCATATTTTCAAAGAATTCAAATTAATATCATTGAATTGAGGTTTCATTATTAAAACCTTGTACGCCCATGAATTTCACGGAAATCATCTTCTTAGTCTCGTTCAGTGTCATATTGCCAGTTAATTAAAATTATATATATATATATATATATATATAAAGGAAATTATATATATATATAATATATATATATGTAATATAAATATATATATACATATATATATATATATATATATATATATATATATATATATATATATATAAAGGAAACAGGGAGCATAGACTAAGTGGGAGAGTGCAAAAGACAGAGCTGTCACATGGAGAGACCTCAAGCACATAGAACCAAAGAAATGAAGTTTCCTCATAAAAGCAGTCTACGACGTCTTACCAATACCAGTAAACTTTCATCTTTTGACGGTAAGCGTCTAAGAGTAGGTAAACTGCCGTTTTAAAGTTACCGGAAATCTTTCTTTGCTTACTACTAGGTTGTAGCTACATAGATCCAGAAAACAGAATAACTGTGGACAGTGTTATTATACTACAAAGACGTACTGATGTCTCACTACATTATCATCTTACACACACCTTAATATATATATATATATATTATATATATATATATATATATATATATATATATATATATATATATATGCCACTCCTCCGTGCTCAGGATATGAAAACAAATCAGATTTGAATTCAGAGTTTTCTTTCTCCTAGAAAGTTTTTCCCAATCATTATAAAAGATTCCATTCTGCAGTAATATTTACTCAGATCTGGAGAGAGAATAAAGGGATTCATTCTTTTCCTTCATGAATAATCCAATGCGAAATGCGACCAGCGTCGTCCAGGATTCTGAAGTCGGCTCACTGTGTCCATTCCCGCGAAATATAACCATTACACTAGCAGTAAGAATTCAAAAATATGGAGTACTTCAGGAATATGTGTGTCATTTGAGACATTCGAGCGCAGGATATACTAGCCTTGTCTGAATCATTCCAATTTTAATATACTTTTCACCGAAGCTAATGATATATATATATATATATATATATATATGTGTGTGTGTGTGTGTGTGTGTGTGTGTGTGTGTGTGTGTTTGTGTGTGTGTGTGTGTGTGCAGTCTCTAAAGACATACTGTTTTGTTGTATGACATTTCAGTGTGGCTGGACTCGTGAGATGCTTCAAGCCGAGTTCACAACCAGCTGAGTTTAAGTTAGTCGGATATCTTACCCCAGGCCCCTCATTTTCTCAGCGTAAGTGAACTATTTTTTTTTTTTACGTATATCCTTTTTTATACATACGCCATCGGCTACCGGAGTGCTCAATTCATGATAAGAGGAAGAGAGAGGAAGAGTGTGTGAATGAGAGAGAAAGTTTTCAGAATGCAGTAATCATGAAGAAGCTACCTGAAATAATGTATTATCGCATTGAACAGACCGTTGACTGAGATATCAGTGACAACATATACAATCAACTATATCACAAAGCTTAGAATAATAAAAATTATCAACCAATATAGAAAATGGCTCTCCGGAAATCTCTCCAAGTAGGAAAAAGATATACTAGTGAAAATTACGAAGAACGTAGGGCATCCATCTACTAAAATTTGTCTTGCATTTACATACATGCCTTTAACATGACACTTGGGAAATGACTCTTTAGTTGTAGAATTTGACATGAGATAACTCACTGTCCTTTTTAATCATATCATCAGTTATTATTTATATTAGTGTTAATGAACAGCCTTTTATGTATCCTAGCATTTACTTCGTACTTAGCTGAACCGAGCTGGTCTTCAATGAATCTCTCTCTCTCTCTCTCTCTCTCTGTCTCTCTCTCTCTTTTGTCGTCAGTTTCAACAATCTGATGCAATACGTTTGCTTTTATTTAGTCTACTATTACGGTTTTAAGTTGTTCATTCTAAATTTCTTCCCATCAATTCTTTGCTTAAATTCTTTATTCTGATATTTTAAACGATTTGATAGGTTTTTGATTGATCGATACACCTTCGTTTTCAACTCACTAACTAAAGACATTCAACAATCTCGAAATCATAAACAAACAGAAGCGATGATCTTTAAATGCAGGGTGTCTCAAAATATATGCAAACCATTAATATGATAATGATTTATTACGGAGACAAGTGCAAGGATGATCATTTGGAACACACCTTATAAAAAATGCATCCTTTAAGCTAGAGATATCAAGTCAATTTTTTTTTATTGTTATTATATCAGCTTCTAGGATATGCAGTCTTTTTTGAGTTTCTTCTCACAGAAATACGTCATTATCATATGAAATAGTTGCATCTATTTTGAGAGAGTTTTTAATGATTTTGTCTTCACTATGTAGTGACGCAAAATATTTTTCAACTCTTGTTCAAGGTAGTGTGATCGAGGATTAATAGTTGTCATAGTATACTATTTTCAAATTTAAAACAAAAAAGAACACAGCATTACTATTGGTATAGTTATTAGCAGTCACATGAGTTCCATGTATCTGGAGACACCCGATATATATTCCTGTCACAGATGACAGCAATGATATTGATTTTAGGAAATTATGAAAGAATTAATGCTTGTTAAAAAACATAAGAAGAGTCTGCATTTTCTAAACATAAATTATTTTATTTCCATTGCGTTAAATAAAACTGCTTTCATAATAATTCAACTGAATTAGACACAAATATTTATTATTGATTTATAATAGTTGTTATTTACTAAGTCTTAGTTTGGCATAAGTCCAGATTTCTGCGAGCCCAGTGAAATCGAGCTCACTAATTATCCTGGAACCTAATTTCAAACAATTACGACGCATGAGATTCCTTTTGTCAATTCAATAAACTTAGACAAATCTTGCACAAGTCGGTAAAATATTGTGAACTCAATTAGAAACGAATTCAGTAACAATAATATTTTAGCCTAGCTGGCTAAATGTGATCCCATGCAAAGTGGCTTAAAACTAGTCAACATATATGGGGCATCTAATTACCATCGAAGTCCGTACTCACTTGAAGTCATTTACAAAACTTAGCTATTTTAGCAGAAGGCTTGAAGTATGCGAAAGTAGGTGCGATTCGAACTTTTAAACAGGGTCTCCTGTTCTAGCATGCAAACAGTTACACCATTCAGATTCTTCCTTCATTTTTTCATGTGTATTTTGAGAGTCTCAATATTCATGTGGGTTAGGACTTTGGTAATTTATCTTGAATCAGTTTACAATGCCAACACTTTGATCCGTGGAATTGATTATTGATGTTTGTGGTTATAATAAGAGTAAGCCTTAGTCATCAAACTTACCCGAATAAGTTTAACCGGAAATATAACATTGATCGAAAAGTAAAATCACCTTTGTTGAGAAAGATTAAATGAAATTTAAATAGAAGAAACATTAAATGCCATTATCTAAATCATAACTAAAGAAAAAGGGCATCCTCATACGATCATAAATTGAACCAATTGGTGAACTGAGAGAAAGATAAAATCCCATTTTTTTGTTGCCATTAGTTCCAGGTCCACTTTAACCCGAGGTAGTCGTACATGTTAGCGTCCCATCTGTGGGGCAAACAGATCTGCTTATGATAATGAAGCGTTTACCCGTTTAAAATGAAAGTAAAAATTCCTTTTTGTACCGTATACAAATGCAGACCATTATTGTTAAACTTACTTTTACATAAAATAATCAAATAAGGGTTGAAAGTACATAAAACTAATCAATCAACCAATTTAGCGACCAATTCTAGGGAACATTTTCTATATCTATATCATTGTGTCTTTCATATGTATCTTCTTTATATAGGTTACTGTTTTTAAATTGTATTCTTTACTTATTTACGAAAAAAATACAATTAAATAAAGTATTTTCTTTCCTTCATATCTCATCAATGTATTTTTCGTTCAGTTTTCCCTAAAGTCTTAATACATTGCTCTGGGCTTCTGGGATATAAAGAATAGTCAAAATTGGAAATTAGAATTTAAAACAATATCTTATAGAAAAGTATAAACTTTATGTTGAGCTCTGTTTCAAAATCACTGCGAACATTATTAAGTCAGACATCCGGATAACTGGAGAAGGAACTTATTTTCATACCGTTACGCTAAATTTATTTATTAATTTCCAGTGTCTTTTGCTTTGTGCTAAGCTCTTTTCTCTCGGATAAATGTCCGGGTGATGAAAGCGAATCAGTTAAAACGTTCTTTAATACATTTTTTTTTATATCAGCAGAAAAAGAATTGCTTTTACCGTCTCACTACATATTATCTACTTCAAAAGGTAAGTATCATTACCTAAAGTAAACGTAAAAGAAAAAGTTGAGAATGAAAAGAAGGATTCTATGGGGAATATGAATACGTAATGTGATCTACTTCACGTGTTCTGTGAAGATACAATCGTTAATTACGATGACGCTTAAGATTTTTCTGCAAGAAAAACTAGCAGGAATTCTGCACTTTTTGATTATTGAATATTCGTTAACACAAGGAAAGAATTACACGAAAGAATATATATATATATATATATATATATATATATATATATATATATATATATATATATATATATATATATTAGAGGATGTTTGCATAAAAATCTGCTCAATGGTATTATAGCAGAGCAGATATAAAAAATTTGGAAATATTATAATCATAAAAAAATTAGAAGACCGTTACCTAAATCTGTGTGTGTGTGTGTGTGTGTGTGTGTGTGTGTGTGTGTGTGTGTGTGTGTGTGTGTAAGTGATCAAACATAAATACAAGATAGTGGCAAATCAATTCAATTTATCCTGTTGTGTTTGGTCACGTGTTACATAGAAGTATACGTAATATTCTCACGATGGAATAAAAAAGGTATGTATAAATATGATTATTTAATGAAAAACAGTCCAAATGAATCTGATAAACATGGAATTAGTCAGATCGTAACCGACACAGGATAATTTAATAAGATGTCGAAACATGGATATCATTTCCCTCCTATTCGATAGCATTTTATTTTCAGCATGGATGCATAGTTTTTTTTTTAGATATAATTTGCAGTTATTGTCACCTCCTTTAAAGAGTCTGATTTTTTAAAAATTATTTTATTTTATTTTGTGAGCTTTACCTGTTTCCTCTTTTATTTGCCATATATGTTTGGGTAGTACAGTATTGTTGACATATTTTCTGCAGCTGTTAGAGGATTGTGTATAGGTGTGTGTGAGAGAGTGTGTGAGGTTTTTAGAAGTATAAAAACTAAAGCAGTTCAAACAAAGTCTAAAAGATATTAGTCATGTTTGTTTTGGAGCATTCAACACTCTCGTTTTGGCTAGTTTCCCATTGGTCAAAATTATTTTTTTATCCTATTTACCAACCCCTCCTCTCGGGCAGGATATGGCACAAGGTCATTTTTTAAGCGGAGTTTAACAGGTTTTAATTCAGAGTTTTCATTCTCCTAGACTAGTTGCCTAACCAAGGCTGAAGAACCTAGTCTGTCCTACTATTTACCCATAGCTGGAGGGAGAATAATTGGATTCATACCTTTCCCATGGGTATTAGTGCTATGTGAAATGCAATCAGTCTCGTCCAGGATTTGAACTCGTGTCGCCGTGTTCATTTCCCTGCGACGATAACAATTACACCACGGGCACCTCCATACACCACGGGCACCTCCACATTTATTTTCAAAATTCTTTTTTTATTATGGTTAGTTTTATCTTCATATTTTCCTTAAACCATCCTAAAATTTTCCCCTTGAGTAATTTTTTTCAATTTCTGAAGTAAGATTAAGACACACGATTCTAGGCTTGGGGAGTATACATAGCACTTCCCTTGCATAATAATGTATTTTAGCAACAACAACAACAATTGACCAGCAAGTATCGTGATTATCTTTTCATATAAGACCTGATTCAATTCAACTATTGTTTACGGCCACCTACCCCCCATCACGAAAACTATCCAAGTTAGACGAACCAGACATGCATGACACTGCTGGAGAAGCAGGGACGAGCTCATAAGTGATTTACTCCTATGGAACCCCACATATGGCCGAGCAAAAGCAGGACGACCAGCTCGAACATACATACAGCAGCTATATGAGGATACGAGATGTAGCCCTAACCCTGCCAGAGGCGATGAATGATAGGGAGAAGTGGGAGAGAGGGTCAGGGATATCTGTGATTGCGGCAAGACATGATGATGATGAATTGTTGCTGTTCTACAGGGATGGCTTTGGCATTAAATAACCCACAAAAGTTTCCATTCCATTAAACAAAAAAGAACTATACAAAACCATAAACTGTTTTCTCAGATATGTAAACTTCATCCCATATAAATGTTTCTGCTGTGCAAATGGCTTCATTAAAACTTTTAATTTTTAAATAACAACAAATAAGAAATTCTGTTTCTATTCTTTTAGCGCTTACCTTTTGCATAAAATGATAATGAGAACTTTTCAATTATATTTCAAATATGATTATTACCATCGTTGATATGATTAATAAATATAGAATAAATTACATTTAAAGACAATTAGATTCGGTTTAGATTAGGTTTATTATGATAGCCGTGAAGCAGAGTATATGCCATGTTGTTGCTATTATTATTTTTTGCATTCTCCATATAAATATCACATCAGAAAATGACACGATATAGAATTCAAGAAATTAATATTCTATGAATATTTATACATAATATATATATATATATACACTATTGAACGAAATTGTCTCTGTACGTGTATTCATACATCTTTAGGTATATACACACACACACACACACACACACATATATATATATATATATATATATATATATATATATATATATATATATATATATATATATATATATATATATAGTAGCGTCCAAAATTAAGGGAAACAATTTTAAAACCTAATATTTGTTAGAAATAATAACTATGAAAAGCTGAAATTTTCGCAAATGGTAGGCGTTATCTTCCATAATAACATACTAAACTTTTAATCATTTGCACAGAATAGAAAAAGAATTATAGCAATTATTTATTTATTTATTTTCAAAATAGGATCGTCCAAAAGTAAGGGACAAAATTGAGTAAAATAATGTAAACATTCAAATTTTTTGATTTCCTCTAAATAATAAGTCTTACTTAGTCATTTGTAAACGTTGCATCAGCCAGCACCATGGCGAAACGCCAAAACCTTGATTCCTCTGTGAGACAAGCTATTGTGAAGCTACACAAGGAAAAGCACACCATTAGATAGATTTCTGAGAAAGTGAAACGTTCCAAGAGTGTTTTAGGTAGGGTTGCTAAATCCTACAATGATACTGGCAAAATAGTCAGTGCTTTTAAAACCGGCAGACCCCGCAAAACTTCGCCAAGAGTAGATCGAATAATGCAGCGTATGTCATTAAAGAACCGTTTCAAGTCTTGCACAGAAATTAAAAGGGTTATGAATAGTACCTCATGTGTTAATGTGTCAAGACCAACTGTTTCTAGACGACTGCAAGAAATAGGGCTGTTTAATCGAACCCCAAGGATGAAACAACTTGTTAGTTCGAAGAATAAGAAGAAGAGATTAGAGTTTGCAAACAGGTATGTAATTTGGACATATGAAAATTGCGCAAAAGTATTTTTCAGGGATGAAAGGAAGTTTAATTTATTTGGAAATGATGGAAAAAAAACAATGTAAAAATACGTATTGGTGAAGGATTAAGTGCAAAGTGTATTAAGAAAACTGTCAAGTTTGGGTGCGGAAGCGTCATGGTATTTGGAATGTTTCTAGCCAAGGTACAACGCCTCTTGTCCGGTTACAAACTCGTGTAAACGCGCAAATCTATAAAAATATTGTTCAAGATCATGTTGTGCCAATCATACAGAATTCAGGTTTCGATAGGTCTACTTTTATGCAAGATAATGTTCCATGTTACAAGGCAAAGGTGGTAATGAGTTACCTTAGCGAGCAAGATTTCGAAATTATGGATTGGCCACTGCAAAGTCCTGATTTAAATCTTTGGAAGACCTTAGGAGTGAAAGATATGGAAAGAAATCCCACTAACATGGAGGATCTGTGAGTGAAGCATCAAGAAGAATGGTCTAAAATTAGTATCAAGGATTGTCAAGAACTGATTCGTTCTTGTTGTTGAAGATGTGCAGATGTCATTGAGAGCAAGGGCTCATTTATTAAATATTGATTGTAGATGTATTTTTATTGTTTTTTGGCTGTTAACATTGTTTTTCTCAATTTTGTCCTTTACTTTTGGACGTTCCTATTTTGAAAATAAATAAATAATTGTTAAAATTCTTTTTCAATCCTTTGCAAATGATTCAAATTTTAGTATGTTATTATGGATGATAATTACTACCAGTTGTGAAAATTTCAGCTTTTCACAGTTATTATTTCTAACAAATATTAGGTTTTAAAATTGTTTCCCTTAGTTTTGGACGCTACTATATATATATATATATATATATTTTCAAGTACATCAATATTTGTCTAATTATGTCCATATATAGATACATAGATAGATATGAGAACCGGTGTAAAAACATTTACTGAATAATGTTAGAAGCCATAAATAAAGCACCACTACTATTTTTAAATCAAAATGTTATTTTCTTCAAGTTAAGATACCAGACTTTATTTGTGTCTACCAAAACGTGGTGTCTGCTTTGTTCATATTATGTTTCAATGAAATTATCAAAATACTGGACATGAGGCATACTCCTCTTTTGAGGGTGTGTCCACCTATCACCGAATAGTCACGGCGAAAATACGGTTAAGCCTACGAAAAAACGCCAAACGAACAGCGACCACCAAACACTATGACTGGGCCCTATTAAACAACAAAGATGTAAGAGATAAATACGTATTAGAATTAAGAAACAGATTCGAAACACTACAAGAAAAGACGGAAAAAAGTACACCAAACGACGAATACGAAAATTTCGTCAATGCACACCTCAAGGCAGCAGCAAAATACATTCCAACAAAACTTAAAGCTAAATATAGAGTCCCATGGGAAACTTTAGCGGTGAGAGAAAAACGCGCACTAGTGAAAACAGCCTCCAAAAACTATCGAAAAAACCCAACAAACACAAATGCTTTAAAACTAAAAACGGCACAATATCAATTAGCAGGCATATATATAAAGGAACAGACAGAATACATTCAAAATCAGATAGATAAGATTAGAGACTCGGTGGAAGATAGACAATCTAAAATAGCCTGGCAAACAATAAATGAAGTGAGCAGAAGAAAGAACACAGCCAAAGCAAAACTTAAAGCAGCAAACCAACAAGAAAGAATAAAACTGTGGAAACAGCACTTCGAAAACTTACTTGGAAACCCACCAAAAATAACACATGAACCAATCACCAGAATAATTAGCAAACAATTAGACATTAAACTTGGACCGTTCACACAAGAAGAACTCGACTCGGTTCTCAGAAAAATTAAAAATAGGAAAGCTGCAGGGCTGGACGAAATTCCCCCGGAAGTATGGAAGACCAGACAATTCGACGACATACTGCTCTGACACTGCAACGCAGTATACAATCAAAATCCGATAGATAGATGGATGAAGGGATGCATACTCCCCTTCCCTAAAAAGGGGGACCTCGGATTAGCCAAAAACTACCGAGGCATAACACTTACATCCATAGCTGCCAAAATCTACAATGCCCTACTACGAAACCGAATAGAACCCAAAATCGACAACATACTTAGAAAAAACCAAAATGGCTTCCGAAGAAATAGATCAACGACCTCACAAATATTAACCATCCGCAGAATCCTTGAAGGTGTACGGGCAAAGAACCTACAAGCGACATTAATATTTGTCGACTTTACCAAGGCTTTCGACTCCATTCACAGAGGAAAGATGGAACAAATCCTACTAGCGTACGGCATACCTAAAGAAACCGTAGCGGCAATAACGATTCTCTATAGAAACACTAAAGTAAAAGTACGATCACCCGATGGAGACACAGAATACTTTGACATTGTAGCAGGAGTACTACAAGGGGACACGCTGGCCCCGTACATCTTTATCATTTGTCTAGACTACGTACTTAGAACATCGATTGACAAAATCAAAGAGAATGGCTTCGAACTGACGAAGAAAAGAAGCAGAAGATACCCCGCAACAACAATTACCGACGCCGACTACGCCGATGACATAGCGATACTGGCAAATACACCTGACCAAGCCGAAACACTTCTGCATAGTTAGGAACGAGCAGCAGCAAGCATAGGCTTCCATGTTAATGCACACAAAACGGAATATATGTGCTATAACCAAACGGGGGACATCTTCACTCTAGAAGGAACCCCTCTTAAACTAGTAGACAAATTCACGTACCTAGGAAGCAGCGTCGAATCAACCGAAAAGGACATCGAAACGAGGTTAACGAAAGCATGGACAGCTATCAATAGGCTATCGATTATATGGAAATCAGACCTAACCGATAAAATGAAACGCAGTTTCTTCCAGGCAGCGGTCACATCGATACTGCTATATGGATGCACTACATGGACGCTAACAAAACGGCTGGAGAAGAAACTAGATGGCAATTGCCCAAGAATGCTGCGTGCAATCCTGAACAAGTCCTGGCAGCAACACCCCACAAGACACCAACTATACGGCCACCTGCCCCCTATCACGAAAACTATTCAAGTTAGACGAACCAGACATGCAGGACACTGCTGGAGAAGGAGAGATGAACTCATAAGAGATGTACTCTTATTGATCCCCACACATGGCCGCGCAAAAGCAGGACGACCAGCTCGAACGTACATTCAGCAGCTATGTGAGGATACAGGTTGCTGTCCTGAAGACCTACCTAGGGCGATGAACGATAGGGAGGAGTGGCGAGAGAGGGTCAGGGATATCCGTGCTGCCAGCACGATATGATGATGATGATGAAATGAACATGTTTAATGTTTGTTTTCTTTTAGGCGATAGATAATCATTGAAGAATGTTGACATATTTCATTCTTACCTAAAAGGATATGTTTAAAATTAGTATTGATATTTTCTAATTACAGCATCAGTAAAAGAAACTAAGAAACCATATATTAAACAACTTAAACTTGTGGTAGATATATTGAATATTCTCTACGTCTGAATGTTCTATTTCACTTTAGTCTTGGTAATGTCGGAAACTTTGAACAACATATTTGAAAATATTTCTCAAAGTAACTAAGATTTCAAATGTTACATTAAGCTTCATGAGTTTCCTTAAAACTAATATCGTCTGGAAACGTCTTAAAACAGATTGAACCCACTTTTATCCCAAAATATATTGAAAATTACGTCGTTATGATGATAGTTTCCCATGAATAAGAAGTAAGAAGTTTTATCAAAAATATTTGGGCTATAAGAAAGAGTGGAAAGAATTGTCAAAACTTTTTAGTGTATTAAGGATTTTTAACAAAAAGATAAGGCGTAGTAAGAAGGGCTACAAAAACAGTTAAGAGTATTAGAAGGATTACCAAGATTTTAAGAGGTAGTAAAAAGGATTATCAATAATTTAAAGATGAGCAAGGAGCTTCACTGAATCTATAAGGAGTACATAAACAAAATTCATAAAAATTAGGAAGAATGTTTAACAAAACTGTAAAATTCTAAGGTCTACCAAAATGATATGAAGTTGTATGTTTTTCAAAAACTATAAAAAGATTTACCGAAAATATGAGAAGTAAAAATGATTACCAAAAGTATAAGGAGTGGTAATAGCTTTACCAAAACTATAAGCAGTAGGAAAAGGGTTTATTGAAACTATAAAATATATAAGAAGCTTTACGAAAACTACCAGAAGCAGTAAAAATGGCTTCCAAAATTATACATAGTACAAAGAAGGTTGATCGAAATTATAAATGTACTTAGAGGTTTTACCAGACAATAAACGTTTTCATAGGGTTTACTAAAACTATACAGAGGCTAAAAAAGTTTAACAAAAAATATAAATCTTGACATGAAGAAGTCAGTTATGTTTATATTGGTAAGTAAACCATCACATATACACACGCGTGCAGAGACATTCATATATGCAGTATTGGTTATAATTTAACGCTAAGAGTATGTGTGTGTGGGCATGGATTATCAGTGAGTTATTATGCTGAAGTGTGTTGGAATCTCTAAAATATGTAATGGGAATGATAAAATCGGCGATTGATCCGATTTTTCATTTTAAATTTCCACTTTATAATGAATTAAGCCGAAGATTAATATTCATCACTTTGCTGATTGTATTGACATTTATTGCTGTTATGTTAAGAAAAGGATGAAGCGAATATATTTGATAAATTTGACGACAAAAATGACGAAATATGAATAGAAAACCAAATTTTTGTGGCGTATTAAATATGTCACTCATTTATAAGAAACTCTTAAACGTGCAGAACGATATATTGTATAAGTACATTAATAAATACCATTCCAAATTATATTTTATTAATCAAATATTTATCAATCAATATATATATATATATATATATATATATATATATATCTTTTGAAAATCATATATATATATATATATATATATATATATATATATATATATATGTGTGTGAGTGTGTGTGTGTGTGTGTAAATTAATATATATATATATATATATATATATATATTACGCATTCAATATATATATATATATATATATATATATATATATATATATACACAGAAAGTATTTCATCCCTTGTTGATTTTCTGAGTTTGCCATCTTACAAATATTGGAACGGTCAATAATTTTCAGGGTGAGCTAGTTTTGAATGGGATAGATAGAATATTTTAAAGATTAAAGAAACCAATCACGGAAGCCAGATGTTTCATGTTGTTGGTAACCAAGTTTTACAGATCCCTGGGTGGGGGATTTTTTCCCACTCCTCTTTGCAGATCATCTCCAAATCCTTAAGGTTTGTAGGTTGCCGTAGGACAACTCGCATTTACAGTTCCCACAACGATTCTCTCAAGGATTAAGGTCCGCTGATAGACTAAGTTATTTCATTACCTTAACGTGCTTCTTCTTGAATCCCTCTTTTGTTGATTTAGCCGTATGCTTTGGGTCATTATTATGCTGGAACACCCTTCCACGACACATCTTCAGTGTTTTGGCTGAGGCAAGGAGGTTTTCTCTCAAGATTTCCCTGTAATTAGCCCCCATTAATCTTTCCCTCGACTCGTTGTAGTCGTCCTGCCACCTCAGCACAGAAAAAGCCTTAAAGTATAATGTTTCCACTGTCATGCTAAATGACTAGAATGGCTTTCTTAGGGTCCAAATCAACTTTTTTCCTTCCAAACACGGTGAGTCGAATTGATGCACAAAAGCTAAATTTTATTTTCATCTGACCAGGGTACTTCCTTCCAATCCTTCTCTTCTTTTTTGATTTGGGGGATCTTGCGGGCACTACATGATTTCAGTCCACTCTGATGTAGTGTGTTAGTAATAGTTATCTTGGTAATTGTGGTCCCAGCTGCCTTGATATCATCAACAAGCTCTTGCTGCAGAGTTCTGAGTTGTTCCCTCACCTTTCTCATCATCAATTTTATTCCTTGTTGGGAGATCTTTCGTGGGGCTCCAGACCAAGAAAGATCGAGGGTCAATTCGCGTTTTTTCCATTTTCTTATTATCACACCAACAGTTGAATCCTTCTCACCTATTCGCTTGCTAATCATCTTGTAACCTATTCGAGTCTTATTTAGGTATACAATTTTGTCTCGGATGTCCTTAGACATTTCTTTCGACTTGTCCAGCGTGGAGAAATTAAATTCTGATTCATTAAAGAATTCTCTGGTCTAGTGTCTTTTATACTGGTAGCGAGTACTTGATTAGAATTGATAATTGATTTATAGGACTTGTCTATATGCTTCCTGATTACATAACTGGTCTGTGGGGCCTGAATCATTGCTAATTGGAAGGAGATGAAATATTCATTTTTTTCAATAAAAAACAAATAAATGTTTAAAAATTGATATAATGTGATATTTTGTATTTGTTTTATTATCTCACGTTCAATACAGACCAACCCAGAAAACTAAAGACCATTCCTATTTTTGTAAGGTGCTAAAAAACAGCAGGGAATGAAATGCGTATTTTTCTCACTGTATGTACTTTATATTAGATATAACATATATCATATATTACATTGTCTATGAATACTCTGTCTCTCTGCTTCTCTCTCTCTCTCTCTCTCTCTCTCTATATATATATATATATATATGTGTGTGTGTGCTTGTGAGTGTGTAAATGTGTGATTGTGTGTGCACTTGTGTGTATGCGTCTTTATGTGCATGTATTTGCGTAAATACGTGTGGCTGGGATTCGTACTATTAATTTACTAAATCTAAAAAGATTATATTTTGGTACGTACAACTATATAATAGAACATCGAAGGCATACATTTAACCCAACATGTATAAATAATAACAAATGTATGTGTATGCGTGTAAAAGTACGTGTGCATGTGTCTGTCTGTCTGTCTGTTTCAATATGGGTGTATGTCTCTGTTTAAATATAAATGTATATATATATATATATAGGTGTGTGTGTGTGTGTGTGTGTGTGTGTGTGTGTGTGTGTGTGTGTGTGTGTGTGTGTGTGCTTGTTTGTTTGTTTGTTTGTTTAATTTGTTTGGGTTTTATTGCATATCAACTTATAGAGGTTATTTAAAGCCAGATCCGTTTTATGCAGATGAATAATTCTGAATCAAACAATTCAGTTTAGCATAGCATTTATATTACAACATCCAAAGCATATATATGATCAAAAATGTATAAATAATTAGAAATGTATGTGTATGCATGTAAAACTACGTGTGCATGTGTCTGTCTGTCTGTCTGTCTGTTTCAATATGGGTGTATGTCTCTGTTTAAATATAAATATAAATGTATATATATATATATTTATATATATACGTGTGTGTGTGTGTGTGTGTGTGTGTGTGTGTGTGTGTGTGTGTGTGTGTGTGTTTGCTTGTTTGTTTGTTTGTTTAATTTGTTTGGGTTTTATGGCATATCAACTTATAGAGGTTATTTAAAGCCAGATCCGTTTTATGCAGATGAATAATTCTGAATCAAACAATTCAGTTTCGCGTAGCATTTATATTACAACATCCAAAGAATATATATGATCAAAAATGTATAAATAATAACAAATGTTTGTGCACGTATGTGCATGTATGTGTGCATGTGTCTGTCTGTGTGTTTCAATATGTGTGTATGTCTCTGTTTATATTTTTGTGTGGGTGTATGTATATGTGTGTATGTGTGTTTAATTTGTTTGGGTTTTATGGCAAATAAGCATGTGTAAGTTATTTAATGCCAAATCTGTTTTTATGCAGATAAACAATTCTATTTCAAATAATTCAGTTTAGCATAAGTACACAGTTTAAATATCAAAACAGCTCTATTTCGAGCAATTCATTTTGAATAAGGTAGAAATATAAATGTCAAAACAGTTCTATTTTAAACAATTCATTTTAGCATAAATGCGCAGTTTAAATGCGAAAAAACAACTCTCGAAAACACGGTTTAGTTTTACTTGGCCCATTGATAGCACCTTATCAGGTACTACCCCTCGAGGCCAGGTTGGACCTGGGAGCGATGGCAGTGAATTTGTGCCTCGCATTCTTCAAAACGCAATCATTACTGGAAACTCACCCACAGATTATTTAGTGTCATAGCCAGGACACAAGTTAGGGGTGATTGAGTGTGTACGTATGTCTACCCACCGAAAGTAACGAATGAACCGATCACCAGAATTATCAGTAAGCAATTAGACATAAAACTAGGTCCGTTCACCAAAGAAGAACTCGACTCGGTTCTTAGAAAAATTAAAGATAGGAAAGCTACAGGGCTTGACGAGATCCCACCCCCAGAAGTATGGAAGACCAGACAGTTCGACGACATACTGCTCCGACAATGCAACGCAGTCTATAAGCAAAATACGATAGGCAGATGGATGAAGAGATGTAACTTTCCTTTCTCTAAAAAGGGTGACCTCGGATTAGCCAAGAACTACCGAAGTATAACACTTACATCCATACCAGCCAAAATCTACAATGCTCTACTACGAAACCGCATAGAACCCAAAATCGACAACATCCTAAGGAAAAACCAAAATGGCTTCCGGAGAAATAGATCCACAACCTCACAAATATTGACCATCCGTAGAATCCTTAAAGGCGTACGGGCAAAAAAACCTACCGGCGACATTACTATTTGTCGACTTAACCAAGGCCTTCGATTCCATACACAGAGGGAAGATAGAACAAATCCTACTTCCATACGGTCTACCAAAAGAAACCGTAGCAGATATAACAATTCTCTACAGAAACTCCAAAGTGAAAGTACGTTCACCGGATGGAGACACAGAATACTTCGACATTATAGCAGGAGTACTACAAGGGGACACGCTAGCCCCATACCTGTTTATCATCTGTCTAGACTACGTGCTTAGAACTTCGATCGACAAAATCAGAGAAAATGGCTTCGAGCTGACAAAGAAAAGAAGCAGAAGGTACCCTGCAAAAACAATTACCGACGCCGATTACGCCGATGACATAGCGTTACTGGGGAATACACCTAACCAAGCCGAAACACTACTGCATAGTTTGGAACGAGCCGCTGCAGGCATTGCACTCCATGTCAATGCACACAAAACTGAATATATGTGTTATCACCAAACAGGTGACATTTCCACACTAGACGGCACCTCTCTGAAACTAGTAGACAAATTCGCCTACCTAGGAAGCAGCGTCTCATCAACTGAAAAAGACATCGACACACGTCTAACGAAAGCATGGACAGCTATCGATAGGCTATCGATCATATGGAAATCAGACCTGACCGATAAAATGAAATGCAGTTTCTTCCAGGCAGCGGTCGTATCGATACTGCTATATGGATGCACTACCTGGACGCTAACTAAACGGCTGAAGAAGAAGCTAGACGGCAATTACGCAAGAAATCTGCGAGTAATATTGAACAAGTCCTGGCGGCAACACCCCACAAGACACCAACTATACGGCCACCTGCCTCCCATCACGAAAACTATACAAGTTAGATGAGCCAGACACGCAGGACACTGCTGGAGAAGCAGGGACGAACTCATAAGTGATGTACTCCTATGGATCCCTGCATATGGCCAAGCAAAAGCAGGACGACCAGCTCGAACATACATACAGCAGCTATGTGAGGATACGGAATGTCGCCCTGAAGACCTTCCAGAAGCGATGAATGATAGGGAGAAGTGGCGAGAGAGGGTCAGGGATATCCGTGCTAGCGGCACGACATGATGATATATATAAATATATATATATATATATATATAATTACAGAAACAATGTATATATATATATATATAATTACAGAGAAAATCAATATATATATGTAATTACAGAAACAAACAATAAAAATATATATAATTACAGAGACAATCAAACTCATGTTTCAACTGACTCCCCCCCACACACACATTATTATTATTTATAAATGATTAGCTGATCATACGTCATTCACGTTTTCATATATATTTCTATGTATATAAAGAAATTCTGTTTAGATTTCGTGATTTATTTGTGCACACCTAAACAGCACGTAGTTGCGCTCACGCACGCACGCACGCACGCACGTGAGCTCACACACACACACACACACACACACACACACACACATATACAAATGTTCACACACACTTATATATATATATATATATATAGAGAGAGAGAGAGAGAGACCGATAGAGACCGATAGAGACAGAGACAGAGAGAGAATGCAGAGATGATATAAAATATATATAATATATAATATATGTCATATACAAATTTATTTATTATACGGCATATATATATATATATATATATATATATATATATAGAGAGAGAGAGAGAGAGAGAGAGATATTGGTGTGTGTGCGTGTGTGTGTGTGTGTGTGTGTGTAATAATATTACAAATTATAGAAGCCGTCAATATTAATAATTAACAACAAAACAAGTAAAATACCATTCAGCCCTGGCACTAATCTATCCATCTTTAACAAGTGACGTGCTATCAAAAGAACCCCAACCAATAATAAACGTTTCCAACAAAATGAATATCACACCCTGTCTTTACAAAAACAAACAATAAAATACAAAAAATTCTTCTGAACCTTTGATAGACAGCTCTTGGGAGCAGAACTTGATGCAACTTCTCTATCAATTGGACCCAAATACAAAGAAACTCACAAAAACGCTAGAGAAAAAGCATTATGAAATTGCAAAAAGGAAAAAAGTTTGTGATGTTAAACCAAATATATATATATATATATATATATATATATATATATATATATATGGATAGCATTGTAAACATGTAAACCATGTACTTTCTACTTAAAGTTCATATTTAGATATCCTGTCACGGGTTATCGATAGCAACCCATCAGAACCATTACTCAGTTTGACACTGTCTATTTCTGTAGCTAATAATGGGTAGACATAACCATTGCCTACTGGCTACGATCAGTGAGAAGAATATCGAAGTATGGTCCGATGGAGCCGCTGAAAATAACCTAGCCTCATGACACCAACGCCAAAGGATATTATCCCGCGACACACCTTTTCTTTGTTTTATATGTAATCGCGTGGAGCATTCTGCTAAAAACTAGGGGTGGGGGTTGTTATTTCAGATTTCGACATTTTCTAAACTTAGCTTCATTCGGCCCAGAACCAACTGAGGTGGAAATAGGCCGATGAAAATTTTGTTATGCCAGTCTTTCTTTAGCGTATAAATTTCTCTCATTTACCTGTGTTCCAATCGCAACTATAACTGTAAGAAAATGGGTAAAAAATACACAAACACCAAATATGGATAATAGATATTAACTTTACTTAGCCATATCTGGCATCTGGTGCAATATCGAAAGAGAATAAATGCAGTCCACACGCTACACCATTGAACAGATAATCGAGGTTAAATCTCCAAGAATTACTCTCCAGTAGATACGTCTAAGTATTTTAAGAAAACAGTTTCTGTGGGAAATATAACTAATTTGAGCAAGATTGCCCGTGGAATATTTTAGCAAAAATCAATTCAAATACTCCATTTCAGATTTTATGTCAAAATTTAAAAAAAAAACAGTTAAGATTCCGTATATAGCTTAAAACAGACTTATGGTCAAATTTACTTCATTGAATGTTACAATGCCGATGTAACAGACTCCGTGAAATACTACCACGTTTGTTCCATTACATTTTTTACATTTACATTCATAGATTTCAAACAGAGAATGTGAGGATTGCTTTGGGACAGAGGTAGTTAAAATATGTAGTTTTCTCTCATAGTAGTGGATACATTTGAATAAATAATTTTAAACACTGAATTCAAAAAATATCAAGTGACTGACGAAACCAAATAATATCCCTACTATCCTAAAATAGTCGGTATATTTGCATTTAATGATTTCAAAACTAAATGTAGCATCCATTATCGAAGAAATGTAAGGAAATTACATGTCTTTCTCATAATAGTTATTGAATTTCCAAACTTATATTTTATACTCTGAATGTGACACCTACTTTGAGATAGATATCATCTACATCATGTCATGGTGATAGCTCGTATTTTTTAAAATATTTCTTCCAATCCGCTCTAATCAGGTCTTCTAGACGGCATCGTCCTTCCCTTAAAATTCTCAGCTTATTTCAAGTTACTTCGATAGTTTTAAGATGGGAGGTAAGTGGCCAAACAGTTACGGTTTTGTAAGGTGCTACCACCAGTATTTTTCAAAAGAACACGTAGGATTGTTTTTATCTAGCTTTTTCTACAAGGCAGTGGGGATGTACAATAGAACTGACTCGGATACAGCTTGGAAGGATTCCCGTTTTATTTAGCCTGATAGATTAGATTTCCATATAGTTGATTACAAATCGATAACACGTAATGCCTTTCCAATGATTATCTTAGCATTTCTTTCAGTATTTGAGATATTGCTACCGAGGGATGTGAAATGGTCTGCAAATTTCAGAGGCTTATTATTCAATGCGTAGGTAGCACTATCTTGTTGACGATATACGGTTGTTTAATCTGGATTCACATGAAGGTCAATGCTTCTTGCTATTGGTTTTGGCTATTCAACAACCATTGCTCTGGGCCAGTTCTCTTCGTGAGAAGCACAAGATCACCTGCATAGTCTAAATTCATTATAGTTTCTTCAGGATCCTGTCTGCTTCTTGCTTTTTTTTAACGTAAGACCATCTTCTTTTATTAGATCTATTGGTGTTCTTAGTGCATAATGAGGGTGGATTATAATTAGAAATGATACAAAAGAATGTCCTTCATTGACAATGCCAATGTAATATGTGTGAACATCAGATGAGCAAACCATTGCTTTCGTGTTTTTATAGAGCTACATTTTAGCAATAACACTTTCTTTGGGGAGAGCATGTGCTGGAGGTGCCCGTGGTGTAATGGTTATCGTCCCAGGAAATGGACACGGCGAGTTCAAATCCTGGACGAGTCTGATTGCATTTCACATAACAGTATTACATTTGGGAAAGGTATGAATCCAATTATTCTCCCTCCAGCTAGGGGTAAATAGTAGGACAGATTGGGTTCTTCAGCCTTGGTGAGGCAACTAGTCTAGGAGAAGGAACTCTCTGAATTCAAACCTGCTAAACTCCGCTAAAAATTTGACCTTGTGTCATATCCTGCCAGAGTGGAGGGGTTGGTAAATATGGGGGTAAATATGGAGACCATATGCTGGTAGTAATTACTAGAAATTTTCTCTGCGTACTGAATCAAATGCCGGAAGAAATCTACAAATAAAATCCTTATGAAATTTTTGGCATATTTCTCGTGCATACCTTTGATAATTCGATGAATTTTTAACATCTGTTAAGTTGTGGATCGATTTCACCAAAACTGTTTGACTTTTTCGAAGACTTTTCTCCAATTTAGGTCGGATATAATTGAAAAGTAAAAGCTAAAGCATTATGTTCTTAATCCATTTCTCTATTGTGTTTTCTTTACACACAACGTTGCATAATCGAATAAATGTGTCATCAAATTCCATTGCTTTCAAAATTCAGGAGATATTTCATCGTGGCTTGCAGCTTTTCTTATTTTTTTTCCGAAGTTCTACCTCCATAAACTGTCTAATTTTGATGTCTAATTGGCCTTTGATAATCTTTTTAGTTGGCTTATCAGTGATTTCATGAGTGTTTCTAGCAGATTTTTGACATGTTCTTTCTACATTTGAATTCTTCTTTTTCTTTCGAAGTGTCTTTCTTTCCGCTAATTTCATTTGCTCTCTACCATGCTAATTGATCTTTTTTCTTTTTATCTACAACAGAATTTTTGCTTTTATTGATTTGGCCTTTGATGTATTATAGTTGTTATTTAAAGTGTGACACCTTATTCTTGTTACATTCACAAGTAGACATTTCCTAAACTGCTTGAAAAACTATCTAACAAGGCAATAGCGAAAAAATAAAATGTCTGTCACATAATCTGTTAAGATTCCTTATATAGCTTAAAACAGACTTATGGTCAAATTTACTTCATTGAATGTTACAATGCCGATGTAACAGACTCCGTGAAATACTGTCACGTTTGCTCCATTACATTTTTTACATTACTGTAAATTTGTATTTTTTACTTGGAATGTAACTACTATTATGAAACAAAAGCAATTAAATATACCACCTTTATCACATAATTGCTACATTTGCATAATAACTGTCATCATTATAGTTACTGCATTCACATACATAAATTTCATATCTGTTGATGCGTTTACATTTGTAAATTTCATAAGTATGCATATGTTTGAATATATAAAATCTATTCAAGGAAAGTAACCATACTTCATGGGTCTGACGTAGAGAAATTATACCCCCGGTGAGTTATTATAAATCCTACATTTACAAGCAGGAATTTAATATCGGTTGATTCGTTTGGATATGCAAATTTCTTATTTGTTCATAGGTTTGCATATATAAATTCTATTCTGTAAAAATTAAACACTTTCATTGATCTGATCCTGTCCCTAGGCCTAATGAATAAAGTGTTCGCCAATGGCCCAGCTGACCGAGGTTCAATCCTAGGTCGAGTCATACCAAGGACTAAAAAAATGGTACTTGATCCCGCCTTGCTTAACACTCAGCTTTATAAGGTAAGAATCAAGGGTAAAGTGGAAAAATCCAAGTAAAGGAGTAGCATCCTATCTACACCTCCGTGTAGTAGTTATTGAAAAGGAAGATTTCCAGTCATCCTCGACTAAAGTCGCCAATTTTACTTATTTGTCTGATCTAACGAAATAATACACCAAGTGTGTCATAAACAATTAGTACATTTGCATATATAAATTTCATACACAAACGTAGCAACTAAAACGCTAAAATGTGGTAAAATAAGACTGTCTCCGTCTTATAATTGCTGGCACATTTGTATTTATAAATTTCATACATTTAATGTAATTATAATTAAGGGTCAAATAAAGGGATGTACGGAAACGCAAACAACCTTGTCCATAATTTGACCTTTAGTAACTGGTCCTATTTCCTACGAATAAAACTGTTTCGCTAAGGGCTCATCTTATATTTTACCAAAGACCTGTAAAATATATGTAGAATGTTAAAGGTTATTTCTGGGGTACTCCATGCTCCCAGAGCACAAGATATTGAGCTTTACTGCCAGATTTAGGGGAGACAGTCAATGTATTCCAAGCCCCACAAACACATCGGAATTTGCAAGAAGAGTTACAAACCTGAAAAATAAATAAAAAAAACATTTTTTTTTATGTATTTGTATTCATGAGAATTATGAGAGTTAGAAAAGGCATTGGGAAATGCTGACATCCAGGCGAGATTGTTTAATTCTTGGAAATAATCATTGTCTGAAGAAAACTCATTTACTAAACGAGTGGTCAATATTATGCAAGATAATGATAGCGACGTTTGGTGTTATTCCAATTATCTTGTAAACATCAATCAATCTACATCGACGGAAGAATGATGAACATTTATTTGCAGACAATGCCTCTTACCTCTTGGCATAAAACAATCCGTTTTTCCTTATGATGAAGACAAATAAAAGGCAGCAATCGAGGTATTAATAACACATCAAACGCCCGGAAAGGCGCCCCTCTCAGGAAATCGTCTGCTAATTATTATTTGATTTAAGCATTTAATAGAAACAATAATCCTAAAATGAAAGAAAAATTATGGGTAAATTGAAATTTACATGACCGGTACATAGTCTTATTAAATATAAAGAAATAGCGTTATGTATTTTCTACATTATATCATATTCATATGGTTGATTATATATATATATATATATATATATATATATATATATATGTGTGTGTGTGTGTGTGTGTGTGTGTGTGTGTGTGTCTGTGTCTGTGTGTGCGTGCGTGTATGATATTAACCATAATGAGTAAACACCTTAAAAAGTGATCAAATTCAATTTTCTTATAAAACAAATATAACAAGATTTTATATCTTGTGGAATATTATCCGATCAAAACGAATGTCATTAGATATTGTTTATTATCAAATTATACTAGATGAAAATTCTGTAACAAGAAAATGAATGAAAAATAATGATTCTGGCAGTTAAAAAAAATGCGTGCATCACCTTATTTATGATGGCCTGAATATGCATTTGAAATTTTCTAAATAGATAAAGTTGTTGTTGACGTAAAAAAAAAAGTCTTGAAGTGTGAGTGTTTTTCGGTAAATTCCTGCCTATTTGAAGTACACTTATTTTGATATATGCCTGTACAGTCACTGTCCTACATTAGAAAGAACTTCTAAAAATGCATCAGTTTGAAAAAAAAAATCTTCCTGAGATTCTAAAGGTTTATATGTGAAAATTCATATATATATATATATATATATATATATATATATATATATATATATATATATATGTAAAAGTCTGTGTGAGTTTTACCATCTATGCAAACATCAAAATGGCGAAATCATTTTAAATCACTGATACGCAAAAGTGCAGAATTAAGGACACTGCACGAATGGATTATGTCATTTCATTTTTGGTTAAAAACGTGGTGACATTTTATTTTTGGTTCTAAAAAATCAATGCAGTAGAATGTTGGAATATATAATGCATAATCTCCATTTTGAGATTTCAGTGTTCCATTGAAAATAAGAAAAAAAAACATGTATCTTTTGTTTAGAAGAAAGAAAATGTCTTCAAAACAGTGTTATACTCATTCATTAACGTACTATATATATATATATATATATATATATATATATATATATATATATATATATATATATATATAATTCATGGAATTTAGACTGCGACCTCTGGGTTTCATGGAGTTTTTTGCAAAACAACAATCATCAGGCAGTTAAGAAAATGAAATGAATCGAAAATCGAAAAAATAGTAAAAAAAACTGTTGGGATTTTGTATGATTCTTTTCGTGTGGTTGTAAGGGTGTGAGTGTGTGTGGATGTGTGCGTATGCTTGAGTGGGTTATATTTGCATATTAAGGTCTTTGTGTATTAGTTTAAGTGAAGTTACAAACGCTGTGCGTGGCTTTAGCCGGATGTAAATTCGTAGATTTTACTTAATTTTTCGCTACATTATTTTATTTCTGTATGTGTAGGTGACTATAGCTAAGGAACAAAACATAATCATTGCATGTCGAGGGGAATGAATAAAGATTTGATTTGTAAGTGTATTAACGGATATATTATGGTAGACCAGAATCACAATGGGTATAAGTAACGGTATACTGTATTGCAATAAAATATTGTACAATGTTGGAAGGGAATTGGACAAGGATACGATATTAAATTGATGAAATTTTGCGTAAATATTATATATACTATTGTTCTTTTTGGTAGTACGTGAGTAATGAAAATAATAAAGGGGTTGCAATAATAGTTAGTATGTTTATGTACGATGATGATTATGACAGAAGAGCAAAGTGTTGTCATTAAAAATTTAAGGAAATTGATTAAGGAAATAGATGCCGGGTTTGGCGGTATGGGTAATAGTTGGGCGGTTGGGATGGTTATTTTTAATAGTTATATGGTTTGTGTTAATGTTGTGTGATATAAACGCTATTATAGAAAAGGGTAGAGTGTACGTGGTAGATAAGATGAATGTAGAGTGTTGGGGCCTATTCTTACTTGTCATAAAAATGTAAAAGTAACAGATAGTAGAGGCATGTGGAGAAGAGTATGGGGGTTAATGGAGAAAGATGGTACATATATTGTGTGGCAGGTGTTATGGTTCGTGGAAGAAAATGGTACTTACGGTGTTTCAGGGTTTTTTTATACATATATTTGAGGGGTTCGATGGGTTATGTGTATGGATCGAAGTGTGAGAGAAGAGTTTGTTCTCGTGCCTACATTTTGAAAGGATTTTAGATTTTTTCATTTAGTAGGGTGTTTTGTGATGCGTAGGTTATGATGGCCAATTTTTCGTGGAAACAAATAAGGCATTTTTTTAATGTTTGTTGTAGGCAGGTGCTTGTTTAGTATCTCCCATGTGATTTTAGGAGAGATGTTTGTGTCTTTTTGGTGCGATATGTACGAGGATAAGGAGCTATTAGATGCGTAGTTTCTGTTTTTGAAAGAAAATTTTTGGTTGTAAATTCTCTGTTTTTAAGTGCCCTCCGTTGCACTGATGTAATGTTTGACGGAGTTGTTTGTTTTTACCGTGGCTTTTTAAATAACATTTTTATACAGGCATTTTTTCTGGTAGGGGGCATGTGCATATATATATATATATATATATATATATAAACACACTCACACACACACACACACACACACACACACACACACGATCACACACACACACATTTATATATATATATATATATATATGATTATCATAAAAATGAAAAAAAGAGAAAATTTGCATAAGATATGGTCGAAGCTAGAACCGATCTACAATCTAAAATATGCAAATTGCGTACACTTAAAATCCCTTTCTTACTATTTTCATGTGGATCACACAATCATCAGGTGGAAAGGTGAGTAAAAATTGCAAATTAGCTCTAATTATATTTTGAAAAAAGTTTTCATGAGGCCCACATTTAGGGTAAAAAATATATATTTTTACGTTACACACACACGCGCACGTACTTATATATGTATGATAATTTTTTTTCAAACTGAAGCAAGGGAAAATTATTTATTTAAAATTTAAGTAAACTGAAACGAATTTCAGATCCTCTTATTTTATCTACTGACGCACAAATGCGTACTGCAGATCCCCAAATACGCATGTAGTTAAATAAATAAAAAAAATTCACGTTTTGCATGCGATAACATTAAAAACTACTTACAATTCTATATAAGTTTCCTTTTATATAGAAGCGTTAGAATTTTTGCCATTGAATTTTAGCCATTACGCAAAAGCGAGTATGTTCAATTTCTTTAGAGTAAACCAGTCATCCAATCAATGCCGTGATTTTCAACAACAAAAAAATGAACTATTTCTACAATAGAGTTAAATTAAATAAAAACTAACAGAGACCAAAATTAAGGCAACGCTCAGCTGGTCTTAAGTTAAACTGAGCAAAGCATTGTAACTTATTAATGAATCTCTTGTTTTTCTATGGTTATCAAGCTAGTCTAGTTGATTATTGACAGTAAATTACATTCCCACTGGGTGCCTAAATCTTATGGCTTGTGACAAATTAATCCAAGCTTAATAAATAACTATGCTATATAAAAGTTATCTCTTTATTAATTTCATATTAATCGAAGTGAAAATATTGTTTGATGTGAATGCCATATAAGGTTCCTCGATTTCCAGTTTAATTTGATATTGCCGATACCCATCTACGTGAATAATTCCTGTCCATTTATACGTAATTCCTTTAATTAATCTTCTGGCTGAGGAAGGCCGCTCCTACGATTCCTTTCGGTGCATCGGGTTAGTTTATTCTAGAATCATTGAAAAATAAATTTTCCAGTCGATTTCAAAGTAGGTGACTCACATTGTTTCTCTTAGCAATTGACAATCCGACTGTAATAATTATATTATGCTGTTTTACATTCTTCTTGTAGAACTTGACTGAAGTAAAGAAATTGCCATACTAGGCTGCCTTTGAAGAATTTATCTATGACAAAAAAAATCCACTCTTGAATGCTTGTCCTGGCGTCAACACCCCACAAGACACCAGCTGTACGGACACCTGCCTCCCATCACGAAAACTATACAAGTTAGACGAGCCAGACACGCAGGACACTGCTGGAGAAGCAGGGACGAACTCATCAGTGATGTACTCCTATGGATCCCCGCATGTGGCCAAGCAAAAGCAGGACGACGAGCTCGAACATACATACAGCAGCTATGTGAGGATACGGGATGTAGCCCAGAAGACCTGCCAAAAACGATGAATGATAGGGACACGTGGGGAGAGAGGGTCAGGGATATCCGTGCTGGTGACACAACATGATGATGATGACGATGATGATGATCTGATACTAAGATTCAGTGGAATATCTAAGAAAGAATACCACTATCTGGATATAAAGGTAAACTTTCTTCACACGTAACATTAAGCCACATTGAATTTAGAGAAATCAAAATTTATCAATTCAAAAGTTAGAGTCGCTTGCTAACATCATTCGAGCATCCATTTACT
>OY757905.1:40421212-40448712 GCA_963585895.1 Sepioteuthis lessoniana | reverse complement strand
TGGAGTGTCCCCAAATACAACGTTGTAAGCATCGTTGGAGACATGAATGCTTAATTTGGTAAAAACTAAAACAACAAATTCAGCTTACACAACTCGTTAAACTGAAATAGGGAACACCTAACAGATTTATCACCTAAAAATTGACTAACATGCCGTTATACTAAATTCCACAAAATAAAGGGGAAAATATGGACCTACACTTACGTAAATAATACTAAAGCTCAGATACATTACTTGCTCATGAACAAGAAATGGATTAATGGCGCTTTGAATTGTGAGGCATATTGTTTTTTTTGAAGGTGTGTCTTCCGATCACCGAAATTAACACCCGAAAGATACGTCTGAGACTACGTAGGAATACGACGCAAAGAACAAAAACTTCACACATTGACTGGTAATTGCTTAACAATAGAGATATTAGCAATAAATATACGATAAAACAAAGAAATATTTTTGATGCTATTCAGGAAATATCCGAAACACTCTAAATGAAGAATATGAGAATTTTATCAATGCAGACCTGGAAGTAGCAACAGAATGCATACAAACAAAACTAAGAGACATAGAGTTTCGTAGGAGACTTTAGAAAAAACAAGTAAATGTGAAAACAGCAGTCCTATATAATAAAAGTAACCCACCTAATGCCAATGTCAAATAGTTCCGAAGGCTCAGAGAACTTATTAACGCATATCAAAAGGAACAATAAGAATGCATTCAAAACTAGTTCAATAAAATTAGAAATACGGTAGAAGATAGAAAATCTTGAATAGAATGGCAGACAGTAAATGAGTTAGTAAAAGGAAAAGCACCTCCAGAGTTAAAAGCTGACAGTCTTGAAGAACGAATACACATGTGTAAAAAACACTTCAAAATCTGCTTAAAAATCACCTACAGTTACAGATAAACCTCTCTCAAAAATGATTAATAATCAACTAGACTTCAAACTAGGCCAGTTTATCCAAGAACAACTAGACGTAGTACCAGCAAAAATTAAAATCAGGAAATCTGCTGATCTTAATGAAATGCCACTAGAATAATGAAAGACAAGGAAACTCAACGACCTGTTGCTCCGATACTGCGAAACCGTATATAACCAGGACACGATAGAGAGGTGGACAAAAGGCTGCATCCTCCATTTTCTCAAGAAAGGTGACTTCAGAATTTCCAAGAAATACCAAAGTATAACACTTGCTTCTACTGCGGCAAGATTTAAAATGCTCTGCTACTCAAAAGAATCAAACGAGAAATTGAGAAAATTATCAGGTAGAATCAACGTTCTTCTTAGAGAAACCGATCCACAACTTTACAGATTCTGACAATTCGCTAATTTTAGAAGGAGTTCGTGGAAAAAAAAGACATTGCAACAACATTTTCATTTGTAGATTTCTCAAAAGCATTTGACTCCATACACACAGGGATGTTGAAGTAAATACGGTTTCCCCAAAGAAACTGTCACAGCCATAATGATGCTCTATAAAAACACGAAAGTAAATTTTCGCTCACCTGATGAAGACTCAGATTTCTTTTATATAGTTGCTGGTGTCTAGCAAGGGGATGCAGTAGCTCTATATATGTTTATAATCTGCCTAGACTACGTACTTCGAACGTTGATAGAACTTATGAAAATAAAAACAGCGTTATACTATAAAAGGCAAGAAGCAGAAGATACCCCGCACAAAATATTACGAACGCAGACTACGCAGATGACATTGTACTACTGTCAAATACACCTAGCCAAGCCAAATCGTTGCTGCATAGATTAGAGCAGGGAACAGGTGGTATTGGCCTCCATGTGAATGCAGACGAAACGGAGTACATGTGTTTTAATCAAAAAGGAAATATTTCCACACCGAATGATGGTTTCTTGAAAGATACCTTAGTATCAGCGTCTCATCAACTGAAAATGACATAAATAAGCAACTAGCGAAGGCATGGACTGCTATCTATAGGTTATCGAACATATGGAAGTCAGACTTGACCGATAAAACAGTGATCGCGTCAAATTCTACAATATGGATGCACCACATTGATGTTGATTAAGCGTACAGAGAAAAAAAATAGACAGAAATTGCGCAATGATCCTACAAGCTCTAGTGAACAAATCCTAGAAGCAACATGCCACCTACCTCCCTTATCGAAAAGCATCAAGATAAGACGAACAAGACATGCGGGACACTGCTGGAGAAGTAAAGACGAACATATAAGCGATGTACTTGATTGACCCCTTCACACAGATGTGCAAGTGTTGGACGATCAACTAGAATTTATCTACAACTGCTCTATACGGATTAAGGATGTAGTCTAGAAGACCTGCTGGAAGCGATGGATGAGAGAGACGAGTGGTGAGAGAGTCTAGGAAATCCGTGCTAGCAGCACAACACGATAATATATATATATATATATATATATATATATATATATATATATATATATATATATATATATGTCTGTTTCGTATTTAAAGGAATGTACAAAGAATTTGCTTATATATATATGTACAGAGAGAGAGAGGGAGAGAAAGAGGGAGAGAGAGAGGGAGAGAGATATTGTGTGTGTTTTTCTGTGTGTATGTGTGTGTGCTTGCGTCTGACAGTAAAGAAACGAGTAAGAGAAAGAGAAAGAGAGAGAGAGAGAGAGAGAGAGAGACTGTAGATTCCTTTTGTAGATTTCATTTAATAGGAAATCGACTTATTATTTACGTAGGATTTCTTGTTTTTTCCAGTCAATGAGAAAGATCTCATGGATATGTATCCCTTATTCGTATTTATATCCTCGCAATATCAAAATAGTTCATGTACTTTTCATAAGCTATGATGTATTTGAAAAAAAAAATGCTCTAAGAGTGATCTTATTTTGACACTATTGGCTTCTGCATTGATACCCACGAAAGAATCATACAAAGGAACTTTTTGTACAAGTTCACATCAGTTAATTGGTTTAAGGATTAACCATGAATGATCGAAATATTTATGGTCATTATGCAATATTGTATCAATAGTTTCATTGGCAAAGGTGTTGATAACGAGATTGCCAGCATCCTCTTGAGCTAGGATGACATTCTTTTGTTTATTTGAGCAAAGGATTTGGAAGAATCCTGTTTTGAATTAATACAACATTTCAGTAGACTCTTTTTATCGATACTCTCTCTTACTTTATCTCAATATATATATGAGAAAGAAGAAAAGATGAATATTCTCTGCAAAACAAAGAAGAAATAATTATTATTTCAAGTTCTACGGACTATTATAGAAATCTTTAACGAATCTGATACACTAAGTGCCAAGTGTGTTGATCTGCAGAATGAATATGCAGACATGCATATACTCTTTTTGTGCATTATGGCATTCCTTTTTCGGTTAGATCGATAATATTTCATGTCTACTTCCGTGTGATTATATTAATATATATGCTGACTAATTACTCACTTGATTGATTGATTATCTTTAATCATCTTAGCAAGAAAAGATCGCCCGGAATAGAAGGTAAAGAAAAAGTTATCACAATATATATAGAGAGAGAGGTGGAGAGAGTTAAAGAGATAGCGAGAGACAGTTACTGTTTTATAAAAAACGTTTATTTAAAATACTGTGAAATTATTAATAATGATTCATGTCAATCAAAAAATAATTATATATATATATATATATATATATATATATATATAGTAAATGAATAATTGAGTAATTTTATATATCCTGATGTCTGAATATGTAACTATGAAACTTTTGGTATGTCATTCTTTGTATTTTGAATACCAGTATATATATATATGAATACCGGGACATTGGCCCAGCGGTTAGAGTGTTCCCCAATGGCCCGGGAGACCTGGGTTCAATCCCAGGTCGAGTCATACCAAAGACTTTAAAAATGGTACTTGATACCACCTTGCTTAACACTCAGCATTATAAGGTACGGTTCAAGGGTAAAGTGGAGCAATCCTGGGAATGGAGTAGCGCCCTCCCCTACACCTTGGTGTAGTAGCTATCGAAAAGGGAGCCTTCGGGTCACCCTCGACTATGGTCGCTAACTTTACTTTTATATATATATATATATATATATATATATATATATATATATATATATGTATGTTAAGAATCAGTAATCGGAAGATAAATCATTCGATTATCTACTGTGTGGCGCATATACAAAATTTTCAAGCGTTAATTTGCTGCTTTGCGTGTGGTGTGAGTTTAGAAGCTGTCAAATATTTGACGGATCATCAGTTATATACTTAGTTTTTTGTTTTTTCCTTACTGATGTGTTTATTATCAGGAAATCAGCGAGAACATATTTTAATTTAAAATTAATCTATTGCTGCGGGTCTCGTCTGGGAGTTTTGAATTGCTGCAGAATTCTGATTCATTTCAAAACATGTTACTTTACCCACCCACATCATCTCTCTGACCAAAGTCTTTTTTCTCACTCTCTATTTAATTTATCACCTTCTCTTGTATCCTTCTAATCTGCATCTGCTGTCCTGCTGACTTGCGTCAGTGGATTTTTTTTTTTCAAATAAAGATTAAGTACTTTATGGTAACGAAAAATAATCTGAAATTTGAGAGAAAAAAGAGAGAAAACTTAGTTGAATTTTATTTGACAGTTTTGAATTAACATAAATAAGATTTTATGAAAGTAGAAAGAGAATTAGTGAATAGATTCCGAATACCAATTTGAAGCAAGAAAAAGCAAAAAAAAATTGTTTATAATCTGATATAATATGAAAAGAGATGAATGGCATAATTATCGTTAAGCTGTAATTATTTATATAATATTTGAATTTTTAAAATTTTAAATGTGCGACTCTCATAAAAACAGATTGTTTAATAAATGTATAATCAAAGCGAACGAAAACAAACTATTTAAATCTCAATGCTTTATTGCATGTATTTCAATGAATTTTTAAAGTCTTTTTCCGAATATATTTTTAGTACGATATTTATAAATGAAGCAAGCAAAATTTTCATATTAACTACAAAAAATATCCTACCTACGTATTTAATAATCCCTCCTTCACAGCCAATTTTCAACTGACGTTCATTTTTATAAAACGAAATTCATTATCTCGAATCCTACTTTGGACATGTGGTCCTACTTATTTAGGGTAGCTTGGGCAAGAATAGCCCTCTTCAGGTTAACAATTGGTCTGAATTCAGATATTGTCTTCCTTTAGATCAGTTGTTATACCAAAACTAAAGTGCCAAGTCTGCCCTAAGATTGACTCTTAGCAGTGAAGACAGGATATTTGGCTTCATACGTTTTGCAAGGGTATTAGAACTGTATGTGAAATATAAACAGTTGCATTCTCGAGCTAAGATAACTTTCTTTGATGGTAACCGTCACGGCATATATACATCCTTAAACCAAATACAGTTGGATTAAATTTAGTCTTCTAACTTCAAGAACATTCTATTTACCAAAGATCATCGACAAAGCCTATCCTATTATTTATGAATAGTTTTAGACATAAGAAATACATCCACGCTTTTCTGTAGGAGTAACGAGTTGAACGCCTTCCACAACCATTGAACCAAGTGTGCATTTGTGTGACAAAATATCAATCAAAATAACTCTAATTGTAGGTATGAGTATTTTTCAATAAGGTAGTCAGTTAGTTCCCGGGACAGCGACAAGTCAAACCCTAATTTTGGGCGATAAACAAAACCGACCACCCTCATTGGGAGTGGGATAGTATTTACTTTCCTGTGACCACGTGTTCGATCATTAGTTTCCTCATTTCGTCGTGTTCTCTTTATTTCATAGTCTCCGCTAAATACCTTTAGGAAAACCGCCACACAATAAAGGGCATTAGCGCGAATTCAAACGAAAACAACATCATACAGGCTTTGAATTTGGGTCGCCGAATCCATTGTCAACAAAGATAATCTTTATACTTACCGAGGGTAATAGGTCCTTTGCCTTCTTCAACCTGCAACCCTTCGGAGCTCATTTACTTATCCCAGCACCAAATCCAATTTTTAAAACAGTTTACAAAGTTATTTGTTTATTTCGTGTGATCTCCAATAGCAGCCTCGGCACATTATCTTTATTAACATATATTGCGCTTCAGCCGTCAGTTTAAGTAAATTATAACAGAAGAGACTGGGTGGCTGAGAGTTCCAGGTAAAGGGATATTTCTTTAGAAAGAAAATAGAAAAACTTCAATTAACTTTCAGGAGGCATACAAGGCCTGCCTTCCAGACTTGTGTCTTCTGATAAAAAGAAACAGAAATTCGATAACGTGATATAAGTTAAAGAGCAACTATTTTCATACTTTAAAAGTACTAGTATGTGTACACATATTCACAGATTTATATACTTAAGAAACAGTATACTGTGACCCTAATAAAATTCCAGGATAGAATTTCTGGAATTTTTAGTATTCTTTAGAATATGGTTCAGAGAAGCGTCTATAGCACATACATTAAATATCGTTACGCGGATTTCACATAAAGGGATTGAAAGGCACATGAAAATTAATTCTGCTTAATGTGATATAGAAACAATTCATTTAATTATACGTCGAATTTAAACAAGTTAAATAATCAGCAATGAAATTTAATCGTGATATTTTATAATTAAGAATCAATCATCAAACTTTATTCGATATTCATTGTCTGCGTAGACGGCATGTTCTTCTCATCCTTTCACCTTTCTCTTTCTTTTAAAAGATGTGTGTGTGTGTGTGTGTGTGTGTGTGTGTGTGTGTGTGTGTGTGTGTGTGTGTGTGTGTGTGTGTGCTTCATCTTGTAAGATATTAGCCATATCACTATTGCTCAATCATCTAGATCTACTTTGTCACGCCTATTTCTTTTGAGTTGACTCCTTAGGCCAGCTGCAGACTTACATGGCTTAAAGCAAACAAGACAGATATTATTCGAAATACTTATAGGAGCCAGCGACTTTGCCTGCGGAATTGCATTCTGGTGAAATCTCATGTGTCTCTTCACTCTTGGTACTGACCTGCATACATTGCCACATAATTCATAATAAATGATATATTGATATTAAGGAAGTCAGGTATCACTTTAAGCAGCTTGCGTCTGCAGGTTATCATGTTTCTTGAGAGGACTTACATATCCGGCCTTTGAGAGAAGAGTGCCGTCATACATGTTACACTTACAACTATCGGGATCCTAACGGCAATTAATAAGAGTTCCTTGAACAAAGCACGTTTCAGTTGCTACCACATCCTTTCATAATAAAATATGTCGAAACTTTTCAGTGTTGCTGATTATATTTTACAGATCTCCATAATCAACTCTAATGTAGTCCCTGTATTTTTTTGGTTCGTGATGCTGCCGCTTCCCCATTAGTAACTTGGTATATATATACATATATATATATATATATATATATATATATATATAGTGAGGTAAAAATTTACAAGATTAACATTCATTCAATAAGTAAAATTCACTTTCAAGAAATACTTGTTTTAGAAGTAGATCTGTGGATAGGGTGACTTGCCTGCTGGAATAATATTTCAAAATGATATTGGAGATTTTGTTACATACTAACTTTTGACAGTTTCGTTTGGGTGGATTTCAGGTATTGGACGTGCAGCTGTTTCTTAAGGTAAACCAGGGACAGCAGAAATGCGACGCGATTGCGTGGGGAAAATGTGTGGGCTGCCGGAAAATATATGACGGAATGTTTTAACTCAAGCAGTCAGTCAGAGTCAGCAGTCAACAGAGGAGATACGTCATGCATTTTGGGGCGATAGTCGGAGGTATAGCTCCCCGGTTGGTAACCGGCATCCTATCAGTCTTCAGTTGAAAAAGTACCAAGAAGCTGGGGTCTGGATATGTATCTTAACGTGGGGTAAATCTGATGATGCATCTCAACCTGAAGACCTGGTGTAAACCCTAGCAGTTTGACTCCTACTCTCTCAAAAAGCCATTTCACTACGGCTTTCGTAATTAAAAAGTTTATGTTTTTTATGAATAAGTGATGTTGTCACTTCCTCTCCTGACATACAGCAATTTTGTTTACGAAATGAAGAATTCTTGTTTGATAACTAACGTTTTATAATATATATATATATATATATATATATATATATATATATATATATATATATATATGTTGTCAACCGTGATCGAATGGTGACACAAAAAACTCTCTTTTCAATACTTACTTCGAGATGTAGGGGAGGGTACTACACTTTTCCTTGGATTGCTCCACTTACTTTTGACCCGTACCTTCTCAGCACTATATATATATATATATATATATGTGTGTGTGTGTGTGTGTGTGTGTGTGTGTGTGTGTGTGTGTGTGCGCGCGCGCGCATATGTAAATGTGGGGGATGTTGTGAAAAGAAGGATGAAAACAATGTTTGAGATTGTTTGAAGAATTAAAAATTACTCAAATTCTGGGTAGCAGTATAGTAGATAAACTTAGATTATTTAAAATCCTACTTTTCCCTGGAAGTTTATTGTATCAACGATATGTGAAACATTCATATATCATAACACTTTCAGTAATGAGGCTATAATAAAATGAGGTATTTTTATTTATTTATTTTACTTTAAATGAGCAAAGATAGATAGATAGATAGATGGAAAGAGAGATAGAGAGAGAGAGAGAGAGAGAATGAGAATGTTAGTGATTTATAGATTAATGCCAACCAATGATAGTTGACTATTAAACTTGTTCTGTAATAAAAGGATGTAATATGATATCTATTTGTATATTTTTGGCAAGTTTGAAGTAATTATGTATGGTATTTTATACATGCTTCCAACCAATCAAGCCCTCAATAGAATTATTTACAACCACATTTTTAGCTCTTCCTCGGCTCTCAGGATACTGAGATTCCAAAATGGAAACAATTAATTGGCCTTTTATTGGGAATAATGTAACAAAATTAACGCCCATTACGATTTTCATTGTATTGACAGCCAAAAAAAAGTCAAAGAAAAAATCCGAAACGTTTCATTAACAATATTGTTCAAAGTGAACAATTAAGTAAACGGAAAGAGGTTGAAAATCGACTTGCACGTGACCTATATCACTTTACCGACGTCAGCAGATCCACTTTATCTAATTCGGAAGATCTTTTGTATGTTTTGCGTTGCAAATAAAGGCAAATTCATTCTGTATGTCTGAACGTTTACGCTGATTTTCGCAAAATTGTATGTTTACATTTAAAGAGTAATTCGTCGAGATATCGGCATCTTATTTAAGTCAATTGCTGTTGCACTTTGATCAGTAATTGTGTTTCCCATCCTTTTAACGTTGATTAAAGTCTACCTGGGAAATGAAACAACAAGAACATCTTAATGCTGCCACGCACTCATAATACAAGCAGTTTATTTTACAGGAAACGGGACAGACAACAAATTCCAATTAGAAGTTCACAACAGGTTTAACGTTGGTTGGGTAACGAAAATTCATGCTTAAGATCAAATTTTGACTAAGATAAGTAGATATGCAGTTTTTCGTTTAAAACTGTATTGTAAATAGTCCAATTATTTATTAAAAAACCGTTTCTACAACCAGGAACATGATGTTTTGTCATACAAAAGCAACCATTAAATGAGGTGACCAACGGAAAAAATTTTGGGCTCAAAGAAACAGAAGGAAATCCCTGATAAACTTGTCAATAGAGTTCAAAACTAGTAATGTGAAAGCTCTATCTCACGGACTTATCATAAGAAGGCAAAATTGATATGGAATTATGTCAGAAATTAGTCTTTGCGGTAAAAAAAATAGTGTAACGACCAGATTACAATTTGAAGAATGATATATTAATTTTGATTTAAATTGTTTTCGGAATATATGGTCAGACGAGTCAAGATTTTGCCTTTACCGTAATACGACGAAACGTAGTGTTTGAAGATCAGGGAAAAGATTATTACCAGAATGTCTGAAAACTTTAGTTAATGGTTAAATTTTGAAATAATGTAGTTTGGACTTTCTTATCTTCTGGGGTTGATTAAGAAGTTTTAAGAGACAAGCAAAAAATGCATTATTATTTTTCATAAAGGATTACAACCAACCACTGACACGCTGTTTTATACATTAAATTGACCAGATATATTCAACATGATAAAGCACGCATTCATTCAGTTAAATTGACAAAAAAGTTGCTTCCTAAATCTTATTACAAGTGATGTTCTTGCCAGGAAAAAATACTTTCTAATCCTATCTATCTATCTATCTCTCTCTCTCTCTCTCTCTCTCTCTATATATATATATATATATATATATATATATATATATATATATAATTATTTTTTATTTATATTTAAGTGCTTAGATGCTTATCTGCGACCACTGATTTTGTGCCGTCTTTACACGGCAATCTTCAGCCAGAAAAAGCTAGGATTATTTCACCCAGTACACTGAGTGTAGAATTCGCTGACTGTATTCTATGCTAATTGTTGAATCCTCACCAAAAAAAGAGGTGTCCTGGGTAAAATACTAAACTCTATATTGTGGTGAGTCTCCAGGTCTGGAACATGTGATAGTGTGCAGTACCCCTTCATTGCCATTACTCCCGGATCCATACTGGCCTTGAGTGGGAGTAACTTTTAGTGCTCCAACTATTGACCAAATAGATCTCTTTAAAAACTATTAAATTCGATTGGAGCATATACCAAAATGAGCTCTTAAGAAACGACTACACAAAAAAGTAAACATAAATGTATAATGAACACAATTCCTTATCCTACTGGTAAAATACAACACTACACGTGTTGGCATGCCATTAAAACAAATTAATCAGTCAATCATGTTTATTTACGGATTTTTTCTCGCTCTGTTCCAGCTAATCTGTTGGCGGTTGTTGAACCTAAACTACGCAGGGTAAACTTTTCCAAACTAACATCAAGAGAAGCCCTTTGACTTATGGTCTCTTAAGAGCGGCTCTTCCCTCCTCTCTTTTTCACTTCTCAGCAGCTACTCGTCTGCCATTTACAAACCTGGCTGGCTATGTGGTTGGCTTGATGAAGCCGTGAAAACCTTTTCTCTCATTTGTGCCACAGCTAATGAAGAATACCATTGAGATAAAGTCGTTTCTTGAGCTGTTCTTTGAAGCACTTTCCGGGAGTCAGTTGGTTGCGCTATCCTTTGCAAAGTTTGTCAAAGAAGACTTTCTTTGGAAGTTGTGTGTTCCCCTTCTTTGCTGCATGCCCTGCCCCTCGTAGCTGACGTTTATGGCTTCGTGGTAGACAAAGTAAAAGATGGACAGACGTTCAGACAGACAGAGGCAGACACAGTGAGATATTTTCCCTGGAGATATATCAGGCCTAAATCTCAGTGATTGCATTAATCTCTTGGTTGCTAAAAAGGAACATCGCAAATATAAGATAATACATTTATTCCCAATGAAATACTTAACAAATTATGCAATCATTGATTTAGACAAGAGTTTCTCAAAGTCTAAAGATTTTGATCCGTGCAGACGTTGCAGGACGCAGAATAAAATAATGGCTGGGTAAATAGAAACATAGGGGTTCATAGGCGAGATATTACTATTTCGGATTTATAAATATCGTTATAACTGAAAGACAAAATTTGCTGGATCATGTAAATTGTTCGCCAGATATCGTTTACCAAGGAAAATACCTGATAGGCCAGGGATTATCACCAATGATGAGACATTAGATATGACCCATATAATACATAGGATTCATTTAAATAAACGAACAATCTTGATCCGAGCAAACAGATCCAGATCATTTCATCGTTGGTCTTAGCGCATATAATCATATTTTCGCGAAAAAAATTAGCATTTATACGCTATAATGTTTAAAACAAGTTATTTTACAGAAATACTGATTTCTAAAATATCCCTTTTTATTATTGGTTATGCGTTTAGAAAAATATTTGATCATAAGAAGGAATGAATATTTTTAAATTAAAAAGGATTATAAAAAAGTATAATCAAAATACTCTACATGGCATTTTAATGGTTATCCATAATTACAGATTGTTATGGAGGAAAACAAGATGAAATAATTATTAACAAAAAATCCCGCTATGCTTCAGCAATCCTGATTTTCATTTGTTAAGTTAGTTTAACTCGTGCATGGTATTTGTTTGTGTTGATGTTATCATATAATTTAATATTCCATTTATTTTGTTAAAAAAACATCTTGAAATTGAGAACATTTAAAAATAATCACATCTTATCATGGGCTCCAATAAGACTTAGAAAAAATATCAGCTATATTCAATTATTTTATGCCGAAATGAATTGGAATTCAGTTGGGTTGCAACGGATATATCTGTCGAAAGTTTGAGATTCCTTGATTTAGACAATGTACCTCAGAAATAAAACCACATATTGCTACTAAGTTTCTCGATTTCATTATTTTCAAACTATAAAACTTTCTAAAGAACATTCAGATCTATAAAGGGTATAAAAGGGTGGTACACAGAAACTGCAGGATTTAAAATTAAACGATACAAAAAATTATAACATTAACCAAAAATAAAATAATGTAACTCTTAATAATAAAACAGAATCTTCCCTGAATGCTTTCCGAAGTTACCTTTATTAATATTATTTATCTATAGAATTATTTTCCCATATGTAGTTCCGTTTTATATTCTATGTCTTCTATATATTACATTATAAGAATCTTATTACAGGCCTTCTCGAGGAAAAAAAAATGTTGAGTCCATGGTATGAGGCGATAATATTGAAGACGCCTGCTTACAGGCCGTTGCAATTGTCAAACCTTGAATAATACTAATTGCCAAAATATATACGTGGCAAGATTTTGTGGGCCAATTGATTCTCGTAAATGACCTGAAATTATATTTTTGTTCATTGCAACTGATTTCCTTTTCATTTCTTGATAAGATTGACTGATTGATTTTGACAACGTGTCATCTCATCTCGGGTTATTTCATGACTAGATGGAAGAAATTCTCGTGTATTGTACGTTCATGGTTTTATTTCTATATTGATGTTTCTTAAGAATCTTTTACGCACTGGATCGTATGATTTATATTTGTATCTAATACAAATAATTTGTTTGCTGCTCCAGTAACTAATAATGATCTTTAGAAAACAATTATCACTTGATACAAATAATGTACTTTTATATGATACCCAGTATCCCTCTCTATACTAATAATCTTAAAACAGATCTATTTGACACAAAGGTTGGACCCTAACAAGAACTATCTCTCCAATTCATATTTAACCTGTGACAATTGCCAATGAAAGGGTACACCAAACTTCCCATATCTCCAGAATTGGACACTCACCATCAAATTCAGCTAAGTGTTATACCCAAGAAACCAGAATTTTGCTGTGGGCATTAGATCCTCTGCAGAGTATACGGGCACCGGTGAATTTCGCTGAGAACAAATAGTTACCCTGAATAGGAGTCAATGCTACTAACTGCCGTTTCTTGCCCCAACTTATTTCTCAGTTTGAGGCCAGAGAAAATAGATAAAATGTTTCTTGTAAGGATTTCTATATTTATTTGATGACACTTTAAGTTAACCTTCAGTCCAAATAGTATAAGTAGTACATATCTTATGATAAAGATTCCCTTCAACGCCTGAAGAAAAACAACCTTTTGCTAAATATCTAATGATATCTTTAAAATTTCTGGTAATTGGTTGGTGTAAAAGTTCGTGTCGGTTTCCCTGGGGCTTTCGCCCTTACAGGAACCAAAAGAAGTCGGTCATTGTGGCTGACCAAGTGGTAAAAGAAAACTACAATCATCGTTCATGTCTTACAGTTGAACGTTCTTTTGTATTTCCTTCGAGGCAGGCATTTGTCACGGTTACCCTTCCCATCAGTTCGGAAGTAAGTAGGAATCTCTCTCTCTCTCTCTCTCTCTCTATATATATATATATATATATATATATATATATATGTAAAGGATTCTCAAAACCCGTCTGTTTGTGGTTATGATTCGACTGTACATATCCAAAATCAAAAAGTAGCTCCTTTTCCTCTTTCTGATTATCGGAGTTTTTTTTTTTTCAATTAAACAGTAACTGTGAACTTGCAGTTCCAAATCTTTCATTTTTCTGTCATTCAATTCGTATGTTTGCTTTGACATCTCGGTAGGTACTAACACGTCCAGAAGGTCTTTTAACCACAGGATCAAATTGCATTACCAGTCTAAGTACGGGATTATTCATTATATCACAGATGTTGGATATAACTAGTTCTGGTTCTAGTTTCTAAGATAGACGATGTTGCTTATTTGGTTATTTTAAAACAAACCTTTTGGCTTCCCAGTAGAAAATAAACACCTCCACCTGTGTTTTACCTCGGTATCAAGTCTCTTTGACAGCCTCTGTATTTGATGACATTATATCACAGGTGCTGAATTAGACAGGTGTATGGGCTCTATTTTCAGAGATAATGGATATCCCTTAATTGGTGAAGATATAATATGCACTGTAGTTTCAGAGATGCAGCAGCGTTAATTCTATTTAATCTCTGACATTGTTTTTTTTTATCTTCTCTTAAATATTCCTTCGTGTTTCTGTGCATATCATGTCATATAATGTTTTTTTGCTGAAAACTACAACTTTCTCGCAAAGAGATTCTTTTTATCAATTCTAATGCATCCTGGTGTATTGGTACAAAATGGAATTTGCATATCTAAAGGTTTTTATTTATACCATACATCTTAGTTGATGCTTCGGGATGGGTCGTCAGTGATGTTTCCTTTGGGATCATGGGGGGTTTCGGGTCTTTCAACATCAGACACCCTCACCCAAATGACCCAGTTGGCATCGATCTAACTCCAACTCCCATCCCGGCAGCCAACCTGCGCATCCACACAAGGAGAAAACAAAAAAAAATGACCATAGAAAAGGCTCTATATATAATTTTGCAACAGCCAATCAGAGCTAAGCTCTACTGATGACTTCTAAATCTTTTCTTTAAAAATCGGGAGGCCACTTTACACTGCTTTTTTTTTTGCTACGATGGGGTCGTTATTCGGTTATTTGTTGATTCCGGTATGTATTCCTTCCTTTTTTCCCCCTTTTTTTTTAAATTAATTTTTACTTAAAGAAAGAGAAAAAAAAAATTAAATATAAAAAAAATCAATAAATAAATGAAAAAAAATAGATAAAAAAATAAAAACTGTACATAACTAAAGAATTGCGATTAAAACAACAAACTCGTATATAAAATGACATACGTTTAGTTTTGTTTTAAAACTTATCTCCATTAAACACTGTACATAAATATACAATTACGAACTAAATCAGACGCCGCGCATTACTATACGTTAAAACTTCCTAATCGAACGGTTTACGAATGAGAAAAGACGAAAAAAAAAAAAATTTAATAAAAGATAAAAAAAAATCTGTACATAAATATCAATTGCGATTAAAACAACAAACTCCTATATAAAATTGACATACGTTTAGTTTTAAAAATTATTTTCATTAAAAACTGTACATAAATATACAATTACGAACTAAAACAGACGCTGCGCATTACTATACGTTGCAACTCATTGAAAGGTTTACGAATGAGAAAAGACGAAATAAAATAAAATAAAATAAAACAAAAAAAACAAAACAAAAAAAAACGAGGAGTACGTTGAAATCTTCACAAAAACATTGTCGTTTAAAATGCTATATTTACAAAATGGCTAAAACGTCTAAGATATTAATGAATTAAATGAACCGGTTTCAAATGAACGCTTAAAGCCTAATACAACCACACTCCTTCGCGCGCAAAAAATAAATAGATAAAACTAAAAAAATAACAGATAAAAAACTAAATAAATCATACGTGTATATATCGTTTTAAATTAGACGATCTTTTTTTCCTTCCTTTTTAACCCCCCTTCTAATAATCACCTATCTACAACCCCAACTATCCGCCCTCCTGATCCACAACCAGTTTGTTGCTCTTTCAGCTGCAGTGGTAATATTTTTCAGGGCCTTACGTTTTCCCGCACCTGAAATGCCGATGCTTGATAACGCTTTACTCATCCACCTTGCGTTAAATCCGCGACATCCCACTTCGACTGCCTGGCATATTGCCTGCCAACCATTCATTCGACATTGCTCTACTAGCGGCTCATATTTAGCTATCTTTCTTTCGTGTGTGGACTCCATGTTTTCTTCCCATGGGACTGATAATTCCCACATTATCACCTTCTTTGTGGAATTTGAAAACATTACTAAATCTGGTCGGAGCTTTGTCTCCACAATATGCGCTGGAAACTTCGTCTGCCTTTCCAGGTCCACCAACAATTGCCAATCTGGCGACGATGACAACATCGATTCTTTATTTTTTGTCTGCGGCTGTTTCGAGCTTCCTGCTCTAACAAAAATAACCTTATGTCTTCCAGGACTGAATCTATTCGATTTTCATGCCTTAGATACCACTCCAGCAATAACTTTGAAGACCTGGTCATGTCGCCAGCGATAACGCCCTTCACTCAATGATCTTGGGCATCCAGATAGCAAATGCTGTAGCGATCCCTTACCCCCGCACAACTGACATGCTGGGGTATCATTTTTGCCCCATGTGTGAAGATTTGATGGGCTAGGGAGAAGATCATAAACTGCCTGGATCTGGAATCTTAGCTGGCTTAAGTCGGCCTTCCACAAGTCCGACCAGGTAATTCGCCGCCGAACATAATTTTCCCATCTGGTCCAGGCACCCTGTTGAGACAGTCCTACCATCTTTGCCAGCCTTGTCTCCTCTATACCTTCTCTTACTTCTTTTTGCAAGAGCGCCCTTCTTTCTTTCCCTCTGGCGTTGTCTATCCTTGGACTCGGATAATATCCCAGGCCTCTTGTCCCACTGGCCACGGCACCGACCATAGCCTTCTGCTGCAATCTCTCTTCCGCAACCTTCAGTTCCCTTACAGCGCTCCACTTCCTTCCTGTGCGGATTTCAATTCCTGCTCCTGATATCTCTGGAATCTCTATACATAATCACCTCTCTTGTGCGTGTCACCACAAACTCTTCTTTGAGACCCCTGAAAGGAAGTTGGATCGCATTGGAGGTCCCATATAAAGCCGCGCTACTTAGGCTCTTTGGCAAACCCAACCATCTCCTTAAATAGCCGGTAATTTTCCTTTCCATTCCTTCTACCGTGGTAATAGCTACCTCGTATAACATGAGTGGCCATAATATCCGCGGCAGAATTGCATGTTGATACAACCACGCCTTAAACTTGCCGGGCAATCCTGACTTATCTATCTTTCTTAGCCAATCATCAAGGTCGCCCCCTATTCCTTTAATTGCTGCTTGATCCTTAGTACTGCTGTCGAACCACTTGCCAAGACATTTACAGGGTAAACATCAGTGGCCTCGTAAAGCAATCATATATTAGTTCTTTCAAACAACTCAGTTTAGCATAAGTAAGCACACATTGGAATTGTCAAAAACATTTCTATTTCAAGGTATTAAGTTTAGTCAAACAGTTCTAATTCAAACAATTCAGTTTAGCATAAGAATGCAGTTTAGTTCTATTGAACCCAAAGATAGGACCCTATCAGTTGCTATCATTCCAGACCAGATGAGACCGGGGAGACAATATCATGGACTAGTCCAATATTGATGAAGAAAGAAAAAATTAAAATCAATAATTTTTTTGCTTTTCTTGGTGATTTTATGAGAGACTTCGTTCTTTCAGGTATGGATTTCATTAATTAAAGCATTATTCATTATCGATGTTGTTTCTACTTTTCCGAAAAGCAGGAAATACATCTTCTTTGGTTGATGCAGCTTTCTCACGGGTCATTTTTTTTCTATCGTGAATTTTCTATAAGATTGAGATCTAGAATATCTTCTAGTCATATCATTTTAATGATCAACCTGTACGTATTTTTTTTTTGCATAGGATAGTATATAACACCCTGAATTATATAATATTTATAATAAGTGATTTCAAGATTGTCTATGAGAGGTCTAAAAGCAATATTTTAGAGATCTATCAGGGTACCTAATTGTCCTTTGTTAATGTAGGATGTCTTAATTGGTTTATCATATACAAATCTTATTGAATTCCTTATATTTACCATCTAATCCTAACAGAAATATATCCACTTTGAGAAAAAAACAAAGCATGTTAGTTTGAAGGGGATGCTTCAATTTGCTGAAAAGCTTTGCAGCGCGGTCTTTTCACTCGTCAAAATAGCCTGTGTTAATAATCGGCATAATCAAATCGTCATCCTCATAATCAAGTTTCACTGAAAGCACGAAGATCCTTCACACACACACACACACACACACACACACACACACACACACACACACACACACACACACACACACACACACTCTCTCTCTCTCTCTCTCTCTCTCTATATATATATATATATATATTTCTTTCTCTCTCTCTCTCTCTTTCTCTCTCTCTCTCTTTCTCTCTCTCTCTCTCTCGTTATCCATCTCTATTATCCATTGTTTTTGATTGATCCCCAAGGTGGCATCCAGTCCCCGCACAGAGCTTATGTACATAAGTCTTTCCTGGTCGGCCAACACAAGGGCACCTATGTGCAACTGTCAATAGGAGAATGTCGATTTGTATGAGAAATGCCAAATGTCTTCATTACTGATAAGAAACTCGAACAATTCCATGCCCCTGGCCTGATTGTCTAAATGGGATCATTGTCAAGTATGACTTTGGGACTTCTTTTCGTCTCAGAACAATCAGTGAGGCTTCTAAGCTGCCGTACCTTCGTAATCCCCACTGAAGTCATCATACACTTTTCAAATTCTCTGTACTGTCTTCACATATACATGCAGACATTCTGATAATTTTGTATTTTAAACTTCCGTTTTCAGTGATAAGAAGTACAGCAAACCGTTTCAAAAATTTTTAAGACGAGATTGCGCCATGATGTTTTCATGACAGACAGTGTCCAACTGATTCTAGCTTGCTGCACACTTGACATAATTTGAAACAAACTAAGTGCTTGAACAAATTTAACAACTTATAATGGTGACAATCTACCTATCACACTATATATATATATATATATATATATATATATATATATATATATATATATATATATCATGATGATTTGCAGGGTTTATTTGGCTGACCATCCCAATTTGAAAATACCTGTGATATTTTCTGAATTTAATTGAATAATGCAATGAAATAATGAGTCAGATATAATGTTTCCCTATATAGAGCACCGTTGCACAATAATTTGCTTGCATGATGAGGGGTCTATTTAGCGATTCATGACAAAGTAAAGGTTTTCAGCTGCAGATAAGCGGAATCAGAGAATCAAGCTTAAATTTACTAAATACGCCCATTCTGTCGCTTTATATTTCTGAAAGCGATGCAGATTTTGACACTTTTCTTGCTTTCATATATATTTTTAATTTGCTCTCAGTGAGAAACATTCATTAGATGATGACTTTGTGGTCAGATGTAATTTCATGGTCAATGTATTAGTTCCATTAAGTTAGTGATGCGTTGTCAGCATATCTGATAATATCAACAAAATAGAGGTGCCCGTGGTGTAATGGTTATCATCGTAGGAAATGGACACGGAGACACGAGTTCAAAACCCGGACGAGACTGACTGCATTTCACATAGCATTAATACCCTTGGGAAAAGTATGAATCCAATTATTCTCCCTCCAGCTATGGGTGAATAGTCGGACAGACTGGGTTCTTCAGCCTTGATGAGGCAACTAGTCTAGGAGAAGGAAAACTCTGAATTTAAACCTGTTAAACTCAGCTTAAAAATTGACCTTCTGTCATATCCTGCCCGAGTGGAGGGTTTGGGTAAATATGATAATATCAACAAAATGTGTTGATAATTAGCCATGTATCATGATAATAAACTGAATAGAACACTTCTACTTATAATCGTTTATAGTATTCACAACTTTTTATTAACGAAGCGTTAATTCTATGATAGAAGATTTGAATTTACCAAAGATGATTCGTCAATACACTAAACGAGAATGGAATTTTCGTGAAATTCATTTGAGCAGTCAGAGTGGAGATTTTCAATAATCCTCTCTTTACCTTTCTCTTTATATATATATATATATATATATATATATATATATGTGTGTGTGTGTGTGTGTGTGTGTGTGTGTGTGTGTGTGTGTGTGTGTGTCCCCTTCATAGAGCTATTCTTTCTGATTTAATTTGTTGATAAAGCAGAGTTCTCTTGGTATAGAAATTTTCGTTTGCGGAATAAGTATTAGACTTTTTTTTATTTTGTTTTGTGTTCTTTGTTTTTCCTTGCTTTTTTTTATCAAAATCGCAGAGATCAGGTCAACGGACCACAAGGAATTCTTTTGTTGACTGAGTGAACTTGACAGTACCTGAATACATACGATTTTGCAAAATCTGATATCATATGAACTAGTAGATTCCGATTATCTCAAACACAGCAAATAAAGTCATAGTGTTTAAAGTAATCCAAAAAGAGAATTGTAGGTTTATATAAAAGCAGGAAACTAAACAGGTTATAGTTTTTTTACGCTAAATGCTCTAAGATAAGTTTGGCTTAGTCGCATAGACTGCTCTTTGAAAATTTTAGAAGCACATTTGAGTACTTATTAAAGAAAAGAGTAGACCCTTTCAGCTACGTTATTTTGAAAGAATGTAATTATTATGCATGGCAATTATAAACAATTAGTCATCCGGGGTTATAGAATACACCAACTGCATCTATGCCAAGGGGTAAGACACCCCTCTCAACAACTATCCTTGATATGACACTAAACTATCTGATTGCGAGGCTCCAGCCCTGAACGTTTGGGGAATGCAGAATACTCCTTCATTGCAATCGGTTCCAGGTCCATTCTGACATGGAGTGGTAGCACCTGATATTGTACCATCAATGGCTCAAATAGAACAGTTTGACCTTTGAACTCAGAGCAGACAAATGACTTATGCTCAATTAAATTGTTTGAAGTAGAAAGATTTGATCATTTAACTGAGTGTAAATATATAAACCGATGTTTAATTCAATTATTAGTGATACATATCGATACTTTGGATGATGTAACTTAGTGAATTTATGTTTACAAATCATATATATCTAATATATACGTATAAACAGGATTTTCCATTAAATAACCTACAATGGTTGATATGCCATTAAACAAAACCAAGCTAATCCAAACACAGAGTTATCTTTCTTCCCTTCACTTTCATCAACTTTTCTCTCAATATATGATATTATATAAATCTGTAGAAGTGTGAGCGTTATGTTTCATCATATATTTTCTCTTGCTCTAACATCAAGATCATCTCTTTTAAACTTCCGGATAGGCTTCTTTCTTTCCTTCTTTCTTTCTTCTACAATTTATCGGAAACGATTTAAACTGAGCGATGTTCCTGCATTCGTAACACACTAATGTTCATTCTGTTGCAATTTTAAACAAGAGAAAATAACAATTTTACTCCCATGCGAAATCATCAATCATAAAGTACGGGAAATATGCTTATATATATATATATATATATATATATATATACTATGAAAAACAGAGGAATCTCGTGAATTAACTTGATCTTCATCCTTCTTTCATGCATATATATGTAGTGGGTCGTAGTGTAGATGTGAATTTAAACATATATATTCATGTTTTATACACGTATACATACCTATTTATGTGCGTGCATGTATGTTTGTATTCGCTTTTGTATATAATTCTGTGAATGCGTTTTTGTAAATAAACATACGTATTCATATACATATATATATATATATATATATATATGTGTGTGTGTGTGTGTGTGTGTATGTGTGTACACATACTTGTTTTTATATGTGCGGATGCATGTGTATTTTTTGTATATGATTGTGTATATTTCTCTTGGCCTGAAATAGAGAGAGAGAGAGAGAGAGAGAGAGAGAGAGAGAGAGAGAGATTGGATTTTCTAATCTATACGTTTTTAGTCAATGAGGGAAGAATCCGAACTTGCTAAACAGATTATTTCTTATTGATGTAACTAAACAGAAATGTTTCTTAAATATGAAGACTTAAAAATTCAGAAAAGATTGTATTTCTTATATCGATAGAATAGTGTAGTACGGACTTCTGCTTTTTATCATTAAGGGTGTTCAGTCTATTATCTTCATCTGTATTGTTATTTCCACAATGTTTCGGTCGATATGTCCTCCGCCCTTACTCTGGTATTTGTTGAACTCGGGAACCTTCACGGAACTTCGAACTATGTCTTTATTGAATCCACGGGGGTTGCCTCTTCTTATTCTGGTTACAAGTGTTAAGTATTCCTGTATTGTTACTCGCCTGCAATCAGGATTGAACGTGCAACCTCCGCATGATTGTCTCCTCTGGGAACCAACGCCTATAACCGTTACGCTATGTGTCCTGCTGGACAGTTGAGAGTGAATTTTAGGTGCTTATAAACTTAATGTTCTTACTTAACAAGGATTACTACTATATGTTGTTGTTTTTTTACCTATGCTCATATTCTATTTTTTCTTAAGCACTAGCGAAATTCAACATGATCAAGAACTGTTTTTACTGCATCCCTAGCATTTGTGGTAAAATATACAAAGGTGTGACAGGTCACCCACAAAAAGTAAGGCTAGAAGAACATCGGAAGGCAATTGTACAAGGTGAGATTGAAAAGTCGGGTATGGTGGACCATGTATGAAAGGAAAAGGGAAACCATCTGCCCTTATAGGATGAAGTTGAAAAATTGAAAGGACTGAACATTGGAGGATTAGATGCCTGAAGGAACCAGCACATATGTTGAGCTACAATGACCTGCTGAGTAGACCAAGTATAGAGTTGTATACAATATGGGAACCGATAATTAAAAATGCTACAAGAGAAAAAATAATATAATTATTTTTGCTAATTCTTCTCGCAAATATTTTTTTTTATCAAACTTCTGCAAACGTTCTGAGTCAATATTTGTCTAAAAATGAACCACTATCTCAATAACATTACCTTTTTCATTCATATAAAAAGTAAGTAAATTTGGCGACCGCACTCGAGGGTGACCCAAAGGCTTCCCCTTTTAATAGCAACTACACCAAGGTGTAGAGGAGGGCTCTACTCATTTCCCTGGATTTTTCCACTTTATTTTTGATCCTTACCTTATAGAGCTGAGTGATAAGCAAGGCGGGATCAAATACCATTTTTGAGTCTATGGTTTGACTCGACCAGGGATTGAACCCCGACCATCCGGACCATTTGGTTGACCATGATGCCAATGGTTTGGTTTTCATTCATATAAGCAGATCATAAAATTCTGTTCACGACGCATCATAACAGTGTGAAAAATGAGCAATTCCAAAAGCACACGTGCCCCCAGTCCGTGTCAAAAAGAAACAATCCTGCTTTTCACCTACTGTAAAAAGAATAACTCTCAAGAATTTTTTCCTTCTTTTATGAAATTTCTTAATTATGTTTAGACGAAATTTTATTAATAGTTCCACAAGCTAATTGTGTGTCGACATGTAACTTTTCAGGGGATATACATCAGAGAAGAGTATGTGTTTGGAGTCTCTCGACCTACATAGCATCAGTCCGTCTTTTTTGAAATCAATAACTTGAGTGACTGTCTTAGGCAGGATGTTGGACATTTTCTTCATTAGGAAAATTATTTTCTCCGGTTTCCTCTATTTGATATCGTGTCATCTAATAGAAAGTTCTTTGATTTTTCTCCTTTTTTTCCTTTTGGCTTCTCTGAACATCGTCACTGTGAGTGGCAACTAGACTGGCTCTGATAATTGTCACAGCACCAGCAACTTCTTTCATCTTAAGGAATGGTTCTTCTTCTTCTATATCATTTTTTTACCTTCCATTTCTATTCTTTTATAAAGGAACCTTAGCTACGTTTTACTCTGTAGTCTCGAGAGTATCACAGCATTTAGAAGAAATGTACTTTACCGAGATTATTCTCTCGTATATAATCGAACAATGAATGACCTAAGATCAATTTTCACCTAAAAAAACAAAAAGGTCTTCATTAACGGAGATATTTTTTGAAACATCATATTCTACCTTATTTCCAGGCATAACATCACTGTAACTTTGATTCAAAGCCCCACTGCGTTTTCTATACCAAAGCAGACTATTAGTTGAGATAATACAGTTTTACTTGAAATTGTTTACTGTCTATAAATCTTGTAAAAATAATATATAAGAATATTTTAAATAGTAAGAAAGTTACATAAAAGCTTCATCATCTTAATAAACTAGTCGGTTGGAGCTGTAGAATACACCGAGGACATGTCTGCAGAGGGGTGAGACCTCCCTACAATTAATCAGGATATGACACTAAACACTCTGATGACTCAGATTGGATGTGCCTTTTAGGGTCCAAACTATGGATAAAATATAACTACTTAATCATTTACTATACTTGAAACCATTTAAGTGTGTACAAGCTTATGAATAATATTGCAAAGAAATAATAGCAATATATATATATATATATATATATATATATATATATATATATGTGCCACATATGTTCTCTGATAAAACCAACGAGCTGGAAACATACATAGATATAACACGTATGTAAGAACAATATGGATAAATTCAAAAAATACAAATCTCTTTGTGGACCTTCTTATTTTAGAATATATCCTTATTCTTTCTTTGGACCTACAACAACCATCTTCATATGTGTGTGTGTGTGCATGTGTTTGTATGTGTTTCTGTTTGTGACATTATCTCTTTTAAAAATGTTTGACTGAATAAGACAGACACTTCATTTTTGTCAATTTTATCGTTGATCAGTGCGAGTTTTCAACATCTGGATAGAGTGAATACAAAAATGTGCCTTATTTTTCGTTCGTAGTTTCGGGTGCAGCTGGAGCAAAAAAAATGAAGAGTCATACACATTGATATAAATACTTGGAGGAAGAACAAGTGGAAAGGGAATTTACCAGAAAGAAGAACTTTACTGTAGTTAAGAAGAAGAGTTGGCGGGAAAAACGTTAAAGACATTTCAGAGCACAGCTGTTACATTCAAAATTGATTGTGTTTTAAGAAGATTTGTTAATTTTTAGACAGAGAACTTCAGTAATTTGAAGCTTTTGTTAGTTTTTTGTCAGATTTTTTCGGTATTTCAGATTGGGCACGAAAGGTGTTGAAAGATGGAACTAGTGTCAAATAGGTGAAGTGTTGAACGTCAACTGGCGTAATGGTTTGAGTGCTTGACTGTAATATTGTAGTTAGTGAGTTCGAAATTCAGTGGCGCTCTTTCATTTTCAGAGTTATACTCTTCGGAATGGAATGAACCCCACTAATCTTCCAGTTATGAAGTTATGAAAGAAATAGTATCACTTCTATTCTTCAACGAATACGGTTTCGGCATTAAATAACACACGAATAGTGATAAGCCATTAAACGTGGAAAACAAACCAAACTAACCAGAAAAAAAGGTACACGGTAGCGAGATTTTTATTAGAGTAATACATTTAAATTTTTCAGATGTGCGACAATTATCATGGTTGTCTGTACGCTTAATAAGCCGTGACAACGAGACTTCGAAAGTGCTGACTGTATCCCTTTCAGAGAGATAAGTTACCCTAATTAGTGCGTCGTGGATTGGTCACTAAACTACATCGGATGATGAGGTTTACATTCTGAGACACAAATCAGAGTAGAGTAAGGAATACCTCTTCATTGCCATTAGTTCCACTCCTTTAGGGTGCCATCTGTTCGTCAAACAGATCTGCTTGAAAATTATTATTTTTATTAGTTTTATTCGGAATAGCCGTATGCAAAATACTTAAGAACCTACACAGAAAATGTTAATATAAACGCCAAATGAGTGTAAATCCTTAACCACAAGGCATAAAATAACTCCGGACAGTTAGATATGCTGTTAAAATCAATCCATCCATAGATCAATCAATAAATCAAAATAAATCGTATTCGATAGGACTGTATGAGAAAAAAACATAAGAAATACCTCCAGAAAAACAATAAAAATATAACGAACAAGATTCCCTAACTTCTAAGCACAAAACAACTAAAGACAATATGACATGCCGTTAAAACTAACCAACCAACAAACCAATCCTATAGTCTCGCTAAGTCAAGTTCAATCCCAAAACGAATTTTTATGAGTTTTACATCGCCGATATACTCTTGGGAAAAACAAGAAACTACTTTTTCTACTCTCAATCAGCTATGAATAAAATATTTATGTAGACTGAATTCATTAGCCTTAGTTCGCAGATCGGTTTACGAAATAGAAAACCTTGAAACCAAAATATAAGAACTCTGCTTAAAAAATGTTCTAGAGTCGCAGTTTGTATATTTGTATGTTGCACTACAAAAATAAGTAGAACCCATATATTAACGCAATTTTGTTTGTTGTTACTGAGATATTGCAAGTTTATTGAAGGTTTCAGAGTTTAATCGATATTATTTAGTTACTCTAAATTATAAATAAAAGAGACGTGCTTAGCCTGACAATGATCGTCTTATGAAATGGAATTGGCGCTCCTCGTTCAAATCCTTGACGAGATAATTTTGGTTTCATTTTGCGATGATACTTTGATAAAAGCATGAATCCATCTTTTCTAACTCCGGCCATAGGTACTTAATAGGAGAGATTAAGTTTTTCAGCCTTGATCAAAGCAACCACTCCAGCAGAATGAAAACTGTATTTAAACCAGCCGTACTCCGCTTTACAAATTTACCTTGTGTCCGACAATGTGGCTGATTAGTAAATTCACATACATTGAACTATAAGAATGAAATTTAAAAAAAAATGGCGTGTTCTTAATTATGGGATATATTGAATAATGAATTCATTGTTTGTAAGATTTAAGTTTCGTTACGAGAAAAAATCGGCACGGCATACCGAGATTTTTACTTGCGCAATACGGTGAAAAATCGCAAGCGTAGAAAATAAATCAATTGTGTTATCAAACCATAACTAAGTAATACTAAAACCAAGTCAAAATTCATAATACTAAAATAGATTAATAATACAATACTGCATTCGTCCTCACACTAATCGTTATAATTTCTCATGGAAGCATAACTATCAAAAATAACGAAGGTGTTTTTTTCTTAATAATGTATTTGGAGCTAATAATTCTTTTACAGGTAGAAAATATTTCCTAATAATTTATTTGGAGTTATCAATTTCCTTTTATCAGTGTTATAAAAATAATATATTTACACTATATATATATATATATATATATATATATATATATATATATATATATATATATATATATATATATATATAGCTAACCCAACCAAATTCTATATATTCAATATATATGTATAAAGAATATCTGGCATTAAATAACCTAGAATGGCTGACATGTAATATCTTTGTTATATACTATATATTTATACAATATATATATATATATATATATATATATATATATATATATATATATATATATATATATATATATATATATATATCACTAATAATTTTTTTTTTACCCCAATGTTATGAAAATAACTAAGGTGTTTTTGTTTATGAATTCTTTTGCAAGTAGAAAATATTTTGCATGAAAGCTTTCATCATATATTTCAAAATATTTGACTGAATCTAAAGCTTTTAGAAATCAGAAATCTTTGA
>OY757905.1:40361212-40416212 GCA_963585895.1 Sepioteuthis lessoniana | reverse complement strand
TTCGATCGGGTCCCGACCTCTGCTTGACCATCGCCTTCACTGAACCCGTGCTGATTTAATTGCTCGAGACCCTTCTCTCCTAGGTGTCTCCTCAACTGCTATCTCCGACTGTGAGTCTTCGACTGCCAACTCTTCGATTCCGACTCTTTGATTAACCTGACCATCGTACTTGGTCCGTTTTCACCCCTATTTCCGCTCTCAGACCCTCACCCAGGTTCACGCGCGCACAACTTTTTGTCCAGTTTTAGCGTGAAAATCATCCACAAGCGATTAACAAAAAAAAAACAACTTTCTAGACATTTCAACCTCGTCCACAGACACTGAAGATAAAATCCTTTCTTTATCCACCCATCCACGAACACAGACATCCATCCATATATATGATTGCACATTGTTATGCCCCCCCCCACTCTTCACTTCTATTTACCCACATCTGGATACACAATAATTCGACTTGTACATATTCTTAAAGAATTAGCGTTATTTGAAATGTAAATAGCCTGGTTCAGGAATTGAACACGCGTTGTCGAGTCCATTTTCTACCATGATAACCTTCACGCCACGATAATGAACATATTAAAAATGCATTCCTTTAATGGGAACGCATCGTATCAATAGTGTAGACATTTCTCCTAATACCCTCTGCCCCAAAATGTCCGATGTTAAACACAAGAAGAATACAAAATTATGTTTTATAAAGAAAAATGTTATATATATTCTTATTTCCGACCAAACTGTATAATAAACTTATTGATTTTATGATCCTGTGTTAAGTCAAAACTGCAAAAACGACACATCGTACTGAGCGTTTCACGCGAAAAATTGCATTAAATTTCGCCAGCAGAAAAAATGAAATATTTTTTCTTACACTTTGCACATTAGTCATAAATAGGCGGTGTTTGTTCTCACCACGATGATTATAATTTCGAACGGAACGTTTTAGCTTTTGTCTAGATTATTTATCAATCGATAATTGTCACGATGTATATTCTTATTACGTTACCCGACAGAATGGTCGGCAAATGTCACTGAAACATTGAAATAGTGTTATTGAAATAATGTAATCATAGAACATGTTTTGCCTAAAAAGCTTCATCAAATACAGCGACATTGTTTTTAAAAAGATAACGGATTTTGCCGATCTAAATTCTTATGTGAACAACCGATACGGCTTTGAAAATATATTGTGCTGTTACTTTTATTGATATATGATATAACTAAAGATTATTATGGAAAAATAATGTCGTTTGTCATTCATTACTTATATTGTAAAATATATCTGAAAATTATCCAAAAAAATACAAGAGTGACCTGAAAATTTAATTGATTGAAAAGTTCAAATGTTGACGTCGTATCAACTGTAGAGGATTTTTTTTTTTGTTAACAAGATCCCAGCATTACAATACAGAAGGAAGAAATGTGTTGATTACAAGGAAAACTGTTAAAGAAGATAAACTTATTTTATCACTTTTCATGAGACTTTCTTTATCAGCGTATGAAATTTTCAGCCGGCCCTAGTATATTAGATTGATTCGTTTATCTCCAAAGGCGAATCCTACAATTTTCCTCGTTTCTGTCTCATATGAACCAATTACTATACAGATATTATGTGTGTATTTCTTTGTTTACATTTTATTTAAATGCAATAGACTTGTGGCAATGGTTAACAATTTAAACCTTCATTTTATGTACGTAGGTAAACGACCTGGCAAGGTCGATTATTCTATAGGTTTTCAATAATAGAATGATAGCATTCGTTTATATACATTAAAAACAGTCTTTTGAACTAGTAATATTGGTAAACTAAATTAATCCCCATTCGCTGTTTTTCCACTGATAAAAACCTTGGGTGTCGCTGATTTTATTGATTCACCTTTCTAAAATGACCTTACTAATAATTCTGATATTTTATTTTGGTAAAGTTTACCAGCCTTCACTAAACATTTTTCTAAGATTATTATTGTGGTCTTAGAGGGTAATGAAAACATATTTGTTTTTGTTATTTGCTAATTTTAGATCAAGAGAAAACTTTTTGGGCTTACGATTTAAGTTTCTTCAATGTATTTTCACATCTATCTATCTATCTATCTATCAATTTAAAATAATCTTCTTCGAGTTTGTCCATTAAGAATGGACTTTTAACGTCAATTTTAATGTATACAGATTTTTAGGGATCCCTAATTTCATCAGAGATCCCGATGTAACACACTTAAAAATAACATTCATGTTTATCCAACTGTCGGTCGTAAAAAAAGAAAAAACATATGTAATGATTAATAACCTTCTCCTGGACATAGACTACGCTTATTTCAAGATTTTCTTTTCAATATTTAGTGGTAACTAACATATGAACATTTTCAAAAATAGTATGTTTTCGAGAAAACATGATGGTGTACTTGATAACCTTAAACTTGTTAATATGGGGGTCAAACTTTTCTTAAGGTCTGAAAGAACTGTAACCTTGTCTCTGTCATCCCTTCAGCACAGGTAACAATTTAAAACACCCGCTTTTAGATTAAAATAAAAAAATAATCGATGTAATTCATGTTACGACTCGCATGAAGTGGTCTATGCAAATGTAGTGCGTTTTAAAGAGATGGTGATACTTGTTCTCTCTTGATACTCAGATTATACCAAACGGAATCCAAAAGTACCAAAATTCTTATTTCTGGATCCTAAAAATACTTTCTTGGTTGTACTGAAAACCTTTTTTCAAAATAAAAGTTTAAATATTTTCAGTGCCTAATAGATGAAAATTTTTAGATTTTTTGTCCTTGTTCAAGACTGTCACACTTGGTGGCATATTGTCTGTGGTTACTTTTTTTTACAGAATCCAGATCAATAAAAGAACCACCAAAAAGTCTGCCTTTTTTGCAGCGAGCGATGCAATGACTATGATACTGTTTCTTTGACAGGCCGTTTCATCAAATCGGAAAATAAAATTACTCTTTGCTAAAAAAGAAAAGAAAAAAAAGAAAGACCGAAGTGTATTATCATTTCATTGTATAACTTTTATTGGCAAAATCTTTAGGATTCGATACCAGCTATTGCCAGTCTAAACAGTCTAAGTCCAGAATCCAACGATAACACAACGAATATATCTTAATGTAACTATAATAGCTGAATTAAAATATCAGTTCCAAACATTATATTATATGAAAAAGAAAGCGAAAAAAATAGGAAGCAACTTCTTCAAGGTATTGCATAAAGAAATTAACCAAATAATCATGTAAAAATTTCAAGATTAATTAATCAGGCCAAGTATTTCGTATGTATTTTGCTGAATATATGTTTGTAAATTTTTATTGTTATATGAAATTATTTTTAAATGTCTTTTACATTTATTAACACTCTTACTACCACAGTTAAAAAGCTAATATGGTCTTCAGTACCTTTAACGGACTCCGTTGACTTTTTTTCAATTAATTGACTTCCAGTCTCTCGACATCGATTAGCACGTGGTTATTAGTATCTTTTTTGATCTTCATATAAAAATCAAGAACTACAAAAATATTTTTTGATAAGCAAATACTCATGAAATAGAACCTTAAACATTAAGTAACCAGATTAATTTTACCTAGACATCCCCCATATATCTTAATGTATATATGCTGTTAAATTCTTTGTTTGAATGTGAAATGATTTTCTCGTGTCTTGTGGATTTCATGGATTCTCTTACGACAATTATTCCCCTGAAACTTGAGAGTCCCTTATACGTCAACCAGTTTCCTAATATACCTATTTTCCAAATAAGGTGTCCGTCCTGGGTATAACACAAAACTGCATCTTATGATGAGGCTCCAGTCTTGGACATTGAAGAACGAAGCGTACCTTTTCATTTCTATCACTTCATGGTTCACTCGTACCCGCAATGATAATACTTATTTGCGTGTAATCTCTGGATCAAAAAGTTATTTTAAAACCATTTACTAAGGATTCTTCTTCTTCTTCTTCTTCTTCTTCTTCTTCTTCTTCTTCTTCTTCTTATTATTATTATTATTATTATTATTATTATTATTATTATTATTATTATTATTATTATTATTATTTCCATTGGAGTTTTTCACATCAGCATCAGCTGATGGTCTTTTACTGGAGTTTGAGTGACAGCATGTCTCCTCAAGTCTCCAGGACTCTTCTCAGTATTGTGACCGTTCGCAATAATGTTGTTGTTTGGATGGTCTCCATAAGTCTTCTAGTCCCTTTAATAATCCTTTAGTTACTATACCAAAAGCACCAATAACAATTGGTATAATTGTCACCTTCATGTTCCACAGTTTTTTCAATTCTCTTGCAAGGTCGAGGTATTTATCCTTCTTTTCCTATCCTTTCAGTTTTATTCTGTGGTCAGCCAGAACAGCAAAGTTGACAATTTTGCAAATTCTCTTTTTTTGGTTGATTATTATAAGGTCTGGTCTTCTGGCCGAGATTAGGTGATCCATCTGTAAGTCAAAGTCCCATAGGAGTTTATGCGTGTCATTTTCCAGGACAGGTGCTGGGTTGTGCATATACCATTCGTTGGTATGGTCAAATTTAAATTTCTTACACATCTTCCTGTGGATCACCTGGCTGACCCAGCACTGTCTAGTATTATACTCCCTCTGTGCTAATTTGTTACATTTGCTTATTATGTGATTGATGGTTTGATCTCAGTCGCCACAAAGCCTACATTTGCTATTTTGTTGCGTCTTGTATATTCCTGTTTTGATATGATTGGTTCTTATGGCGTTGTTCTCCTATTTACCAACCCCTCCACTCGGGCAGGAGATGACAGAAGGTCAATTTTTAAGCGGAGTTTAACAGGTTTGAATTCAGAGTTTTCCTTCTCCTAGACTAGTTGCCTAATCAAGGCTGAAGAACTCAGTCTGTCCTCCTATTTACCCATAGCTGGAGGGAGAATAATTGGATTCATACCTTTCCCAAGGGTGTTAGTGCTATGTGAAATGAAATCAGTCTCGTCCAGCATTTGAACTCGTGTCGCCGTTTCCATTTCCTACAACGATAAGCATCACACCACGGGCACTTTATGGCGTTGTTCTGTGCTGCTATTAAGAGAGATTCTGTGTCTCTATTAAAGTTCCCTTTTCTTAGCCAGGTCCAGGTTTTTTTTATTTCTGAGTTTTTCACACGAAAGTTAGCTGATAAGCTTTCACTGGAATCGGAATGACAGAAAGTCTCCTCTGAACTCCCCGATTCTTCTCAGTATTCTGGCCTATCTAAACAAGGCTGTTGTTTGTATTGTCTCGGGTCGTCCTCTGAATTCCAACTCTTTCTAAGTCATTTGGGACCATTTTAATAGCGCCAATTACAATTAATATCACCATCACCAACTTATTCTATAATTATTTTTGTTGTCCGGCAAGGTCCACGTAATTGTCTCTCTTTTCGTTTTCTTTGATTTTACTCTATTGTCCACCGGGTTGGCACAGTTCACGAGACGGTAGTTTATCCTTTTCCTTTTGTCAATTATCACTCGATCTGGTCCTCAGACAGTGATTTGTTTGTTTCTCATGAGCCCAGAGAATTATGTGCGTCTCATTGTTGTATTTTGGCCTTCGACCCGGCCAAAAATGCCATTCAATGTGATGCACCGGAAGGAAGTGACACATTCCAGTGGCAGTTATGAGAGGAAATCGCGTAGGCGTGCTTGGCTAACAAAGTGGGGCCTAGAAAAAAAAAACATGATACACTCATAGACTGATTCACCGGAAGAGAGTGACCTCTGAACTGCATGACAGTTATTTAGGTTGATGACGATCAACCATGCCATTCCAAAGATCGAGTGAGCGATTGAGTGGACTTTGAACTATTATATAACTCAGTCAAGACAGAAGTCAGATCAGTTGGAGAACAGTTGGAGATCAGACGAGTTATAAACGAGATATGGTAGGGAAAGCCACATCAGGCCGAAGGGGCCCTTTGGACCCTGATGAGTTGGGGTCCAGAGAAGTTGCTGATAAGATGCAGTAAAGAAAGCCATTATCCAGCAGAGAGCTGGGCTCCTGGGCCTTCGGTTGAGCAGCCCTGGAGAACGAGAAAGATAAACGTTGAGGGCCATAAGAGTGGGGGTCAATATATTGCAGTTATGTTCGGTCTCCAGCTCCCTCTCATATACAAAGCTTACAATAAAGTGAGAGGTACATATCTTTCTAAAGAAATCTTCGCTCGTCGTTTATTATTGCGTAAGTATGTATATAACATCATTCCCCAGGACGTATTCTGGTTTGTGCATATACCATTTGGTAGAATGTTCAACTTTCAATTTTTTGAGCAATTCCTAGTGGGTCGTCTTCCCCACCCAGTCGAGTCTAATATTGTACTCTTTTTGCGCTAGTTTGCTTTATTCGCTTATTAAGTGATTTATAGTTTCGTCTCTATCACCACATAATCTACACTTACTATTCTGTTTCATATTATCTATTTTCGCTTTAACATAGTTGTTCCTTATCGTATTGTTTTGTGTTGCAATTAAAAGAGATTTAGTTTCTCTCGTTCAGACGTATCTCCAGGTTTTCTCGTGAGAGATTTCATCAGTTGGTCGCTTGAAATATCCATATAGTCGTTTCTCATCAAATTTCTTCTTGCTAGTTATTGTTGTTTTGTAAATCTTTATATTGTCGGTGGTGAATTTGGTCGCTGTTATTACTCTTTCTTTGATCATTATAATCTAGTCTTTGAGTCGTCGAATTGAAACTTCAACAATACAACCATATGGCTGGGTGAAAATTGCTTTAATAAGGAATTTATATTTCATAAATACAATTTATTATCTTAAACAAACATACATGAAACATTTAGATGTATGCAAGCAAATGATCAATATCAAATAGAATTATTAGCGTTAGAAAGCAATACTTGAAACCACTCATGGTTGTGCAAACAATTGAGTTCTTGCTCGTTTAAAATTAAGTTACTTTTCGGCCACCAAGCAGACCACGTTGGCTAAGGGAATTTTAAGGTATTTATTTTAGCAACAGCAGCAGCAACATTTGTTTACATTTTTTTTTAATACCCTATCGGCCACCAGAGTGCTCAATTCTTTCGAAGAGCTTTGCATTACGCTAGCGGCGGCCGACAATTCCTTCGCCACAGAGCTCAACCCCCATGGGGGAGCATATATATATATATATATAAATGAAAAACATTTAAAAATCACTCATATTTTTTTATAATAATATTCATTTCAGCAGACTCTAAATTTTTAAAATATTAGATATGCATCTTTAGGCAAAGAAATAATGAAAAATTTTTCATGGACATTTAGAAAAAAAAAACACGAAATTCCGGCCACCTTGTCCTCCCCAAACCAAATTTCATCATTTTTTCTCTAATATAAAGACCAGCATATTTGTTCTTCCTGTTTTGTTGACATATGACACGCAATTCCTGTATCAAGATCTATCAATTAGTCTAATGAGTAGAGTGTTCGCCAATGGTCCGGGAGACCAAGGTTTAATCCTAGGTCGAGTCATACCAAAGACTTTTAAAATGGTCCTTAATGCCGCGTTATATAGAAAATGGTATTTGATGTCTTCTAGCTTAACACTCAGCATTATAAGGTAAGGATCAAAGATAAAGTGAAACAATCCAGGGAAAGGAGTTGCGCCCACCCTAACACCTTGCTGTAGTACCTATTGAAAAGGGAGCAATGGGTCACCCTCAACTAAAGTCGACAACTTTACTTATATATATAAACAGGATTTGGTATTAAATAATCCATCAGATTTGATACACTATGAAATTCAACCAACGTAACCACAACAAACCAAATATATTGTGAACTTTTCTAGTTAATTAACTTTCATCTATTCATTCTGCTCTAAGAAATTCCTGATTTTCAGTGCATAAAAGTTTTTATATCTCATTGTTTTTTTTAAATAATCAGGTGACTGCAAGTACTTGCTCTTCTTAGAATTTTCAATCTGGATAATGCTTAGATGATCTGGATGATGAAATAGCATATACAGGGGTTCTCGTTTCTGAAAACTAATAAAGCTAGCTTCCATTCAGGGCATAAAAAGATTAATAAAAAGAGAGTAGAATCGAGTTAATACATCCCGTTTCTTTGTACATTTAGAATTTGGGCAATTTTATAAGGGAGATCGTATTTGGTCTGTGTCCAGAGATGACAGGGGAAGAGTCAATATTAATAGCCTTCATGACAAGACTGTAATGACTACTGATACCAATATCAGGTAATAAAGATTTTTCGTCTGGTACCTAAATTGGTGCCAAGACTCTCTTCACTTACCTATTCTCGTGTCAATAGCAATACTACTTTTGTGAATTTATTGACCATGACTAATTCACTAATTTTGAAAATTAAGTTACTACACTATATATATATATATATATATATATATATATAAAGTTTAATGGAAAAGTTTCTTGCGTCGTCTTTGAAAGAAGGTTAGAAAAATCTCAGAAGATGCTTTGAAGTTTATAAACCTTAGTCTTGTGCGCATTCATCCGCAGACCATCATTTTCTTACCTTAAGAAAATTCAGAATCGAGAAATTAGGAAAAGTTTCTTTGATGGAATCTCATGGACAGGAACATCTGGCATTACTGGAATACGTGTCCTTCTGTTTTTTATCCAAGACCAAAGAAATTTACTTTTGGACAAAATGGACCCTGAGGATAAAAAAATGCGTTCATAAAGAGAAACCAAAACGAAGAAAATGGTTTCATCCTTCTGGACAATCTTCAATATGTCAAACTATACGAACTCCACTGAAACGTATCAGAGGGATTCAATTGAACTCTTTATTACGAAATAAGAAATATTTCAAGTGAAAGGTCATGGAGTGCGAATTGATAGTTCTGTTTTGAAATGCCACCTTCTAGAAGATAAGTGCATTAAAATTCAAAAAATCGCCTCGTGGCCAAAGTGTAGCCAAAGTGTAGCTAGGTATGTTTTATCTAGAACCCTGGATTAAAAAAGCAATTAACCAAAATCACCAAAATTCACAGGCCATCTAAGTAGTGACCAGGGCTGCTTTGACAGAAGTGGGTTTTTGACGTTCATTGGACCCTAATAAAAAAAGAAGCTCTATATTTCTTTAATCTATCTTTATTGGCTGGTAATGCAAACAAAACAAATACAGCATAGACGACGAGGGATTGAATCATTCGAAAGAAGCGGGTTCCAATTAGAACATAAAAATACACCTAGTACATTTTGTCCGTTATCCATTTCCATATACTTCCTTACAAATTGAACAGTGGAATTAGAGAAAGAGGTCCTACATTTTTGAGTTGCTTTCTTGTGTTTTCCTTCTTCATCACATGATGGACATTCACCTACAGAGCATTCGGTCGTGACTCTGCTACACGTGATTCTGCTAAAGTCTTGAATACAAACATTGAAAATCCGGACACTGATCATCTGATCGAGTTGCATGGCATATTGTACTTGATATTTGTTTTAATTTAAATTTAAATATATCGATATCTTACTTCAATGATTCGGTTTCTAATATAGGATTTTTTTTAACACGCTCAGTGTATTCCTCTGTTTGTCAAATTCAATCAATTAATACTTTCCAATGTAACACTATCAGTTCATCTGCTCCAGGGTGTACATAGTTAGGTGCCAAAACCCATATGCATGGATATGTGAACATGTTTTTTATGAATATATATGAGTTTATATGTATTTACGAATCCTTCTGAACCAACAGTATATGACACAAGGTCAATTCATTAACCGTTTAACAGATTTAAATTAATATTTTTCCCTTTCCTAGACAGGTCTCCATAACAAGGTAATAGAGGCCAGTCTGACTAACACTTAAACCATCGCTGGAGAGATAATACCTGCATTCATACATTTCCCAAGCGGAGTAGCATCATTTAAAGGCAAACTCTTTCAAGACTTGAACTCCCGTAGACGATACCAGTTCCAACGACGATATCCATGACCCCACGATCACATTTATATGAGTACGAATACGTATTAACGTAGCATATATGTATGTTTATACATTTGGGAATGAACAAATCTGAGTGTGTTGGGGTTTAATGTATATATATATATATATATATATATATATATATATATTATTTTCCGGAATCCTAAACCGGTTATACTCAACAAAACACCCAATTGAAGATCAGAAGATTTCCAAGATGATAGATTTACAAAACAGACTCGAGGAAATCGAGCCTATATTAGATAGTTGTTGTGGGTCACCAGGCACGAAAGAGATAACAGTCGGCTGTTTAGGCACCCAAATCTTGCCAGCCGTATATTTTTCTGATAGTAAGGAATTAGCGTCCAAGCCCGTTTAGTAAATTATCAAACACGACTCTTCGGTTGGGAATAACAAGAATAGAAATTAAAGAAAGAGCAAGAATTTGTGAATTCGTTTATTTATTTTATTTTCGTCCTTGTACAGTGAACTCGTTGTTATACGGTTTCAACTTAAACTTGTATAAAGTTACTCTTGTCATAAAAAGAATCTACACAACATGCTACAGAATTATTCAGCTGATGAAAAGGTTCTGGCAACGATGAAAAGTTTTCTGCTCAAAACCAATCTTTAAAATCAATACTGGAAAGTCTTCAAAAATGATTCTTATTAAAAATGGAATTGTTTCTATTAAAAATAATTCATAGATCAAATATTTCAATATTGTACGAGTAGGAGGAAAATATTTTTGTATTCTGAAAATACCATTGATATATATATATATATATATATATATATATATATATATATATATCAGTGTGTGTGTGTGTGTGTGTGTGTACACGCGCGCGCACATATATATATATATATATATATTTTGAATAACATAAAACCTTAGTCGTTTTTTATGTCTTGCAATTTTTGAAATAACCCTTACCCTTTTTCTAACTGTGATGTCACCTAAACGTATCTGAAGCTAAAGAGAGTCAGAAAAAAATCTGTATTTTTTGGGTTATTTTAATTCCCTGGTAGTATTTAAAAGTATGTACTTATCGAACCCTTCCACCGTGAACTGGATGCATCTCATTAAACTGCACTTCGACACCACTGAATTTCGAGTTTCCCTTCTAAATCAGTTACCTAACGAAGGCTAAAGAACCCAGTCTACCTAATGTTTATCTATAGCTTGAGAGAAAATAGGTAAATTCATGCATTCCCAAGAGAATTAGCACTATGCAAAATGCATGCAGCCTCGTTCATGATTTGCATTCGGGTTACCCTGTCTATTAATAACCGCAATAACCGTTACAACACGAGCATCTTCAGTATTTATTGGTAAGCAGGAAATGACGAATTTTCCTAATTTTTTCAACTTTTTTTTACAAACGAGCAGAAGTTCAAAGATTTCATTTATCAAATATTTGGACTTTGAAGTGCTCATCTCCAGAACATTTGCTGTTTTAATGAATCTTTATTTTCAAGAGCTATGTTTCTGTTATTGAGTATTGGTATATGATTAAATTTGTATCTGTACTCATTTTGATACAAATTATTTGTTACATATCCTTCTTTTTTTCTTTACAAATTGATAATATTAAGTTTGTTTTTTTTAAACCTGGGGTATTTATATTGTTGTGGTCGAATTTAAGTCCATGAAAACTCACTGTCTTCCTATCGCCGCACGTGACTAAATATATTTTGTCAAAATAAACTTTTATTTCTTAATTGAACAATTCAAATAATGAATTCAGCTACTCACCATAGCGCTAATGGTGTAATGGTTATCATGCTGTAAAATTGAAACAGAGACCCAAGTTCAAATCCTAGAAGAAGCTGTTTGTCTTTCACTTAACAGTAATGCTATTTAAAAAAGCATAAATCCATCTAATATCATACCTGGTAAGGATAAATAGATAGACAATATGTACTCTATATGTTTAGTAAGGTAAGCAGTCTTGGAAGAATAAGACTCAGGATTCAAACCAGTACTGTACCACCTTAAAATTTAACCTTATCTTGCATCTTGACCGTGGCAGATGGGTTACGTAAATAAATACTCTACCGTGGCCTATATAGGACTATGTGACATAAAATAGCGGGAAATGTCCGTTGCTGTCCATGGGGGACATAGTAAAGTACCGAGACTTGCAGTAAGATGTTATAAAGACTGATGGACTAGAAACTAAGCCACGAAGATGAGCCATTTTTAATAAGTGCATTCACATGGCATTTTTCCGTGCACGCATGTGTGTGTACGTGTAAACTAAAACCACTTACTTATCTATATGATCACTTGTACAATTACAACGATATCAGGATATATAGGTGTGAACCGTATTTCTATACTTATTTATTCAACCACGAGCAGGGTTTGACTCAAGATCAGTTTTATCAAACGACAAAGCTGCTTTGAATTTTTCTTTCTTTTGACTCATTATCTACCCAAGAAAAAAACAATTATTTACCCATAGCTGGTGGGGAGAACTGAGGGATTCATGCCTTTCCCAAATGTATTACCCCAAACTAAAACAGTTTCGTCAAGGGTTTGAAATCGGGTCGCCGAACCTATATTCTTCGACAATAACTTTTACGCTTAGCACGCCTCATATATATATATATATATATATATATATATATATATATATATATATATATATATATATATATACATATATATGTGTGTGTGTGTGTGTGTGTGTGTGTGTGCATCCTTTGATATGTATACGTATGCATCTGTGTATAAGATCTCTAATTATATATATATATATATATATATATATATATATAAGAAATTATTGGATTCGTAGACATCAAGTAATTTTCCTACCTTTTAAGTTAATAACGTGCATTACAAACGCACTAATTGCATCCCATAACTGATTACATGTCTCCTTATCACATAAGTACTCAACGGCGTATCTCATCATTGAAAAATTATCTCATTAGCACTCACACTTCTAATTCTTCTGAATGTCTGCTTCATTCCATTAATTGTTGTAGATAATTACAATATCAAATACCGTCTTGTCTTAAGCGCGACTAATAATCCAATATATCATTGAGCAAATTGGTTGACTGTAACCAGCTACCAAAAGCGTCACATTTTCTACAGTTTCTCAAATTTGAACAGCGCTAGAGTATAAAGCCCGGCTGACCGTATCAGAATGTCAATAATTGTCAACAGAAGGTCACGAGTTACCGGAGATAAAGAACAGATAAAGAAATGACGACGACTTTACAAAAAAGTAAAAATTCAGACACCTGTTCAGAGAAAAATACCTCTCATTTAGTTTGTGATTTTAATCCACCCTCAAAGGTTCGGTGATGTGAAAAGACATTTTTTGAGTGAATGAAGGAATGATTCCGTCGTTCGATAAATCGTAGCCCACTCTCAAAATTTAAGTCGTTGCTTGTCTTTTACCAGTTACTAACGGCTTGATCAACCCTTAAAAAAAGACACTCACTCTTGTGTGACAATTTCTCGCATTTACTGCAAGAGTTCAGGTGGGTGACCCTTTGTTGTTGACCAATAGTTTCATCGAAAGATTGAAGGCTATCACTATATTAAGCGGTGGTGGAAAGGCAGACTGTTAAATTATAATAATGATTATCAACATATATTCTAAGATAAGGTAGGCGCTTGTGATGAAATTGTAATCGATGTGGGAAAAGGACATTGCGATTCGGTTACAATCCTGGACGAGACTACATGTTTTCCACACTAATATTCTTAGAAAAGGTAAACATCTATGAGTAAATAGTAGGGCAGATCAGTATAAGTTGTAAACTGCTCAACTGCTTGAAGAGGGGATTTTTACAACCCCTGGCAATAAATATAGACTCTAAATTCTTAGAAAAGTTTGTCTTCCGGTAGTTTTAATCCATGAATAAAATATTTATTCTAACGGCATGTCAACCGGTTTAGGGTTATTTTATGACTTAAGGTAAGGGTAATGAGTATATTTTACGTTTATATTTACATTTTTGTTTAGATTCTAAAGAGTTTGTTTTTTTATACATGATTATATGCTATGAAGTGTTACAATATAATACAGACAGTTTTCAATCAGATCAATTTCGACCCGCAGTTCAGACCCTAAAAAGTACAAAGTCTCAAAGTGAATATGTGTGTTATGGCAATAAAGAAGTAATTCCCAATGCACGGAGCTCTACAGCAGGAATTTTACCATCAGATATTGTTCAGTTTCATACGAAGACACAGCCACACCCCAACAATAGACGTCCTTGGTATGAGGCTCACCTACGCTGAACGTATCTCATACAGAGTGGTTTTACCCCGCTGTGTGAGATACATTCAACATATTCTACGTCCTGCAGAATTAAATTGAAGAAATAAATTATCAAATATTATAGGAAACTTTTCGCATAACAATGATATTTTATTTATTCTTTTAATTTATTTTGTAGTATAGGGAAGACTGCTTCTGTAGTATGAAACACGCATTTTTGAGACGAGCTGATTATAGAAAAATAGTGGTTTCGCGGCAATTATTATTTATCCTACATCAAAGATTCATATTTAGTGTCACACTGTAATTATTATAGTATTATTATTACAAGCAATATTCATATTTAGTATGACACTTTAATTATTATAGTATAATTATTACAAGCAAGTATATTTCTTTCGCATATACGCCAAAAATATCAACAATTTAAAAACCCCTAACGTTCATCTATAAGATTTATATCAATTCATTATTATAAAACTCGACTCCCTTACTCTGACACAGGAATATTTTTCAGGGACATTTTATGAATTAATGGCTGTGAAGTTAATTTCATTAAGTCTCTATTGGTTTAGTTGTGCTGATTCTGATTGAGTGTCCCAAAACTACGGCTGTATGATTAAAACAAATAGAAAGTCATAATTTAATCGTCATTTTCTGACTTGTTCATCAACCAAATCTATGGACAAAATCTACTGAAGTCAATGATGTTGCATCCATGTATAAAACACGTTTATAAACTATAATGGAATAGAAATCAAACGTGAAAACCAATTTGATGGAGCGTTTATCTATTTATCGTGACATTTTTCTCTGCGAGAGGTTCATCAGATAAGGATTTAGAAATATATTTATATATTTATAGAATATATATATATATATATATATATATATATATATATATATATATATATATATTGTATATATATATATATATATATATATATATATATATATATATATACTCTACCCACAAGGCCAATGAGCCGGTCATATATATATATATATATATATATATATATATATATATATATATATATATAAATGACTGGCTCACTGGCCTTGTGGGTAGAGTATATATATACATATACATGCATTTTATACATGGTATTTATACATGTATATATATATATACATATATATATGACCGGCTCATTGGTCTTTTGGGTTGAGTGTTCGTTAATCGTCCGGGAGACCTGGGTTCAGGTTCAGTCCCACGTCACGTCATACCAAAGACTTTAAAAATGGTACTTGATGCCTCCTTGCTTAACACTTAGCAATAGAAGGTACGTATCAAGGGTAAAGTGGACCAGTCCAGGGAAAGGAGTAGCACCTTCCCCTACACTTCGATGTAGAAGCTATTGAAAAGGGAACTTCCTTGTCGCCCTCGACTACGGTCGCCAACTTTACTTACTATATATATATATATATATATATATAATACTGAGAGAGAAACGTCGACGTTTTGATTTCGAAGATTCAGAGTCAAAGACACTTGTTGATACCCATTTTTTCGTCTATGCATTCATCGGAGCAACTATTTTTCTCTGTGTGTGTGTGTGTGTGTGTGTGTGTGTGTGTGTGTGTGTGTGCGTGTGTGTGTGTGTGTGTGTGCATGCGTGCGTGTGTATGTGTGTGATTTAAAAGTAAATTTTTATTTCGGGAGGTGGTATAATACATTTGTGCGTAAGGTGTAAAATTTTTTCTAATATAGTTATCACTTCTGCCTTATCCTGGTGCAATGCAATTAAGTTATACATGCATTTTCATACTGTAAACAGTGTTTGTTGACAGTAAACAATTATCGTACCAAATGTTTGCTGGTCGTCAATGGAAACAACAGGCATAGAAAGCCTAAATAAGCAATCTCTATCAAAGTTCATGTATCGATTATTCCCGAGTAACCACGCTATTAATGCAACTATTGGTTAATAGTAAAAACGAATGGCAATGAAAATGTCGACGATGATGATTTTAATTAAAGAAGGAAAAAGAAGAGAATGAGGATGGTCTTATGTTTTATTTTAATGGCGAATGATTTTTATTGTTATTATTATTATAAAATATAAAAAGTGTATCTCTATGTTGATGGATTGATATTAATAAGTAAGTTGTAAATTTGGCGGCTGTCTTTTCAATAGTTACAACACCGAAGTCTAAGGGAGGGTTCTACTCTTTTCCCTGGATTGCTCCACTTTACCCTTGATACGTACCTTGTATTGCTGAGTGTTAAGCTATGGGGTATCATGTACCATTTTTAAAGTCTTTGGTATGAAACGACCAAAGATTGAACCTAGGTCTATCGGACCATTGGCAAACATTCTACCCACTATGCCAATGAGCTGGTTACTTTAATGATAAAACAAGAATGTAAAAATACCGTACACCTAGTGCATTGCATAGTATAGTATAAGTGGACGTTCTCCGCCATTGTACAGAAATGCTCTTATTCTACGCTAATAAATAACCCTAAAAAAGTTAAAGGTTTCTGTATTCTGAAGATCTAGTCCTTGCACATTAAAAGAGTAATCGAATATGAACTATTTCGTTCACGTTGCTTGAGACAGCCCAGGTATTTATTCCTTTGATTAGATTTCTGGATTAAAGGAATTACTTGAGCCAATTAGAGAGGCAGCTAGAACAAAGAGTGGTAGGTCAAAATATACAAAGACATTGTTAGATATGAAAAGGGCAACCAGAGACGTTGACATTCTTCTTCACTGTCCCGGTTCCACCTGAGCATGTACCCCGTTGACTGCGGCTGGCCCCAACTTCTTGCTCTAACTATTCGAACTGCCCGCAACTATTTCTGTATGAATCTTCGTCTTTAAACTCTTCTTATATATTCTTTCTATTCTCTTAACTGATCAATTAATCACACGTAATCACTAAAACTTTTTTTTTTATAAATTCACTCGTTTATTTCAGTGACGTTATCTGTTGGAATATTTGATAACAATTTGTTTACCTTTTCTTTTTCTACTTCAACCTTTTTCCTGTCATAGTTTCGGAGGAATAGTAATGTAGCCTAATGTTTAGTCATGATTTTCTCATGTAATTCTATGTTTATTTTGTTTTCTTGTGTTATCGTTTGTTTTGTGGTATTGGGGTCTACAACCTTCGGAATTTGGCTTTTTAATTGTTAGGAAGTTCTTGCTTTTCAGTATTTAGTGTTTCGCGTTGAGTTAGGGAACCTTAGCTAATTATTTTTACTCCTCTTTCTAGGGAATCTTCGTTATCCATTTGTCCAAATATTTCAAAAATCTTGATCTTAGAAAACCAGCATTCTGTTTTTTTATCATTCTAACTTGGTCAGCAATCTTATTCTATTGTATCTTGCAGAATTTTCCTATATTTCAATCATTCTTTTTTTTTACTTTCATTGCATAAGGTTGCTCTTAAAATATCAGTAAATTACATTTTTGTTGCCTTCTCTGGTCTATTTATTCCGTTGGTTTCTCAGTTTAGTGGTTTCTGTGGTCATTGTGTGTCTGAAATTAGAACAGCTAACGTTCTCTGGAGGGCACTGGGTCTCTCATGTTGGCTATCGAGGAAACACCGGTCAATGATGACACCCAGATCTGTAATTCGAGTTCTCGTTGATTTATCATTTTTCATATTTATTATATTGTGGCGATACAAGACCAAGGGTTGATCATTACCTGTGCTTTTAACACAAATGTAACTTGGTATTCTTTAGAAGAATACACTTCAGTGCTTCACATTTTTTTTTAAATTATACTTACGCAGTTAAAAAAAGTTTTAACGTAGTATCAGTCAACAACACCTTACCTTTTTTTAAAGTTTGTTAGCTTGATACCGAGGTGCGGTCATTCTCATACTTTGCAGGTATAGGAATTTTTTCCTTGAGGATTCTAAATTCAATTAAAGACAGAATTTAAATTATACCCTTTTTTCATTTGATAATACATGCAGGTAAAATAAATTTGTGATAGTAAAATCCTAAAATTTACAAGACTTTAACTATGTTCAACATTCAGTCAACATTATTTCTCACACACACACACACACAGATACAGACATATATATATATATATATATATATACATATATATATATATATATATATATATATATATTCGTGTGTGTGTGTGTGTATGTGTGTATGTGTGTGTGCTTTTCCTTGTTTTTTTTCAGTCAGACTACGATAATTACTTTACTATGTATTTAATTTTGGGGAGCGGTCAATTTCAATATTTTGAGAGGATAGGAAATATTAATTTTCCCTTATAACTCTAATTTAAGTTGAAGACAGCATTGAAAATTTACACTTTTTCATTTGATAAAACATACAGGTAAAAGAAAGTTTTGATAGTAGAACTATTTTCAACATTACGTCTTCATTACTTCTCTTTTATATATATATATATAAATTGGTCAGACTACAATAATTACTTTTCCAAGCATTTAAGATCGGAGAGAAGTTATTTTTGTTTTATGAAGGAATATGAGCAATAAGTAGTAATGTTTATCTCCCTACGAGTCGTTCACAAGCACTTCTATTCGTCGATCTTTGGTCGATAATTAACTGACAGCAAGTCTCTTCAATGTTGCATGATTCTTCTGACTATTTTACGAGATCTTAATAACGCTATGATCTATACGTTTCGATCCTTCTTCTGAATTCCAATTCCTTGACTATTCTCCATGCTTGGTTATCATTCCAGGTCCAAAAAACTACAAAAGTCATCAACATCATCCTCAATCTTTCACAGTTCTTTTTTAGTTCTCTAGCAAGGTTCAAGTATTTGTCCATCATTTGTTTGATTTTTTAAAATCATTTTCCTATGTTTTTGTTTCTTTGTTTGTTTTTACTATTTAATTCGCTGAAACGGTAAAAATCCACCTGATAGTAATTTTTTTTTTCTTGTAAATTAAAACTAGATCTTGTCTTCCAGCTGATATTAGTAAAATGCTATTTGTTTGTATGTTCAATTTTTTTTTTTTCTCTTGCGCATTTCCCTGGTGATCAATTCAAACAACTAGCATGCCTGGACTGACATTGCTTTTGTACCATTTTGCTCTGTTCAGTTATGTGATTAACTATTTCATCTGTCTCCACATAACCTATAGTTATAATTCTGTTACGTATTATCAACTTCCAAATTTAATATAATTGCTCTGTATGGAATTTTTGTGCTGAACATTTAGTTTCACTTTTGAGGTTTCATTTTTTTAGCCATTTCTATTATTAATATTTATTATGATTGATTTGTAATGATTATTTATATTAGTGAAGGTAATGATTATTTGTATGAGTGAAAGTAATGATGGCTGAAATACAGAGGAAAAGAGATGGTGAAGAGTATTAACAAGTGAAAAAGTAATTTCATATAATGATAGATGATGAATTATTGCCCAGTCGGCTGGGGCAGTAGAATACACTGACTGCACTACTGCAGACGGGTAGGACCCCCCAAATGAGTGTCCTGTTATATGACATTAAACAATCTGATGGTGAGGTCCCAATAATGCTAAGGCCTTGGGGAATACGGATTACCCCCTCATTGCCATTGCTCCCAGGTCCACTCTTTCCCGGCGTGGTAGCACCTAATAGGGCCCTATCTATGGATTAAATAGAACTATCGGCATACTTATGCTAAACTGAATTGTTTGATTAAACTGAATTGCTTGAAATATAAATGTTGTGACAATTCAATCGAACTTACATTTAAACTGTGTGCTTATGCTAAACTGAATTATTTAACATTGTACTGTTTTTGTCATTGAAACAGTACTTACACTGAACTGAATTGTTATATATAACTGCTTGAATAAACTGAATAGTCTGAAATAGAAATGTTTTGAGAATTAAACTGTGTACTCATGCTAAACTGAATTGTTTGAAATAGAACTGGTTATTTACATAAAAATGGATTTGGCGTTAAATAACCTACATAAATAAAACTCAAACCAACCCAAACAAATGAATTATTATTATTATTATTATTATTATTATTATTATTATTATTTACTCCTTAAGAGTTTTTCACATCAGAGTAGGCTCTTGTTTTTTCACTGGAGTTTGAGTGACAGCAAGTCTTCTCAAGTCTCCAGGATTCTTTTCACTTTTCTGGCCAATTTCAATAATGTAGTAGTTTGGATGGTCTCCACTCGTTCTTTATTTTCAAGTTCTTCAGTCCCTTTAATAATCCTTTAATGACTGTGCCAAAAGCACCAGCCACGATTGGTATAACTGTTACTTTCGTGTTCCGTTCCCTACCAAGGTCAAGGTACTTATTGTTCCAATACACCGCCGGCCGACCACCACTATCTCAACCAACCATACTCATAACCATTAGAATCGACTTGTATTTTTTCTCATCTCCGGCCAAGGGTATTTCTCATTCCTTTACCAACACAACCGAGAGGGTGAAAGAAAAGAACAAACAAACAAACACAAGCGTGGGTTAGCTCCAAGAACAAGACGGGGAAGTATGTCACACTTTTTGTGCATTCTGTTACCAAACGCGAGCGTGTACTTGAGCGAAAACTCTCACAAAGCAACAAACAATGCAGACTTAAATTCTCGGATTGGTCAACCTGGCTTATGTTGGTCGACAGGTCTTAGCAGTTGCCTTCTGACTTCTGTTGACTGGTATCCTCTCAGCACAGCTTTTAATCTCTTGACTGAGCTGTTCTGTCGACTGATCTCTGTTGCTCCCTTCTGTTGACTGTGTCTCTCTTGACTGTTCTCTCATTCCGACTGTCTTCTTCTTCTATCCTTTGTCCCTCGTTTTCCTCCGGTCTCGAGGGAGATCTCGGGCGCAGGCCCTTTGTGTGGGTTTCACACAAAAACAAAGGGATTCTCTGACTGGCACCCACACCCATAGAAACGGATGCCACCCATGATGTCACATTATCCTTCTTTTCACATTCTTTCAATTTTACTCCGTGGTCAACCGGGAAAGCAAAGTCCACATTCCTGCAAATTCTTTTTTTGTTGATTATTATAAGATCTGGTTGTCTGACTGAGGTTTGTTGATCCGTTTGTATCACATAATTCCAAAGGAGTTTGTGCGTCTGATTATCTCGGACAGATGCAGGGTTGTGCATATACCATTTATACGTATGATCAAACTTCAACTACTTGCCAAATTCCCAGTGGATCACCTTGCCCACCTAGTCCTGTCTTTTTGTGCTAGTTTGTTGCATTCTCTTATTATGTGATTGATCGTTTCGTTTCTTTCACCACATAACTTATACCTGCAGTTTTATTGTGTCTTATCTTTGCTTGTTTTCATATGGTTAGTCCTTATAGCCTTGTTTCGTGCTGCTATTCGAAGAGATTGAGTTTCTCTCTTAAGGTTTTATTTTTTTTTAGCCACGTCTACGTTTTCTCGTGAGAGATGTCACATGTTAGCCGCTTAAAACGTCCATAGAGTTATTGTTCTCTCCACTTTTGTTTTCTGGTTATTGTCATTCTGCTGGTTCTCGTATCGTTAATATTGTTTCTGATGGCTGCAATCCGTCTGCCTCTGCGCTTTTCTATGTAGTCTTCGAGTCGTTGTATGGATGCATGCGTCAATGCTGTCTTCAATGCTGGCAAGTCTTCTTCCTCCCTCTTCTCTTCTTGACATATATAGTCTGTCAACATCGTCTCTGTAATGCGATGTCTTATGAATTTATTTTCTTGTTCTCTGGTTCATTTGTTTAAGTTCTTCTCTGGTCCATTTCAAGAATGGTCCCGAGTATCTTACGAGGGGGACAACCCATGTATTTATCCCTTTGATAAGGTTTCTGCTGTAAAGTTTTGTCTTGAAGAATTTTCTGGCTCTTCTGAGATATTCTTTTTTAATTTTTTCTTTCATTTCCACTTGTTTGATTGTGTCAGCTTCCAAGTATTTGTAGGTTTCCTTTTCTCCGAGCCCTCTGATAAATACTTGATTTGATAGTTCGCCTTCTTCTATTAAGTGTCGTTTGCAACTTTTCATTATTCCCTTGGCGCATCTTTTCTATTTAGAATTCCATTCGTATATGTTGAATGTATATCCTCACAGTTTGTATTAGGGTTTCCAATTCTTTTTTTCATTTTTGGCAAAATGTGTGATGTCTTCTAAGTACATCAAGTGGTTGATCTTTTTCTGCAATTTAGTGAGTTTGTATCCGGCTGTGTATTTCCTACGGATTTGGTTGAGTAACATCATAGTTATCTCAAATAGTAATTGTAATAGTGCATCTCCTTGGAATATGTCTATGTCGATCTTAACCTCTTTTTCCTCCTGCTGTCAATTCCACTCTCCAGGTTTGCTTGGTCTTGTTTTTTTTTTACATTTTGAGACAGTGTAGTAACCAGCTTTGGGGAAACATATCCAGGCTATAGCTAGATTTTCCCCTCCCGTTTTACTTTCGTTGAGAATGTGTAGAAATATATATAAGAGTTCCTCTGTAGCACAGGTTCTCTTGCGGCATCCTTTCTGTTCGTCATGGAAGATTCCGCGGCTTATCAATGCATAGTAGATCTTCTCCTTAATTTGGGCTATTAGTATTTTCCACATCATCGGTTTGCACGTTATGGGTCTATAGTTGGTTTAGACAGTTCCTTTGTCGGGGTTCTTTTTGGATTAGGGTTGCCTTTCCTTTTGGTTATCCATCCGGGTATTTAAGTTTTCCGTATGCATTTATTCATTTCAGTTGCAAGTCTGTCGTGTATGAAGGTGAATTTATAAACCAAAATCCGCCTATGCCATCAAGGCCAGGGGTTTTCCAGGTTGCTATCGTTTTAAATGTTGCCTTGAGCCAGTCGGAGTGTATATTCACCTGTGGGCTTTCTTCGAGCATTCGCAACTAGTATTTTCACACCAGCGTTTGCTGATAAGTTCTCGCTGGAATTTAAGTGAGAATAAGTCTCCTCAAGTCTCCAGGACACTTCTCCGTATTCTGGCCGATCTTAAAAATTCTGTATTTTGGATAGTTTTCTCTCTTCCTCTTTTTTCCATGTGTTCCAGGAACATTATTAATCGTTTGGTGATTACAAAGCCCACCAATTAGAATTGGTATCACCGTCACTTTCATGTTTCACAGCTTCTTCAGTTTTCTAGCAAAGTCTTGGAACGTATCTCTCTATTCGCTTTCTTTATAGTCTTACCCTGTGGTCAGCCAAAACGCCAAGGTCCACTATTAAGTAGTTTCTCTGTTATCATCATTATCATTATCATCATTATTATCATTAGCAGCAACAGTGAAAGTGAAAGGAATATTTTATTTAAGTATTATATCAGCTAATTCCGCATTGAGAATTATAACTGACCTTTCCAGGCAAGTGTAAACAGATATCGAAGAAAAGAGTTGGCAAACTGTCAAAGCTTCTTTCATGACAACATCAGTTCAGTGGATAGACATACAAAAGATACGCAGATTGGACATCTGGGGAAACTGCATTCAGAATTCTAGAAAGTGCTCGCAGCACATTGAAAAGTATTTCAATGCAACATATCGATATGACTGGCTTGTTAATAAAACCAGTTAGTGGTAGGGAGAAAAGCCAACGAGATGGAAAGGTAGAAAATGCTCATTCGTGAGTGGCTGGCCTCTCTTCTCTAGCTCGAAGAGATGAATTCAACTGACGCTTGAGCACGTAAATCAAGAAATTGACCTTTTTTTCGTATATTTATTTCCTTTCAACAAAGAAGGCATAAATTTTGAGTTGCTTGTCTCGTCTGTTTCTATAAATCTTGACTTTTTGAAGGAAATATGAACTGGATATTAGGCATCTTGCTCATCTGGTAAAATATTGCTTTCTTTTTCCTTGTTTAATATTGTGAATTGCAATATTAAATCTTGCTCAGACATATTGGTGGGGTTTAGATTGATTCCTCTGTATCCTCTGCAAAATGATAAGCCTAACCCAAAAACTAACATGGGTGTTCGGGGTATGATTCTAAGCTTAATCTGGTGGTGAGTCTCCTATTTTTTAGCATCGAAAAGTCTTCAGTACCTCTTTGTTTTTATTAGTCCCAGGTCAACTCTAGCACAGAATAGGGTCCCATCTATGGGTCAAATACATATGTTTGAATATTAATCATATTAGATCAGTAACTAATCTTAATAATCATGAGTTATATTCAATTATATATTTTCATGAAACAATACCTATTTAGTATTACTTTCATATATGAAAAAAGACACTAAATAATTTTACCAAATGCAAAAAAACCTATTTACCAACCCCTCCGCTCGGGCAGGATATGACATGAAGTCAATTTTTAAGCGGAGTTTAACAGGTTTGAATTCAGAGTTTTCCTTCTCCTAGACTAGTTGCCTCACCAAGGCTGAAGAACCTAGTCTATCCTACTATTTACTCATAGCTGGAGGGAGAATAATTGGATTCATACATTTCCCAAGGGTATTAGTGCAATGTGAAATGCAATCAGTCTCGTCCAGGATTTGAACTCGTATCGCCGTGTTCATTTCCTACGGCGATAATCATTACACTACGGGCACCTCCTATTACACCATGGGCACCTCACCAAATACAAATAACTAATACTGATAATTACCTAAAGCAAATACCTAACTCTAATAATTGTAACCAGATATATTCAACTCATGGATGATACCAAACAGGTACTACCTCTCTTCATCAGAATGGACATGGGAGTAAAAAAAGGTCTAGTCTACTCTCCCCAGAACTGGAGTCATATCCCGAGATTTAGTTTAGTGTAATTGGCAAAAATTCATTTTGTTAGGGGTTCTTATCGGCTCATTGGTCTAGTGGGGAGTGTGTTCGCCAATAGTCTAGTGGGGAGACCGGGATTCAATCCCAGGTCGGGTCATACCAAAGACTTTAAAAATGGTACTTGATACTTCTTTGCTTAACACACAGCATTATAAGGTACATATCAAGGTTAAAGTGGAGCAATCCAAGGAAAGGAGTAGTGCCCTCTCTTACACCTCGGTGTAGTAGCTATTGAAAAGAGAGCTTTCAGGTCACCCTAGACTACGGTTGCCAACTTTACTTTTTACTTACTTTACCCGTCTTCAGTGGATGCAGTCGGTGCATTTCAAGACAGATATCGGTGTTTGTACACGCCGTTTGTCTATACAATAAAAATCTAGTCTCAAGCACAATTCCCAGAGGATCATTTTCCCCGTCCAGTCATGTGTTCCTTTTCTGACAGATTACTGTATTCCCTTATGTGGTTAAGTCTTCCATCAATCTCGCTGGAGGGATCAATCAATAGTCTGGGTCTTGACTATTTTTTTCTTTTTACATTAGTGATGATAGTATCATTTTAACTCCTCTCTATTGTGATTCAGTTTCTCTCTCTAGGTTCCCTTTGCGTAGCCATGTCTATGTAGACTTGTGGCCAGTAGTCTTTTCTTCCCATGTTCTATCTGGAGTAACTTAACAGGGGAAATGCCCAGGTATTTACATTTTTGATTAAGTTTCTATTATATAGTTTCTTTTGCAGTAATTTCCTTGCATTTTATGGTAACACTTTTTCCCTTTTAAGGCCTTCCTATTAATATTGTTAATATTTCAGTTGGAATCAATATTCTTTCTCTTTTTGAATCATATTACTCCTTACAAGTTTTCTCCTTATTTATTTTCTTATTTTTCCAGGTGATTAAGAGTCATATTATGAAAAGAATTGCATGCAAAAATAAAATAATATTAAAACTCGGGAAATACCAATAGTAACATACAGTTTTATTATAATCAAGTGGGCGTTAACTAAAATAAAAAGAAAAGATGAATACTAAAGTTAGGAAACTAAAATACTGCCACTGAATGAATCACTCAAGAGCAGATATAGACCGTCTCAACATCAAGAAAGAAAATGATAAGCGAATCTTAATCTAACTTGAATTGACCTACAAAGCAAACTCAATTGGATTTTTAAAATACTTAATACACTACAGCCTATTAGATGTTACAATCAGTAAAAACACACAAGAAACAAACGAAAAATTAGTCAATTATATATATATATATATATATATATATATATATATATATATATATATATATATATATATTTACTAGATAAATCAACCTCACACCGAAAGAAACAGACATAAATAAATGATATCGACTGGAAAGAAACATAAATGAAGCTGCAAAACAAGTACAGAATTAATAATAAAAAAGAAAAAACGCATAGAAACAAAACCCCTAAAATGGACGATCTGCACGAATAATTAGAAATGCTGATATAGATACCAAAAAAATTAATCGATCGCTAAAAATTGCTGGACAGAAGGCAGAGGCAATAGGTTTAATAATATCAACAAAGAACAATCGCGTACCAACTAGAACCATTATAAAGAAATGAATCAAACCCAATAAGTACATAATGTTAACTAAAAGCTGAATCAATGGACCACTTCAGTGCCCGGTTGGCCAATCCTTACAACAATAGAAAATAAAGAAATGAATCATAAAGTAAAGCATTATTTTCATTGAAAAATATGTAAATACTGAGTTTGTGAATCATGGTATGAACACTAACTAGAACCAATAATAGAGCCCAAAAAGCTACTTTTATCTTGGACTTTTTAATCCGAGCTGATAGAAAAAATAAAGAATATAGACTAGATATAATGGTTAAAGAATACAGAAGAAAAAAAAAGTTTTATTATTGATAACGACATATCAGTAAAAGAATATAAGATAAATGCAAAGAAATGGAAAAAGAAACTGAATAAATAAACCATCTTAGAACTACCACCGTGACAGTAATAGTGGGAGGGGACAGATGATTACATAAACAAGGTACATTGCAGTCTTGTCTATTCAAAAAATGCGCTTTTCCAGACGGCTCATCCAGAGAAGAGTACTAACAATGTGGATGAAAAATATCGCAGAGAAGAAGCAACAAAAAGCATAAACATATGGAATATAAAAAAACTTGTGTTTCTCCCCCGAGGTCTTGGGTAAAAAACGGGTAAAGGATTGAAAGAAATCCAAATAAAAACTGAATATTCAGTTAAAAAATAATAATAATGATAATAATAGTAAAGATGCCACAGAATAGCAAGTGTACGTTATGTTATATGCAGACGATACGATTAATCACATAATGATCGAATGCGGCAAACAAGCCCAAAAAGAATAAAAGACTGAATACGATTAGTAAGGAAAATGATCCACTGGGAATTGTGCAAGAAAGTGAAATTTGACCACTCAACTTACCTGGAGAATGAGATGCACCAAATTATCTAGGATTTGAGAAACAAATAATTTAATCTCAGCCAGAAGACCAGACATAGTGATAATTAAGAAAAAAGGAAAGGGGAAAGATAACATGCCAAATTGTTGACTTTTCCGTCTTCCTCCTTCTTTTCTTGATACATTTCTAGCAAATTTCATCTCTTGGATTTAAGGATTTGTTCATCGTCAAAAATTTTCTATCAATTTAGTCCATTTTTCTGAGTTCTACCCTAGTCCTTTTTTTTAGAATTATGCGAAGTATCTAATAGTGGGGAATGGCCAGGTGTTTTTTTTCCCCTTACTGAGATTTCTACAGAAGAATTTTGCTTCGTCTAGTTTTCCTGTTTGTCTTTTTTTTCCTATTTTTCCTTCATCTTTTCTTGTTATTACAACGTGAAACCATACAACTGTGTGCAAATAGTTTGTATTAGGTAGGAATACTTGATAAGTCGAAATCCTAAAGTTAAATAACAATACTTTAAAATATTTAACTGTATGCAAACACATGATTAATATTGGATAGACTTTTTAGTATTAGATAGAACCATTTAAAATTAGTGTTAGCAATACCTGATGCCATTAAGTTACGAGCAAACGCATTACTAAATTAGATACAAATAATTGATAAAACAACAAATACAAATGTTAGATATATTAATTGAAATCATTTAAATATGTGCAAACTGATAAGCCGTAATTCGTTGGAAAAATTAAGTTATCCACAAGAGATTCGATTACAAATTATATATATATATATATATATATATATATATATATAAACAGGGTTTTTGCATTTATAATAGTCCTCAATGTTTTATAAACCAAATAAACTTACCTAAAACCTCGTTTCAGGTTCTTAATTATTTCAATCTGATGATTGATGATGCGAATTTCCTTAGGAATTTCTTTTCAGATCTTTTTAACAAATAAGCAGGTCTTGCTAGCACTTTGTCCGAGGCAGAATTCTTACACTGTTGATCATCATTCCTGTCCTGGCGACGAAACAAAGTCAACGAACCCGTTATATTTTTATAGCTTCCAAGCATATTTCTTGATTTTTCCAATAAAGGCTGGCCTCTATTGTAGGCCTTTCAATCCAATTTTATGACTTTGCTAATGTGTTTGTATTAACGGAAATCAAAATCAATATTGTTTTTATTGAAATCATTGTTTCAAGTTTGGCTCATACATGTTAGCTAATTTAACAAGTGCCTCAATTACCAAAACATTTCAATTAAGAAGGTGTCAAATTGGGCCAAACGAACTGAATGTACTCATCATTGTTCAATAACTGTGATACGTTAGATGGCTTTGTTTAGTAAATATTTAATAGTGGTATGCACTGAAACACTATGTGCTTTTCCAGCCAAAAGTTTGATTGGTTGATCGGTGGAACATTAAAATCGGATATTGTGTTAAAAGCATTTAGCGCACACACACACACACACACATATATATATATATATATATATATATACTCGTTTAAAATTCATCTGACGAGCTTTAATAAGTGAAATAAATTTATTATGGAATAAAGTAAGTTAAAGTAAACTTGGTGACCGTAGTCGAGGGCTAGTCGAGGGCTAGCCGAAGGCTAGCTTTTTAATAGCTACTAAATCAAGGTGTAGGAGAAGGTGTTACTTTTTTCCGGGATTGCTCCTTTACCCTTGATCTATCCCTTATATTGCTGAGTTTTAAGCAAGAGGGCATCAAGTATAATTCGTTGAGTCTTTGGTATGACTCAACCTGGGATTGAACCCAAGTCTCCCGAGCTACTGACAAATTCTCTAACCCTTATGCTAATGGGTCAGTTTTATGGAATACTATTTCTACATTTATTTCTTTTTAAACAATATATATATATATATATATATATATATATATATATATATATATATATATATATACAAGTCGGGGTGAGTAAAGTGTTGCTAATGTCTAAATTACACAAAAAATAAAATAACACTGACATCTTACTTTATCAGATATAATTACTAAAATTACATCCGGATAGATGAAAATAGGATCCTATTTACCAACCCCTCCACTCGGGCAGGATATGACACAAGGTCAATTTTTAAACTGAGTTTAACAGGTTTTAATTCAGAGTTTTCCTTCTCCTAGACTAGTTGCCTCACCAAGGCTGAAGAACTTAGTCTGTCCTACTATTAACCCATAGCTGGAGGGAGAATAATTGGATTCATACCTTTCCCAAGGGTATTTGCCCGAAAGTGAACGTAATAGCGTGACTGGAGTACGAACTCGCGTACTACGATTCCGCAGTTCATCGCTTTAACCATTACACCACGAGGACACCCCCGAGGTCACATACGATGGTGATGTCCCACCTCTAATATTCTCCCCACATAGCATCACATACAACAGTGATATCAACATCAATTGCCTACAGAAGGTTGTAATGTTCTGCATAAAGAGATTCGCTACTGGAAGAAACTAAATCTAGCAACAATACTTGAGTCGCGCTATACAATTATTATGTGTGATTAGCAGTTAAGCGAAAGACCCCCAAAACTTCATACAATAATAAATATTTACTAGAGACCGTCAGAAAGGCTTCCATGAGATTCCGATTTTATATAGGGGCCGTCAATGTAGTGAATAGCAATTTGTTTAAAGAAAATTAATCTATCCTATTTTCATATATCCCGTGGTGACCGTGGTGTAATGGTTACTGTCGTAGGAAGTGGACACGGCGACACGAGTTCAAATCCTGGACGAAGCTGATTACATTTCACATGGCACTAATACCCTTGGGAAAGGTATGAATCCAATTATTCTCCCTCCAGCTATGGGTTAATAGTAGGACAGACTAAGTTCTTCAGCCTTGGTGAGGCAACTAGTCCAGAAGAAGGAAAACTGTGAATTCAAACCTGTTAAACTCTGCTTAAAAATTGACCTTGTGTCATATCCTGCCCGAGTGGAGGGGTTGGTAAATAGTACCATCGTATGTGACCACTCCAAATGTCATGATGTGGTCTGGATGTTTGCTTTACATCAATATGAATATGAATACGTCCTCGTGTCGACAATTAAACTCTCTGAAATGTGTGTGTTCCAACGCCAATAGCAACAAAGACATCATGCTGTTTCCAAATTTCAGGAGGATTGAATCATGTCATGGTGCTGCTTTCTTTACAGAAAGTGCTCTACTGACTCTAGTTTGCTGTACAGTAGACAAAACGAAAAAAAAATAAAGGGCAGCACGGAATTAATAATCTAAAATGGGGACAATTCACCCATTGCATTAAATATATATACATATAAGGTGCGTGTTTTTGGCTGTGCGTGTTTTTATGTGTGTGTGTGTGTGTGTGTGTGTGTGTGTGTGTGTGTGTGTGTGTGTGTGTGTGTGCCTTCGAGTGTATAGGTGATCGCTCGCTTCTGCATAATTGCTTTAACTTTTACATACAAATTTATCTGAATTTTCCCATATTGGACTTTGTTAAACGTTAATATTCTTATATATTTGACAGACTTGAGTAAACACTCACTCACACTCACACACCCCACAAAACACACACACACACACACACACACACACACACACACACACACACACACACACACACATATATATATATATATATATATATATATATATAAGCAATTTGTTGAAGATATATGTGTTTATGGGTATGTGTGTGTTTCTGTATTTATGTGTGTATGTCTGATATGGTATGATATATGATTATTGAATTTCGGAATTTTCTAAATCTTATTTAATTAAATATCTTTTTTTTTTCTGCTTATTCTGAAAATTAAAATAATTTATTGCGTTGAGCCTGTACATCTCCAAATGTTTTTCATTGTTGTTCGATATTTTCTCATGCATTTATTCATGAATTAAATCTTATAACTTTTACTGCAGATTTACCTCTACTTAAACTATTTTTCTAACTGTATGTACTTTTGAAAACCTATCAAAAAAAAACTTTTTGATAATCCAATTTTAGTAGTTGTCTCTTTTTCGCGTCCTAAAATAATTTACCATTTTAGGGTCTGTATGCCTCCTTCCAATAAATTGATTTTCACAGTATTGGTAGTGCTGATGTTCTATGATATCCAAAATTATTTTTCTGTCTTCTAGTTGAAGACGACGTTAGCATATGAAATAAACAAAGGCTTATAAAAAGTTAATTGTTTTTGTGTGCAACGGGATTTTTGAATTTGATGAAAAAAAGGAGTAATTTCAGAAGATTTTGATAAAATAAAATTCAGTTGTCGAGGGGAAAAATTGAAGCGTGCTGTTAGTTGATTAAATGTCATCTTTATCAAAATCAAACAGGATTAATCTCAAGAAAATATGGGATATCAAAGTATACAAAGAGATATAAGTCTAAGGAATCAGTTACTCTGAAAGGATTAAACTCAATCAAGTTCCAAAGGTAAAGACTGGTGATGTTAGACGCTCTGCAATTGTGCCTTTAAACAAAATGTATTGGTAATAGACGCTATTACATTAGCATAGTACCTTTTATTGAAATATCTGATTAGCAAGCACAATGAACACACACACACACTCTCTCTCTCTCTCTCTCTCTCTCTCACACACACACACACACACATATATATATATATATATATAGAACGGAGAAAAGATATATTTTGATATATTTGGTGATTTGTTTTATTTTCTGTGCCGATGCATTTCGACTTCAAAGTGTTGTCTGAATACAGAAATATTTTGAAGTCGAAACGCGTCGGCACAAATGAATAAACAAATCATCAAATACTTTAACATATAACTTTCTTCTCTATTTACCTTTGTCTACGTACATTCTGTCGGATTAAATTCACTTCTTCAAACAGACAGGTAGATAGATAGAAGAGTTAGAATAGCATTGACAGAGTTCGGAGCTCCAGGTGATTCCCAGTTTTTCGCTTCTACGATCATAAAACAAAATGGTTCCAACGTTTCCACTCATATACGGTTTTGTGGAGCATGATGAGATGTAAGCATATAAAGATACCCACTGCGTTGGAACGTCTTAGTACGATGATCACATTGTTGAGAAACTTGCAGTCACAAAGCGTCGTTAACTCTGCATCGGTGCTACCTTAATTTAGATATATATACGCTCTATCACCGATATTCACTACACTTGCAGACATGCTGATCTCGTCTTGGACCATTAGCGTAAGGAAAGACAAAATGTCAATCAAGAATCTCGTCACCAACGCGATCAATATCAGCAATAGGCTGAGTGGAATGCTTTCAAATCAATCGAATACAAGGTATTCAAAAAGAAACTCGGTGCTGTAGTAAGAAAGCATGATGACTGATTCGGCAAAAAGATCATGGACCTGGAAGAGCTTTTTAACAAAAGGAACCTTGGCAGGACTAACATGCTCAGCAAAAAAACCAAGCCTGCTTAAGTCTGATAGAACATGCTGGCAAGTTCTCCAACATCAATGCAGAGATCGTAAGAATAAGTGCTGGCCAACAGAAGAGGCAGAACTACCTGGAGCACAATGTGGAAAATTTGCATATCCAGGAACCACGGACAAGATCTTCTCCTACCCAAAAAAATACAGAAGAAATGCATTGAACAGAATATGTCCCTCTACTTGATATTTGTTAATTTTACAAAAGCCTTCGACACTATGAACAGGTACATTTTACGGAACGTCGTACAGAATCCAGGGTGCCCTGACCACTTCATTCCCTTTCATACAGGAATGAATTCATCTATCAGCTTGAGAGTAGAAGTCTCAAAACAATCCGAAGTTTGGAATGCAATGAAACAGGGCTGTGTTATTGGCCAAAAACTATTCTCGGTTTTTTTCTTTCGATGGCTTTGTCTGATGCTTTCATGGATTCCACCCTAGAAGTATGGATACAGAAAAGACCGGAGACAACCCTTTTCAGTTCCAGTTAATTAATATGACCAGAAACATTCTAATGTTCGAGCTCATGTTTGCTGAGGACACTGTCTTCGTGGCACATAACAACCAAGATGCACTGAAAATAACCACCCGTTTCTCTAAATCTGCAAACCCATTCGGGTTAAAAATTGACCACAAGAAAGCCTAGTAATGCACCAATTTCCTCCGGAATCTCATGATATTGACCACGATATACAGAGAGCTGGCCATATACTAACCCAAGTAAACAAATTTAAATATCAAACCTTTATAGTCGCAAATAACAAGAGACCAGATGTGGAACTAAATAAACGAACGTCAGAAGTTTCCAAAGCCTTCTGCGGGATAGGGAAGTGATTTTAGCTTCTCAAGAAAGACTTTTCATAACAACTATATATACAGTGTACCACGCACAAGTTCTTTAACCGTTTTGTACAGCGAAGAAACCTTGACGGAATACAGAGTAGAGGTGGAAGGACTTCTCGTCCATATGATTCGTCACTTAAGCAAAATACTAAATGGCATATAGTGCCAACATATCACAAATAAATTTATCCTGGAGAAATCTAAACTCCTTGGCATGTACGATATACTCCCCCAACGTAACCGAAGATGGGCTGACCGCTTGAACAGACTTGAGGACAAAAGACTTCCAGAGTAGACCATGTCCTTTCAACTTAGAGAAGGACCATATAAAACAGGGAGACCAAAACTCAAGGACATGACATCATCAACAAAATCTGGGGGTTATAAACATCTTTTTAGACATATGGTAATACCCGTCAAAAATCGAAAAACAGGAGAAAAAACTGTAGTCATCATTGTTTGTTTCTTTGTCATTCATCATTGTGTACGGTAGACAGCTAGCAACTGTCTATTAGACAAATTCCGAAATACGGAAAAAACTAACACAACTGAATCGGACCAACAAATCTCTGTAAGTAAACACAGTCACAAGTTAATCCTATTTCTCAGAGAATGTTTTTGAATAAAGAAGGAGATTAGAAAACTAAAATTCTCTGGGATTTTGAGATAAAAATGAAACACAAAATCCCGGCCAGAAAACCAGACTTACTATTGGTTAACAAAAAAAAAAAAAAAAGAAAACTTGTCATCTAGTGAAGTTTGTACTTCCTACTGATCACAAATTGAAAATAAAACGAAGCAAAAAGATTGACAATGATTTGGAAAACTTAAAAAAATACAATGAAAAATGAAGGTGACGATGATACCATTGCGGTTGGTGAGTTTGCAACTGTCTCCAAATAATTTGAAAAAGACAGGAACAACTTGAAATCAGAGGAAGAATCAAGACTATCCTCTACCACACATTTTTAAGATCAGCTCTAATACCCAGAAGAGTCTTGGAGACCTGACATGCTGTCATTCAGATTCCAGAAAAGTTTTTCAGGGTATGGTTTTTAAAACATTTTCTTTATTCATTACATCATTGATAGTATTCGCTTTGATAATTCCTAAATATTTTCAGGTTTTATTGAAACCTTACTCTGTTATTTTTGTGTTTATATCGAGCGTGATGTCTTTCAATTTTAAGAACAAGCTTTTTCTAGATTTGACTTTTGCCTATATTTCCAGAGCAGATTGCAACCATGTGTCGTCACTAAGTATTTTCACAGTGATTTACAGACTTTCAAATCATCATTTTGTGCATATAACATTAAACCGTTCATATAGAATAGCAGGTTTACTTTTTAGTGGTAGTTTTATATCAGTTGTCAGTGTTTTTAAGTTCTCTGGGGAAAATTATTCGAGCTATACAAAATAGGAAAGGACAAAGTGAGTGTTCTTGGAATATTCAATTGTTGATATTCAAATAAGTTTCAGCAATCTTTTTTTATGGATTAATCTGAGGTTATCATGCCACCCTTTCATATCGTATTTTGGGATTGTTATTACTATTTAGGATTTCATAAAAATGTTCAGAACTTTTATTATCCATTCGTGGGATATACCATAGAAAGCTGAATTTTGTAGCCATATAATCCTTGTTCGCATCCCTTTTGTTCTAAAGGAATATATCCTTACAGTAAATGAATTTGCCTTTTCAATCCCATATAATAAATGGTATCATTTTCTACGTCGTTGTAAGATCTATGATGGATCGATCGTTTTTGACGTTATTTGTTTCGTAGATTTTTCATTGTAAGTATGAGTTTTAAGTGCTTTTATAACGAAATAACCGAGTCGAATTAGTAAGAATATTGAAACTCTGTGGATGTAATAATATTGAAACTAGTAGATGAAAACAGATTCAAAAGAGAGCCGTGATGTGCCCGTGTATTTTCTCTGTCAGCTCTTTTGCATTCTGATTACTCTGCCACTCAAGGGTGATAACTCCATGCAGATCATCTCCCTTATTTGGCTTTGCCATACTAACCCCCGTTTTTAAGTATTGTAATTTAAACGTCAAGGGTTTACTTGCAAGGGTTTTGATTGTGATCGAATGCATTTTGATCACCTTTGGTTTTGTTCACCACAACTATCTGGTACTGGTTTGGTTGGAGGATAACATTTTAGGAAATCGAAGGTTTCAATAAGTTGGTCAAAAGGTATATATAAGCTGTCAGGTACAGAGTCATTCTTTGTTTGTGGTAGTCGGAACTAATACTTGTGTTACACCCAACACTGGTTTCCATCTTCTTACATCCTTTTCCGTTTTCTTGTCTGTGTGATACTGGTTACCCAGCTCGGATTATCAGGTCGGTAATTTCTCTCAAAAATGAGTGCGTTTATTTGGAATGTCTTTTGTGGTAGTTGGTCATGGACTGTTTTTTTTTTAAGTTATGAAAACGTCCAATGTTGTACAAAGTTTCCGTCCCATAAGTTCCTCTACTGCTGATTTTCTTTCTTTTACTGACACATTCAGGGTTGAGCGATATGCCCAGAGGAAGGTTTGTAGTTTCTTCTCTGTTGTCTCCTCTCCACATGCTTTAAGTAAGGCTTGCTTGAATGTGTCAACAGAGCGTTCTACCTGTCTATTTGCCAGTGGATGTTAAGGCGCTGATAGGGCATTAATAACATAGTTCACCAGGCAGAAATGTTTGAACATATCGGATGTGATTTATGACCTGTTATCTGATACCAAGGTCTAGGGGAGGGCATCTTGGCTAAGTAACCGTATTAACACTGTGATGGTGGAGCACATTTCTTTGTTTTTCAAGATGAAAATTTCGAGCTATTTAGAATATGCTTCAACCACAATAAGAAAATTAGGACCATTGATAGCGCCTGCGAAATCAATATGTATCCGGGATAAAAATCGTCCGGGCTCAGGCCAATAGAAATAATCTGATTGTAGTGGATTTCGCTGTGCTTCCATGCAACGAATATATTCTTTCACATAATTTTCACTCTCATTCTTAAAGTTTGACTAGTAGACTGAACTGCGTGTCATGGCCTTCATGCGTGAAATGCCTGGGTATCCAGAATGTAATTGCCATAAAACCGCTCTCATGGGGCATAACCACAATGTCTAAAAACATTAGAAATTCCTCAATTATTGATAAGGAATCACTTCGTCGTTTAAATTGTTGCCGGTTTCCTGTGAGGTTTCTTGGCCAGGATCCTTGGACGAATCTGTACACTTGTTGAATTTGTGGATCAGTTTTCGATTCACGCTTTATATATGTTGCTGTTAGTCGAAGTGTCGGAACACAGTCATTGATTGTGCGTTTGAAATCACTATCAACGTCCATTGACTTATAAGCCAATGAGTAGTGATAAAGCATCAACCAAAGCAAATCCTATCGTCCCTAGGTATTTTTTTTTTGTAATTGTATCCTAAAAGGATAACGGTGCAATCATCTGTAATCATTGAGCTAAAATGAACAACAATGGTTTGTTGGCTGTCAAAAGAGTGAATCAACGACCGAATAACATTCTTTGAATCTTCCTCACAGCGAAAATTCAGACTAATGCCTAATTTTCTATTTGACTTTAGATGTGCTCAGGTTCTGTCAGGGATCCCGCTACATCTATGTTGTCTTGTTTCGAAGTCTGTGTGAGATCACATCGCCCACTCCGTGACTTGTGGCATCTGTTACAATGACAATGTCTTCAGTCGGATTAAAATGTGCACGAAGTAGGCTCGAACAAAGAAAGGATATGATTTTTATGGAATGACTGTTGGCATTTAGTAGATCAGGGCCACTGTGTATCCGTGGTTACCAATGTATTGCGTTGTGCCCCCAGTTGTTGTAATGTGGACAGGAATGCTCCATAGTTGCTCATTAATCCAAGAAAAGAACGTAACGTGGGAACATCGGTTGGTGGTAGCATATGCTGAATGACTGCTATGTTTAGTGGGTCTGGGCGACGACCTCAGCGGTCAGAAATGAGACCCAGAAATTTACTTAGGGCAGAAAAAAGTTGGCATTTTCTAGCTAAAGATGAGAACCAAACTCTGTGATACTAATTCGAACCTTGTTAATTATTTCTCCAATTTCATCATGTTATCGGTCCACTATGATGATGTCGTCTATGGAAGTCGCTGAACATTCCACCTCGTTAAACACCGTGTTCATAATTTGTTGAAATGAGGTCGGGACTGTTTTTCACCAAAAGGAAGTCTTGTGTACTTGAAAAGGCCCCGAAGTATATTTATGGTCTGTACTTCTCTTGATACTTGTTCTACTTCCACTTGAAGATATACTTCTGACAAATCGATCTTTTTGAAGGAAATACTGCCGTTATGCTTTGTGTATAGGGAGTCCGGAATGGACAAAGGGTAATTGTGGTCCTCAAGCGCTGAATTGAGACCAGTTTTGCAGTCTACACACTTATCGAGCCGGTAGCTTTCTTCATAATCACTATTGGTGCCGCCCAATGTTAATATAATACGGGGGTGATGATATTTCATTTTTCAAGGCGTGTTCGTTCCTGGACGACCAACAGTTATCCAGGATATGAGACATGTCTTTTTCGATGGAAAAGAGGCTTCATAGAAGGTGTAAATGTAAATTTGGCCTGTTTTTGTATACAATTTCCAAGAGAATCATCAAAAATAGCAGAAAATTTGCTAACGATATCATGGATTTGGTTACTGGTATCATATTGAGGACACTAACAACCTTGCCAACAAATTGCACACAGTGCTAATAACGTTGATGAAATTACCAGTTACTTCCTAAATTCTATCCTCAACAAAATTCTATTGCAACATAAACAATGCCAGACATATAAGTCCTATTTAGAGCAACTGTGATCGTATATTCGCCAATGATACGAACACTATCACCGGATGCACTCCAGGCAATATGCGACATTGGCTGTCATTTAGGTATTATACTGATTATTTTGAAATTAGAGTTATGCTTGGAGCTGTGTCAATTTACAATCGCGTGTCATGATTGTTTAAGGTCACCGAGATATATTTAAGTCTAGACTTGGACTTAGCGTGAAAGTTGCTACCAACCTGTTGGATTGTGAATTTCTGGGGAGACGGTGCACATGAGATGATGATATGCGTCGAGATTGCTGACAGAACCTATTCTCGTGCCCTGTTTTGTTACATCTTCGACAGTGATGTATTCTAAATGAACATTTACGTGCAAAATGTCATTCAGCACAGTTCCAACAAGCAAAGGAGGGTCATCAAACCTCTTGTCCGATGTCGGACTACATACTTGGTTTGTTGTTGGACCGTGTTGACAGAAAGTAGTAATGAGTACGGCTGAATATTGGACTAAGTTGGGGCCATATTTCAGATATATAAGTTGTTGACTTTCAACTGCCACTTGTTAAAGTGTAATGTCAGGTTTCATTTCAATTTTTGACAGGACACGTTCACGGGTTTCTGCATTACTTAGGAAACGCAAACCACAGGCAAAAATTAGATATTTAAGTTTGAGAATCTGTGATTGATGAGAGCCCAAAACGTCCACATTCATGGTTAACAATACCGGCATATGTGGTTAAATCCACATTATCACATTTACGCAAGTTCAAACAATTGGAAAACAAACTAAATTAAACGTTTGCTCCCGAAAATTTTTGCTAATGTTCATTGTTTCATTTCAAGAGTAGTTGCGTAGCTGTTTGGGAAAAATATATTTGGTATATGTCTCGCGTTCCAAAACTCTCAACTTTCGTAGAAGAAGCCTGAATTTCCAGTATTTAGTTTGTGCCGAAAATTCTAACAGAAAATGATCTTCGTAGCACTACGTGTTGAATGTTGATTTAGTGGTTGTTTCACAATGGAATATGGAAAAGGGATTGTGAAATTGATTTTGCTATAGGAATATTGGTTTCTTGTGATGGTGTTGCATTTGCAGTTCTGTTCCTGAACAATTCCATTAATTTTAGCAGTTGACGTAGAAGCTATTGAATTGGGTCTTTCATGATGAAAGTAAAAGAAGAAAAGGAAAAAATTCCTTGTTGTGCTGTTCTATCTGATCCTCGTCGCTAAATGTTATAACTGCTGTTATAACGAAATAACCAAGTCGTTTATTCTAATTATATTTGGAACATTTATTTTAGTGAACGTCGACTTGTAACCAGCGGATGGAAACATACTTAAAAGAGAGCTGCAGTGTACACCTGTCTTATCTCTGTCAGCCATTTTGCATTCTGATTCCTCTTCAGGTCAAGGTCAATTACTCTCAAGAGATTATTTCCCTTGTTTGGTTTTGTCATAGCAGTATATTACTTCTTATGTGAGATAATCATGACTAAACAATTTTGTCAGGTGCTTTAATGATTATTGAAAAAGGTTTCGTCATGAGATGATTATTATCATAATAATTATCATCTTTGTAAGTTGTTTAAAGAAGCTAAAACTTCTAGTCTTTTTTCGGAGTCTGAATGAAAGCATGTCTCCATAATTTTCTAAATATCCTAGCCTATTTTGATAGTGATATGGTCAAGATGGTTTCGATTGTCTTTCTTTCTTTTTCCAGTTTAACAAGTATTTTTCCATGTTATTTGAGACTTTTTCCAGGCTTAAAATTACAATTGGTATCACGGTAAACTTCATGTTCCCTTACTTTCTGGCAATGTTCAGGTATTTCTCACAAGGTCTTCTTTAGTTAATTTTCAATTTGTCAGTTGGTTGGTTGGTTGAATTTTTATGGCATATCAACCTTAGTAGGTTATTTAACGCCAAATCCATTTTATGCAAAAGTCAGTTCTATTTCAAACAATTCAGTTTATCATGAGTACAAAGTTTAATTATCAAAAAATTTTTATTTCAAACTATTCAGTTTATTCAAACAATTATAATTCAGCTACTTTGGTTTACACACAGTTAAATGTCAAAACAGTTCTATGTATAACAATTCATTTTAGTGTAAGTACAGTTTCAATGTCAAAACAGTTGCATTTCTAAGAATTTAACTTAGCATAAGCACGCAGTTTAAACGTAAGTTGAGTTTAATTGTAAAAGCATTTCTATTTCAAGCTATTCAGTTTTAGTCAAACAGTTCTAATTCAAACGATTCATTTTAGCATAAGTGTACAGTTAGTTCTATTTAACCCATAAGGGCCCTATCGGGTGCTACCATTCCGCGCCAGACAGAACCAGAGAGCATGGCAATGAAGGGATGATCAGCATTCCCGAAAGCCCTAGCATCACAGGAACCTCACTGTCAGATTGTTTAGTGTCATATCCAGGACCCTCCTTGCTTCTTGCCTCTCGGCAGAGGTGCAGTCGGTGTATTCTACAACCCCAGCCAACTGGGCAAAATTTGAAATTTGAAGGAAAGACAAAATCAGTTAGAAACCATCTCCTTTAATACTTATTGTTTAAAACTAGGATTGATATTCTGATATTGATTGGATGACCGTTTAGTACATTAATTTAAAATGGTTGATATTGGATAGCATTAATCCTACAATTTTATCTAAAAGATATACTGAGAATGCAATGCTACGCCTTGCTGTAAATGAGGTAATTCTCTTCGTACAACATTCAAGGGAAAATTCATTGCAATGTGACTATTGCAACCACGAGTGAATCCAATGCATTGCAAAAATAACCCATCACTTCTTATAGACATTGATTTTCTTTGTCTCTTATAACCAGCATTTTGGAAATTAGATACTATTTAGCATATTGTAAAACGTGAAAATTAAGTTAACATTTAATATTTTTCGACAACAATCAATCAATTTCCTGGGTTTAGCATATCTTGCAGCACATATATTGAATTATTTTTAGATTTGTAATTAACTGTTATGAAGTAAAGAAGTAAGTAGAATATATTTCTCCGACCTTCTCTCTAAGTACTCTCTCTCTCTTGCTCGCTCTCCCGATATATATATATATATATATATATATATATATATATATATATATATATATATATATATATGTGTGTGTGTGTGTGTGTGTGTGGTCATAATTGTCAGAAACCTTTCAAATCATTTAAATTTGAAATTTAATTTGCAGAATAGGAATCAAGTAGAACCAAATGAATTGGGTCAAGTTTTGTGATATCAAAGGCTGTGTTTCTGGGAAATGTATTTTAATAGAATAATATAGTGGGATAAAGTAAAAATAAAATGATGTTTTCTATTCTCCTAAAAATCTACTTAATCTAATCAAAAGGCTGAAAATATTATAAATCTATATAAATCAACTTTGGATTAGGAATAAGAAATGTAAGTTAAATTGAATAATGATATTAAGTTATATATATATATATATATATATATATATATATATATATATATATATATATATATGTATGTATTAACTTATATATATATATATATATATATATATATATATATATATATATATATATATATATATATATATGGTGTGGGAACCAAAAGGCATGTAATCTCAAGTATACAAACATACAGTTGTAATTATATTCATGTAATTCAAAAAAACGAAAACAAATCTGAACACGTGAATACATTTAGAAGTGAATAACCCGAGACAAATAGATATGAAGGCAATGAAAGACTGCAAAAATATATATTCTGGCTGAGATAGATAGATAGATAGATAGATAGATAGATAGATAGATAGATAGATTGGTCTCTGTCAGGTTTAAACATGAGAAAATCAGAACTTTCTTACTGATTATGAGTCAGTTGAAATAATTTATGTGACCATTTTCCACCACCAGTTGCCTAACTGAGTAACCAAAAGCAAATGGTCAATCACCCTCGGTTGGTTCGAGAAAGGGTCAGGCAAGAGATTTTGGAATTTTGAAAAGGCGTGTTTAGTTAGTTAGTAAGACAAGTAGTTAGTTAGCTAGTTAGTTAGTAACAGTCAGAGCATAAAGAAACGACTTAAAATTTTTGGCTAGTAAAACTGCCGTCTCCAATTGTCTTTGGGCTACCATTTAGCAAATAATAGATCTTTCCTTAGCTCTTTTCGTGTCCGGTATTGAGGGAAGTTGTAACATCAATAATAGAGTGGAATCTTTCTATGACAACTTTTCTGACCTTTTTCCTTTTCTTTGAAATGGTCGTCATCTGTTTAACTCGTTTTTGTCTCTACCAGTTTTCTTCGAAACCACGCAATGCCATGATAATTTGTTTTATTTTTTTTTTTGCTGAGATTTACACTAGTCCTAACTTCATGTTTTATCAATCAAACACAGCATAATGATGTCGTTAATAACAGGCGTGCAAAAAATTGTAGATTCCATACTTTTATGGTTGTAATATTTGGCTATGAAAAGGCGAGGACAAAATTCTAAACGATGTTATTAGCAGATTAGCAACGTTGTGCTTGTATATGAACTGATACAGATACATGCATAAAAAGTGTATCCGAGTTTGTTTTGGAAAACTGTTATAGATTCTAGCTTTTAGTGAGAAGTAGGTGCTTTATTCAATTAAAATTTGTACGTATTGCTTACTCGTTCAAAAGTAGAAAAACAGACTGAAGATCAGAAGTGAACAGGAATTTTTAACGCCATGACTCTTATCACTGACGGCACTCTGGATTGCGTATATGCCAGATATTGTGACGGCATAAATTATAGGTGACAATTAAAGAATGAAGGTCATTATCTTCGAGCTAAGTCTCGAAAATGTGTGAGCATTCATTCAATGGCTAGAAACAATCGCGTTAGACAAATCTTAATCAGTAGTGGTCTAGAATTTGGAGAGAAAAGTTTGTAAAATATTTGAAACGATTCCCTTATTGTGAGTGGATAATGACATACTTATAAAAAATTTCTCTATTCCTCCATCGATGGAGATCAGCAAAAAAAAAAAAACGTCCTTATTTTTTAGACCAAATCGAAAAAGAAAATATAACATATAAAAATACATTGAAAAAATGAAACTTTTAGATGTAGGATAGATATAATGAAATCCGGGTCTCTCAAAATTATATATTCGGTTTGGCTTGTTTAAAGGCTTTTCTATCATGGCACATTGCAATCAAAATCACCTTTGTAAAATAGCAGTAGCGGTACAATTTATCCTAAGATTTGGAGGGATAATCGGTTCATACTTTTCTCAATGGTGATAGTTCGAAAATAAACGAAATAGTTCGATTTGGCTTCGAATTCGCTTACTACGATGTCGCCACGGTTACACAAAAATATATTCAATATTTTGATTCGAAATACTAAAACAAATTCAGAAAATAAAAAATTTCTAAATTAAAGATATGAAGAGGTACAAAACACTTTTTTTCTAAAATTAGCAAATGAATATAATTGGTAGAGTTTAAAATAAAAGTTTACACGGAAAAACTGGGATGGGGGTGATTCTAGTGGCCTATGAAACTGAAAAACAATATGTTGTATCAAGCCGGTCTAGGGAGACAATAAGTAATTTTCTCCCTTGGATAAGGGAGTTGTCCATGGAAAACTTCGTGGTCACAAGAGAAACTTAAAATCAATCTTAGACTCTTTTATCCCCGTTCCTTGATTGATGAAGATAAGCCTCCTTCTCTCTGTTCTTTGAAGAGTAGATATGTTGCATCTTATATCGCGGCGATATACACTGTTTTTCTTTTAATCATTAAAACATGACTGTAACCACCAACAACTAAAGTAAGAATTTTTATTGTGTGTTACAGTTTCATATATTGCTTTTACATAGTTCATCTTATGGGATACGTTTGTCTATTCTTGTCAATACTTCTTATATCTCTAGAATGTATATTTCAAAATTTAAATAAATGTAAATGAACTTGTCATTCCATAAGTTTATTCAGTGTTAATGTATCCTTGGTTATGCTAATACTAATATTGGATATTGGTGAGTAGGGACTCGACTAGATATCCTCCCTAGCACCAACTATATTCCTTACCAAGAAACTGAGATTTTAAAAGTGATATTATTCTAATTTTTCTGATATTACTCAAATGTATTTTAAGAATATAATTCCAAATTAAAAGGCATTTGATATTAAACTTTAAGAGGTTTATAGGAATTGATAAGTGATATTATCAAAAACATTACTGAAAACAATTCCCCTGCACTGTTAACCATAGGTCAAACTAATCATTGTAGGAAAACTTATAAAACTGATACACATGTGAATAAAAAGGCAATAGTTTCTTGCCATCGAGATGAAATAATAACAGTCTTACTGTTGCTAAGTTTTCTCCCATCTATATACTATGGAGTATTATGGCTTCTTCTAATCCAGCAATTATCCGTGGTTTCAGGTTGACATTCCTGTAAGTCATTATACACACGTACACTTCCGATTTATTTTTATCTTTTCCAAAATTAAAAACAAATTTTAAAAAGCTATATCTTAAATTTGCATTATTTAAAGCAATATTGAATGCGTTTTATACTATGGGAATGTTCGTAAATATGTTTGTTTTATGAGAGTGTTTTGTTTGTGCGCATGAGACAGAGAGACAGAGAGATAGAGAGAAAAGGAGAAAATAAGAGTAAGAGAGAAATAGGATATCTTGACAAGATATTTTGGCACAGAGTATATATTCAATATATGAGGACGTATCATTTCGAAGGTTTGTGAAAACATTACACAAAATAGTATTGCTTTATTATGGATCAATGTGTATATATATATATATATATATATATATATATATATATATATATATATATATATTGTATCGTCAAGGTCAAGAATGATACACAGAGAAGAATGGGTGTTTTATATATTAATTAATTATAGACTATACAAGGCTAACAGTCAGACCATATGGTAGAGTGCTGAAGGAGTGCTAGCAACTGTACAACAATATATATATATATATATATATATATATATATATATATAGAGAGAGAGAGAGAGAGAGAAAGGAAGACAGACAGACAGACAGGCAGGCACACACACATGTGTATATATATATATATACTTTTTCGCATAGTTCAGTTAGTTTTTATGCCTGCGTACCTGCGTGTGTATGGGCAAAAGTATAAATGTGTACTTTTAATGTTTGTACATTGTGCGAGATTGTGAGTGTAGACGTTAGTGAATCTGCGAGATTTTTTAGTGTATGTATATTTTATGAGAAACCCAGTGTATATGTGTGTGTGTGTGTGCGTTTGCGTGAGTGCGTGTGCGTGTGTGTATGTCTAATTCCTGCATCCTTGACGTTCAGCTAAGTGCAAATATTTTGGTCCTGGAGGTATTTTCGATGTTATAGAATTATTAAGGCCAATGATTTGTTGGCGGTATATTTCCGTTTGACTTCAGTTCAATCCACGTGATATTTCTGTACAACTAAATTCAAGTCACGGCTAAATACCTTCAAGAAAATATGGAACAGTATCGCTGAATACGTCATGTGCAGGCGTGAAATTACCCAAGTGTATTTTTAGCTTCAAAATTTATCATACTTAGGCTGCTATTTCAGAAAAAATAAACATATTTATTGATATTATATATATATATATATATATATATATATATATATATATATATGTGTGTGTGTGTGTGTGTGTGTGTGTGTAGAATGTTCTCCTTTGAACATTGTGTTTATCATTTCATTGTTAACTCTCCCGTAGATGGCTCCTGTTCGAGCCAGACTTATTTAGCGCCTTTCTAAATTAATTCCATGCAAGAGTCAGATGACACATACTTAGGTACATATATATATATATATATATACATATATATATATATATATTCGAGGATCATTGAATAAGTTTCCAGACTTTTTTTGCATGGGCACTTTTATTGATAGTACACACATGAAACTCTAGTCCCCTTCGAAGTACTCTCCTCCGGCTGCAATGCACTTGTTCTACCCTTCCGACAACTTCTGCAAGGCCCCATGGAAGTCTTCTTGTTTGAGCGTATCAATGAACTTCGTCACAGCCTCTTTCATCTCCTCAATTTCTCATAACGACAGCCTGTGAGCTTAGGAAATAAGCTAAAGTCACAGGGAGGGTGAGGAACTGTTTTGATGCCTCTCTTGGTCAAAGAGTCGGTGACAAGTATGGAGTTGTGGACTGGTGCATTGTCCTGAGCCGATTTGAAGTGTGCTGGCCTCTTCTGACAGAATCTTTTTTCTGAACTCCCTTAACCCCTCAACATAGTAACCCTAACCCCTTGACCAACCAACTCTGGTGTATTGACTTCCTTACTCCTCCGACCCCTCTCATCCCCTCACAGATTCCCTGCCTTCCTCGAAGCTCTTATGACACTCAAATACTGATGCTCGATTCATGCAAGATGGTCTAAAAGCAGTCTGAAGCATTCCATACGTTTCTGTGGCATTTTTTTCCAAGTTTAAAACACAATTCTATTGCATATCGTTCTTCTAAAGTGTCCTCATGTCCAAATTGCATTTTTGAAATTCATCTGCTGTAACAATCAGGATTTAGTAGAGTGTATTCCAATTGATGCTGTAGCTGTTCATTTGAACCTGAAATCATAAAAATTTGTCAGTCCTCTCTTACAATGTATAGCAATAACATACTGATATTTCAAGAGTCTTCGACAATTCTAAATGCCTGTACAAAATAAGTCTGGAAACTTATTGAAGGCCTGAAATTTTACAAAATTGTATGCTGTTTTATTCTTTGTAAAATGCCCCTTGTACAGAGTGTTTTAAATGTAAAGACAATTTTACCGTAAATCCAAATTGAATATATATATCTGGCCAATTGTGTTAGCATTACACGGCACCTGTGTTTATGAATCTTTTCTAAAAGTTTAGAATGCCCATTGCTTTCCACCCACCCCCATAGTAGTTTAGAAGAAAGCAACAACAAAAAAAAAACAGCCTAAGTAAAAGTTCACTGCCACCAAAATAAAAAAAACACCCCCCCACAGAATGACGAAATAAGCATTGTCCCACTCCCCAAGTAGTAGACATTCCAAAGTTTTATTTAAATTCATTGGTGACTAAACGGATGAAGACCTAGCTTGTGCCACCAAAAATCCAAAGGTTTCATACTGGTTTTGTATAATGTATTTCAGTCCAACTAATTTAAAATGCCGAAAATTTTACAAAATTGTATGCTGTTTTATTCTTTGTAAAATGCCTCTTGTACAGTGTGTTTTAAATGTAAAGACACTTTTACCGTAAATCTAAATTAAATATATGTCTCTGGCCAATTGTGTTAGCATACACAGCACCTGTGTTTCTAAATCTTTTCTTAACGCTTACAATGCCCACTGCTTCCCCCTCCAATAGTAGTTTTAGAAGAAAACAAAAAAAACATCCTAAGCAAAGGAAGTCCCCAATACAAAAAAAAAACACGTGTTAGGGCCAGTATCAGAAGACAGATGAAAATATAACAAAAAACCCTTATAACCACACATTAGTTTTGGCCTTAAACTAATTTAAAACTTACGAGTAAAGAAAGCCCCCCCCATTCTTTTTACATACACATGGGAAGCAGCATGATGAACGTAAAGGGATGTGAATAAACCCTCTGATGGCCAAACGCAATGCCTAACCTGGTCCTTGACGTATGAGTCTTGCGGCTCAACACCCAAGATCATCAGTTCGATCGGGGAACTACTGCTGTTCCTCTATAAGAGTGTCCTCTATAGATGAAAATAAAAAAGCCCACTAAAGATAACCATGACCCACACTCTAACCACATACATAAACCGCATCACTCTTCCCCCGGGTAAAAAAAGGGCGCATCCTGCTAAATTTGGAGCCCTGGCCTCAGTGATCGAAAAATCAGCTACAGAGTTCAAACAACAAAAAGTACTAAAATGCAAACAGACAATACAAATAGCGACATTTAACGTTAGAACCTTAAATAGAATAGGTCAACTACCAGAGCTGACTCCATCGGCCGTAGAACATAAGGTAAACATAATATGCATGCAAGAACACAGATACACGCACACTGAAGATATCAAATATCACGATAGTGATAATAGAGAGACGCTAGCCACTGTATCAGCATGGAAAAACTCTGTTAATGCCACAGTAGGAGGGGTAGGAATGCTTATAGGATCAAGACCGTTAAAAACACTTAATAGCATTAAAAGAATACAACCTAGGATGATGGCAGCTACGTTTAATGGCAATCCCAGAGCAACAATCATCTCCTGCTACATCTCTACAAATGTTTGTGAAGAAACTGAACTAGTCGCCTTCTACGATGAGCTATCCTCTCTAGTGCGTAGCATTCCGAAACACAACGAGCTAGTCTATAGTGGAGATATAAATGCCCAAATCGGGAAAAACGGAAACATATGCAGCCTACACAGCACGTCAAATCGAAATGGACAACATCTAACAGATTTCATGATAGAAAAGAGATTGATATGCCTCAATACAAACTATCAAAAAAGGGAAGGACAATCATGGACCTATACATACGCGAACAATAGTAAAGCATAGATCGAATACGTTTTTATAAGCAAGAAATGGAAAAATAGCGCGATGAATTGCGCGGCATACTCCTCTTTCGAGGTTGTGTCCTCCGATCGCCGAATAGTCACAGCAATAATACGACTAAGCGTACGAAAAAACGCCACAGGAACAGCGACCACCAAAAGCTATAACTGGGCCCCTCTTAACAACAGAGATATTAGATATAAATATGTATTAGAATTGAAAAACGGATTCGAGACACTACAAGAAAAGACAGAAAAAGGTACTCAAAATGTATATGAGAATTTCGTCAACGCGCACCTCGAGGCGGCAGCGAAGTGTATTCCAAAAAAACCTAGAACTAAATATACAGTCCCATGGAGAACGTTAGCGGTTAGAGAAAAACGTGCACACATGAAAACTGCCTCCGAAAGCTATCGGAAGAACCCAGCAAACACAAATGCCCTAAAACTAAAAAAGGCACAATATCAATTAGCAGGCATATATATAAAGGAACAGACAGAATACATACAAAATCAGATACATAAGATTAGAAACTCTAGGATAGCCTGGCAAACGATAAACGAATTAAGTAGAAGGAAGAGCACAGCCATAGCAAAATTGAAAGCTGCCAACCAAAAAGAAAGAATAAAACTGTGGAAACAGCATTTCGAAAATCTACTAGCAAACACACCGAAAGTTACGCATGAACCAGTCACCAGAATTATTTGTAAGCAATTGGACTTAAACTAGGTCCGTTCACTCTAGAAGAACTCGACTCGGTTCTTAGAAAAAATAAGAATAGGAAAGCTGCTGGGCTTGACGAGATTCCCCTAGAGGTATGGAAGACCAGACACTTCGACGACATACTGCTTCGACACTGCAACGCAGTCTATAATTAAAATCCGATAGACAGATCGAAGAAAGGATGCATCCTTCCCTTCCCTAAAAAGGGTGGCATCGGATTAGCAAAGAACTTCCAAGGTATAACACATACATCCATAGCAGCCAAAATTTACAATGTCCAACTACGAAACCGCATGGAACCCAAAATCGACAACATCTTTAGGAAAAACTAAAATGGCTTCCGAAGAAACGACCTCAAAAATATTGACCATCCGCAGAATCCTTGAAGGCGTACGGGCAAAAAACCTACAGGTGACATTATTATTTGTCGTTTTTACCAAGGCCTTCGATTCAATTCACAGAGGGAAGATGGAACAAATCCTACTAACATACGGCCTACCAAAAGAAGCCGTAGCAGCAATAACGATTCTCTATAGAAACACCAAAGTGAAAGTACGATCCCCGGATGGAGACACAGAATACTTTGACATTGTAGCAGGAGTACTACAAGGGGATACGCTAGCCCCATACCTCTTTATCATCTGTCTAGACTATGTGCTTAGAACATCGACTGATAAAATCAGAGAAATCTGCTTCGAGATGACAAAGAAAAGAAGCAGAAGTTACCCCGCAAAAACAATTACCGACGCCGACTACGCCGATGACAAAGCGATTCTGGCAAATTCACCCAACCAAGCTGAAACACGACTGCATAGTTTGAAATGAGCCAGCGCAGGCATTGGACTCCATGTCAATGCACACAAAACTGATTATATGTGCTATAATCAAACAGGTGACATTTCCACACTAGACGGAACCCCTCTTAAACTATGAGACAAATTCACTTACCTAGGAAGCAGCGTCTCATCAACCGAAAAAAACATCGACACACGGCAAACGAAGGCATGGACAGCTATCAATAGGCTATCGATCATATGGAAATCAGACCTAACCGATAAAATGAAATGCAGTTTCTTACAGGCAGCTGTCGTATCGATACTACTGTATGGATGCACTACATGGACGCTAACAAAACGGCTGGAGAAGAAGCTAGACGGCAATTACACAGGAGCAATATTGAACAAGTCCTGGCGGCAACACCCGACAAGACACCAACTATACGGCCACCTGCCTCCCATCACGAAAACTATACAAGCTAGACGAACCAGACACTCAGGACAATGCTGGAGAAGCAAGGACGAATTCCTAAGTGATGTACTCTTATGGACCCCCACATATGGCCGTGCAAAAGCTGGACGTCCAGCTCGAAGATATATACAGCAGCTACGTGAGGATACGAGATGTAGTCCTGAAAATCTGCCAGAGGCGATAAACGAAATGGAGAAGTGGTGAGAGAGGGTCAGGGATATCCGTGCTAGCAGCACGACATTATCATGATATATATATATATATATATATATATATATATATATATATATATATATATATATATTTATATATATTGTTATTCCCCTCTATAAGTTCGTCCAATCTTTCGAGCCATATTCCTCCGCTTCCAGTTTGATAATTTTGCGCTTTCACACATTATGTATACATATATATCAGTTTCTTTTCTTTCCATGGTTCTTTTTTTCTTGTGCTTTCTTATTAGTTTATTTGTATCAGGGTTCAATTGATACTGTTGACTTATGTTCTATTCCAAAGTTCTATCGATCATATTGAGTGATCATCTTTTTGGTCTCATTGCTTTCTGTTTTATAGCTTTAGTGTGGCATTTGTTTTATTGGAAAGCTTTTTTTTTTCTGGGGTGATTCACTGAGCATTTAAGTTGTTTAAGATGTTTAGTACATAAGTGCCATTGTTGAACGGTATTTTATTCATGCTTGGGTGTTTATTTTTCATACTGATAGATTAGAAGATTTGCAATTAATTTTTATTTTTGTTCTCGAATATGATTTTCACGATTTGTATAAGGATTGTTCATATTTTTGCAGAATTTATAACAATGTTCATGGGACAAGGTTTTATTGTAGTAAGGAAGAGATACCCAGTGAAACAATTTATTAACTGAAGTGGTGCAGTCCAACAAATATTATAAGAAGCTGTTGGTATAACATCCTAAGTTGGTCTTACTACTTACCGAGATCTTTCAGTACCGCCCGTGTTTGAGAAACACGACGTATTTTATTCCTTCGAGATACCGGAAGTCACGTGGTACGAGCCACTATACAACAAAAACCAACAGCATTTGGGAACTGAGCTTTGACATGTTAATCATAAATAGTTCCTACTAAAAAGAAATTAGCAATAAAGCGAGAGGCAAAACATAAGGTGATCCTTAACTAAACTTGTATGAATTATAACATGCAACTGAAATAACCCCGATATATATATATATATATATATATATATATATATATATATATATATATATTCAATTCAATGTATATATACATATATATATATATATACATATATATATATTGAATTAAAGAAAAAGAGATTCAATGAAGTGTGTAACTCTGCTATTAATCATATACTTTAAAATATGCATTTAAACCGTTTTGTATTTTCTCTAAATTTGTCGTACAGATATCACACATACAAACATATATATATATATATATATATATATATATATATATATATATATATATATATTGAAAAATGAGAGAAATTTGCGTGTAGAACAACAATCTTTAGAGAATGCATATATCTGCCTATGTAATTCTCAAAAACAACATATCTTCCATTTACTGACTCTCAGTGTATCTCTCTGTGTACGTGTACGTTCGCACTTCTCCAAGTATTCTTCAGTATGTCTCTCATTTTTTCTTTTTTTTTTCGCTCTGACCGCTTCTGCTTCTTGGAAAACTAAGATGGAATTTAATGAAGACTAAAAACAAATGCAAGCAAAAGGAAACCGATGTTTTTAGGCGAGGTTTCGTGTCTGCGTTATAAACGCGAGAAAGAAAAAAATAGAAGTCAAACATGAATTTCGTTTGCTGAAAGTTGTCTTTGAAATCTAATCAGGGAAAGTGCAGCTTCAACCGATTTCCAGCAAACTAAAAACCAACACTCTTTAGACAGGTAAATAAATATAGTTTACATGCGTTTAAAGATACTTAGGCCTTGTAAACTGCCTATTTATCTATATATCCAGCAATGTCTTCCAGTCCTTTAGTAAAAACACACACACACACACACAAATATATATATATATATATATATATATATATATATATATATATATATATATATATATATAAAGAGAGAGAGATAATATGTACTTCAGCGACAAACATGAACTCCTGCTCTGCTTTTCTTCGTAGTCAGTCCAGTGGTAAAATCTTCTGCTGGCGCCAGAGTTAGCAGTATAAGCTTAATCACCACCCCTGGTTGGTGGCTGATTAGGATAGGGTATCGCAGGTGTTCTCACAGGCTGTAATCAAATATATATATATATATATATATATATATATATATATATATATATATATATTTAACTTTTTACTTTCAGGCCAATACGTTTAGAAAAGGTGACAACACACTATTCCACAAGCTATGCAATCAATGACACCAATACTGTTTTCATTGAGGTTAGCTTTGGCTTTAAATAACTGACCAACTTTGATATGTCATACACACACACAGACACACACACACACACACACATATATATATATATATATATATATATATATATATATATATATATATATATGATGGATGTTTATAAATACAAAATACAAAAACATGTTGAAATTCTGTGCATCGAGAAAAAGTTGGCCTTTTCATTACTGAGTCTGCGTTTGTTTGTTTTTTTAATTAAATCATTTGACTTATAAGGAATATTCTATACAAAGCACTTAGTGCATTCCATAAGTTTCCTAAGAGAAAGGGAGAGAGAGAGAGAGAGAGAGAGAGAGAGAGAGAAAGAGGGGGAGAGAGAATGAGAGAGAACGACAAAACAGAGAAGGAGTGAAATAGCTCTATTGACGGAGAATAAAATTGCCGGATCCAAGATATGCGTTTCAATATAATCCAAATTAAACTCACAGTTAATAATGTTTGTACATTCTAGATTAGCACAAATACCAACCGCTAGCTATATCTGCTTCCAAATCTATGCGTATATCAACTATATTGATTTGTTTGTTACCATTATGATACCTTTTGCCATCTAGTAATACGGCCTGTTCTCTTCACTGCATATCAATTCATGGATATGAGGGTTAGTCCGTCACAATGCACGGATATTAGGTTTATTCCGTCACAAGATGGATAAAGACTTTTATTACACGAATTACTATCACAACTAATATCAATATAAAATACACACATCTATCTATCTATCTATATATCTATCTGTGCATGTGCGTATATGCGTGTAAATATATCAATACGTACATGATTTGGAATGAGTTTGCCTATATATATATATATATATATATATATATATATATATATATATATATATATATATATATATATATATTTATATAGCCCTCGGAGACCGAATAAATAAATATATATGTGTGTGTGTGTGTGTGTGTGTGTGTGTGTGTGTGTGTGTGTGTGTGTGTGTGTGTGTGTGTGTGCGTGCGTGTGTTTGTGTGTGTGTGTATTTATTTATTTATTTATTTATTTATTCGACCTCCGAGGGCTATGAGTTTGGATTATTTATATATAAAATATTTGAGGGATATCATATAAATCTATGGAAGTACTCGATGTATGGCTACTATTATATATTCATTTTCATGTTTATTTACGAAAACTCACATACAGAGCGTATGCAATGTAACTGGAAGAAAGATCAACCACTGTTAAATTGTCATTATGAATTTATTTCAGCGAAGAATATAGTCTTCGTTTCTTCAAATGACATACACGCTAAATTTGAGGGTAAAATCAACAAATATAGTTTACATTATATATATATATATATATATATATATATATATATATATATATATATATATATATATATATATATGTAAAGGAATGTTTAGGCGAAAAGGAAAGAGAGTCAAAACAATTAAGATATTAAGGACCTTGGAAAAAGGTTGTTCTAGAAATCAATCCATCCCAAGCTCAACATGTGAGGGTTTATTGTTGCAAGTGGAATTTTTGTATGATTTTTGCCTGTAAACCAAACCCTTATCCCTTTATTTTTCTATTTTCTCATGCGCATGATTTAACTCCCAACGTTTTTCGGGGCATCATCTACATCGAACTTCAGTCTTGGTGAGGC
>OY757905.1:40353695-40361012 GCA_963585895.1 Sepioteuthis lessoniana | reverse complement strand
GAAACGTTCAAAGTCCACTGACAGAGTCCTCTTGCGTTAGCTCGTAGCGATCCTGTCCTTTAACGGTGATCCAACCTTGGGGCTAATAATGTAACAGCTCACCTTCCGGTGCCAACACGTCTAGCTTGTAACGATATCGTCTATTCACGGTTGAGATCCTACCTGAAGGGAAGATATGTTGGCTCGCAGTCGAACCTGTCCTTTGCGGACTCCATTTATACCTGCAGCCAACTTCGACTTCCGTTGAAACGCTGCAGTCCCTGCCGATCGCTGGTGACGACTCCAGCCAGCGGTAGCTCCTGCCTTCCACAGCCCGCAGTTAAATATGGTTCCTACACAGACTTTGTTCCTACCTTCGATGACAACCTTCCAGTCAGCTGCAGAACCCGGTTCCTACACCGATCACGTTCCTGCCAATGCTGTCGATACCCCAACCCGCAACCTAATCCCTTTTACTTAGCCAACCTCGTTTCTGCCTTCGCTGGTGACTTCCCTGCTCGTAGACGAACCAAGTTTCCATCGCCTATCACGTTTCTGCCTTCCCTGTCGATACGCAAGCCCGTAGCTGAACACATTTTCCTTCGCTGATCACGTTCTTGCCTTCGCTGTCGATACGCCAGCCTGCAAATGAACTTGTTCCTGACCAGCCTGTCTACCCGTAAGACCAACTCCACTGAGGCTACCCGGGTGTTATGCATGAACACGCCAGTTCACTAGCGATGACCCTGCTCTCCGAGGCATTGTCAACTTATCCCCGGTTGATGATGAATTTGATAAACCGGGACGTTGATTATCCTGCTTTTTCAACCAATACATCTAACCCGACCATTTCCAGCTACATTAACGACCTGCTCAATAGTCTTGTTCTTGACAACCAGCTATGTTGATTCCTGCTAGCACCGTCATTCGGACGACCAGCCACGTCGACTCCAGTTTACCATCGTCTATCCGTCGACCAGCCACGTCAACTCTAGATACAAAGGTCTACTCGACAATCAGCCGGACTGATTCTTGCTATACCATCGGCTTACTCCGAGATGGCCCGACCCTTAACACCGCTCTGATGCAGCATCTGCGATCCAATACTAAGTTAACCTTTCGTGATATATACACACACACACACATATATATATATATGTAAACAGAATTTGGCATTAAATAAAGATTTGTTATTATAAACTTTATCCTCCTTGTTCGTATCATTTATCTAGTCTTTTACGTCATTCACATTTACGAACGTTCAGTGGACTGACATCCTCACGCGTTTATCTGGTTCTGCAACAAGCAATATGATTCCTCTTAAAGCATATTAGGTGTATGTATTTGGAGAAGTTTATATATTTTATGTATTAATATGAGGTAATCTATTCATGCAGACCAGAATTATTATTCTTTTTTTAATCATTTTACAGGATTTAGAAAATTTTACACACGCATATATATATATATATATATATATATATCGTTAACTTCCGAAGTACAATGAGATGTTTTATCACTTGTATCTAAAAGAGGAACTCCCTAGACGCGATAACACAGAAGTTCCTTCACTCAGGTCATAAAATAAGCCACCTGCTACTTCTTTATAAACTCATTCAGTAGCAATACTTTTGTCCGTGTTGACCGGGTCTGCTCAGCCGCTGGGCCGAGACAAACTTCAGCTTGCCGTGTTCTTTGGAACGTGGATCAGGTCGGTGAGTTTTGGTTTGATGGCAGTTAGTTGAGGTTATAGGTAGCCTCAACGAACAGCCGGGGAGGTTCAGCATTCGCGTCTCGCTATTGACACCGAGATCCCTGAGTTTCAGGGGACCGTTCCCCAACCTCAAACCATTTCCAATGTGGTTGGGTTTATTGACTGACGCCTGAGGTTCCTCTTTTAAGAGGAATGCTGACGGGGCTCGAGACATTTTTGGAACCGTTGAGCATGTGTTGGTTTCGACTTTGCACCCGGACCCACCTTAGAAGACATTGTGCCATACTCATCAGATTGGAGAGACGTATGATAAATACCAGAGCGAGGCCGATCTTTCACGGACCAAGGTTTACAGAGTGTGGCATAATATTGCAATGCGTCTGCTCACTCGATTACTTTCTCCATATTGGCCGTATCTGCTCGGCCACAGGGCCGGGACGCACTTCAACTTACCGTGTTTTCCGGTAAACGGATCTGGTCGGGTGTGTCGTAGCTTAGTGGCAGTCGTTTAAAGCTGTCTGTCGCGGGTGCCAGGGAGAAGTATTAGTTCTTCTTCTAACATGCAACTTAAATCAAGGACAGATTTGAGGCCAAATGGCTCCTGGCTTCACCAGGGCCATCTGCAGGTAAACGATGACGTCATTGACAAGCACTGCATGTGTAAGCATACGTGCCGAACTCACGTGATATATCGAGTACGTCCAAGTCTAGGAGTCGGCTCTTCTAAGAGCTAACTTCACAAAGTCCTCTGAGGATCAGCTCTGGTTTCATTACAACATGTCTTTGCAGATACCATGAGACGACGACGCAGCTCGTAACCAAACTTGCTGATTACCAACTCGAGCTTCACCTTGCATCTGTATCACCAAGTAGCAGATCAGCTCCAGCTTCATCAAGCAGCAGACACCCGCAGAGCAGCACCAGCTTCACCAAGCAAGAAACACCTGCATCATCACCGAGTATCTCCCTACTCCACGAGCGACAAAATCAGCTTGGACTAGCATCAGCACTTCGAGCAACATCAGCATAAACCGGTTAACAAGGAAGGAATTAACCGACACATCAATTATGCAGGCTCGACAATCAGCACCTGCATAATTAGTTGCAGCAGACCAGATCATGAAACAGTACCCAAGTCCACGAGTGACCACACTACTCGCGCAAGCACGAGCACATCAATGCCACATCGACATACCCTGGCTAACCAAGGATTGAATAAACCGGGACATCGATCAACCAGCCTCTATGACATATGCGTCCTCATTTTTGACCGTCTCCATCTAATTACCTGACCATATAGCTACACCTACGATCCTGCACTAAGACCCAAGATGATCCTCGAGCTATTCTGACCTACTAGACGCGCTGTCGCCAAGAATTCACTGACAGCCGATTCTACGACATTTTTTCTACACGGATATTCAACACAGCAGAGACTACACCATGATACGTCAATTGAGATTCTACAGGCATGCACAACGTTCTTGTACGATTCGATCAATAAAAACCAGACATTTAAACTTATCTATTTTTCCTTACTATTTGTCTAGTCCTCTGTCATCTTACATTGCAAACCTTTGTGGGATCGATGCATTTATCGGTTCCGCCAAACACACACACACACACACACACACACACACACACACACACATATATATATATATATATATATATATATATATATATATATATATATATATATATATATTGTTGGTACATGCAAGCTTAAAAAGATAAATACTTAGAGACATATGCGGAAAAAGGAGATTTACAATATGAAGAAATTTTATTGAAATCTAGGATGAAAAAAAAAATCTAATTGTCCAAGAGGACATTTATATTTTACTTATTAGGTCTTCTCTATGCAAGCAAAACCCAAACACTATTTGAATTTCTTAAAAGATATCTCTTGCTTTGGGTGGTTTTATTTTTTTCTCCCCCCTCTTTGTCTTCCTATCATTTTCATTTTCACTCCACCTTTTAATTAACCTTATTTACATTATTTTTCAACGACTTCAGAAGGCTGTCGTTTGCTAAATTTCAGATGAAAGGCCCCTTGCGATTTCAATAAAAGTATTCATATTGGAAATCTATTTTCGCAAAAGTCTATCAGTATTTGTATATATATATATATATATATATATATATATATATATATATATATATATATATATATATATATATATATATATAAAGACCAATATATATATATATATATATATATATATATATATATAAAGTTACTGCTTAATGTGTAATTTGTTTGAGTGTATTTTTGTCTAGTAATCATTTTAAGTTATTTTTGTAATGAGTTGCCCTTATAGTGAAAGCACCCTTTATTTTATTTGAAGAAGTAATATATATATATAAACAGCTCGACCAACTTATTGGGCTATTAAATATATTTTTGATTTTTATTCATTAATCTTATTTTATTTTTTCAATTGTAATTAACCCTTCTATGTATCCTTACATGAATTATTACTAAATTTGTATTCGTTAATTATTCAGAAAATGATGTTTTCGATTACAATGCCAAATGTTAGAGGACTTTGAATGCTTCTATTGCAAAGATATTTAGTTCGGTGCTAGATATAATATTAATCAAATCTTTCCTTACGGCAGGCTTCCAACTGCTGTGAGTGCGCAAAGATTTCAATTTATGATGCAGTTTTTATATATGTGTGTTATTGATTTTTGTTATTTCTTTCCTGAATCTGTTTGCAGTTTGACAGGACATGTAAGTAAAGTAAAAGTAAAGTTGGTGACCTTAGTACGAGGGTGACCCGAAGGCTCCCTTTTCAATTGCTACTACACAGAGATGTAGGGGGCGCTATTTCATTCACTGGATTGCTCCACCTTACCCTTAATCCTTAACTTATAATGCTGAGTGTTAAGCACGGAGGCATCAAGTAGTATTGTTTGAGTTTTTGGTATGATTGGACCTGGTATTGAACTCCGGTCTCCCGGACCATTAGCGAATACTCGACTCATTAGGCAACATGTAGTTCTTCTTAAATGATTCCAGCGATAAATATTTGGCTTTGTCGAAAGTTATCATTTACAAAAATTTACAATCTTTAACGGAATATTCAAGAATTTTTTTAAAGTTCTTCCCAAAAAAATGTGGCTAGGACATTTAAAGATTTTATATGTGCTTTTAGGCATCACTTTTTCTTGAAAACAATTAATCAAAAAAGTGCTTATATTTTTAAAAGAATGTGCAGAGACCAATTTTATTAAGTGTGTGCATGATATATTATTTTACCAACTAATTAAATCACAGATACGCCTGAAAATTGTTTAAACAACCCAGATATTTAAACTGTTTCATACTAACCTAAAAAAAAATTAGGAATAAAATTAATGATATAAAAAAATTACAAAGCGACAATAGAAGCAAATATATTTACTAAGTAATAATTGTAAAAAGGTTTAACGTATCTATTGACATACAAAAATTACTCAACTGAGTTGATACTAAAAATGCTTTAGTTAAACATATCTAAGTAAGCAATCATTTTTTTTTTCAAGATTACAAAATGGTAGTTTAAATACATCCCAATCAACCCAGAAAGACTGTGTAATCTAGCATTATTTTTGGATGATAATAAAGTGAGTCCACGATATGTAGTGGCAAATTTTCTGAACGATGAAATCGTGGTATTTTCGGACTTCAGTCGAGCTATCATTTTTGACTTGTACTCTTGAAAAAGGTATGACCCCAAATTTCCCTCCCAGCTCTGAGTTGAATACTACCTTTACTGTCCTTTTGCAATGACGGGTTTGGCAATAAATAACCCACAAACGTAGATATGCCACTAAAAAAACAAACAAATTTTAATAGAATTAAATGAAACCAGTTCTTGATTTATTTCTTTGACATAATTTACCTTTAAAAAGAAACAATAAACCTTATATAATTTAGTTTTTATTATGCGTTAATTATACATAGGTGAAATAATTTTGTTGAATCATAGAATATAGAATAAGTAAACAATAAAACATTTTTTAGGGGTTGTTTTTTTTTTTTTTTTTTTTTTTTTTTTTTACATTTTTGAACACAAGCTGTCCTCAATTAGAAACGGAACAACATTCAAGAACTCAATTACATTTATTTTCATGTTTTCACTTTTAATTTGAAATTATATTTTTGGATGAAATAGAAAACAACACGGTAGGTTCCTAATGATCGTCGGATTAACCGGAAAATGGGCATACATAAGATATATCATGTGAATATTTTTCTTATATATATGTAATATCACGGTATATCGCAACATATATATATATATATATATATATATATATATATATATATATATATATAATGTTTCGATATACCATGATATCGTATATATATATATATATATATATATATATATATATATATATATATATATATATATATATATATCACGGTATGGCGGAACAGTTTTATAATCGCAGTATTTTAGAAGTGTGCTGATAGTATTAAAAATACATTATGTAATACCTGTTTTTAATCTGAGTAAAAAGAAATGGTTACTGTCCACACGAAATAGTAATTAATTACTTTGCTGAAAATAATCCTAAACTGCCTAAAAATTCAAGGAGTAATCCACGCTCCATCGAATAGGGTTTTGAATAGGCTAACTATATCTTGTGCAAGAAAACGCTCCCCGAAAAAGCGTTGTCTTTGGTATGACACTAAAATGCATTTAATGACGATGGGTTAGTTTTGGACATCTTGGAATTATAGTGAACTTCTTCATTGACAATACTCGCAGATCCACTCAAATCTGGAGCAATATTGCCTATGAAAATCCCACTTGTGGTTCAAATATATCTATATGAAGATCATTTCTATTGAATTGGGCCACGAGCCAAAAACCTCAAAAACAACAGAAAAAAATTTAATTTGATTGGATTAGTTTGGTTGGGCCTAATGGCATGTCAACCATTGTATGTTATTAAGACTAAATCCTCTTTAGGTATATAGTAAATATATGATTTGTAAATACGTTTTCTTCATAACATTTTGGGACCAAACTCAGCTCTTTTTTGGCACACAATTAAATGGTTTCTCCTATTTCTATCTAATACCGATAATTCTATTACCTACCAATACATTGTTTTACGGAGTTTAATGGTTTCAGGTATTCTAATGTAATGGCAACAATTTAACATCAGTCATTTATTTGCACATATTCAACTGGATACAAGCTATTTAAATACAATTATGTAATATCTAATTTGTACATATTCAACTGGATACAAACTATTCGAATGTAATTACGTAATATTTAATTTGTATTTTTATAGTTTGTCGGTTGTTTCATTTTTAATTCACATAAAACTAATTCGATTGCACACTCGTATTACTATTTTTCTACACAGTTAAATGGTTTCAATTATTGCAATCTAACACTAATAATTCTATTGAATATAAATCATTTGTTTGCACATAGTAATGTGGCGACATGTATTTCTATTAAACACACATTAATCTATTCAACACTCTCCCTTCATTTGCACACAGGTTCGAAGTGTTACTATGATATTCCAATAATTCAATTTAGGCACACAGTTAAAGCGTTCAAAGTATTTCTTTTTAACAATAATAATTTTATTCAACATTGCTC
>OY757905.1:40151195-40348695 GCA_963585895.1 Sepioteuthis lessoniana | reverse complement strand
CTGAGTTTCAGCGTCGGTTGTTTTATTTGATGGCGTATCAACCTTCCAAGATGTAAAACTAGAACCATCTTTTTTGAAGAAGAGGGAGTTGTGTGATTATCTAACCAATAAGAGGGATCATACTTCCCAAAAGACTATTAGACAAAAAGCCAATATAATGGCGCAACCGCAGTTCGAACTCATTTATGACGATGTCTATGTCGATCACGTTAGCCACAACATCCCCAGGAATCCCTCAGCAAACTATATCGGTGAATGAACACTTACATGCACGACATACTACGCCGTAAACCAAAACACAAATACATATTCAGATACAAATACAAGCACACACATACACACTATTAAATTAGACAAGTCTTCTCTCCCCACACTTTATATATATGCCCAAATTAATTCTGGTTGTACAGAAGACATAGAAATTTGTGGACATACTTCTTTGATTATGCAACAAAGTGTATAAACAATATACAATTGACAAAGGGAAGAAAGGTAGCATTCTCCCCTCCACAGGAAAGGCAGCCATGTAATCGATAAAAACCACAATGACCTAACTGTGACTGCAACAGCAGCTAAGGTTTACCATAACATGCCTTTCAATCTTGTCAGACCTGAAGACGAGAAACATTTTAAGAAATTTGATCCACAACTATTCAGATTCTGACTATTCGTCGAATCACCGAAGTATTATGTTTAGAAAAAAATTGTAGATTTCTCCGGGGCTAATGATTGCATACACAGAGGAAAGATAGAGAAAATAATTCGGATTCATTTGCATAGGGTGATTGTAAATCGACTGGAGAGAACCAACGTCAGGATTTCGCCACGATGCACAAGAACTATTTATTTGTTGATACGTGTTACTAATTATAGAACAATGTAGTCGTTTAAACGAGAACTATCAAGAAATTTGTCTTGATTTTCAAGTCCTTTTTGAATTTGTCATTCTGTCTCACAATTCAAATTAACTCCACTATATTAACGATTTATTAAATAAATCTGGTATACTGATTTCGAACTGTAATTTCACGGAAAATGTACTTTCATTAAATTGCTAGGCATCATCGTCTATTCAGTTGCTTAAACTCCTCTTCAGAAAATTTACGCTTCATTTAGGGATCAAATAATTGGTATAGAAATTAATGAATACAAGGAAAGATTATTGTACGGGGCTGCATTTTGATTGAACTTTCAACAATGTGGTGAAAATAGAATGTCTTGAGCTATTGAGACATACTCTTCGATCTCTCCAGAATAGCGATAAAGGTGACGTATATTATCATCATCATCATCTTTTCATGCCGTTATCACAGATTTCCATGACTCTCTTTTTATCTTTCATTCTCTCTCTCTCTCTCTCTCTCTCTCTCTCTCTCTCTATCTATCTATCTATCTATCTATCTATCACCATTCTTCTCTATCGTCCATCGCATTCAGCAGGTCCTCTAGACTATTTCCCATGTCCATACAGAACTGTTGTAGATAATTACTAGCAGGTCGTCAAACACACGCTAGTCTGTGTGATGATGTCCACGAGAGAAAGTCACTTATGATTTTGTCCTTACCCCTTCAACAGTGTCCTGTATGTCTTATTCGTTTGATTTGTACAGCTGCTGTTTTGTGGGATGCTGCGTCCAGGATTTTTTTCAATATAGCTCGTATCATTCATATGCAACCGACGTCAAGCCTTTTCTTTGTACGCTTAGTCAGCATCCATGTGGTGCATCCATAGAGTAGTATAGCATGATCTCTGCTCGGAAAAATTGCGTTTTATTTTATTGGATTGACCTAACTTCCATATGACCGATATCCTCTCGATAGCTGACAATGCTTTCGCTAGTCGCGTATTGATGTCATTTTCAGCAGATGAGACGCAGCTTCTAAGGTAGGTGAATTTGTCCACTAGTTTCAGTGAACCACCTTTTTTGTAAGGAGATGTCTCCTCTTTGATTTTGATTAAACACGTATACTCTGTTATGTCTGAATTGACGTGGAGGCCATTGCCACCTGCTGCTTTCTTCAGACTATGAAATTAGGATTCGGCCAGGGTTAGTGTGTTTGCCAGAAGCGCTATGTCCTCAGCGTGGTCTTTGTCCGTGATAGTCTGTGCGGGGTATCGTCTGCGTTTTTCCTTTTCCAGACTGAGCCATTTTCTTTTTTTAAATCAATAGACGTTCGAAATACGTAGTCTTGGCAGATTATGAACAGGTATGTGGCTAGTGTACCCCCATGCAGTTCACCTGCGACAATGTCAAATAAGTTTGTTTCATCATCCGGTGAGCGAACTTTTATTATCAAGTACAGCATCATTATGGCTGCAACGATTTCTTTAGGGAAGGCAAAAGCTAAACGTACTTGCTTAATCTTTCCTATGTGTATTGAGTCAAATACATTAGAGAAATCATCAAATAAGTTTGTTGCCTCAAGGTTTTTTAAAGAACACCTTCTAAAAGTCGACAGAGTGTCAGAATTTGTGATATTGCGGATCGATTTCTTCGAAAACCATTTTGATTTTTCCCAAAAATTTTCTCAATTTTTGTTTCGATGTTGTTGGGTAGCAAAGCATTATAAATCTTAGCCACTACGTTAGTGAGGGTTATACATGAATAGTTTTTGGCTATCCTGGCGTCACCTTTCTTTGGAAAAGAGAGGATGCAGCCTTTTGTCCATCCGTTCTAGAGTATCCAGCTTGTATATGGCATTGCAGGACACAAATAGTTTGTCGTTGAATTTCCTTGTTTCCTATACGTTTGGTGTTATTACTTCAAGACCGGCATCTCTCCTGTTTTCAATTTTTATTAGTACTACGTTGAGTTCCTCTTGCGCAAACTCTCCTATATTGGTATCATGTTGATTATTAATAATTTTCACAATAGGTTTATCCGAAGCATGGTATTGAAATATTCTTTTCCTGTGTGTATTCGTCCTTCTTGGCTGGTAGATTTTAGTTTAGCTCGGGAGGTACTCTTCCTTCTTCACACTTTATTTACCATCTGCCACGCCATTAGAGATTGTTTATCTTCTACCGAGGTTTAATCTTATTTTTAGAATGGGAGAGGGAGACTATGGACTTACACTTACGCAAAGTACAGATACACTACATACTCAGGTATAAGAAATGGATTAATATCGCTTTGATTTTTGAGGGTGTGTCTTCCAGCCACCGTATTGTCAAGGCAAAGATACGTTTGAGCCTTTGCAGGAAAGCAAAACCGCAGACTATGACTAGTCTCTGCTTAACAATAAAGATATTAGCGATAAATGTACGATAACACTAAGAAACCAATTCGATGCACTCCAGGAGATATTAAGAACACTGATTTCGAAGGGTGAATCGGAGAACTTTGTCAATGCTCACGTGGAAGCTCCAGCAGAAGGCATACTATACAAACTAAGAGCAAAGCATAGACTTCCTTGGAAACTCAGTTAAGAAAAAACGTTACAACATGAAACCGGTATCTCTATGTAATAAAAGGAACCCAACTAATGCCAACGAACAGAAAATTAAGAAGGCACAAAGTGAATTAACTAAAACATTCCTAAAAGAACAAACAAAATACATTCGATACTTATATATATATATATATATATATATATATATATATATATATATACTAATCTACTATCTACCAGTATTTATGGTTACCAGAAAAAAGAAAAAAACGCCAGGAACAAGAGATAAAAATATCTCGAATCACCGGCCGGGGGAAAAAGAAAAAAATATCATAGGAAAAAAGAAAGAAAAGGCCAACCCCGTCGCACCAGTTGAAAAAAATCAAGAGATATGCAGTCAGTTGGTCAAAAGAAAAAAAAACCCACCGTAAACGCTGCAATGCTACAATTACAAGAGTGCTCAACACGAGTGGAGCCAATTGCAAAGTTAACTTAAATCGCGAATCGGAATTCTCCTACAAAAGTTTCATCTTAATGGATCATGAGGGAGTCTCACACCGACTCCATCCGTTCTAGAATGTTCAGGTTGTATACGGCATTGCAGGACACAAATAGTTTGTCGTTGAATTTCATTGTTTCCTATACGTTTGATGTTATTTCTTCAAGACCGGCATCTCTCCTGTTTTCAATTTTTGTTAGTACTACGTTGAGTTCCGCTTGCGCAAACTCTCCTATATTGATATCATGTTGATTATTAAGGGTCGGTATGAGACTCCCTGATGATCGGCCAGGACTATAAATACGCAGAGTTCATCTCTGCAGATGGGTAAGACCCCACAAACGAGTGCTTTGGACTTGACACTAAACCCTCTGATGGTGAGGTTTCAGTCCGGGAAATTCATGGAATATAGGGTAAACCCCGTGGAAATCACTCCCAGGTCCACGCAGGGTGGTAGTAACTATTAGGGTCCTGCCTATGGTTCAAATAAAACTGTTTACGCATTTACAATACTTGAGACTATTCAAATATGTACAAACCTATAATTTATTTTAATTTGCATTATCAGTATTTGATACCCATACTTGAAAACGTTTGACTGTGTGTAAATAGATTTATTACAGTCGGCAATAAAAACTGAAAAAGGGGTACTCTCATCATATTTATTAACGAAATATTTTACTTTACAGATATATATCACAACTTGAATATATATATATATATATATATATATATATGTGTGTGTGTGTGTGTGTGTGTGTGTGTGTTTGTGTGTGTGTGAATGTCAATGCTGTTTAGTCAATGACGTGTGTTCCTTTTCAACATAAAGAATTTCTAAACCTTCTGTCAATTAGAATCCTGGAAGTAATTATATAAGTCTATCCTTCTGATTCGGAGTTCCTTCTGAATTTAAAGGAGCAAGTGCTTCGAGTTTCCACCAGACTCCAAACTTTGCTAATTATGAAGCTCTAAGGCATTCGCTTCTTTTAAAGATATAATATAGATGTTTCCAATCGATGTATGGCTTGGCAATAAATGAATTATACTCTCCAAGTTTGTTGGTGTCATCTTGCCAATTCATACAACGATTATTGGTGATTTTCCAAACCTCAAAACGACGTCATATTCAACAGTCTCACAGGAAAAATATTTTGATTCTTGTGACATTGAAAGTTGCATCGTATGTAATATTTTGCTGATCTATTACTTTGAGTAATAAAACATTTCCGTAATAATAAAATACAATTTATTTGTGAATAAGTTAAAAAGGAATTAATTTCAATCAATTGTACATTTGCCTCTATTTTGATTCGTATCTTGTTATTTATTCGGTAGCTAGTTTGTTCATATAAAGTAAAGTTTATCTATTTCGATCCAAAGAAGTCTTTCACAAACTTTTTCGCTTGACCTTCTTGAGAAAACTTTTGTTATTCAGAGCATTTTATTGAGAACGAAAAAGATCGGAATAATTTGGTGTGAAGCCTGATGAATAGGGTGGATAGAGGAAAGACCAGCCAAAATCCAATATTTCTTCATTGGGATTCTTGCTGAAGGCAGACTTGCGTTATCATAGAGAAAACAATGTTTGTTGTCTTGACTATTTTCATGTATAGGTGGTACCTGATGAGAGAATAAGTATGCATTCAGTGTCTTATATTGGTTTGAAAATGTAAAAAAAAAAAACGTAATACCACCGTGATCCCACGATATTCCCAGCATAACCTTTCAGCTAAGAAGTTTCTCCTTTCAGTAGTCTGCAGTGGTTCATGCCTTTTGCATTGTATATGGTAATAAAAGAACCAGCTTTCGTAAGTATATTCTTAAAAAACGGATCATTCCTCTGCTTTGTAAGAAGACTTTTTGCAATAAATATGTGATCTCTCTTATTCTACTCTCAAAGAGTTTGAGGGAGCCAACTGCTCAGATTGCTCACTTTTTCTGTACTTAACAAGAGGCAGAAAATTTTTGATTGGGATGTGTAACGGTCAAGTGCTAATCATCGAGTACTTTTAAGCAGATGGCATTCCATCAGTTGTCTTAAAACATCTGGATCGATGTCTGATGAGCATTCCGATCTCGGTTCATTTCTTAATGACCAATCGTCTGAAAGACTTCGAAAACTAGACGTTAACTTTGCAGTCAGTAATGGCCCCTTTGCCATAAGCAATAAAGCATTTATCTGTTTCGAAAACGTTTTTCTTCCACTTAATTTTCCACAATATCACATATTGAATATGAACTTTGTTATTTTATTTTAGAGTCATGATATAATTGATTAAATCTTTTTCACAACTGGTAATAAATGACTGATAAAGGAACCATATGATCATATATTTCCAGTTGCGTTAAAAAACAATGAAAGTTTGAAATGTGTTGTGGCAACTTGCTTTTAAATGAAAGGAAATTATCTATGATTCCAACCAACTATTTTATCAGTTCTTCGTTGTTCAAATCACATTGATAAATGTTTTAATTTGTTGTTGTTATTGCTGTTGTTGTTTTAACGAAAACAGGAATAACGACAAAATAGCCCACCGGAATAAAAAAAAATATGTTCTCAAAGTGTTCGCTTTTCTAATTTAGACGAATGCAAGATGAACCTAATTAATCGCAAGGAAATGTTGGTAGAAAAAGAAAATGTAATCATTATTAAAAGATGCCGTTATGGATTAAAAAATAATGTCTTTTATAGAAAAGGGGGCATCATTTTATAAATACAAAATATCCTTGATCTTTTCACTGGTAATAAATAGAGTAAAGGTATTAGTTAATTCCACCTCTCTCTCTCTCTCTCTCTCTCTCTCTCTCTCCAAAGTCTGCGTCTTCTCTTTTCTCACTCTGTATAAGCATTTACGCTTTGGTTTTTCCACTTCCCTACGTCACTTTATATTCATACTCTATTTTCCAACTTATTCTCAAGCCTCTTCATTCTTTCTATCCTTGCTTTCTTTCTTTATCTATTCTTTTTTTTTTATTTTTTTTTTTTACTCAATAGAGTTGAACGAACTTCAGTCAACTAATGCTTCTTCGTATTCGATTTGAGCCAACTTCTCGATCCACGTAGAGGTTATCTAATGTAAAACCGAAATTCTAAATTGAAATGTTTACGCGACTGTCAACACCAAATGAAATTTGAGCTCATGCCTTTCACTCAGAATTGGTGGTGATTGAAGTTTGAATCACTATCTTTTAACCAATTCCACCAAACTGAGCACCATATTGGGGTGGATGTTGGGAGAATTTGTGGAATAACTCATGATATAACAGTATTTTATTATGATGATCTATTAAAACACACACACACACACACACACACACACACACACACATATATATATATATATATATATATATATATATATATATATATATATAGGTGATAGGTGATAGTCTTTTTTTTTCATAATGTAAATGATATAATTATTTTTTCTGAATCCAAATTTTTGTATTTTCAACATTTAATGTTAACGTTAAAAAAAAAGGTTAAGTCTATAGCAACTAAACTGTTTTTCAGATAAATCAAATATTGAACAAAATGTATTCTGTGTAAGGGAATATAAAAAAGAAGGTTGAAATATATTACGAAAAGAATAACAGGAATATTCCTAAGAACTAATGAATCACTAGATCATGAGAATTTCTATCATGACTATATTATTGGATTCATTTCGGAGAAAAATAAAATCGAGATAAATTAAAAGAGGAAGTTATAGAAGAACTACTTCAGCTCAAAAATCTGCAAGGATCTATATAAAATATTTGGTACGATTTGAGGAGGAAACTTGAAACTTCAGTGATTAAGAATTGATGTGTGATGTAAAAATTTAAATTTCAGAAAGAGTTATAATTATATTTCATCATCATCATCATCATGTCATGCCGCCAGCACGGATATCCCTGACCCTCTCTCGCCTCCCTATCGTTCATCGCCTCTGGCTGGTCTTCAGGGCTACATTCCGTATCATCACATAGCTGCTGTATGTATGTTCTAGCTGGTCATCCTGGTTTTGCTCGGCCATATGTGGTGTTCCATAGGAGTATATCACTTATGAGCTCTTCCCTGCTTCTCCAACAGTGCCCTGCATGTCTGGTTCGTCTAACTTGGATAGTTCTCGTGATGGGAAGTAGGTGGCCGTATAGTTGGTGCTTTTTGGGGTGTTGCCTCCAGGACTTGTTCAATATTGCTTGCAGCATTCTTGCGTAATTGCCGTCGAGCTTTTTCTCCAGCCCTATTGTTAGCGTCCAAGTAGTGCTTCCATATTGCAATATCGACACGTTTCATTTTATCGGTCAGGTCTGACTTCCATATGATCGAAAGCTTATCGATAGCTGTCCATGCCTTCGTTAGCCGGGTGTCGACGTCTTTTTCGTTTGATGAGACACTGCTTCCTGGGTAGGTGAACTTGAACTTGTCTACCAGTTTCAGAGAAAATAATTATATTTAAGAAGTTTATATATATTTCTATTGAACGCTTGGAAAGTTTCTAAAGAAATAAACCAAAATTTGAACGAACTGTATATGCGAGGAAGGTCTTAGACCATTTTGTCATCAACATTTTTCAAACATCTTGGAACTTCGGAAAATGCTCCAGTTGTGTAAAATGTATTGGTTATACATCATATCAACACGTTTTGGAGCATTTGCTACTAAGGTAAGAATTTTTGTATTTACAAGCAATCATCTGTGTCATTCAATAAATAAAGGTTGTCTTTTTAAACAAAATATATCTATAAATTTAAATTCTACATTCTTTGGAATTTTTTTTATTGGTTAATGAGTAGAGAGTTGGCTAATGGTCCGGGAGACCTGGGTTCAATCCCAGGCTGAGTCATACCAAAGACTCAGAAAATGGTACTTGATGCCACCTTGCTTAACACTCAGCATTATAAGGTAAGGATCAAGAATAAAGTGGGGCAATCCAGGGAATGTAGTAGCGCCCTCCCCTACACCTCGGTGTTGTAGCTATTCAAAATGTAGCCTTCAGGTCACCCTCGACTGAGGTCGCCAACTTTACTTAAATTGATAGCAAAAAAATCGCTCAAAAATATTTGTTTAGTGCCTATTCAAACCGTTTGTTTTCAAGGATTGAACAGAAGTCTGTCGTTAAATTTTTCGATGCTGAGAAGTTAAAACCATATGAAATTTACAGAAGAATATGTGATGTTTACAGAAAAAACATGTTCTGATAAAAAAAAAATGTTTCCAAATGATTTAACAATACTACGAGCTTGATTCGTAAAAACAGTCCATGCGGTGAAAACACACTCTCTTTGGTGTAGAAATATTTAGGGCCGAAGCAGTCAGTAAAGAAGATCATGCTAACAGTTTTCTCGGATATGAAAGAAGCCATCACGATTTATTTCATACAAATGTAAAAAGTGGTTTCTATCAAGATGGATTCGATTCTTTCCCTGATCTCCAATTCTTCCAGTCTTGTTTCCTTGGTTTTGGCGACCAATCCAAGAATATCATCTACAAAGGAAATCACCGGCACTTTCTTGTTCTAAACCCTTTTCTGCTTCCTTGCAAGATTCAAATATTCTTCTGTCTATTCGTTTCATCTCTAGTCTATGGATGCCAGGATCATAAGAATTTACTTGTCGACAAGTTGGGTTTTTTTTTGTTTTATGTATTTTTTCCATGTTAGGTCTGTTTTTTTTTGGGGGGGGTGAAAGTTCTTTTTAAATCTCAACGTCGGAGATTATTATTATTATTATCATTATTATTATTATTATTCATTAGAGTTCTTCACATCAGCGTAAGCCGATGGTCTCTCACTGGAGATTGAGTGACAGCAAGTCTCCGAAGACTCTTCGCAGTATTCTGGCAGTTTTCAATAATGCTGTTGTTTGGGTGGACTCCACTCAGCCACCAACTTCTAAATCCTCCAGGCCCATTAATAATCCTTTAGTTACCGTGCCAAAAGCACCAATCAAATTGGTATAATTATCACCCTTATGTTTCATAGTTTTTTTTTAATTCTCTAGCAAGGTCGAGGTACTTATCTCTCTTTTCACATTCTTTCAGTTTTATTCTGTGGTCAGCCGGGACAGCAAAGTCAAAAATTTTGCGGATTTTCTTTTCTTTCTTTTTTCTTTTTTGTTGATTATTATAAGGTCTGGTCTTCTGGCCGAGATTAGGTGATCTATTTGTTTATTAAAGTCCCATAGGAGTCTGTGTGTGTCATTTTCTATGACAGGTGCTCAGTTGTGCATTTACCATTTGTTGGCGTCGTCAAATTTAAACTTCCTGCACATTTCCCAGTGGATCACCTTGCCACTTAGTCGGGTCTAGCCTTGTACTCCTTCTGTGCCAATTTGCAACATTTACTTATTATGTGATTGATGGTTTTATCTTTGTCACCGCATAGTGTACATTTGCTATTTTGTTGCGTCTTATCTATCCTCGCCTTGATATGATTGGTTCTTATGGGGCTGTTTTGTGCTGCCATTTGGAGAGATTCTGTTTCTCTCTTAAAGTTTCCTTTTCTTAGCTAGGTTCAGGTTTTTTCGTGTGAGATGTTGTTTATTATTCGTTTAAAACGCCCACAAGTTTGTTTTCCTTCACATTTTTGTTTCCTAGATTTTGTTCTGTTATCTATCGTGCTGTCAGTCTTGTTTCTGATGGCCTTAATCAGTCCTCGTTCGTGTTTTTTTATGTAGTCTTGGAGTCGTTGTATGGATGTGTCAACGTTGTCTTCGATGCTGGCAAGTCTTCTTCCTCCCTCTTTTCTTGGTACATATAGTCTGTCTCCGTCGTCTCTGGGATGTAATGCCTTGTGCCTGGTCAGTAGTTTTTTTAGTGCTTTGGCCCATTTGTCTAAGTTCATCTCTGGTCCACTTGATAAAGGGTTCCGAGCATCTAACGAGGGATACAACCCAAGTATTTATTCCTTTGATAGGGTTTCTCCCAGAGTACTTTGTCTCGAGTAGTTTAGTAGTTCTCCTGAGATATTGTTTCTGAATTTTGTTTTTCATTTGATGGTGTCAGCCTTGTTTGATGGTGTCAGCCTCCAAGCTTCCTAAGTATTCGTTCTCTGCGAGCGTTCTGATCTTGTCTTTATTTGGTAGTTCTATTCCGTCAATTAGATGCCATTTGCCACTTTTCATGAGGAGCAGATTGCATTTTTCAATGCCAAATTCCATGCCTATATCTTGACTGTATATTCTAACTGTGTGTATTAGGCATTCACACCGTCGTTAGTTGATGGTTTCTCTCTGGAATTTGAGTGACAGCAAGTTTACTCAAGATTCCAGGACTCTTCTCAGTATTCTGGCTGATCTTAATGCTGTTGTCTGAATGGTCCCCCCTTGTCCTCTTATTTCCAAGTCTCTCAGTCAATCCTTTAGGGATCGTGTCAAGTGCACCAACAACAACTACTATCATCGTCACTGTTGTGTTCTATTGTTGCTTTTTAGCTCTCTGACGAGGTCTAGTTACTTATTTCTCTTTCTCCTTTTTTTTTTTTAAACTCTGTCGTCTACCTGGATGGCAAAGTCCTCTACTTAGCAGGTACTATTTTTTTTGTATACTATCACTTGGTCTGGACGTCTGGCCGAGATTAGGTAATCTGTTTGTATCGCGAAATCCCCGTGATATTTGTGCGTCTAATTATTGTATTCTAATTCTTCCTCTTCTTTGAATATCAGTTTTTTCTTCTAACGTTATCTGTGCTTTTCATTTCATTTTTTTTTTGTGATCCTATATATATATATATTCTTTTATTGGCTTCATAGGTTCCTCGTATAATTATTTCATTCAATTTCGTTGCATCTTCCACTCTTTATTTTCTTCCTCTTCTTCTTCATTTTAAAGTCTCAAATCAATCACTTGTTGACTCTTCCTCATATTCCGTAATTTTTCATATGATACTTTTAACATCACTTTTTGCTTTCTTAACCTGACCGATAAAATGAAACGCAGTTTCTTCCAGGTAGCGGTCGTATCGATACTGCTATATGGATGCACTACTTGGACGCTAACTAAACAGCAATTACATAAGAATGCTGCGAGCAATGTTGAACGTGTGCTGGCGGCAACACCCCACAAGGCACCAACTATACGGCCAACTGCCTCCCGTCACGAAAACTCTACAAGTTAGACGAACCAGACACGCAGGACACTGCTGGAGAAGAAAGGACGAACTCATCAGTGATGTACTCCTATGGATCCCCGCATATGGCCAAGCAAAAGCAGGACGAGCAGCTCGAACATAAATACAGCAGCTCTGTGAGGATACGAAATGTAGCCCTGAAGACCTGCCAGAAGCGATGAATGATAGGGAGAAGTGGTGAGAGAGGGTCGGGGATATCCGTGCTGGCGGCATGACATGATGATGATGATGAAGATTTTATCTAATCAGAATAAATTCTTCTGTTTGGGTTTCTTTGATTTTGGAGATACTTGCGTTAATTCATTAAGTACCTTCTTCTTCTTCTTCTTCTTCTTCTTCTTCTTCTTCTTCTTCTTCTTCTTCTTCTTCATCATAACTTCCACTTTATCTCCTATTTCTCAGTTTTCCAACATCTTCCTTAATTTTTTCTCCTCCCGCGCCCTATTTTTCTCCTCCCCCACCCTATTTTTTCTTCTCCCCCGCCTTAATTTTTTCTTCTCCTCCTCCTTGATTTTGACATATTTTTTTCTTTTCAAACTATTGCTCCCTTCCTTCACTTTTACTCTCATTTACTTTTCTCTTTTCTCATTCATTTCTGACTCGAACCACGTTCATTCTTCTTCACCACTAAATCTCACTCTACTTGCTTCTTCTTCCTCTCCTTGTACCATTTCATTTGATGAACTTCCACAATGACCAACCCCAAGTTCACCTCCCTTTCGACGTTCTATTTCTTATTCATTGTTTCTCCTCCTATTAAAAAAATTCCGGCTTTCTCATTTTCTTTCTTGTTTCTTGATCTTTTCAACAAAAATCTGTCATTCATCCCGCGTGATTTCATCGAAAGCAACATTTTCACACACACACACATAGACACACACACATCTTTTCCTCAACCTTTTCTCCCTCTCTCTCTCTCTCTCTCTCTCTCTCTCTCTCTCTCTCTCTCTCTCTCTGAACCAGCTTTTGTTATTTGTGAAGATTTATTTTATCATTTTGCTTTTCCAATTCACCAAGCACAAAACATAATAATGAACTCGCTTATAATGTGATCTAATTAAGTCGTACTTAACAACAAAGAACACGGCGCGAAATTGACGGTAAATAATTAATGACTATTGTTTGAATAGGGCAAATGAATCAATCTTGTGTCGTTAATAGCGTCGCTCAAAAGAAATTTAATCAAGAAAATATCTTTGATTATCAAGAATTTTCATGTAAGCTGCTTTAACAACATTTACTAACAGGCGAAACTTTGTCAAATTGAAAGTTAAAATAGGAGAAACAACAGCAATATGTATAAAATATTAATGAGATTAATAAAGAGACGTGTTGCCATGATTATTATTTTTTCTCTGCAGGCTCAGATACATTGTTTATCAGGATTTTAGTTGATAAAGTGCAAAATATTTAATCTATATGCAAGTACCGTTTGGATATTAATGATTTAGAACCCCTTAATGGTTTTAGCTTGATTCTTACGAAGCAACCCTGATACTTAGCTTTGGATCGTACAAAAATAATGTTCAAAATGACTTCCTTGAGTTCAAGTCTGAATTCTGTGAAGCTATTTCAGATCTATTTAACTTAATATTCAGTATTTATAGTTATTTCAATTTCGTCATTGATTATATTTCAGATGAACGATGAACACCGTACGAAATGTTCCCTTTTGGTTTCTTAGGTTCTGTGAATCAATATTTTGTTTAGTTTCAAAGCCTCATTCCTCACTTCTTCGTTCTCTTCTCGGTTTTTTCGGGCGCTGCCTGGCATTTGTATCGGAAGGGTGGAATAAATGACAAGCAGAGATTCATATTGCACTAGACCTTCGGGTCGAGTGAATCTGTGATTAGCAAGGGCCAGGTTTCATGCCGGAAGACTTAGCAAAGGCTAGCATAGTTCACATTGCACTGTAAACCTATGACTCAGCGGCGCATGATTCTCGACTCTTGCCCGAGCTCTCCGCCCCGAACATACCCATTATAAAAAAGATCTTGTGTCAAATCCAGCCTGGTGACCCCTCACTTCTTACACCCCTGCCTATTTTGCTTTTTTTTTTCATTACAAATTCCTTCATATATATTTACCAACCCCTCAGCTCGGGCAGGATATGACACAAGGTCAATTTTTAAGCGGAGTTTAACAGGTTTGAATTCAGTTTTCCTTCTCCTAGACTAGTTGCCTCACCAAGGCTGAAGAACCTAGTCTGTCCTACTATTTACCCATAGCTGGAGGGAGAATAATAGGATTCATACCTTTACCAAGTGTATTAGTTCTAGGTGAAATGCAATTAGTCTCGTCCAGGATTTGAACTCGTGTCGCCGTGTCCAGAGTGGACTGAATATTCATTGGTTGAAAAGTTCATGAAAGGAAATCATATCTGCGGTTTATGATTTTTTAAGGAATGAAAAACCAATTTCATTAGATTATATTGGTTGGTTACATTCTATTAGATTTTCATTTCTCTTCCAAATATTTTCGATTTTAGGCGGAGTAAAGCTGGTTTGATTTAAAAGTTTTCCTTCTTCTAGATCGGCTAACTCATCCTACTATTCGCATATTGCTGGCGGAAGAAGAGATTGAATCTAATTTTTACAACTTGAATTAGTACAAAGCGACACGCAAACAGCCTCGTTTCGAATTTTCTAATTTATTCAAATATCAAAGGATCACATTTTAGGTGTCTTGTTGTGAAGTATTAAATCACAAGCAACGGTACTTTCAATAGATAAGTTCAAATGATCCGCATAAGTCTATTTTTCCAAACCAAAGATATCAGAATTTTATTATTCCAAGTGGAATATTGTGCTTATTTATAAATGAACACTACTGCATTCAATATGTCTCGTCTAAAATATGAATATATAATTCTCCCAAGTAATTAATATCTCTTATGCATATTCATACAATATATTTATATATATATATGCAGAAATCTATCAGCGACATGTGTACACACACACGCATATATATATATATATATATATATATTGTCATTCACAGACAGAGTGTTTCGTTCTATCAGAACTCTTCATAGTGGCTAGACACATAGGACGCTCGTAGCCAGGGATCGAAACCCATCCAACTTTACGTTAGACTAAGTCTCTGACCACTCGGCCAACAAGCGTACCACGTTGGCTAAGGGAATTTGTAAAGGTATTTATGTAGCAACAGAAGCAGCAGCAGTAGCAGCAGCAGTAGCAGCAGCAGCAGCAGCGTCCGTTTCTTTACATTTTTATACCCTATCGACTACCAGAGCAGAGTGTTCAATTTCGAAGAGCTTTGCATTATGCGAGCGGCGGCCGAAAATTCCATGGGGTAGCGTATGTATGTATATATATATATATATATATATATATATATATATATATGTGTGTGTGTATATATATATATATATATATATATATATGTGTGTGTGTGTGTGTGTGTGTGTGTGTGTGTGTGTGTGTGCATATACATATATAATTTCTACAGAGTTCAAACGTTATAGACTTTAGTAACCAATAACTCCTAAACAATAAGATTTGTTTTTAAGATCTATGCTTCACCCAGATTTTAAATTTATCATACATCTCTCACCATTGTATTAGTTTCGTCTGCAAGCAAATTTTTAAAAAATCTCTTTTAGTTTTTCTAGTTTTATAAAAAAAATGTTAGTGCGTCGCGACAAAAATGTTCACTAATGGTTTTTCTTTCAGGGTGAGTCTTCGTACTATTTGAACAACTGTTGCATGTTTTGAATGTATATTGTTTCACAAGAAATAGTAAAATTATAATTAAATTAAAGTGACCACTATCAACTAATGGAACTCACACTCAGAGAGATAGCTAAGTAGAAATGCTGGTAAAGATATCGTAACAGATTAAAAGAATTACCATCTGTAGTCCATTTGCAAGACAATATTAATCTTATCTGGCCCAGTCAGCTGGGGTTGCAGATGACACCAAATGTATCTCTGCAGAGGAGTAAGACTTCTAAAACGAGTATCCTCGATATGACGCTAAACAATCTGATAGTGATGCTCCAATAATCCTGGAGCTTTGCAGAAGGATGAGTACTCCTTTATTGCTGTCGCTTCCAAGTCCACCCTGGCATGGAGTGGAAGCACCTCAGAGGGTCCTCTTTATGGGCCAAGTAGAACTATTTGTCATTTAAACTGTGTACTCACGTTAAAATGAACTGTTTGAAATAATCTGTTTATACGTATAAAATGGATTTGGCATTAAATAACCTACAGTCGTTGATATGTCATAAAACCAAACCAAACCAAACCTTAATCTTATCTATGTTTGTCTGTTTGTATTTCAACTATTTGTCACAAATGAATGAATAGAACAAACTCATGACTATTTGTTACCGAATACTAAATTTGAATCGGCATTTTCAATAGAAATTATTGTTTAAGTCTTAAAGCTTATTAGTTCGAAAAAACGTACATTTATAACACGTATATCTCTATTACATATCATCAGCGAAGTTTCAAGTGGCCGAACAGTTGTTGGCACGAGGAGTAAAGTTGATTAGCCGAGTTCAAACTCATGTTGGAACAGCTTGCATTCTATTTGAATTTATATCTTCCTCTACCCACGAATAGTAATATAGTTTATTCTTTTAAAAAGCAATCCATTTTTCACTTAGGATCAAGTCAATTCTAAACCACCAAAGTTAAACAGCGATGACCCAGCTTAGTACTTACGGGGGTTACCTAGTAATAAAGGAACAACAGGCAGTGTACATAATCCGAGACTGGTATGTAGATAAAGAACAGCTTTGTAAATAACAGTATCCAATTCTTCTTGGGTTTAGAAAAAGAGAACAGTTCAGAGCTCGCTTTATGCCACTTGTTTTATGTGACTTTGTACAAAAAGTTGTATATTAATCCTATATGAAATATGATTCGCTAAATAATCACCATTATTCCTGGGAAATGCCAACAAGGGATTGAAATGGGAAGGGACTTCAAACAATGTATGAATATCCATCAGAATATCACACCCAATTTCTCAATATCAATAGGTTATCTTTGTATCGAAATAGGCAATACGATACCTCATCTCCAGCAGATTTTAGAGTTCTGGAAGTCATTGGAAAACTCGTTTTAAAGAACTACTCTATACTTAAAAAGTGAGAATTATACTTTTTGTAACGAATATTTTGGGCCGTCCCAAATAAAGCACATTATTATTATTATTATTATTATTATTATTATTATTATTATTATTCTCTTTTGAAAATTTTTTCCACCAGTTCTAGCTGATGGTTTCTCACCGGAATTTGAGTGAGAGCAAGTCTCCTCAATTCTCCAGGACTCTTCTCTGAATTCTAGCCAATCTCAAAAATGAGGTAATTTCGATGGTTTCCTCTCCTCCTCTTATTTCCAAGTCCTCCAGTCCCAGTACAAGTCATTTAGTGACTGTACCGAACGCACAAATCTCAACAGGAGTTACTGTCACTCTCACGTTCCATATTATTTTTATCATAATTATTTTTTAGGGTTTTTCACACCAACGTTTGCTCATGATTAATCACTGAAGTTTGATTGACAGCAAGTCTTCTCACGTCTCCAGGACTTTTCTCATTATTCTTAAGAATATTGTAATTTAGACAGTCTCCATTTGTCCTCTTATTTTCAAGTTCTCCAGGCCCTTAACCTCTCCAATGGGGATTGTTCCGAGCCCATCAATTATAAGTACTATCAACTTCACCTTCATGTTCCATAGTTTTTGATTCTCTATCAAGGTCCATGTATTTTTCTCTCTTTTTCGCTTTCGGTCAGTTTTACCCATTGGTCTGCCGTAACATCAAAGCCTACTATTTGGCAGGTTCTCTTTTTATTTATAGTTAATTTTTGTTGTGGTTGTTGTTGACTATCTCTCGCTCTGGTCATATGGCCGAGGTAAAGGGATCCGTTTGTATCTCAAGATCATAGATAAGTTCGTGAGTCTCATTTTCCAGGATTGATTCCGGGATCTGCTTATACTACTTGTTTGTATTGTCAAATTTTTTGTACATTTCTCAACGGATTACCTTTCCCAAACAGTGGTAACTAGACTTATATTCTTTTTGCGCTAATTCAAGGCTTCACTTATTTTATGATTGATCGTTTCATCTCCATCACCTCATAACCTACTTTTACTATTTTGTTGTGTCTCATCTATGTTTGCTTGCCCAGTCGGCTGGGCCAGTAGAATACACCGGCGGCTGCTTCTCTGTAAGATCCAGCCGCATCGAGTGTCCTGAATATGACACAAAACAATTTGATGGTGAGTTTCGACTAATGCTAGAGCTTTGGGGAACGCGGAGTACCCTTCATTACCATCGCTCGCATGTCCACTCTGCCCCAGATTGGTAACTTCTGATAGGATCCAATCTATGGGTCAAATAGAACTAAACTGTGTTCTTATGCTAAACTGCATTACTTGACATAGGATTGTTTTGACGTTTAAACTACGTACTTTTGCTGATCTAAATTGTTTGAAATAGAACTGTTTTGACATTAAAACTGTGTACATATGCTAAAATGAATTGTTTGAAATGGAACTGTTTGTATGTTAAAATGAATTGTTTTAAATAGAACCTTTTTAGACATTGAAACTGTACTTAAGCAAAACTGAATTGTTTAAAATAGTATTGTTTGACAAAACTGAATAACTTGAAAAAGAAATGTTTTTGACAAGTATACGGTGTACTTAAGTTAAACTGAATACTTTGAAATTGAACTGTTCATTTGTTTGAAAATGGATTTGGCATTAAATAACCTACAAATGTTAATATGCCATAAAACCAAACAAACGATCAATCTATTTTTGCTTTAACATACTTGTGCTGCTATTAGAAGAGATTTGGTTTTTCTCCTGAAGTTTCCCTTTCTTAAACCTGCCCATGTCTTCTCGTTCGAGATCTCAATTGTTTGTCGCTTGAAATGTCCATGTAACAGCTTTTCTATCCATTTTTTTATGTTATTTGTGCTGCTTCTGGGGTAACATAGCCATACATGAATATGTGAAATGTTAATAGAATGTTCATAACTCATAGATAACATAGGAATCCAGAAACACGAAAAACACTTACGACTTCTTAGTTCAGGCACGAAACTTTTTATTACCTTTGAGTTAAAAGGTTTTTCGATATAAGGAGAGAATACACAATCTTTCTATGCTGACTTTTCCATCTCCACCCCCCCAGGATCAGGTGCGCTCGGCGAGCTCCAAAAGTCAACAAACTTCTTCGGACGCTAAAACTCCACTCACTGACTTTTTTTCAAATCCCCAAAATCCTCCACGCACGTTTCCGGCATATGACGTCATTTACATCCTGCAGTCACATTTTCTATCTGGGGTTTCGATTGTGACATCTCTGAATGACATGTCCTTCCGCGCGTGCGTGAACACCTGCGCTCATGTTTGCACCAAACTAACCCATGCGCAAAGCGAAAGGTTCTCAGTCTAACTAAACCGAAAGGCAGGATATATAAAACGAAATCCCTCGGGCATTATATTACACTGGTCACCCCGATTAGTCTTTCTTTACTATTTCTTATGTAGTCTTTGAATAGTCGTATCGATGCATCGAGATTATTTTAAATACTAGCGAATCCTCATCCTCTTTTCTTTTCTTGAGTCATATAGTGTGTCTATGTCATGGTAATTATGCATCATCATGAGTTTTGTTGTTCTCTGGATCATTTGTGGAAGTTCTTCCCTCATTCACGTTAAGAATGATCCCGAGTATCTTACGAGAGGGACATTTCAGGTGTTTATCTCTTTCATTGCATTTCTGTGATATTATTTGGTTTCGAGTAGTTTCCTCTATCTGAGATATACTTTTTAATTTTTTTCTTTCATCTCTGCTTTTTTGATGGTGTCTACTTCCAATATACCCAAGTACTTGTAAGTTTCCTTTTCTCATCATCATCTTGTCATGCCACCAGCACTGACACTCTCTTGTCACTTCTCCCTATTGTTCATCGCCTCTGGCTGGTCTTCAGGGCTACATCCCGTATCCTCAAAGAGCTGCTGTATGTAGGTTCCAGCTGGTCCCAGACCTTAAAATAATCAAGAAAAAAAAAAGAGAATTAAAAATTGAAATAAGAGAATAAAACTGACAGAATATGAAAAGAAGGATAAATACCTCGACCATGCTAGTGAATAAAAAAGCTGTGGAACATGAAAGTGGCGATTGTACCAATTGTGATTAGTATTTTGGTACAGTAACTGAAGGATTATTAAAGAGCCTGGAGGACTTGAAAATTTGCGGACGAGTAGAGGCTATCCAAATGACAGCATTATTGAGAACGACCACAATACCAAGGAGAGTACTGGAGAGTTGAGGAGACTCAATGTCACTCAAACTCCAGTGAAAGACCATCATGTGGTTCTGATGTGAAAAACTCTAAAGGAGTATATAGAGTTGAATCAACATCAGGAGGAAAAAGCTTGGCTGACACAAAGATCCAAAGAGGGATTTTCCAAGGAGATGCACTCTCACCCCTACTATTTATAATTGCATTGATGCCACTAAACCACATACTCAGAAAATACACAGCCGGATACAAACTTAGTAGATCGCAAGAAAGGATCAACCACCTAATGTACACGGATGACATATAACTATTTGCAAAAAATGAAAAAGAACTGGAAACCCTAATAAACACCGTTAGAATATACAGTCAAGACTTAAGCATGGAATTTGGCATTGAAAAATGCGCTCTGCTCGTCATGAAAAGTGGCAAACGACATCTAACTGACGGAATAGAACTACCAAATCAAGACAAAATCAGAACGCTCGCAGAAAACGAGACCTACAAATACTTAGGAATCTTGGAGGCTGACACCATCAAACAAGTGCAAATGAAAAACAAAATTCAAAAACAATATCTAAGGAGAACTACAAAACTCGAGACAAAGCTCTCTTGCAGATATCTTATCAAAGGAATAATTTTTTTGGCTGTACCACTGGTTAGATATTCAGGCCCGTTTCTCAAGTTGACCAGAGATAAACTTAGACCAATGGACCACAGCACTTGAAAACTAATGACCATGCACAAAGCATTACATCCCAGAGACGGCGTTTACAAACTATAAGTAGCAAGAAAAGAGGGAGGGAGAGGACTTGCCAGCATCGAAGACAGCGTTGACACATCCATACAACGACTCCAAGACTACATAGAAAAACACGAAAGGGGACTGATTAAGGCCATCAGAAACAATACTGAAAACACGATAGATAACTGAATGACAATAACTAGGAAACAAAAATGAGAAGGAAAACAACTCTCTGGACATTTTAAACGAATAATAAACAACATCTCACAAGACAAAACCTGGACCTAGCTAAGAAAAGGAACATTTTTGAGAGAAACAGAATCTCTCCTAATGGCAGCACAAAGCAGCGCCATAAGAACCAATCATATCAAGGCGATAATAGAGAATACGCAACAAAATAGCAAATGTAGACTATGCGGTGACAGAGATGAAACCATCAATCGCATAATAAGCGAATGCAGAAAATTGACAAAGAAGGAGTACAAGGCTAGACACGGCTGGGTGGGCAAGGTGATCCACTAGGAAATGTGCAAGAAATTTAAATTTGACCATGCCAACAAATGGTATATGCACAACCCAGCCCCTATCCAAGAAAATGACACACACAAACTCCTATGGGACTTTGACGTACAAACGGATCCCCTAATCTCAGCCAGAAGACCAGATCTTATAATAATCAACAAAAAAAAAAAGAAAACCTGCAAAATTGTCTACTTTGCTGTCCCGGCTAACCGCAGAATATAACTGAAAGTATTGAAAAAACTATGGAACTATGTTAGAGAATTGAAAAAACTATGGAACATGAAGGTGACAATTATACCAATTGTGATTGGTGCTTTTGGCACGGTAAATAAAATATTATTAAAGGGCCTGGAGAATTTGGGAGTTGGCGGCCGAGTAGAGGCCATCCAAACAACACCATTAGTGAAAACGACCAGAATACTGAGAAGAATCCTGGATACTTGAGGAGACTTGCTGTCACTCAATCTCCAGTGAAAGACCATCAACTTATGCTGATGTGAAAAACTCTAATAAGTAAATAATAATAATAATAATAATAATAATAATAATAATGTTTCAAAGCTTTAAATAGAATAAACATTTTTATATTCTCAAAGAGACTTTTTTATACTAATACGCAAATTAAAATCTTCACGACGTGGCATTTTACTGTTTTATCAATTGATCCTGAAGAGCTTCCTTGAAAACCTGAACTAACCTTTTAACCAATATGTTATCATTCGAAATACATTTGTATAAGGACTACGTCAACACCACCCAATCGTCTTCCAGCGTACAGATTTTCTTTTAATCTAAAAGTCAACCTTATGAAGATAAATTGTCAGTAAAATTAGAAAAAAATGTCAGTCTGACCTGACTCAGATGCAACAAATAATCTAACATTAGAATATTGTTCTAAATGATTAATATCAAATTATTTTATAGGAATTTCTATACCAAATAATGATCATTTTATTTGAGAATCTATGGGAAATAAAAAGGCACGTTTTTTCGTATAAAATATCCCGTACACAACTTCGTCACCAGGAATTAAATATCATTTTCCTTCTCCGCTACTTGAACAAGGAGCGTCTGCCTCGTATTTTATTTTTTACCAAATGTGAGAGTCCAGTGCTAAAGCTTTCATTCTCATCACGCGCATAAATATTTGTATTTATGATTTTTCTTTCGGTAAAAAATTCGTTTACTTTTTTCCCCAAAGTCTCTTTTTTTGGCTTTTTTGTCCATAATTTTCTTCCGTGAAAAATTTACAAAGAATTCTAAATATTATAGCACAAAGCAATGCAACGAAAATACGAGCAATTTTCCTTGATAATTTTAATTCTAGATCTATTACACAATGGTTTAACGAAATGGGACACTTGAAAAAAGATAGAAAAGAAAAAAATATTTCTTTGAATACACAACCGACTCATAATAATCGTAATGGCAGCAAAACATAAGGCAAAAAATGAAAATGATGAAAGATATAATGTTTTCTTGTTTTTTTTTTCTTTAAAATTGTTAAATATATTAAAAAAATATATTAGTGTCTGCTATAGAGTGAATTAAAAAATATTTCTCCACGACAGCAATTCTAATAAAAAGCCGGCTATTTTCGGTATATCATCATCATCATCATATCGTGCTGGCAGCACGGATATCCCTGACCCTCTCTCGCCACTCCTCCCTATCGTTCATCGCCCTAGGCAGGTCTTCAGGACAACAACCTGTATCCTCACATAGCTGCTGAATGTACGTTCGTGCTGGTCGTCCTGCTTTTGCGCGGCCGTGTGTGGGGATCCATAAGAGTACATCTCTTATGAGTTCATCTCTGCTTCTCCAGCAGTGTCCTGCATGTCTGGTTCGCCTAACTTGAATAGTTTTCGTGATAGGGGGCAGGTGGCCGTACAGTTGGTGTCTTGTGGGGTGTTGCTGCCAGGACTTGTTCAAGATTGCACGCAGCATTCTTGTGTAATTGCCATCTAGTTTCTTCTCCAGCCGTTTTGTTAGCGTCCATGTAGTGCATCCATATAGCAGTATCGATGTGACCGCTGCCTGGAAGAAACTGCGTTTCATTTTATCGGTTAGGTCTGATTTCCATATAGTCGATAGCCTATTGATAGCTGTCCATGCTTTCGTTAACCTCGTTTCGATGTCCTTTTCGGTTGATTCGACGCTGCTTCCTAGGTACGTGAATTTGTCTACTAGTTTAAGAGGGGTTCCTTCTATAGTGGAGATGTCCCCCGTTTGGTTATAGCACATATATTCCGTTTTGTGTGCATTAACATGGAGGCCTATGCTTGCTGCTGCTCGTTCCAAGCTATGCAGAAGTGTTTCGGCTTGGTCAGGTGTGTTTGCCAGTATCGCTGTATATACAGACGTACATATAGCTGAAAATAAATACACCCAATATGTACTTATCCTATGGCATCACCAAGGCAGGATGAGACACAAGTACAACTCGTTAATTTCTGAGATTTTTTCATCTCCTCGACCGGTTGCCAAACCAATGCTAAATAACCGAAGAATAGATGGATTCATGCCTTTCACAAAGTCATTAACGCGTAGTAAAACATAAACAGTCTCTTCCATAATCTGAACCTAGATCACCGATTCCATTCACAGTGATAACTGTTAAGCTGGTTTAACGATCTATCGATTAGAGAAACTGACACATTATTTTCATATCCCAGTCAGTTTGGAGCTCCAGAATACACCGACTGCATCTCTCAAGGGGTAAGACTGCTCCAGCGAGAGTCCTGGATATGTCATTAAACAACTTGATGGTGAGGCTCCGGTAATCTTGGGGCTTTGGAAAATGCGGAGTACTCCTTTATTTCCATCGCTCCCAGGTCTAACCTGGACCGGAGTGGTAGCACCTGATAGGGTCCTATCTCTGGGTCAAATAGAACTGTTTGACATTTAAATGGTGTAATCACGCTCAAGCGAATTGTTTGAAATACAACTGTTTTTAAATTTAATCGTGTGTAAACAGAAAAACTGTACTTAGCTGAACACTTTGAAATAGAACTACTTTTAACACTTAAACTGCGTACTTATACTAAAAGGAATTGTTTGAAGTAGAACTATTTATATAAAAATTAATGTTGCATTAAATAACCTAAAGTGGTTGATATGCCAGAAAACAAAACTAAACTAAAGCAAACATTTTTCTGCGCCTCATTTTAAAAACGTTGGTAAAACCTGAATACAATGCCGTGTAAAGTATTACAGGTAAGATTATGTGTGAGAAAATTCAGGGCAATTGGCTAAGTGTGCCTCCTGAAATCACCCAAAACTACTGACTTTTGTGACCTACGTTAGCTTGCTTTTAAAAATTGGAGGGGCTATTTGAGAGACAGATCTTAAGGAATTTGAATCCGTCTCTTGGTTGAAGAAGATTGATCTTCAGGAACAAGTTCTTTTGTAGTGTTGCATCTGAAGATGACAGTTCAAGAACAGGTTCACTTCCATTATACCGAGACATGTCTGAAGATTAATTATAATCATTTAGATGGCTGGCTTAATTTTAACCATATTTAATGATTAATGATACTGATAATTTAGCGTTAATGATGTACAAAATTGCCTCGTGGGGATTTTTTCCTCTGTAGATGTTTCACTATTTTGTCTAATATCAGAAATGCTGTGTGATCATCTATGTGAATATGAAAATAATTATATTCCCAATAAGTGTCCACACCAATTATTGATAAAATGAAAGTCACACTTGAAACCATGTAATTATCAGTATAAGATTGGAATAATTGAAACTATATAACTGTGTTCTAGTTATTTATCTTAGATAAAAATACATTATATATAATTGAAACTTATTTGCATTAAGAATAGATACTTGAAGCTATAATCCCTCATTAAGATTATTATTAGTTTCTTGAAAAATATAACTGCAAGTAAACAACTGACATTTATTAAACAGAAATATTCACTTGAAAATATAATGGTTAAAATGTTCGCCAATGGTCCAGGAGACTGAGATTCAATCCCAGGTCGAGTCATATTAAATACTACTTGCTTAACAGTCTGCACTATAGGTACGGATCAAGGGTAAGAGGGACAATCCAGGGAAAGGATTAATGCTCTCCCCTACACCTCGGTGTATGTGGTATAGAAAAGTGAGCCTAGCTTATTTACTTATACAATAATTAGTATTTGCAAGGAATACTTGAAGGCATGCATCTATGAAGAAATTGTATTTGATATGAATGTTTGATATCATAACTATTGAGGGAAAATTATTCTTAAGAAAGAAGTACACAAAAAATGTAAATATCAATGTACAATGAACGCAATTCCTTAACATCAAGACATAAAATAACACTAGTCAGGGTGTTATAGCATAAAGATTAATCAATCAAACCAATACATAGAAAATACTCCGAGACACAGAAACACAAACACCTGTAGGAAAATACACAGCACAAAGACATGCAGTATACAAAAACGCAGGGTAGGTATATTCAGAAACATAGAAGCACATACACGGAAACACGTTTAGTACCATTCTCATCGTCGTAAGAAATTGAAATTGAAATCTGAATTCATTTCCAGGACTGGGATGTTTGCGTTTCACTTTGCCCTAAAGTAGAAATTTACTCATTTTTACTGAATTTAGAAAAGTAATCGAACTTCAACCGTCAAAAGAAATCACTATTAGATATTCTTATTAATCATCAACTCTACATTTCTTATATATCAGTCGCTTAAGAGAAAACACCGTAAAAAGTGATGGTTAATCGTCAGTCGTGAAAGAAGCACAAAAAAAAAACACTGTTCGATTTAAGCGTTCAGACCTCTGTGAAATTATTCTCATCGTCAATTTCTGATGCTGTGGGGTTGGGAAAAAGAATAAAGACACAAGAGCCGGGTTGTGTCTTCGTTCAATTTTGAACCAATTCTTGAACTATCTTTGAATCATTCCACGATCCCTTCTCACAAAAACGCTTGTCATCGAACTCCGGCCACCAAGAGAGGTGGCGTATTGATAAATTTCAAATGGTATTGGGTTTCACATTACCCCTCCTGCTCACTTCAGCCTCGTGTTAGTAACCTTGTCAGGTCACCCTACCCCCATTTTAACAATCTATTGCTGTGGAAATCTGAAAGAGGGGGTTAACTGCAGTTTTCCTTCCGCCGGCATATTAGATCCAGCATATCTTGCAACAGTTATCCTACAAGTCACAATGTCGAACTTTCTCAATTCGTCTTTCTTCGGGCTCGAGGCAAGTTTTTTTTATGTTTTATCTCTTTACATCCCGGTATAGTTCCCTTATAATTTTATACTATTATTTACTCGGGAAACAGAACAGATACAAGAAATGCAATGAAATTGTTGGTTAGAGAAAGTTTTCAAAAACGAAACACAATTTTCGCTGGCATAGTCAGCTGTGGCTGTATAATACACCGACTGTATCTCTTCAGTAGGGACCCCGCCATCGAGTGTCCTGATTATGACATTAAAGAATTGGAGGTGCCAGTGGTGTAATGGTTATCGTCGCAGGAATTGGACACGGCCACACGAGTTCAAATCCTGGACTGATTGCATTTCACATAGCACTAATACCCTTGGGAAAGGTATGAATCCTATTATTCTCCCTCCAGCTATGGGTAAATAGTAGGGCAGACTAGGTTCTTCAGCCTTGTTGAGGCAACTAGTCTAGGAGAAGGAAAACTCTGAATTCAAACCTGTTAAACTCCGCTTAAAAAATTGACCTTGTGTCATATCCTGCCCGAGCGGAGGGGTTGGGTAAATATGATGACATTAAAGAATTTGATAGTGAGGCTTCAGTAATTCTTGAGCTGTGGGTAATGTGTAGTACCCCTTCATTACCATCGCTCTGGTCCAGAGAGGTATAACCGGATAGTGTCCTATCTATGGGTCAATAGAACTGTTTGACATTTAAACTGTGTACTTATGCCGAACTGAATTGTTTGAAATATAACTTTTAATCATTTAACAGTGTGTAATTGAGTTGTTAGTGATGCATAGCAATTCTTGAAAGTATTATTTAATTGTGTGGAAACAAAGGATTCATAGAAAATAGAATTATTCATATTAGATAGAAACAAGTGAAACTATTATTTGTGTGAAAAAAATGAGCTCAGGCTCGTTTAAAAATATATTCTACAATATGCGTCAAGAACTTATATATTTAATATATATGTATAAAAAGGATTTGGCATTAACTGCCCACTAATTGGTGATATGCCATAAAACCAAACCAAACCAAACCAAAATAATTTTCTCACATTTCTAATTTTCCCCAGAGATCAGCTAGAATCTTCATGCTAGTCAAAAAATATTTGCAGTGATGACGGGGCTATTCTCAGAAAAATGTGTCTACGTAAAATGCTCGGTTCACCCTGATGAGCCAATTGAGCTGTTCGTCATTTTACTGAAATTAAAATTGCATAAAAAATATTCATATTGTCGTATTCCTTAGAATTTAACAATACTTAAAGAATATATTTGATCTGCCGTGGGGGAGCTTAGATGATACTGACTGTATCCTTTAGAGAGTTGTAAGAATCCCAACTGATAATAAAACGAGGTATGCTTGGTATGATGGGCCTCTACAGTCGGAACCCTAAAGATTATTGAGAACTCTTTTAATGCCAGTAATACCAAATTTATTCAGACCTAGAATGGTATTACTTGTTAATGTATCATAATTTTTTTTAAATAAAATATTCGTATTTGATAGGATCATGTAAAAAATAAATCTAAAGAAACAATAACACAATAAATAGAAATATGAATGTACAATTAAACCAATTCTCTAACCTTGAGGCATAAAATAACCATAGAAAGTTTAACAAGAAGTTAAAATCAATCAATAAGTTTTAAATAAAAAAAAGGTACATTCTTACATCAAGTTTCTACCACAGTTAAAGATAATGGAATGCAGTAATTGTTTATAATCATGAATAATTTCATCTTGCACATCATGAGCAGCCACCGAGTGTTCTAGAAATAAGAAAATATAATAAAAATGTGGGAAGTTTAAATTGATCTAAATTTGGTCAATATCTTATTAAAAAATTATTAAAAAAAGTAATAAATTAGAAGAAAAAATATCGAAATTAATCGCTGTTCCGGTTGGCCAAAAACATAAATTGAATCATTGTGGGAAGTAAAATATTCTCAGATAAGAAAACGATTTTCAGATCTTAAAACAAGTGAAATAAAAAAAATGTAAGGAGAGAACAAAAAAAAAAAAAAAAAGAAATGTATACGTGGCTGTCTTCCTCATTGTCAACAGCTGGCCTTGATCAATTTTGATTCAAATGAAAAATAATAACAATAATAAAAGAATAACAGTAAATCTGTGGAAGAATGAAAACTTTATAGACAACCGATTTATATATATCAAATCAGAATTGATTCTAGCAAAAGACCAAATGTGATACACCAGAAAACACAGACTCAAGACAATAGAATTCAAAACACATCAAGTGGCGCCAACCAAAAACAACATATCAGAAATGAACTGCCAAATCTTGAAAATGAATGCGCCAGAGTACCAGGTAACCCTACAGAAACACTATCACAAGAACAACAGACAAATCTAGCAAACCTAAAAAGAATTATGAGTAGTGAGAATACTACCCTTCCATCATTAAGAAGCATAAAATGGAAAACTCTTAAAATAGAAAGAAACAAAATAAATCAAATACTACCTTACATATCAATGAATGATATAAAAGAGTTAAATGAACTAATCTGTGCAGGGGCGAAATTAGTGCGTGAAAAAATTGGGGTCCCCTAAAAAAGTACGAAGAAACAGTCAAATCCAGGATGGGAAATTCGACTGGAATCCCAGAAAAAATCTTCTAAACAAGCCAAAATGGTTAAACAGAAAGATACTGGAATATGTGGAAACAGAATTCAAAAGACAACACGAGTAAAAATAACAGTACAACTTGAGGAAATAAAACCAAAAAGTTCTGGCGAAAGAAGGGAGGTTAAAGAGATATCGACAAAGAGTAAAACAATACAGACAAAAAAGGACATTCCAAAACAACGAAAGAAAATTTTATCAAGAACTGGGAGTGTATGACACAAAAACATACCAACAACCAGACACCAAAGAAACCGAACAATTTTGGACGAAAATATGGCAACCGAAAAAGCATAACGAAGAGGCTGAATGGATAAACAATATGACAAGAGAACTGGAAGGACTCGAGGAAGGCCCCAAAGCGGAAATACACATCGAACTACAAAAAAAAAAACAAACAAACACTAAAAGATATCAGACTGGAAAATGCTAGGACATGATGGAATACATGGATTCTGGTTCAAGAAATTCACCTCCATTCACGACAGACTAGAACTAGAAGAGAACAGATGTCAACACGATGCACAAGTGCCTGACTGGATGACCTAAGGAAAGACCACATTATTCCAAAATGAACCCAAGTAAAGGTACTGCTCAAAACAATTACAGACCCATAATCGACGAACAGAAAGGATGCTGCAAAAATCCAGACGCATACCATACTTACTCTACATACATCAACACATCCTAAATGAAAGCAGGAACAGACGAAAAATCTAGCTATGTCCTGGAAAGACTACAAAAAAACATATTATATGGTTCCGCAAAGCTGGATAATATAATGTTTGAAAATATACAAAATACCTCACGAAGACATAAACTTCTTAAAAAAAAACATGAAAAGCTGGAGAGTTGAAGTAACAGCAGGAGGAAAAAGCTTGGCTGAAACAAAGATCCGAAGAGGCATTTTCCGAAGAGATGCACTGTTAGCCCTACTATTTATAATTGCATTGATGCCACTAAACCACATAATCAGGAAATGCACGGCCGGATACAAACTAGTAGATCGCAAGAAAAGATCAACCACCTAATGTGCATGGATGACAAATAACTATTTGCAAAAAATGAAAAAGAACTGGAAACCCTAATACACACAGTTAGAATATACAGTCAAGACAGGAATTGAATGTGGCTTTGAAAAATGCGCCCTTCTCAGGAAAAGTGGCAAATGACATCTAACTGATGAAATAGAACTACCAAATCAAGACTTTATTAGAACAATCGGAGAAAATGTTGCCTACAAATACTTGGGAATCTTGGAGGCTGAAACCATCAAACTAGTGCAAATGAAAAACAAAATTCAAAAGGAATATCTCAGGAGAACTAGACAACTACTCGAGATAAAACTATGTTGCAGAAACCTTATCAAAGGAATAAATACTTGGGCTGTATCCCTCGTTAGATACTCGGAGCCATTTCTCAAGTGGATGAACTTAGACAAATGTACCAAAGAACTAGAAAACTAATGACCATGCACAAGGCATTACATCCCAGAGACGACGTTTACAGACTATATGTACCAATATAGGAGGGAAGAAGAGGACTTGCCAGCATCGAAGACAACGCTGACGCATCAATACAACGACTCGAACACTACATAGAATAACACGAACGAGGACTGATTGCGGGCATCAGAAACAATACTGACAACACGATAGATAACTGAATGACAATAACTAGGAAACAAAAATGGGAAGGAAAACAACTCTGTGGGCGTTTTAAACGACTAATAAACAACATCTCACACGACAAAACCTGGACCTGGCTAAGAAAAGGAAAATTTTAAAAAGAAACAGAATCTCTCCTAATGGCAACACAAAACAGCACCATAAGAACCAATCATATTAAGGCGAGGATAGATAAGACGCAACAAAATAGCAAATGTAGACTATGCAGTGACAAAGATGAAACCATCAATCACATAATAAGCGAATGCAGCAAATTGGCACAGAAGGAGTACTAGGCTAGACACGACTGGGTAGACAAGGTGATCCGCTGGAAAATGTACAGGAAATTTAAATTTGACCATGCTAACAAATGTTGTATGCACAACCGAGCACCTGCCCTTGAAAATGACGCACACAAACTCCTATGGGACTTTGACATACAAACGGGTCCCTAATCCCGGCCAGAAGACCAGACCTTATAATAATCAACAACAACAAAAAAGGAAAATGTGTACAATTGTCGACTTTGCTGTCCCGGCTGTCATCAGAATAAAACTGAAAGAATGTGAAAAGAGAGATAAGTACCTCGACCTTGATAGAAAGTGTAAAAAACTATGGAACAGGAAGGTGACAATTATACCAGTTGTGGTGGGTGCTTTTTGCACGGTAACTAAAGGATTATTAAAGGGTCTGGAGGATTTGGAAGTTGGCGGCCAAGTAGAGTCCATCCAAACAACAGCATTATTGAAAAAGGCCAGAATACTGAGAAGAGTCCTGGAGACTTTAGGAGACTTGCTGTCACTCAATCTCCAGTGAAAGACCATCAGCTAACGCTGATGTGAAAAACACTAATGAGTAAATACTAATAGTTATACGTTATGAAATAGATGAAATAGTTGAAAACATAATAAGTGGATGCACAGAACTTGTTCAGAATGAATTCACATGTAGTGATGACTGTAAAGATAAGTTGATCCTCTTGTAGCTGTGTTAGGAATAAGAATTTAAACTTGCTGGCAATGGTATTTGACTAAACCAGAATCTTTCCTAAAAACTGGGATACATAATACTCTCTTGGACTTTGAGATACAAAGGTATCATCAAATCCTTGCCAAAAGACCGGGCCAAGTGGCTATAGGCAAAAAGAATATAACTTGTTATTAAGCGGATTTTACCATTTTAGCGGCCCATAGAGTAAAGATTAAAAGAAACTCAAAGATAGACAAATTCTTTAATATTGCCAGGGATCTAAGAAAGCTTTGGAAAATGGTGACTTATTATAGTTGTTGCCTTCTGAAAGGTCTAGAAAAAAGATTGAGGATATCTGAAGAATGATGTAGACTATCAAGACGTCAGCACTCTTAAGGTCAGCCAGAATACTTCCAAAAGTCTTGGTTAATTGAGGAGACTTCCTATCACTCGGAATTCAATGATAAACCATGTTAGAACTGGTGGGAAAATCCTGCTTTGTTAGGGAATAATAACTAGACAAGTACAGCAATTCCAGTAATTATTCATCAATTTAAAGAAAAAATTATCGGAATATTGTATGTATTTGGTTGTATTAACGATTAAGATAATGTTAGATTGATGTTTATCATTACAATAATAGTGGAGAAAAACTAAGATTCTTTTGTTTTGTTATTTTTACTAATCGAAAGTTACTAGGAGATTCCCAGTGACGTGATGGCTAAAGTGATGGACTGCTGCCTCGAGCTAAGCAAGTTCGAAATCCAGTCACACGATTTCGTATATTTCCCGACTAATAACTTTGAGAAAGGTATATAGCCCTCTTATTCTCCCTACAATAGGTAAAATAGTATGACTGCCGTTCTTCTACAATGATGGCTTTGGCATTAAATAACACAGAAAGGTTGATATGCAATTAAACAAAGAAACCAAACTAAACTAAACTATCTAAGATAATGTCTCCGTATCGTTCTTTCTAACATGCAGGGCTGCGACATCTAGTACACCATTTTGAACTCCAGTCAAGCTATTACGTCCAATTTGGGACTAAATCCCTTAAGTTTATGAACTCTCATATTCCCCATTTATAGCTTAAATGATGCTACTACTGTTCTTCTACATGTATGATTTGGTATTAAATAACCCATGAAGTTTGATATGCTCCAAAACAAACAAAACAAACTAAACTATCCAAAGCAATTATCATGGAAACAATACCAATGATAACAGTGTCAAGATAATCAGGATTTATGTTTCCCATCAGGGAAAAAAGCATTCCTTATAATGATATCGTTGTTTCTATGTTTTACTATCAGTTGTCAGAAACGGCCGATGCTTTGCAAGAAGAGCATGTCTTGCCAAAGGACATGTTTTATTAATATGGTAAATGTGGTATTGTATTCAGGCAAATGTTACCTCTGATAGCTCATTGATGAAGACGTGGTAGACGGTGTAAAATTAGCCTCAGGTTAAAGGACGCTGTTGCATACGGAGAAAAATATATATAAGTCTTAAAATGAGTTAGAACTGAATGAGAAAGAAAGAAAGAAAGAAAGAAAGAAAGAAACAAAGAAACAAAGAAACAAAGAAACAAAGAAAAAAAGGGTAGATATTGAACATTGGAAAAATACAAATAAGAAAAATTAAATAAAAATAAGTGTTTCGATGAAATGAAAAAAAAAGAAACTGTATGACGAATTAAAAAGTAATATTGTGAAAATTGACGAGGGATTGCACTAAACTAATAACTCCAAATGGGAAAAGACATGGAAAAGAAGTAGGATGTTGTCGTAAGATCGTAGAAAAATTATAGAATATATTCAATGATGTAAAAAAAAAATAGACCTGAACAGAAAAAAACTATTTGAAAGTAATTGATTTAGAAGAAGAAGAAGAAGAAGAAGAAGAAGAAGAAGAAGAAGAAGAAGAAGAAGAAATATTAATCATAATGATAATTATAAAATGGTACATGCACAAACCAGAATCCGTTTTGGAGAATGAGAGACACAAAATTGTCTTGGATTTTGAGATATATACAAATCTTTTAATCCCGATCAGAAAACCATTCCTTGTGATATCTGACACACGCACAAAAAAAAAGTGAAAATCAAGGAAAACTGAACAGAGACATAAGTTCTTATACCTTGCCGGAAAACTAAAAAAGAAAACTATGAAACATGATGGTGACGTTGATACCATTGGTACGCTCAGAACAATCTCCAAACGCTTTGAAAAGGGAGGACTGGAAGATTTAGAAATCAGAGGGTGAGCAGAAACCAACTTCACTACAACATAGTTAAGATCAGCCATAATCATGAGACGAGTCCTGGAGACATGAGGAGACTTTCTATCTCTCTAATTCAAGTTAAAGACTCTCAGTTAGTGCTGGTCTGAAAAACTCCACAGAAGAAAGAGTAGAAGAAGAAGAGTATCAAAAAACGACAACGGCCAAAATAATTACAGGAAAAAGAACGATAAGTTGTTTGTTTGTTTGGTTGTGTTTTATGACACTGATTTTTTAATACCGCATCTTATTCATGCATAAAAAGTAAAATTTGTAAACGATTGTTCGTAGGGAATAATTTTTAAATGGACCAGAACTCATTTGTTGGTACAGAGTAAAATTGTTTAAAGTGATGCTATCAATCTAACAGTTTTATTTGCACACAGTTAAATGATTTTCGTATTGCTATGATTCAGGTATTGATATCTATTTTTTGCACTCTGATAAATGATTTCAAGCATTGCTATGTAATGTTAATGGTTCCCTGGTTTGCACACAGTTACATTGCTTCAAGTTCAGTAAATGATTAAATAGTTCTATATGGGACTCAAAAAGGAACAAGCACATCCGGTCTGAGCAGACTTGTGAATAATGGCCATGAAGGGTTTTTTGCACATTTCCCAAAACTCCAAGACTAATCACCAGATGTCCTATTCTGTACACTCAGAGTGGGGGTCTAAACCCTCTGTAACAATGCAGTCGTATTCTACAGTTCCGACGAATTGGATTGTCAACAATAAGAACAAGAACAAGTACAAAATGAATAATGATAATAGCTGTCCCGGCTGACCACAGAATAAAACTGAAAGAATGTGAAAAGAAGGATAAGTACCTTGACTTAGCAAGAGTATTAAAAAAGCTATGGAACGTGACAATTATACCAATTGTAATTGGTGCTTTTGGCACAGTAACTAAAGAATTATTAAAGGACCTGGAGAATTGGAAGTTGACGGACGAGTGGAGACCATCCAAACGACAGCATTATTGAGAACGGCCAGAATACTGAGAAGTAACCTGGAGACTTGATGAGACTTGCTGTCACTCAAACTCCAGTGAAATACCATGAGCTAACGCTGATGTGAAAAATTCTAAAGGAGTAAATAATAATAATAATAATAATAATTGACCTGAGAAGAAGAAAACTAATGACCATTAATAGATGACGTTGACAGACTATATAATAATAATAATAATAATAATAAGAAGAAGAAGAAGAAGAAGAAGAAGAAGAACAACAACAACAACAACAACAGCAACAACAACAACAGTGACGGCCTTGTATCCAAGTGATGACACATACTGACTATATGTGTCAAGAAAAGAAAAAGAAAAGTACTCACTAACATTTGGGATGGAGTAGAAGCAACTATTAAAGTACTCGAGGAAAACACAAAAGAGCAAACAGGGACCTTCCACCAAGACTAGTAACAGCAATGTCAACTTAAGGACAAAAAGCAAAACAACATAACCTTGAAAACAAAAATGTGGAGAAAAAACTCTATGTACACGTCAACCGACAAATTCTCGAGATTACTAACGAGTGGAATGGTTACGAAGGAGAAACCACTGAAGAGAAACTGAATTTCTTTTAAAAGAAGCCCAAAATAATTCTACAAGGACAAATTATATCAAGGCAAAAATTGAGAATACGCAACAAAATATCAAAAAATGAAATGATTAATAAAATGATTAGCGAATACAGCAAACTAGTAAATGCGAAATACAAGACAAAGTACGACTCGGTAGGAAAGGTGATCCACCGGGTATTGAGGAAGATATTAAAAGTAGACAATACTAGCGAATAGTATATGCACAAACCAGAATCCATCCAAAAAGATCTTTCGCATAAACTTCTCTGAGACTTTGGATACAAATGGGTCACAAACTCCCGGCCAGAATACATGACCAAGTGATAATTAACAAGAAAACAACTTATCATCAACAGAATTTTGCTGTTACAGTGGACCGCAGGGTTAAAATGATAAAAAGCTAAATGAAAGAAAAATACTTTGACCTTGCTGGAGAACTAAACAAGCTATAGAACCTAAAAGGGACGTTGATACCATCAGTAGTTGGTGCGCTTGGGACGGTCTCAAAAAGCTTGCATAAAAGACTGGAGGCAGTGAAAATCAGAGAAAGAATAAGACTATAGCATTAAGATATTCTACACGGGAGTTTTATTGAGACTGGAGTATACTTCTGGCCACTTTGACTCCAGTGACCCCCTGCCGTAAATATAAGAGTAGAAAAATTCACATGGAGTTCAATTAATAATGTTGCATTCTCATATATATGTCCATGCAGGATACATACCGACGCAATGATAAGCGACGCAGGAAGGAAGACGCAGGAAGACTTCTTTAACAATATTTACCTGTCACTTTATTGCAAGGGTTCGAAAGGGTTGTTCAGGGTTTGTGTGTGAGAGGGAGCTGGAGATCGAACATAACTGCAATATTTTGACCCCCACTTTTATGGCCGTCAACGTAGTGTCTTTCTTGTTCTCTAGGGCTGCTCAACCGGAGGCCTAGGGCCCACTCTGCTGGATACTGGCTTTCTTTACTGCATCTTATTAGCATCTTCTCTGGACCGCAAACTCCATTGGGGTTCGCAAGGGCCCCCTCGGTCGGGTGTGGCTTTCCCTACCACATCTCCCTCCAACTGTCTGGAACTCTACTAGCAACTCCACTGGCCTCCTGGGCGTCGAACTCAACTGGAACCGGAACTCAATTCAACTGGCTCGTCGAACTCAACTGAGTTATATAATCGTTAGACGCCCACTCGGTCTTTGAACTCGAATATTTAATCGTCATCAAGCGGAAATAACTGTCATGCAGTTCAGAGGTCACCCACTTCCGATGCATCACTCTGTAGTGTACCATGGGAATTTTTTTAGCTCGTCCCATTTCATCAGCCAATTTCTGCCCACGCGATTTCCTCTCATAACTGCCATTAGATTGTGTCACCCACTTCCCGTGCATCACCTTAGAATGGCATTTTAGCCGGGTCAAAAAGGTCAAAATACAATAATAATAATAATAATAATAATAATAATAGTAATTATAATTATAATAGTAAGAAGAGGAAAATTGATAAAAAGTAATGGATATTACTTGTTGGTTGGTTAGTTGGTTTTACGGCGTATCAACCCTCTTCGGGTCATTTAACGCCGATGTAAATTTTAAACAATTCAGTTTAGTATAAGTAGAGTTTTTGTTTAAGAATAGTTAAATGTCAAATCAGTTCTATTTCAAAGAATTCAGTTTAGCCTAATACGCAGTTTAAATTTAAGTTTATTTTTACTCATAAATAGGACCGTATTATGTGGGAACCTGGGAGCGAAGGGAATGAAGGGTTACTCCGCATTCCCCAAAGCTCCAGCTTTACTGGAACCTCACAATCAGATTGTTTAGTCTCCTATCTAGGACACTTGTTGATGGGGTCTTACTCTTCTGCAGAAAAGCAGTCAGTATATTCTACAGCCCTAGATGACAAGGCAAAATGGATATTAAGTAAGCATATATATATAGAGAGAGAGAGAGATAGATAGATAGATATATAGATAGATAGGTAGATTACTATGGGTAAATTGCGGCTATTTTAGTTTATTATTTTTCCACATGTGCTTTGTTTCATATGGGCTCTATGGGGAAAAGTATGATCATAACCCAATTTATTCCGCCATGATTTTCTGTATTTAGGGAAATACAATCAACTATCGCATTACATCAACAGATATACAAAACGGAATACTCCATCTGGTCTGGTTATGTGCCTCGGTCCTAAGTTAACTTTAGCAACATGGTAAAATGTTTGAGTAAGTTTACTGGCTGATGGTTGTATGATTATACGATTTTATATTTCAGCCAAATCTAATTAAAATTGCGTGGGTGCCCTGGGTCTATTTCTCAATATGAGTCGATCCGCCCACTTTGCAATTCAAACACCGACTACCTTATGAAGTCTAAATTATCATTATATGCACATCTCATCGTAGTCTAAATCTTAAATCAGCTATTGTTCAAGTTAAGTTCAAAGAGTCAATTCCTTTGTTAGCAAGAATTTCATTTTATCCCCGGGTACATAACTAATCCAAAACAATATTTCCTGTGTTTTCAACCTATATTTGGCTGTTCTCACTAACCAGTTTCAAATTAAACAACACAGGATGATCTTTCACTCTACAGGGTCGCAGTTGTATTTTCTCACCAATCAACCTGTCATCTGATTTTTAACATCAATCCAATCCAAGCAGCTGTGGAGAAAATTATACTTACTACGGTCTCAAAAATAGATTAACCTTGTTACATTACTTCAGTTAACTTCGACACTGATAGATAGACAGAATGATAGATGTGACATGTAATTTTTTAACGGAAATCCATTATGCTTTTAAAATAGATTTTTGAACTATAATTACATCACATAAATTTGAACGCCACAAACGGAAATAAAATGTTTAAAAAAATGTCTGATTTTTTTTCATTTCTTCTAAAAGTTCATACATCATGATGAAGGTTTAAAGTTTTCCCATGTGAAAGCCAACTTATTTGACGTCGGCAAAGAAATCAAATTATAAATAATATCATCTGAAGAACTTACGTATATATATATATATATATATATATAATTTAAGAGAATGGTAACATTCTTAAGTACAATGCTTATTTTGACCTAGAAACGGCATATAAATGATACTGGGTTGGACATATTCTGAAAAGAATTGAATAGTATATCACAGTTTGATATTTACTATATGTACGATTATGTATACGATGCAAGTGTGAATGACTGTATTAATATTTAAGATAGATATACACAATAATAATATGCTGTCTAGGCACAGTTGATATACACGTTTTTTAATCGTTGATTTGGATATATTATTATTTACTGTAATCTATCCATATTACATGTACGTTTAATCTTAAGTTGCATAAATATTCATGTGGTAAAAAGGTTTTTAGTACTCTATCTATCTATCTATCTATGTGTGTGTGTGTGTGTGTGTGTGTGATGCATTTTCACTTACGTGATTATAATGAAAGACTGGAAAAGAAATAGGACAAATAAAAACAGAAGATGGAGAGGGAAAATAGCAATTCCTTAAGTTAATAAACCAAAATAAAAACCACAGGTGTTTTGGGGAAAACGTAAAAAAAGGATGAAATCTGGGTAGAAAATATATGGGATTAGATACAAGATATAGAATATTTGAAAGAGGACATCGGCTATATATATATATATATATATACGCTTCCTCCTGCGGGAGTTGAGCACTCTGGCGAGGGAGTTAATGGCTGCTACTTTCGTAATGCAAAACTCTTCTAATGAATTGAGCACTCTGGTATCCATTAGGCAAAATTTAAACAAGCAAAAGCTAATACATAATGCCTTATAATTCCTGAGCTGATGTATATTGCCTGAAGGCTGAGCGGTATGTTATTAAGTCTAATATGAAGTTGGGCGGCTTTCGATCCCAGCTTGCAGCGTACTACGTATCTAGCCACACTGAAGAGCTGTGATACAACGAAACAGTTTATCTGTGGATGACTATATATATATATATATATATATATATATATATATATATATATATATATATATATACACACAATTTAATACCCATATTCATCACATAACTTATTAGTACTTGTGATTTTCAATTTACTCCCTCCTGAATTACAATATTACACTATAAGGAGACATGCTTAGCGTAATCTTTATCATCGTAGGAAATTGAATCTTTAATCTGAGTTCAAATCTTTAGCATAGCTGTTTTTGCTTCAGTTCGTTCTTATGCTTAGAGAAAGTATTCGTCCTCCAGGTATAAGTAAAAAGTAGAGCAGACTATTTACTTTAATCCTGATGAAGTAACCAGTCTAAAAGAAGGGAAAATCTGAGATTAAAACAGCTTTCCGCCTCTTAAAAAATTATTTCCTGTCGCAAACATCTCTTGCAGTTGGAGCTTTGTAAATAGAGACAATATTGTACAAATGTTTTATTATTGTGTAAGACTCTCGACAAAATTTGCTGGAATTGTCTTGTATAAGAAAATTTCTCTACGATCACAATCTCTTTTTACTGTAAATGATTTAATTTCGCACCTATTTTAGTTCCTCTTTTCTATTTTCATCTATGTTAACTCTTCTTCTATCCACAATACCTTTGTTAGTAAATCTTCTCTGTTCGAATTTTCTATTGTAATTCTTTCCTTATTCACTTATTCAAGGCGTTGTAACTAACGTGCTGAACTATGTATCGCAGTAACAGGGTTTGAACTCCTGTTATATCACTGTGTTTACTTTCCGAAAAACGCTCCACACTTGAGCAATGTATAAACCGCCTTTTCTCTGCTAGTTTTGAGTTAAATAGTGCCACAATTCTTCTTCTGTAAGTATTGCTTTGGTATTGATAATCCATGAATGTTGATATGACATTAAACAAAGAAACCAAATCTGTTCATATGCTTTGTTCCTATTTTCTATTATTCTAAAGTCTTAATTTCCTAATGGATCTCCCCTATTTACATTGTCGACTATGATTAATATGCCTTGTTTGAATCTTCCATTGTAGTTCATCTTCCTTAACCCCATCTATAAAATTCCATCTTTTTTATTCATATATTCTACTGTAGTTCGTTTTCTATTCGCATATTTGACCCAGTCGAATGGGGCTGCATTCTGCACCGAGTGCATTTCTCGAGTGATGCTAGACTTCCCCAACGAGTGTTTTGAATATGACATTACATAACCTACTGAGGATTTAGTAATGATGGAGCTTTGGGAAACGTTGAGTACGTCTTCATTGGCATTGCTACCAAGTCCAATCTGGCTCGGAATGGTAGCGCCTAATAGGGTCCTATCTTTGAGTCAAATAGTAACGGTTTGACATTTAAACTACGTACTTCTGCTAAAGAGAGTTGTTTGGGATAGAACTGTTTTTACATTTAACTCTGTGTTAACAAAAAACTGTGGATTTATGCTAAACTGAATTTTCTGAAATATAACTGTTTGAACATTTAACTGTGATTAAACAAGAAACTGTGAACTTCTGCTAAACTGAATTGTTTGAAATATAACTGCGTATTAGAAAGAAAAAAAGTGAAATCCTTTAACTGCGTGAAAAAGTGAGTTCAGACTCTTCTAAAAATATTAATCATATATTTAATATATATGTATAAAAATGATTAGGCATTAAATGACTTCCAATGGTTGATATACCGTAAAACCAAGCCAAACAGAATCAAACTAATCGCATATACTACTGAAATGTATTTCCTGTCTTGCAATTTTTTATGATTTTTATCGCTTTTCCCATTTTCATTTGTAATTCAGCGCCACTATCTCATTATTATATTAACTGACTTCATGCCTTTTTTTTTCTAGTAAACTAATATTGTTGGAACTTAGGAATATTTGAAAGATGAAAATATAAGTTTTATGAATGCTGTCTAGGTAAATTTGTATATAGAATAAAACTGGTTTGAATTTGTTTTTAATTTTTCTACTTCGAGAATCTACCCCGTTATTCATGCTTTTTCCCAAGGGAACAAGGACGAATTGAAATGCAAACAGACTCATCCACGATTTGAACTCAAGTCGCCGAGTTAATTTCCTACGACGATAACCGTTACACTAAGCACGCTTCCACCGATACAAGTACGAAAAAATTTACACGTTCGGATTTAAATTCTATCATATTTGAATCTAAGAATTTCTTTTTTCATATATCTGACAAGTTATTGACAAAATAATTTCAAAACCACTTACCTGTGAATATGTTAATTTGCAAACGATTAATTTAAGTAATAGTTTTTTACAATCGAATCGATGTTTTTCTGCGTGACATTTACAGAGGGATAGAATTAATTTTTGATGAAAAAATAATATAAGCATTAAAATATTGATTGATATTTAAATAGTGAAGTTACTCGCTAAGTGTTGAGAGTTTCCCGAAAAGGTTATTCGGAATATAACATTTTACCTTTATAGAAAGAACTTATCCAAATGTCTGAAAATTTCTATTTCAAATCCGGCTTCGAACAGCGATCGAATCTTGATCCCTTGCACTGCTGAAAAATACTTATTTAACTTCGGCACTAACCGAGACCATTTACTTTCAGAGAGCTATTTCCAGCCACATTGGCAATTGTAAGCCATATTCCAGAAATAATCCAACAAAAGAAGTTTACTTTAACAATCAAATCCTCACAATTCGTCGTTGAGAAACGCACAAGTGAGAAGTGTTCAGTACATCAAAATAGCACATCAGTATTCTTATTTTAACGCCTATCCGCTCAAAAAATCCAACCTTTTTCATTCCTTTTGTTAATGAAATCCTTTCAAAGGTGTATCTATAATAATACCTTTACTAATAGTTTTACACAATTTACAGTGTAAGAAAAAGGATTTCATCTTTCAGAGATTTGTTCCATGTTTGTTCTTTTGTCTACTTTGAAAATCAGATCAATAATGATACTGCATTATTAACACACACACACACACACACACACACATATATATATATATATATATATATATATATATATATATATATATATATATATACCAAAAAAACTTCCATAAATAAATATTACACGCATACTAATATATATATATATATATATATATATATATATATATATTAGTTTGCGTGTAATATTTAGTATGTCTGGAAGTTTTTTTGGGTATATATATATATATATATATATATATATATATATATATATATATATATATATATATATATCCTAGGTGTATCTAAAACGTCAGTTAAAATATCAAAATTATGTGACAAAATGGGAACACACAATTTTCTTCTCATAATTTTGATATTTGTATACCTAGTATATATATATATATATATATATATATATATATATATATATATATATATATATATATATATATATATATATATATATAACTAAATGAACCCTCTAAACATGATAGATATCACACTAAACCTAATGTAAAAGAAAGAATTTCTACAAAAAGTCGTTACGAAGACGATCAACCTATGTGAACGAAAGAGCTTGGAAGAAAAACCTGGGGCAACATTTTATCACTTGGATGCAGATAGAAAGAAGTAAGCCGGAAAACTAGAGAAAAATAATACGATCATAAAAAAGAGAAAGTTCTGTGATCTTTTATCACATTTGTATAAAAACAAGATGCTACAAAAACACACACACACACACACACACACACACACATATATATATATATATATATGTGTGTGTGTGTGTGTGTGTGTGTTAGGAATACGTTGATATATAAACAACGGTTTTTGGTAAATGTCAATTTGACGAACCCATATAGGAAAACCTGACTGTTACCAAGCACCGTTGTCTCTATATCTATGCTATCCTAACTTAAATGTATACGCTTTATGTATCATACTAAGCACTTTTTATTTGTAAATATAGCAAACTATATATATATATATATATATATATATAAAGTGCGCAAAAATAAAGAAAACAACATGACCAAGAGACAGATATTAACATTGATAGATAGATAGATAGATTACAGCAGAAATATATAATAAAACATAGACACATAGACACGCACTTTAGAGATAATGTTAATTTTATAGGTTGAGAAATAGATCGTCCGAGCAAAATGAATATAGTGTATATATCAGTAGATAAGAGCAAAGTAAAAGATAGATTGATAGAGAGATAGCGAGCCGAGTCGAAAAGTATTTCTATTATATAAATGTCCATTGTTTAGTAAAGGGAGTGTGCACCTTTTTTCTCAGAACATACTACTCTCTGATTAATTCTCAAATATAATCAATTTAACACTTTAAATTAACTAAGATATTAAACATCAAACCATATTTTTTCTTGCAAATGCTAACAGGTAATAGTTCCACTTTGCTTGATATACATTTCAAAAATGGAAATCCATTTTTCTTATTCTTAAAGAATATAATTGCAGAGGATTAAAATAATTTATAGAGCAATGTGAAGAGAATTAATAAAAAAACAATAATGAAAGATTGGTTGGAATTTTACAGCAGGATCTTTTTTTTTTCATAATGTTAGGCTTTTTTCCTTCTCTCAAAATATTTCATTTTTTAAGATGTTCATTCATTTCACCCTTGAATGGTTCGTTGGTCTGTTGTTGTTTTATGACATATCAACACTTATAGGTTATCTAATGTCAATTCATATATATATATATATATATATATATATATATATATATATATATATATATATATATATATATATATATATATATGTAAGATTTTGTAGGTCCAACGAGAGGAAAGTACATATTTTTAAATAAATTGATCGGCAAACGTATATGAATGTTGTATTTTCGGTTTTTATTATTTTGCATACTTGTACTCTTAACTTGTTTCAGACTTTATATATTTTTCAGGAGATTGATAATGGTGAGGGTATACTCTGGTCCCTGCCTTCATTTTGAAGAAGGTTTTAATAGGTGTATGATCCTTTTTAATTCAGGTTTTTTGTCTGTGAATGTCCTGTTAGAGTTAATCATATTTACTAACCTCCCCGCTCGGGCAGGATATGACACAAGGTCAATTTTTAAGCGGAGTTTACAGGTTTGAATTCAGAGTTTTCCTTCTCCTAGACCAATCGCCTCACCGAGGCCGAACAACTCATTGTGCCCGACTATTTACCCATAGCTGGAGGGAGAATAATTGGATTCATACCTTTCCCAAGGGTATAGGTGCTATGTGAAATGTAATCAGTCTCGTCCAGGATTTGAACTCGTGTCAACGAGTCCATTTCCTATTACACCACGGGCAACTCCATTTAGAGTTAATTGGCCGTGGAAATGTCTGACTTCAACGGATATTTTATATATATATATATATATATATATATATATATATATATATATATATATATATATATATATATATATATATATATATATATATATATATATATATATAAGAATATGTTTCTTTTTGGTTTTATTTTATGCATATACAAGTATATTGCTTGTTTGTGTGAGTGTGTGTGTGTGTGTGTGAGAGAAAGAGAGAAACACACACAGAGAGAGAGAGAGAGAGAGAGAGAAGGAAAAAAAAGAGAGTGTGTGTGTGTGTGTCTGCATTTGCATGCATTCACGTTCGTCCATGTACAATCACACTGTATACACATATATTTTCAGGTTTATTTTTCCCTCCCCCCTATCTCTCTCTCTCTCTCTCTCTCTCTCTCTCTCTATCTCTATCTCTTTCTATCTATCTCTGTAAGAAAGAGTATACACACTCTCATTTATGAATAACTTTATTTTCATATATGCTTTTTTCAATGATATTCCCTAAGTTTAATGCATGTGAAAACTCATTTAATTCCAGATATATATTTCATGTTAGTGTCTGTGTGTGTGTATGTTTTCATTTGTTTGTGACCATGAGTGAATTGGGAAGTTAGGCTTTGTTTACTGTTGGCTTATGTCCGTCTTTTTTTTTCTTTTATTGAAAGTAACAAGTATTCATCAGTCTGGCATGTTGGTATTATTTCATGATATCAATTGCTACATTCATAAAGGGGTTCTAATACATACATTTTTCTAATTTCTGGTATTTTAATGTACCTTAATGAAAAGAGACTCTATTGATTCAGTCCTGGAATATAGCCAATGTATATCTTTTTACAGTAGGAACATTCAATTATGTAGTCTACGTTTTTGAAATCACAGCTTAAATTTCTACTTATTATGAATGATTTTTGTGAGTTTTCGAAGTTATAGAATTTTCTTTCTATGATTGTATTATATACTTTGCATCTTTGCACTAGGAGATTCCATGTGTTGAGTATTCCGTTAAATTCGATGAAGTTAGAGTGTAATTTAAATTTTTTTGGTTATCGTTTGTTTTTAATGATTGTTATTACCTCATATTTTCAAAATTTTATCCTTGTCTTAAATTTGATCTAAATTTTTTTTCTAATTTCTGAGAACAATTTTGAGTTATTTTTGTTTTGTGTCGAGACGTATGTTCCGGGTTTTTCGTTGTTACGCTTTTTGGGGATTTGCAGTTTTTTAATAATTTTTTCAGTTATTTCGAATTTCTTATTCATCAGTGTTATGGGAGATCCTTTCTGGTCGAGTATTAATTTTAATTCTTTTAGGCAAGTTTTTTGAAGAGTTTTCTTTTTGACTATGGTGCATATCCTACGTGCTAGGGTGTAAGGGATGTATTTTGGAGTGTTGACTTTTGAAATGTCTCCAGCGGTTAGAGTGTTCGCCAATGGCTCGGGAGACCTGGGTTCAATCCCAGGTCGAGTCATACCAAAGACTTTAAAAATGGTACTTGATACCACCTTGCTTAACACTCAGCATTATAAGGTACGGTTCAAGGGTAAAGTGGAGCAATCCTGGGAATGGAGTAGCGCCCTCCCCTACACCTTGGTGTAGTAGCTATCGAAAAGGGAGCCTTCGGGTCACCCTCGACTATGGTCGCTAACTTTACTTTACTTTTTATATTATTCTTTAGATTACACAGATTTTGCATTCGTAAATATCATCTTGATTTGATTCTAATAGTTTTTTCCTAATATTCTAAAGAATGCACTATTGCATGATAATTACGCAAGCGTGAAATAGATGAAAAATCGCTTAAAAATTTTTGTATTACATATATTCTATCTAATTATATATATATATATATATATATATATATATATATATCATGTCTTGCTGCTAGCACGGATATCCCTGACCCTCTCTTACCACTTTCCCTATCCATCATCGCCTCAGGAAGGTCTTCCGGGCTACATCCCGTATCCTCACATAGCTGCTGTATGTATGTTCTAGCTGGTCGTACTGCTTTTGCTCAGCCACATGTGGGGGTCCATAGAAGTACATCACTTATGAGCTCGTCTCTGCTTCTCCGGCAGTGTCCTGCGTGTCTGGTTCGCCTAACTTGGATAGTTTTCGTGATGGGACGCAGGTGGCCGTATAGTTGGTGCTTTGTGGGGTGTTGACGCCAGGACTTGTATATATATATATATTTTTTTTTTCGTGCACCTTGTCCTAATCTTTCACCAACTGGAGCTAAAGGCACAGTTTCGGTGGTTTAGGTCTTACGGCCACCCCTGGCACCACAAGCAACTTTTGCCACCGGACAGGGTATGAAGACAAATACAGCGAAATGTCCTCTTTCTAGGTTAAGTCTATAATGATGTTCTATGCGTTTGCTTTCAGGTATGTTCGTAAAATTCGTTATTAACGATCACTTATGTAACGTGTGCATTTCACTTGCGCACGTTAGCTCACGGTGTCATGCGCTTTTTATTTTCGTCAATTTGGTCATTTTACTTTTTTTTCATTACTGGACCGAACCACTCAAAACAAATGCCATGTATAATTTTATGAAAAAATAAAAAGAAAGAAAAACAACAAAAATGATTTGGTGTCTGATGGAAACCTTAATATTGAATGTAAGGGTAAATGAAAGTTCTTGTTGAGATTTGTCCAAATAGCTTCCTTGTTACCTTTGGGCTACGGGATTTTTGGTTTGCTTATAATTTGTCCGGAGCGCTGTCGCTCAATAATGGGATCCTGAACGCTGTGGATGTAGTCCAGATTCAGAACCCAATCAAATGATTTTCATTCTTATATATATATATATATATATATATATATATATATGGTTTGGTTGGGTTTCATTCTTAAATGGTAAATCAGTTTTTGAAAAAAAAAATCCTAAAGCCATCCTTTCAGAAAAAAATTCATCAATTCATCTGATAGCACGGATGTCTTAATTTCTGTCTGTCTCTGTCTGTCTGTCTGTCTCTCTCACTATCTGTCTTCATCATCCATCGGTGCTGGCAGGTCTTTGAAAATACATCCAATGTCCAAACAGAGCTGATATATGCAAGTCCTTACAAGCCCAATGGTAACATTTAAGTCATATCTTTGAATATAAGCGGTTTCATTGCTTTTTCTTGTATTTCTAGGGAAATTGAACGAATTAGCGCGAATGGAGTTCGAACTCATAACGACGTCACATGTTAACCACCATGCCATGGAGACTCATACACATACAGAGAGAGAGAGAGAGAGAGAGAGAGATTTTACGCATATAATGCGCATATATATATATAAGCATTATATATACGCCGTAAATTGTGGTGCATAAGTCGATTTTTTAATCCTGAAAATATCTCTACCAACTATCGGACGACTTATATGGGAGGTGTGACGATACCCCCCCCCCGAATACGTCAACCTCTTCGAAACCATTTCACTTCTTGGCCGGTGATCAACTAGTGGTTCCGATTGGGGCATCGCACATTTCTTCAAAGCTACAAGAAATACAATCAACGGAGTGGGAGAAAAAGAACAAACGAAAAAACGAACAATATGCTTGGGTTAATTCGAATGCAAGAAGGGAGTTATGTAACACTCTACATTTCCTGTGTGCATATGTAGACTAACGCTAGCTTGGATTCTAGCGAAAATTCTACAATGCTACTAGGAATGCCAACACATCTTGATCGGTCTTCTTTCACTGATCCTGGATTCACTCATGCCGATTGGTCACTTCTGCTGTCCGGTGTCGACTGGCCACTCGCGTCACCCTTCGCCAACTGCCTTCTTCTCAGTCCCTTTGTCTCACTCTCTGACTGGCCTTCCCTTCCTACTTCCGGTCACGTCGAGATCTCGGGTCCAAACCCATTGTCTGCTTTCGCGCCAAGACAGACAAAGGGATTGTCTGCTTGGCGAACCACCTACATAATGTTACAGAGGGAAAAATCCAAACTTTTACCACAGACTGGTAAATCAATGGAATAATACTACAAACAATTGATATGCACCACTTACCTTAACTCTAACAGACAGCCATAAACATTTCAAACTTAAATTCATGTTTCGTAAATATATCTAGGAAATTAACAAAGACATTAAATTAAAATGATAAAACTGTAATATAAATTAAGTTTTGTATTAAGGATGTTTCAAACTGCTGATACACTGTAGATACCAACTGAGTCGTCACTGCACGTTGACGGCCGTTTAGACAATTACGGTATGTTGTTTCTTTCGCAATTACATGATAGCACAATAGCTTGTGAATTCCTATGAACGGAAGTTCCAATGTTCAAGATATGTATGCTTTGTATATAACTGATATAATTTTGATTTCAGAGAAAAATTACATAGATGATGCACAGCAGAAGTAATGGCAGTTTAATGAGACATAACGATACTTTATTTAATATACACAGTTTGGCATTGTTTCTGTACTTAGATAGCACAACTATTTAAATAAATGTTTTTTTAAGGTTATTTCATTGAAGATCAAAACCTTGATTCTTATATATCACACAGAATTTTAAAAATATTCACTCATACATATTTATAAAATTTATCTCAAATAAACTTTCGCAACAGTTTATTATAGCATATTCTCATTTATACGAACTTGGTAAATTTTAGTTAGCTAATAACTTACTTCATATTTTGGTATTGACCTATAAAGTATGTGGAGGCCTCTACCAAATATTTTGAGCCAAAAAATTGAGGTTGACTTATTATGACGCTGGTCGAAGTCCTTTTTACATTGCGCTAATTTCATTGGGGAAAGTATGAATGCAACTTTTCTCCTCTCGGTAGGGGAGAGAGCTATCTTTAACCTCTGTACGGCACGTCGTCTAAGAGAAGGAAAACGCTGAATTTAGACCTGTTAGCTCAACAAATAATTTGACCTTGTGTGGCATCAAGCTCTTACAGATAAGCTTAGTATATATATATATATATTATTAATTGGAAGGAAATCTCAACTGACTGTCATTTTGCTATTATAAATTTATTTCGACTGTCTGCAACGCTATCTGATGAGGCAGGCTGCTATCAACAGCCTTTCGAAATAGATTTATAATAGCAGATTGACAGTTCTTTGAGTTTTCTTTCCAATTTATTACAGATATATTTGTTCTGGGTGAGATTTTTTATATATATTTTATATAATTATGTATTAGTAGTCATATATCGAGCACTCCTAGATAATTATATGAAACCTCTCATATATTCTCTTTGGGAATACTTCCGAACTCATTGTCTCCGGACATATATTTTATAAAATATATATATATATGTGTGTGTGTGTGTATGTGTGTGTGTGTGCAAGATCAACTTGTACACTACAAATTACTATGTATGTTAATTCAACGGTATCTTAAACCTTGCTTCAGTTTATTTCGAAGTCATTTTATTCGTATATAATGTTAGGGTGTTTGCAAATGGTCCGGGAGACCTGGGTTCAATCCCAGGTCGCGTCAAACCAAAGACTAAAAAAATGGTATTTGAGGCCTCCTTGCTTAACACTCAGCATTATAAAGTACGGATCAAGGGTAGTGGAGCAATCCAAGGAAAGGATTAATGCCCTTCCCAACAACTTGGTGTAGTAGCCATCGAAAAGGGAGCCTTCAGGTCACCCTCGACTATGATCGCCAACTTTACTTATAAACGGTCGTAAAATATATCGTCACAAACTTTTAAACAGCTAAACTAATATTCCAAAGAGACCTATATGATGTATACATGAAGTTCAAACAGTTATTATCACGCCGAATCAGGGTACACTAATAAGCAATGGCAAAGAAGGCGTGACTTCACCCTCATCAGAGCTTCAGAGGTCGCCTCATTTTTTACGCTACCCACATTTTTAGCGGGAGTTTACACATTTGTAGGGAAAGCATTGGATATATTTGAAGCATTATGATAGGGTGGCTATATTTTCGGGGGAAGTGAGGAAACATTCAGTTATTGTATCTCCTATAAATAATATTTTAATCACAAGAGAACTGAAAGGCAAACGATTCCATTTCGGAAGACAATAACGGCTACGCGAGGCACGCCACAAATGTACATATATTGCCGGGCTTGAATTTTTAAAACTTCATTTAATAAAACGGATGACAGTTTCTATATGCAGGTGAATAAGAATCATGGTATTCCAATCACAAAATGAAAGTTATTCTCGATGTTTTATGCTGGATCCAGAAGTTATGTAATTAAAGTGAATGGAAGGAAAAAATCAATATATTAAAATCATTGCTTTGACATTGACAACGACAGCAGAACAGAAAAATGTTCTTTGCTGTATTCTCTGCTAATTTCAATAGATATTATTACGTGTTTTATTGTCTCCTGATCAGAAATCTACTTGTTAACAGTATGCCATTCAAATTGTAATTTCTGAATATCTCAATTTGATTCCTTTAGTCTTACCTTTTAAAAAAAGCCCACAAAAAATTAGATTCACCTTATTAATAAGATCGTTGTCATGAAAGAAATGGTTGTCAGGTGATTGCTCCTTTATTGATTATATTAAACTTGGGAAACATTTACATGACTTGAGTAAATGTTTGTCTTCAACTTGGTATTATGCAAAACAGACTCCAACTGCACCTGTATATATGCACCCTCAGAGAACCCATTCGTGAAATCATCTTTGAAAAACCGACGGGCTTTCAGTGGGACAACATCTCCTGTCAAGTGACTCCCCATACGTAATTTTTCTTGAACACCTTTTTGAAATGGTTTATCCATTTTGAAAACTTTACGCTCATCACCATGCATTTTTTAAAGTCTCTCGTGGTATTGTTATGTCTTGACCTTTTGACCCGGCCAAAAATGCCATTCAAGGTGATGCACCGGAAGGAAGTGATACATTCTAATGGCAGTTGTGAGAGGAAATTGCGTGGGTGGAAATTAGCTGATGAAATGGGACGAGGTAAAAATATCCCATGATACTCTCATAGACTGACGCACCGAAAGAGAGTGACCTCTGAACTGCATGACAGTTATTTCCGCTTGATGACGATTAAACATTCGATTTCAAAGATCGAGTGGGCGATCGTGTAGGCGTTGAACTATTATATAACGCAGTCAAGACGGAAGTTGAGGAGTTGAGTTCCCGCCAGAGAGTTCGAGTTCCAGTGGAGAAGAGTTGTAGTAGGGAAAGCCACACCAGGCCGAAGGGGTCTGGGGCCCTGATGAGCTGAAGTCCAGAGAAGATACTGATAAGATGCAATAAAGAAAGCCATCACACAGCAGCGCTAAAGAACGAGAAAGACACAACGTGACGGTCATAACAGTGGGGTCAAAATATTACAGTTTATGTTCGCTTTCTCCTGCTCCCTCTCACAGTAAAACCCCACTCAACCCTTTCGAACCCTTGCAATAAAGTGAGAGGTAAATATTGTTAAAGAAGTCTTCCTGCGTCGTTTATTCCTGCGTCTGTCTTTGTCACTGTGTCTTAATTATTGTGTCGTTGTGATGACGTAGATGAGTATATAACAGTATTATAGTTATCGTCACAGGAAATAAACTCGGAGAAACGAGTCCAATTCTAGTTCAAAGCTCTTTGGATACCACATAGTACTAATACACGAGCTGGGGGTACATAGTCAAGTTGTCAGGGTTCTTTAACTTTGTTATGACTACCAGTCTAACAAAAGGAATACATGAGTCACATCTTTCTTCTGATGGAGACTTTAGGTGAATAGATCTATTTTTCAGGGTCTTTTGTGGATGTGGGCAGCACTTCAATTTTATTTATGAACTTGGAGTGCTGCTGAAATCTTCTAAGGACTACTCATTATTTCGTATCCATAGTTGAGAACCACCCAGTATGTCGTGTATAGAGTTAACACATTCTTCACGAAAAATATATAACCACGTGGCTATGACAGAGAACTACATCAGATAATGAGATACCACCTCTGCAGTCTTGCGATATTATAAGATATTACTTCCAAATTCACGATCACCAGTTGTGGTAGTATCTGTTAGGGACCATTATGCGGGTCAGGTTTATTTGTTTGAAAATTATTTGTATAAAGAATCACCATCATATTTTTTTTATAGTTTTTCTTGAGATCTTAGTGGAGCTTACAAGCAGATACTTGAAATGTACTTTCCAGTTCTGTATTCTTGTTTCTTGGCCGGTAACTTTTAATTTAGCTCTTGATGCCTTAATTCTTCCACTAACTTCATTTACTGTCTGCCCTGTAATTCGGGATCGTCTCCGTTCTAACAAGTTTTGGATTTTATTGATTTGGCCTTGAATGTACAACGAGATGTTTTTAGCATGTATTTGTTGAATCTGGGCTTTCTTAAGCTTCTGGGCATTGATATTTCTAATGTTTCTTTTATCAAGTAAAGAAGCTATTTTATATTTCCTCGCAATAGATGATATGAAGTGTTGCTAACACAGAAAAATGTATTAGCAATACTTGATATCATACAACTTTGTAAAAATATTTTTATTATGAATAGTTACAAGAAGCTATAGTTGTTTGCTAAGGACTGTGTCTATTAGTTACTTGAAACTATATAACTGTGTGTAAAGAAATCATCATTTAATCCTTGAGTGTTCTTCACATCAGTTTTAGTTGATGGTCTTTTACTCGAGTTTGAGTGAAAGCAAGTCCCTTCAAGTCTCCAAAAATCTTCACAGTATATACGCCTAATGTTGTAGTTTGGATGGTTCCCACTCGTCCTCTTATTTCAAAGTCCTCTAGTCCTTTTAACGGCCTTTGTTGACAATAACAAAAGCACCAATCACGATTGGTATGATAGTCACCTTCATGTTCCTTAGTTTTTTCAATTCCCTGGCAAGGTCCAGGTACTTATCCTTCATTTAACTTTCTTTCAATTTTATTCTGTGGCCAGCCAGGACAGGAAAGTCCACAATTTTTCAAGTTCTCTTTTTTTGTTGATTATTATAAGGTCTAGTCTTCTGACCGAGATTAGATGATCCGTTTGTATATCAAAGTCCCTTAGGAGTTTGCGTGTCATTCTCAAAGACAGATTATTGGTTGTGCATATACCATTTTGTAGTATAATCAAATCTAAATTTCTAGCACATCTCCCAGTGCCCACCCTGTCGTGTCTAGTCTTATACTCCTTCTGTGGTAATTTGCTGCATTGGCTTATTATGTGATTGATCGTTTCGTCTCTACCAACATAACTTATATTCAATTTTTGGTGCGTTATATCTATTCTCGCTTTAATGTATTGGCTTCTAATGGCGTTGTTTTGTGCTGCTATTTGGAAAGATTCTGTTTCTCTTACGGTTTCCTTTTCTTAGCCACGTCCAGGTTTTCTCGTGTGTGATGTTGCTTATTAGTCGTTTGAAATGCCTAGAGAGTTGTTTTTCTTCCAGTTTTTGTTTTCTTGTCATTCTGTTGGTTTTCATGCTGTCAGTATCGTTTCTGATGGCTATGATTAGTCCTTTGTGTTTTTCTATGTTGTCCTCAAGTCGTTGCATCGATGTGTCAATGCTGGCTTCATTGCTGGCAATTCCTCTTCCTCCTTCCTTTCTTGATACATATAGTCTGTCAACGTCATCTCTGGGATGTAATACCGTATGCATGGTCATTAGTTTTCTTGTTCTTTGTTACATTTGCTTAAATTCCTCCCTGGTTCACTTCAAAAATATTTACGAATATCTAACAAGGGGTACAGCTCAGGTATTTATTCTTATCATAAGGTTTCTGCAATATAGCTTTGTCTCGAGTAGCTTTCTGGTTCTCGTGAGATATTCTTTTTGAATTTTGCCTTTCATTTCCACTTGTTTGATGGTGTTAGCTTCCAAGATGCCCAAGTATTTGTAAGTTTCTTTTTCTTTGAGCATTCTAATCTTGTCTTGATTTGACGGTTCCATTCCGTCCGTCAGGTGTCGTTTGCGGCTTTTCATTACTTGCATAGCAGATTTTTCTATTTCAAATTCCATCCGTATGTCATAACTGTATATTCTTACTATGTGTATTAGATTTACCTGTTGTTTTCCATTTCTCGCAAACAGTTTGTTGTCGTCTATGTTCATTAGGTGATTGATCTTTTCCTGCGAATTACTAAGTTTGTGCTGATCTATGTAAAGTAACTCTCCTGTGCCACTTCATCCTTTGCGTCATCTTTTCTGTTCCTCAAGGAACAATCTGCCGCTGGTTAGCGAGTAATAAATGTCTTCGCTTATTTGTGCTGTTTATATTTTCCTCATCATCGTATGGGTTTGTCATCGTTTGGGGTGGTTCCTTTGAGGGATCCCTCTGGACGAATGTGTTCTTTCCTTTCGTCATCCATTGACATTGAAAAGCCTTGTAGGTATCTGTCTATTTTTAGTGCTAATCTGTCGTGAATGAAGGTGAATTTCCTGAACCAGAATCCATGTATTCCACCATGGACTGGCGTTTTCCAATTTTATATTTTTTAGTGATGTTTTGAGTAAATTGATATGTATTTCCACTTTCAGACTTTCTTCGAGTCCTTCTAATTCTTTTGTAATATTGCTTATTCATTCGGCTTTTTGGTTATGTTGCTATAAAATATAGCAAAATTGTTCGGTTTCTCTAGCATCCTGTTGATGGCATGTTTTCGTGCAATCTCTTCCGATTTGTCGATAGAATCTCCTTTTATTGTTTTGGAATATCCTGTTTTTTCTGTACCGTTTTACCCTTTGTCGATATCTTTTAAATCTTACATCTTTAGCCACAACTGTTTAGTAGAAATAACTCCAAGACTCATGTGTGACAACGTACGTGTTTTATTGCTGCCATCTTTTTCTGATTTTACCCCAATAAAAAGCCCCTTAAGGCATTACCAATATTGGGCCGCTTATGTATATAAGTCGACCAACATCCCCCATACATACAAAAGTCTGAAGTGTTCATTTTATGCGAGTTGCCATTCACCATATCGGTTGGGTGTCTTGCCTGCGGTGACTCTCTTCAGACGTGGTTGTCTTTCAGCCATGTCTGGTTGTTGCTGTTTGGTGTTTTGTTCACTGTCATTGCTGGTGATATCTTGTTTGTGGTTTGTTTTCGTCATGTTGCTGTGTTTTGGTTTAGTTGTGAGTCTTAGGTGTCTCCTATTTCTCACTAGTATTTTCGAATTTTCCAGTTCGATCATGTATCGTCGGTATTCAAACCTTTCTATGACAACTGCCCTTTTCCAATATTGGCTCTTGCCATATGGCTGCACAGTCACCTGGTCACCTTCTCTTAATTCTATCAGGTCATGGGCATTTTGTCATAGTATTTCTTTTGAAGTTGTTTTGCCTTTTGTATTTTAGTTTTTGTTTCTTCCACATTAAATGGGGATAGAAATTTCTTCATCGTAGGTAGTACACTTCTCAATTGTCTTCCAAAGAATCTCTGTGCTTGGGACATTCCTATGGATTTTGATGGTGTGTTGGTGAATTCTAGTATGGCCAGACAAGGATCGCTGTTTTCATTATTACATTTTTTATGATGCATTTTATTTGTTTGACAGCTGATTCTGCCATTCCATTGGAGTTTGACATCTCTGGTGAGCAGGGATTCCATCTAAATCCGTATTTGTGGGCCAATTCTCTCATCATTTTGTTATCAAATTCAGGGCCCCCATCACTTACAACTTCTTCTAGGATGCCATATCTCATGAAGTGTTACTTTATCAGCTTGATTGGGCAACATGATGATGTTCCGTGGAGTCGATCAACCAAGGTGTAATTGGAGAAATAATCCACACAGATTAGGTATTTCCTTCCATCCAGTGTCATGATATCGGGGCCAATACGTTGGAATGGGTATTCCGGCACTGGTCTTGTGATTTGTGTCTCTTTGTTATTTCTTGCAGAATATCTCCTTCACTGTTTACAGTTGGTATAACATTCCTTTAGTTCGTGCCTTATTCCTGGCCAGAAGATTGTGTCTAGGGCACGTCTCATGTTACTTTCAACTGCTAAATGGCTAGTGCGTGCCTTCTTCGTGTCATTTCTCATTGAGGCAGGTACAAAGACTCTGTCTTTATAAAATATTAGATTATCCTTTGTTGACAGGTAGTCTCTGAATTTATGCAGGTGCTTCAACTAAGGTTCAAGGACTTTATATTGCATTGAGAAGCCTTGTTTAATTAGTTTTATGAGCTTCTGTAGATCCTTATCTTCTTTGGTGGCACTGACTAGCCTGTCTCTGGTCTGTTCACTTACAGCAAGAAATTCTAATAGATTCACTTCACTGAAATTAAACTGGAAATTGTCATCCTCTACTGGGGCTCGCGAAAGAGCATCAGCCCTTTTTGTATGTTATTTTGTAGTCAAACCTTTGTATTGAAAGCACCATTCTTAACAGTCTTTTTGGTACTTCGCTTAGAGGCTTGTTGCTGATTGCTTCTAATGGTTTGTGGTCCGATTCTATTGTTACATGTCTTCCGTAACAATAGTCACTAAACTTGTGTAGTCCAAACACAACGGCTCTCATCTCTTTTTCAATTGGTGCGTAGTTCTTTTCATAGTCGTTCCACACCCTTGATGCGTATGATACTGGTTTTCCATTTTGTAGGAGGACAGCTCCCACACCTACATCAGACATGTCAGTCTGTATCGTGACTGGCTATTCTAAGTCATAGTAAGCCAAGATAGGTGTGTTTGATATAGCTTTCTTTATGTCTTTCTTGTACCTCCGCCCATTGGAAAATCTGGTCCTTCCGCGTTAGCCTGTTTAGAGGTTCACATTTTGTCGTCAGTGAGTTATCAAATTTCGAGAGGTATTTAACCATTCCTATGAAGCGTCTTAGATTATGCAAATCGCGAGGTGCTGGGAAATCTAAGATTACCCGTATTCTTTCATCATCAGGCTTCAAGCCAGTGTTAGTCAGTGAATGACCCATGTAAGTGACTTCCCTTGAGAGGAATTTGCATTTTTCGAGGTTAATTTTTATGTTTCTTTCTCTGCATCTATGCAAATATGCTCGCATGTTCTGGTTGTGGTTATTGATGGCTTGGTCTGAGTTGTTTCCAAATCCTTCAGCCAAACAGTCATCTTGAATAATGCTAACCCCGTTTATCCCTTGGAATTGTTCGATCATTTTTGTTTGGAATGCCTTGCTGGCTGGTGTGATACCCATGGGTAATCTTTTGTATCGATAATTGCCCTGAGGCGTTCCGAAGGCGGTCAGTTCTCTTGCCTTGTCGTTCAATTTGCAATGAGGCTGTCACTTTTCTTCTGTTGAAAGGGTGGATAAGTTCTACCCTCATTTTTCCTTCGGTTCTGACCTTTTTCCCTCCGTATACTGAAATATCAAGTTTCTTACCTTTTTTTAGTAAGTGCTCCATTTATTGTCCTTAACGAATGTTGTAGGAATTACATTTACAGTTGCTCCAGAATCTATCATGAATTTAATGGACTTCCCGTTTAATTTCAAATTCGCATGAACTTTATGGATTTTCTCCCCTACAACGTGAAAACATTCGTTAACTTTTTGCTTGCTATAGTTACCTTTGCAAATTCTTGATATGGCGAAATATTTTTTTCTTTTGCATCTAAAACATTCCTGACCATAAGCTGGACATTTTCTTGTTCCTTTTACATGGCTTCTCTGACAATAAATGCCATCATATTGTTTTTTTCTTCCAGTCGCATTGATATCTTTCTCGTATGTGTCGTCATCAACATTTAATTTTTCGTATTTTTCAATTTTTTGCGACTGGATTTTACTTTGTTCTGCAGCTCTACATCGGTCAATACACTGTGTCAGGGTTAAATCTGGTTCCCTCAGGAGAATTTCGCGCGTTTTTTCATCGTGTATTCCTTTTATTATTTGTAATTTTATCATATCGTTCTCAGTGACGTTATTTCATTCACAATCTTTAGAACTCGATTTTAAATTTAACAAATAGTCCTCAAAGCTTTCATTTTTACTTTGTTCTTACCGTAGGAATTCCACTCTGTCTACAGTCAATGTTTTCATAGGTTTGCAGTAGTCCTTAAATGCTTCGATAACCATTTCAAGTTTTTTTTCGTCATCCTTTTCAATCGTTTCTCCTTTTGCATTTTTAATTGTGAAGGTTTTGTATATTTGTTGACCCTTTTTTCCTAAAAGGTAAATAGACAAACTTCTTTTTTTTCTTTTCAACATTTGCAGCTTTAGTGGCACTATCTCTACCCTCCCCTTCAAATTTCTGAAATTCAAAAAAAAGATTCACTTCTTCAAGCCACTCGTTAAAGGCTTTATGCAAATTTCTTACTGTCCAGTCAAAACTTTGGGGTGGGTTGCTTGACATCATCTTTTGATGTTTTCAACAAAGTAGTACTCACTCAGATTATCGTCAATTTTGTCCTTCTGACACCATGTTTAGTAGAAATAACTCCAAGACTCATGTGTGTTTTATTGCTGCCATCTTTTTTCTGATTGTACCCCAGTAAAAAGCCCCTTAAGGCAATTCCAATATTGGGCCGCTTATGTATATAAGTCGACCAACAAGTACCATCTTGTTTATTTCCTCAATTTTTATTGTAATTTTTCCGTGTTGCTTTTTCTTTTCTTTTTTTATTGTCTTTACATGTTCCTGCATATTTACTTTGTTTTATCATTTGGGTCTGTCAGAAAACCAACATTTCTTTGTTAATTTCCAAGCTTGTTCATTAAGGAGGTGCCCGTGGTTAAATGGTTATTGTCATAGGAAATAGACACGGTGATACGAGTTCAAATCCTGACCGAGACTAATTGCATTACACATAGCACTAATACCCTTGGGAAAGGTATGAATCCAATTATTCTCCCTCCAGCTATGGGTAAATAGTAGGGCAGACTGGGTTCTTCAGCCTTAAGTGAGGCAACTAGTCTAGGAGAAGGAAAACTCTGAATTCAAACCTGTTAAACTCCGCTTAAAAAATTGACCTTGTGTCATATCCTGCCTGAGCAGAGGGGTTGGGTAAATATGGTATGATTAATTTCCTAGCTTGGTCATCAAGTCTTTGGTTTGTTGTTGGAAAACTTGAGCATTCTATCCAGATCTCTTTCATTCTTTTTCTAGATTCTTTTTGTGAAAATTGCTCCAAAAATAACAGTGTAATGCAATTTGGATGCCTTCCCTGGTCCATGTATTGTGTTTGTGTCTCTGATTTATGTGGTTTCTTAAATCCTCAGTCGTGTACCTGAAAAAAGAACAACCAACATTTGCAGGGTAACGATCAGGTTTCCCATGTTGGCTATTAGGAAAGCACCTGCCGATCATGATACCCAGGCATGTCATATTTAGATTCAACATTCTTATCCTAGGTGGTATATTGTGGTTATAGCAGACCCAGGGTTTGTTAAAATCGGCGCACCAGACACAGACGTTATATGGTTTTCTTAAAGAGAACTCTTAAGCGGGTCACAAAATTTTTTTTTTTACTTCTGCTTTCTTTTTCTCCTTTTAAGTCTTGTCATTCCTTCCCGTTTATTCTTTGAATTTTAACTTAGTTAAAGTCTACATTGATATTAATTTTGAAATTCAGTGGTATTTTAGGTCCTGAGCAATTGATTAGTGGGGACAAGATATTAGAGCATTAAGCTCCGTAAGGATTATTTCAATCTGGTTATTCTTGGACCTACAAATAACGATAGTAATTACATTAAAACCAGCGACAGATACAAACATTTGAGCGATAATTTAGTTACCTTCTCTGGTCGTCAGTTTTGGATTAGGGTATGATAATAGGCAGCTTTCTATTTCTTTGACTTTTCATAAGAACATGTGTGCGAGCATTTGTCTCTTCTCCCTTGGATCTTTTTTCTTTTCTTTTTTTCTTTTTCATTTTCTCTTACCCATTTCTACTTTTAATTACATTAAAAGAAATACTCGCTTTTAATTTAAGAGGTGCTACTAACCATACACAGACAATAATGATAATTATAACAATTATAATAATTACAATAATTATAATAATAATTATGTTAGTCATAAAGACAGATAATTAATACCAATGTTTGAGCGATAGATTAGTTACCTTTTCAGGTTTTCAGTTTTGGATCAGGGCGTGATATTGGCAGCTTTATTATTATTATTATTATTATTATTATTATTATTATTAGTTGTAGTAGTAGTAATTGTAGTAGTAGTAGTAGGGTCGTTGTTGTTATTAAATAGAAATAGTTACTGAAAACAAAATAATTGTTATTGAATTTTTGTATTTCATAAGAATTTTTCATATTTGTGAACATGTAAAACCCAAACAAAAAAATAGAAAATGTAAATATAAGCGTACGATGTATGATTATTAGGTAATATTTTGACGTAAAATAATCCAACAAGGGTTGACATTACATTAAAATCATTAAAGAAATCCAATTTAGTTAAGCAATGCTTGAAAATACTAGGTTCATGCCATTTATGTAGTAAGATTTATTCATGGGTTTTAAAATCATCAGATTTTGATTTATATTTTTTGAGAAAATGATAAACAGGCATTGCTTTCAGCACATCCCTAAGAGACGCCTAACTAAGCAATAAATTAATTCTCTTAGGGAATTCAGTCTTCTTATGCCGTCATACTGTGTCTGAATAACAAGTTAAGAAGAGGTAGGTAAATAGCACTTACTATCTCCTAAACAATGATAAAATCAATCAGCTTAATGGATATGATTTCAATTACAGTCAAACTAAAAATATTTTTATTCTCAAGGAATCGTATTGTTCGAAACATTTCTTTATATGAATAAATAATCGTATATCTTGCTTTAAACTTTTTATTTGTTTTTTTTTTTTTTTTTCTAATGCTGAAAACCAAAAGTATTATAAGGATTATGTAATACATAGAACAAAGTGTGACTTTAGGGAATTTTTTTATTTAAAGGGTATATAAATCGCTCAATGAGATAACAGGCCTCATTTTTGTGATGCATCTCATGAAGTCTCCCCCCCAAAAAAAACTAGGTGGGCCTAATGTCTCAAAGATACGCCACCAGAGGTGGATCAAATAAGGGACGCTATAATGCCTACAGGAATAGATCAGCTGATATGGTCGTCTTCAAAGGAAGCGACAGAACGACTCAAAGCAAATCTTGGCGCTAATTAACCGTAGACAGATAGTGATGTGAAGACTACAAAGTATTCTTCATGCAGAAAGGGAATGTTCTTATGAAGAATACTTTGTTCATAACGACATTTTAGTGCAATGTATGTAAAGGTCAGAATTTTATACAAATTACGTCTTTTGTTTTTAAACTAATAGAAATATATTTTATCACATTTCTAAATTTATTTCTGCATTCGTAATTCATTCTTAACATTAAACTGAAAAAGAAAAAAGTTTTTCTCTGAACAAAATTAAATTATTAGTGTGAGGTTGCTTTGTGTCTATTCTGTCCAAATCGTAAATAAATTGGTGAAAAATAATAGTGTGACTCCAAACTAACCGAGATCTAGAACAAGTACTTAACTAGAAGGATCAGACTATTAATAGATAGATAGATAGATAGATAGAGTAATCAGAAAGTGATGTAGTTTTATATATATATATATATATATATATATATATATATATATATATATATATATATATATATATATAAGAAAGAAAGAAAGAAAGAAAGAAAGAAAGAAAACATAGTGAAAAAGTGAATTAATTTTTTTCAAAAAGTGAATAAAGTAGAAAGGAAGATTAAAAAGGTGGCAGATGAACAAAATATAAGATATTATATGGAGTTAATATAAAGGAATAGAGAGAAAAATATTAAAAAGTAGATAGATAGATAGATAGATAGATAAAAAAGTTCCTGTCTATAAACCAAAACACAAGCAATTACATAATTTTGCTGATTTAAAAAGTCCATTGCAAAGATTATGTTTATATATATATATATATAATTAGAGAGAGAGTGAGAGAGACGGAGACAGAGAGAGAGACAAAGAGAGAGATGTGTGTATGTGTGGGTGTGTCTTGCAGGCTTAACCAATGTGTATAAAACAAGAAACGTTGTCATTAGATAAAGTCCTTAAACTTTCACGGTATAACTATTTATCTATGTAATTCACGTTCTTCATTGCATTTATTGGGTTGACAATGAAGAAGATAATGTTGAAAATATATTGATGTAATTATTTTTAACATGTTCTTAATATTCATACATCATTCACTCCTTTTGAAGTTTTGTCGTTTTCTCCAAATAATTGTTTATTACAAATACTTACCAAGTAGGTAAATGAATTAAATATCAATTTCTAATGATGCAAAGTAAAGCATTCTGATAATCCATGCGCATACTTCTCATTAAAGATAGAGTCCACGTGGCGAGTTTCAAATCCAGAGGCGCTATTGCATTCACTTTCGAACTGATACCATAGGGAAAGTAAGAACCCCTTGAACCCTCTAGCTATAGATTAAATAATATCCCTTTGTTCGTCTACAAGGATGGATTTACCATTAAATTAACCAAAAAAGGTTAATATGTTATTGAAAAAGGAAACCAACTTAAACCAAAACCTTTTAATTAAAATATTTTACTAATATTATTCTCCCTCATTTTAATTGTAGTTGCTTTTAATCCTGATTCATCAGGACCGTTGTATGTAATGGCTCTGAGGAACAGCAGAAACAAGAAAGTGGACAAGCTTTCTCTGAGATTGGAACCCATGTCAATTTTTATTTCGGAAAGGCCGTAGTAGCTGTTTTACCATCTACGATATGCGAGGAATTGTATTTTAGAAATTCAAATAATACTTTTAATGATGTCCAATATCCTTGGCTCAAGTTAGTTGGCGCTATTCTTGTTGCTAAAGACATATATAGTGCTAGTGTTTATAGTGTATTTCGTTCACTTTTTTATTGTGATGTAATGGTTATCGTAGTAAGAAACGGATATGGTGACCTTAATTTAAATATTTGACGAGACTGTTTACAATTCACATAGTGCTAATGCCATTAGGAAAGTTATGCACCTACTTCAACTCTCTCCATCCATGGGTAAATAATAAGGCAGAGTGGGGTTTTTGCCCTTTGGTATGATAACCACTTTAGGAGAAGAAAAAATCTGACTCTAAACCTATTGATCTCCACTTATAATTTGACATTGTGACACATTCTGTTCATGAGGAATGGTTGGGTAAAAACAGTCACTAGCTATTACTTTCATTTTTGGCTACTATTATCTTTCATCTTCTTATTTTTTTTTATTGTAAAATAGCTCGGTATTTGTGCAGATGCTTGCACTGAAGGGGGCACTGATTTCAGTCATCTGCAGGTACAACTGAAAGTTAGTCGGAGAGAAGAAATGCGTGAACCAATATGAAAAAAGATTTCGTAAGAGACAGAATCTGGTGTTTAGTTAGATTAAAAAAATCAGAACAGACCAAGGCACAAAGCAAAGTAGTTGCATAGAATGTTTCAATATTTAGACCACACGAAAAGGTTTTTAGTCTTTGTAGGAACTACTATGAAATGGGTTTATTAAAGAAATTATCCACTGACCAAAACAGCAATTGAAGACCTTTAGAAAAAATGGACTAGCTATTTTAGAGAATCAGGGACGGTAAGAAATATTGGAATATGAAACAGGAAATATCTGCATAACTTTTTTCCATCACTTAAACATAAAACGCCGATGGAAAGTTCTGTTCGGGAGCAAATGCCAACATGACTCTACCAGCCAGATAATGTAGAATAAAGCAACTCTCAGACACACACACTATATATATATATATATATATGTGTATATATTTGTCGTAGTATGAACAAAAAGTAAAAATAGGAAAGCAGCGGGTTTTGATGAAATACTACTAGAAGTATAGAAAGCAAGGAAATTTGACGACATACTTATCCGATAAATAACCAGAACACAATAGAAGGCTATATTCTCTCTTTTCCAAGAAAAGTGACCATATAAAGGCCAAGGACTACCCTTACATCCATTTCGACTAAGGTTTACAATGCTCTGTTACTCAACCACATCAAACCTGAAATTGAGAAAATTCTTTGGAAAAATAAAATTTATTTTGGGAGAAATTGATGCACATCACAAATTCTGACAATCCATCGAATTTCTAATGGAGTTCGTGCAAAAAGCCCTGAGGCCCCACTCCTATTTGTACATTTCTCAAAGCCATATGACTCCATACACAGAGGAAAGATGAAGCAAATAGTTCTAGCTTTTGGTCTCTCCAAAGAAACAGTCGCAGCCATAATGATGCCCGACAAAAACGCGAAAGTAAACTTTCGCTCACTGGATGAAGACTCAGTCTTCTTTGATATTGCTGCAGGTGTACTGCAAGAGGATACACTAGCCCCATATCTGTTCATTGTAACAATATCTTAGTGTTACACGTCGACTGGTGATATTAAATTAAATACTTGGGACTAATTGTGTAATTTGTTGAAGATTAGATATAATCTTTTGGTAAGATAGTGTAGAAAAATATAATAATAATGTACACCGTGTGTGAAAGTGGATCACGGTGACAAAGATGCTTAGGATTGTTTACTGACGGGATGAAACGGCCGATCTGGGCTTGATATGGGTTTTGGTTGACGGGTTAGAGACAAACAAAATTCTATTTCAAATTCTAATGTCAGCCGAGTGCGAATGTAGACTAAAAGCCCTTGCCACCTTCTTCGCCACCACTACCACTTTACCTAGAGTCCTCAACTTGACCGTCCCTAGCGACATTAGTTTGCTCAAAACGGACTTGGGGCTAGCTGTTATCGCCAGTCAACCTATCACCGAACTAAAGACCCTTGTTGTTATTGTTGTACATGATTCTTTTTTATCATTGTATAATAAATAAATGTTATTTACTACTGTTAACAAGCGTACGTGACGTATTGAATTCGTTGACCAGGTAACAGCACCGGTAAAGTTGGCAGTCTTCCGACCCAGCCTGAACTAAGAGACGTCCGTATCAGCTTTTCCCCAATTTTTCTGTGGCTCGAACAACGCAACGTGGACTCGGAAATCTGGACAAGTAGATCCACCAGAAACTTCCACCTATAAGTGGCTCGCAGCGCGACATGCACTTATAGGATTACATTATAATCTGCCTAGACTACGTACTTCGAACGTCAATAGATTTAAGAAAACGGCTTCACACTGGAAAAGGCAAGTAGTCGACAATACTTTGCATAAATTATCACAGACGTAGATTACGCTGATGACATAGTGCGTCTGGCAAATACACCCACCCAGGCCCAACCCCTGCTTTATAGTCTGGGGAATGCAGCAGGTAGCATCGGCCTCGATGTCAATTAAGACATAACAGAGTACATGTGATTTAATCAAAATCAAAGAGGAGATCTCCTCTCTAAAATGTAGTCCTCTGAAACTAGAGGGCCAATTCATATACTTCGGGTGCCGCATCTCATCTACAGAAAATCACATCAATATGCGACAAGCGAAGACATAGTCTGCTATCGATTCGTTATCGGTCATTTGGCAGTCAGACCTATCAGATAAAATAAAATTTCTTCCAGGCAGCGGTCGTGTCCATACTGCTATATGGATGCACCACATGCACGCTAACTAAGTGTATAGAGAAAATGCCTGACGACAATTGCACGATAATGCTATGAGCTATATTGAACAAATCCTTGAAGCTACATCCCTCAAAAATTAGTTGTTAGGCAACCTAACTCTCATCTCTAAAACAACCCAAATGAAAAGAACAAGACATGCAGAACAGTGCTGGAGAAATAAGGACGAACTAACGTTAATCTATCCACTGGAACCCTAAACACGGACGAGCAGGTGTTGGGTGACCAGATAAAACTTATCTTCAACAGCTGTCTGTGGACACAGGATGTAGTCTAGAGAACCCTGTAATTCGATGGGTGATAGAGACTAATGGCGATAGAGTATCAGGGAAATCCGTGTTAGTGGCATGACATGAGGGTAATATATATATATATATATATATATATATATATATATATATATATATATATATATATATATATATATAAAAGTAACACAAAGTCAGCCTATCCTACTATTTAACCATAGCTGGTGGTGAGAAGAAAAGTGCATTAGCCTGCAATGAAAAATCATCAGCCAAGTCCAGGATTGATTGATTAATGCACAAAAATGATGACAGACATCAAAATATGTTCAACAATAAAATAGTATAAAACAAGATAAAATTCATGACTGATCCCCATCAACGGTTCAGTTGTGGCACACTTAATGATCAGCAACATGAAACTTGAAGTCATTTGTTTTCATCGTGTTTTTATTCGTTTTCCATTGAAAAGGTATATTATTGCGAAAAATATACATTATACAAATATATATAATATATTATGATATATAAATAAATTAGCCCGCCGTAGTCGTGGGTTACCCGAAGGCTCCCATTTCAAAAGTGACTGTACCGAGGTGGGTAAGAGGGCATTATCTATTTCACTGGATTACACCACTTGCCTTTGATACGTACCTTATAATGCCGAGTATTAAGCAAGGAGGAGTCAAGGACCATTTGTCGAGTCTTTGGTATGACTCTAATAGGGATCGAACCCCGAACTCCCAGACCATTGGTTAATACTCTTACTATGACGCCAATGGGCCAGTTATATATGGTCAAATGAAGAATTGGTTTCCATGAGTACTCCAAAACCACGTCACCCTGTTGGTGAGGCATAAAATACCTTGCATGACCAGCAGAGAATTAAAATTCTCTCCAAAATACAGGGTTTGTTTTGTACGACACTAAACTTCTTCGGATATTGAGGCTAAATTTCAGAAACTATGAGGAGTGTTCAGTAAATCATTATTGCCATTTTTACCATGTGCACTCTGGTCCGGAAAGGCAGTACCTATTAGTATTCAATTTGCAAAATACTTGTATTAAATAAGGACATTCGATATATAACTATGTGCAAAAATCAACTCACAAAAAATGTAAACGTAAAATATGCGCGCTTCCTTGTCTTCTTGGCATAAAAAAAATCCTTGATGGGTTGACATGCCGTTAAACTCAATAATTCCAACTATCAATCCTAAGTAACGATGAGTCATTTTGGTACGTGATCAGTTCGTCACATTTTTTGTTTAAGAATAATAGAACCTATGCGGTTGAAGGGTGTCATCAATGGCACAAAATTCATGTTTTCTTACGCTTCAAGTGCATCAACAAAATCAATAATATCCCAAAAGCCTCGAGGCCATTGATAATGGTATGCCTGGCTGTCAGAATATTTAATATGATCATCTAACAGTGAAAAATTGAAACACGTTGCCATACCATGCAATCACAGTGCTACTCTAAGTCATTATAGTATATCACTCTTCGACAAATTGATTATATCGGATTAGACAGTAAGAAAACGCTCGGCTTTAACTGCTGATATCTCACTGTGCCGTTTAAGAAGAGTTAATAAACTTTATGAATATATTCACTGAATGGTAGTTGCACTATTTCGCGTCAAAATAGTAAACAAATGAATAAGCAAACACTATCGATGCAGACTGCTCGAATTATAGCACACAACGACCCAGGCTAGAAATCTAAGCGGAGAAATATATATGAAAACTTTGCTGATTCAGGAAACTTTGAACTGAAATAATGAGGGTCGAACAAGAGAGACGTCGATGCAAAATCACAATACAGCCGTAAAAGTTTTCTCCCAAGAGATTTTCAGCAGAGTTGCAGTTCTCCAAGGAACATCCATCATGTTATAAATAAATAATTTACTTTTATACACACGAGACATTCATCTTTCTAAAGAGAATGTCTTCCACAGCAAGAATACTTTGGCGTCTACTAAATTACTAGGCAATACACTTATTATTATTACAATAAAGATTATAAGAAATACGAAAGAAGAATATGGTGATATCTGTCAAGGCGTACCGACACCACAGTTTTTTTTACTCTCACTCCCTCATCCTCTTTCCCAATTGGTTATCGTTCCTTCTTGGCATTCTAGATGACACTCAGTATCCACACAGATCTGATGAATGTAAGTGTTTTGCTGGTCAGATATCATCTGCGAGTTTGTGTGTAAGAGTTCAGAGGAGGACATCGCTGCTGATATTATCTTTACTTCATACAATATTAATGAGACAGCTACAGATTGGGGAATTTTCCATTTTATTCTATCAAACCGCTTATAATTTGGGAAAATATGACTCAAGAAACTTCACCGATGGAAATATTTGCTTTAATGAAACTGAGCGCTACCGAAGTCTGTAATCTGAAATCATAGAATGGCTCTAAGATTTTATTTCGGGAAAAAGCGATCCTGCAATCTTCAGATTTAAAGACAGTGGCCTAAAGAAGTAGGTCCAGTAAACAATCTTTAGTTGATCGCCCACGGTTATATAACGTCTTTTTCAGCTTGTCATTCAATGCTCGAGAAAATCTATGTGCATCCAGATTGAGCTTAACTTGTAACGATTGGTGTCGTCTGAAGAAAGAATTTCTAAACTTAACGATACACGAATCCCGTAGACAAATGCAATAATGTAATCAACTTAGTGTCCTCTCTCTCTCTCTCTCTCTCTCTCTCTCTCTCTCTCTCTCTCTCTCTCTCTCTCTCTCTCTCTGAGTATATATATTTATATATTTAGAAGAGACTGGTTTATATAAAACAACGACAACAATATTACTATTACTAATACTAATATTATAAATGATAATAATGTTAATAAACGATTATAGAAGAAAAACTTGCCTTCTGATATGTCAGGGCCCGCAGATAATAACCTATCAGCCAAGGAAGATCATAAGATAAGTAAGTACAAAGACCTAAAAATAGAAGTTGAAAAAACGTGGCGCCTTAAGTCACCACCGTGCCAGTAAAAGTGAGATTACAGGGTATTACCAAGGAAAGGACAAAAAGTACATAAACAAGTTACCTGGCAATCCAACCCCGTATGAAATACAGAAAATGCGTTCTGTTGAACTGCTAAACTCTTAAGGAGAGTACAAATGATGTGACACGAAACATCAGCTAAAAGGAGCAGCAAAAAATATAAACACATAAAATACATATACTCACGACCTTCCTTCGTACGAGCTTTTCGGTAAAGACCTAGGAAAGGCTTATAAAAAAACGAACATAAAACTAAACTTTGAATAACAATAATAATAATAATAATAATAATAATAACAATGATGATAATAATAATAACAATAATAATAATTATAATAATAATAAATCTCTCCTAATAGCAGCACAAAACAGCACCGTAAGAACCAATCATATCAAAGCAAGAATAGATAAGAGGCAACAAAATAGCTCATGTAGGCTATGCGGTGACAGAGATGAAACAATCAGTCACATAATAAGCGAATGCAGCAAATTAGTGCAGAAGGAATATTAGACTAGACACGACTGGGTCAGCAAGGTGATACACTTGGAGATGTGAAAGAAATTTAAATTTGACCATACGAACAAATACTATACGCACAACCCTGCACCTATCCTAGAAAGTAACACACATAGACTCCTATGGGACTTTGACATAGAGATGGATCACCGAATCTCGGCCAGAAGTCCAGACCTAATAATAATCAACCAAAAAATAAGAGAAATTGCAAAATTGTCGACTTTGCTGTCCCGGCTGACCACAGAATAAAACTGAAAGAATGTATAAAGAAGGATAAGTACCTCAACCTTGTTAGGGAAATGAAAAAACTATTGAACATGCAGGTGACAATAATACCAATTGTAATTGGTGTTTTTGATACAGAAACTAAAGGATCACTAAAGGGACTTGAGGACTTGGATGTTGGCGGACGAGTGGAGACCATCCAAAGTACAGCATTATTGAGAAGGACCAGAATACTGAGAAGAGTCCTGGAGACTTGAGGAGACTTGTTGTCACTCAACCTCCAGTGGAAAACCATTAGCGTGAGCTGATGTGAAAAAACTATAATAATAATAATAATAATAATAATAGTAATAAGTACATGGGAATATTTTAAGCTAATATCATCAAACAAGTTTTGATGAAGAAAAAAAAATCACAAAATAGTACATAAAGAGCGTCTCGAGACTAAGCGTCGCAATAGAAAACTCACAACAGGAATATACATCTGCGGAGTCCCCGTTTTAAGATACTCGGAACCATTCCTAAAATGATCAAGGGATGAACTCAGGCAAAGAGACCAAAGAACAAGGTAATTGGTGTTTTACACCTGAGAAATGATGTGTCAAGAAAAAGAGAAAAAGGACTTGTTAGAATTAAGGATTTTCTTGATGACTAAAAAGAAGAACTCGAGGATTATATTAAGAGGAGCAACGAAAGTTTAAATCTGAAGCAAATAACAGCGGTAACATCATATGTACAAACAAAAAACCAACAAAAATCAAAGAAACGGAAATAAAAACAAAAACAAAAACAACTGTATGGATATTTCAAGAGACAAATTATCAAGATTGAACTTGAAAAGATGTACAGATGGTTTGCTTGGTTTAGTTTTATGGCATAGCAAACATTTTAGTTTATTTAATGCCAAATTCTCTCTCTCTCTCTCTCTCTATATATATATATATATATATATATATGATTTGTAAAAACATTTTGCTGATCATATTTTTAAACGAGCCTGAGATCATGTTTTTGCACAAACTTAAAAGGTTTCAGTAATTGCTATTCACTAATTAATCTGTTCAACATTTCTTATTCGTTTGCACACAGATAATTGTTTCAAGTATTGCTATGTATCACTAACAATTCAATCAAGTATCTCCTATTTCTTTACACTGTTAAATGATCAATCAAAGAATTCAATTTAGCATTAGTTATCAAAGTTAAATGATTTCAAGTATTGCTATGCGTAGCTAGTAATTCAATTAAACACCAGTCATAGCTCTATTTCCAACAATTAAGTTAAGCATGAGTCATTTGTTTTCATACAGCTTAAATGTAATACAGTTTTATTTGACCTGTAGATATGACCTTGTCAGGTGCTACCACTCTCGGCAAGAGTGGACCAAAGTACGAAGGCAATAAGGGAGTACTCTTCATTCCCCAAAGCTCTAGCATTAATGGAGCATCACCATCAGATTATATAGTGTCATATATAGGACACTCCTTGAGAGGGATCCTACCCCTCAGCAAAGATGCAGTCGGTGTATTCTACAGCCTCAGCCGACAGAGCTAACGTGGAGATGCCAACAATGAGTAAATATAAAAGAGAAACAGAATATCATCTAACATTAGCTAAAAAAAAAATCCGATAAGAACCAAATGTGTTAAAGCGAAAATCGATATGCTACAGAATTGAAAGTGTAGGTGATGCAGAGAAAGAGATTAAAGTACTAATCTCATTGTAAGCTAATGCAAGAAACTAGTAGAAAAAAAAGTACAAAAGTAAGCACGACTGTTTGGTTTGGTTTGGTTCCTTTGTTTAATGGCATATCAACTCTTTGTAGGTTATTTAATGCCAGAGCCATTATCCTAGAAGAACAGTAGTGGTTCTATTTAACCCATAGCTGGGAGGATAAGGGGGTTCATACCTTTTCCCAAGGGTATTTGCGCGAAAGTGAACATAATAGCGCAACTGGAGTACGAACTCGCTTACTACGATTCCGAAGTCCATCGCTTTAACCATTACATCATGAGGATACCCACCTAGACACGATTGTGTGGGAACAGTGATCCACCGGGAATTTTACAAAAGACTGAAATTTAACCATACTACCGAATGGTATATGCACAAACAAGAATCAGTCCCGGGAAAGGAGGCGCATAGATTTCTCTGTAATTTTTTATGAAGAAACGAATAATTCTTGATATAAGACTATATCTAGTAGTACTTAACCAAAAAGAGTACTTGTTGTCATGTAAATTTTTGCAAATCAAGAGGACTACAGGGTAAAAATCAGTGAATGATTGCCAAGTACTTGGACCTTACTAGAGAAAAAAAAACGGTGGAATATGCGGGTGGCGGTGAGACTAATTTTAACTGATATGTTTGGAACGGTGCTCACAGGACAGGGAAGAGGATTGGAACAAGTGACAATCGTTAGAAGAATCGAGACTATCCAGACTGCAGCATTGTTGAGATCGGCTATAATATTCCTAAGAGTCCGAAAAACCTGAGAAGACTTGTTGTCACTTAGGCTACAGAGAAAGCCTGCAAGTTAACCCTCGGGTAAAAATTTGCAAGTGGAACAAATAAGAACTCAAACAAATGCACCGAAGAACAATAAAACTAATGACCATGCAAAAGACCTTGCATCCCAGAAATGACGATGACAGAATTGTGTCAACAAAGAAGGAGGAAGAAGACTTACCAGCGTTAAATACATTGATACCACGACGCGAAGACTCCATAGAAAAGCATGGAGGAAAACTGATCACAGCCACCAGAAGAAATACTGAGGAGACGAGGATCAACAGAACGTAAATAACAAGAAAACAAAAATGGTAAGAAACACATATCTATGGACGTTTTAAGCGACTAACAAACGACATTTCACATGAGAAAGCGTTAACATAGCTAACTAAGAAAAGGAAACCTTAAGAGAGAATCTTAATGACTTCAAATAGGAGCACAAAACAACGCCATTTGGACCAATTAAATCAAAACGAGAATAGATGATGAAACTAAACAGCAGATGTTGGTCATGCCATGATAGAGACTAAATTATCAATCACATAAGTGAATGCATCAAATTACCACCAAAAGAATATAAGACTAGGCACGACGAGGTGGGCAAGGTGATCCACAGGGAATTGTCCAAGAAATTTAAATTTGATCATACGAACAAATGGTATATGTACAACCAAGAATTTGTCCTGAAGAATGAGATACAGAAACTCCTCTGGGATTTTGAGATACTAACCAATCATCTAATCTAATCCAGATTACCAGACCTTATAATAATCAACTAAAAAAAGACATTACGTTTACTTTCGGGCAAATACACTGGGGAAAGGTATGAACCCCTTATCCTCCCAGTTATGGGTTAAATAGCATCACTAATATTCTTCTACGAGAATGGCTTTGGCATTAAATAACCTACAAAGGTTGATATGCCATTAAACAAAAAAACCAACCAAACCAAACAAAAAGAAAGAGAATTGTAGACTTTGCTTTCACAGAATAAAATTGAAAGAAAGCAAAAAGAGAGATAAGTACCTCGACCTTGCTATGAAATTGAAACAAAAACTGTGGAACATTAAAGTGACGATTATATGAATTGTAATTGTTGCACTCGCAACAGTCACCAAAGGATTGGTACGAGGACTGGAGGACCAGAAAATAACGAGACAGCATTATGTAGAACGGTCAGAATACTGAGAAGAGTCTTGGAGACTTCAGGGGACTTGCTGTCACCCAAACTCAGAGAAAGACTGTCAGCTTTTTGCAAAACAAAATGTAAAAGAACTGGAAACCTTAATGCACACAGAATATACAGCCAGGACATAGGAATGGAATTTGGCATAGAAAAGTGTGCAATGCTTGTAATGAAAAGTGGCAAACGGCTGCTAACTGACGGAATGGAACTACCATATAAGGATGAGATAAAAACGCTCGCAGAAAACGAAACCTACAAATACTTGGACATCTTGGAGGCTGACACTATCAAACAAGCGGAAATGAAAGAAAAAATTCAGTTAGAATATCTTAGGTGAACTATAAAACTACTCGAGACAAAACTCAATAGTAGAAATCTTACCAAAGGAATAAATACCAGGGCTGAACCTCTCGTTAGATATTCTGGACCCTTTCTCAAGTGGACCTGAGACGAACTTAAACAAATGGACCAAACAACAAGAAAATTAATGACAATGCATAAGGAATTCCATCCCAGAGACGACGTTGACAGACTATATGTTTCAAGAAAAGAGGGAAGAAGAGAACTTGCCAGCATTGAGACATCATTGACGCATCGATACAACGACTCAAAGACTATATACAAAAACACAAAGAGGGATTCATTACAGCCAGCAGAAACGAAACTGAGAACACGATGAGCAACAGAATGACAATAACTAGGAAACAAAAATGGGAAGGAAAACAACTCTATGGGCAGTTTAAATGACTAATAAACAATATCTGACACGATAAAACTTGGACATGGCTAAGAAAAGGAAACTTTAAGAGAGAAACAGAATCTCTCCTAATAGAAGCACAAGACAGTGCCATAAGAACCAATCATATCAAAGCAAGAATAGATAAGACTGCATAAAATAGCAAATGCAGGCTATGTGGTGACAGGGATGAAACCATCAATCATATCATAAGCGAATGCAGCAAATTAGCGCAGAGGGAGTATAAGGCGAGACTCAACTGGGTCGGCAAGGTGATTAACTGGGAAATGTTTAAGAAATTTAAATTCGACCATACTAACAAATGGTATATTCACAACCCAGCACCTATCCTAGAAAATAACTCACATAGACGCATAAACTCCTATGGGACTTTAACATACAAACGGATCACCTAATCCAGGCCAGAAGACCAGACTTAATAATAATCAACCAAAAAAAGAGAACTTGCAAAATAGTCGACTTTGCTGTCCCGGCTGACCACAGAATAAAAATGAAAGAATGTGAAAAGAAGAATAAGTACCTCGACCTTGCTAGGGAATTGAAAAAACTGTGGAACATGCAGGTGACAAATATACCAATTGTAATTGGCGCGTTTGGAACAGTAACTAAAGGATTACTAAAGGGACTAGAGGACTTGGAAGTTGGCGGACGAGTGGAGACCATCCAAACGACAGCATTATTGAGAACGGCCAGAATACTAAGAAGAGTCCTGGAGACTTGAGGAAACTTGCTGTCACTCGGATTTCAGTGAAAAACCATCGGCCAACGCTGATGTGAAAAGCTCTACTGAATGAAAATGATAAAATGATAACTTAAACATAGTAGAGTATATAATTTAACGAATCACAAAATTAATAGAGTATGGACACGTAAATAACCCTACTGCATAATCTGCAGTACTTTTCTCGGAATACATGATGACCCGTCCCATTCTGCCCCACACAAAAGTGTATAATAGGACACACACTCCACCGAAAAAAGAACTTCGTTCAATGATTACAGTGGTAAGAAAGTGACAGTCACCGAGCGCCACCTGAATGTGTGTCATCTCCACCCTAAAACACACACACATATCATCTTTGAATTTAATCTTGAGGAAATATTAGTATGTACATGATGTTATAATTTTATTTTGTCTCAATACCACAATATATATATATATATATAGAGAGAGAGAGAGAGAGAGAAAATGTAGAGAGAGGGCTATCCTCAGATGATTGTCTGAATGTAAAAGAATAAAATGATTTCTTCATAATCAATGACAGATATTAAGTGGATATTCTTACAGCTCTTCCTTCTTGTATATATAGTGACTTCCACAACACACGCAAAGACAGAGAGGGCCGTAAACTCGCACAGACCCATAAGCACGCACAGACATGCACACACGCTCACGCGCGCGTGCGCACAGATAGATAGATAGATAGATAGATAGATAGATAGATAGATAGATAAGGCTAGGTGTTTGATATAGCGTCTTTCAAAACTGGTCACCAGTCGCAAGATGTCAGGAACATCAATATCTTGTGTTGTTTCATGTTTTAATGTATGCTATGAAAGTAATATTGAGATATTTACTTTAGACTTTTACTTCATTTCCTCATTCGTTTATTGAGTGCTGAAATGATGCTACTGGTTTTACTGCCGTCTTAGATTTTATCTCAAATTTAGTAAACATATTTTAATTATATATATATATATATATATATATATATATATGAGGACCTTCCCAATGTTTTGACGTTATAAGGATAAAAAAATTGTTTAAACACACTTCACGATTTTCATAACTTAAAACAAAAGAAAAGCCATTAATGCAAAAGAAAAATTAAACAGTCTTATTTTATAATTTTTCTTTCATTTACGTAAAATAAGATTAATATTTTTCTCTTCTACTCTCTGTTAAAATATTAATAATCTACGTTTTTAAATTATTGTTACATGGGCGTAGTTTTCTTAATTTTGTTTTCTCTAACATTTGATCATATTTTTCCTCAAAGAATCATTATACTTCATCTGAAATAAAGATGAGTAAATATTTAGAGGTAGAATAGATTTTTATAATTTATCTTTTCATTAGCAAGTTTTGAAAATTTATCTGATAAGATAATTGGCAGATGATTCGTAGATTATTCAAATCTGGGTGAAATTCACGTACAACATGTAAATTATTGAATGCTATTATTTTGTTAAATGTAATCTACATTTCAAAAACTGCAAAGATGATTTTTTGGTTTGGTTTGGTTTGATTTGGTTTCTTTTCTTTGTTTAATACCCTATCAACCTTATTTTGATTTGGTTTGGTTTGATTTACATTTATGGAATATCAACCAATGTAGGTTATTTTTTAAATCCTAAATCCGTTTTTATACTAATAAAAAGTTCTATTTTAAACAATTCAGTTAAGCATTAGTACACGGCTTAGTTTTATTTGATCCATAGATGAGATCCTACCCGGTGTTACCATTCCAGGCCAGAAGAGATATGGGAACGATGGCAATAATAGGTAATCCGCATTACACAATGCTCCAGCATTGCTGAAGCCTCACGGTTAGATGGCTTAATATCATATCCAGGATAATCGTTGATGGGGGTTCCCCTCTACAGAGAGAAAGTCAGTGTATTCTGCAGCCCAAGCCAAGTGGGGCCTACAAAGATGAGTCAAAATTTTGGCATTTCATATCCCTGATAGTAATCGGAGTATTGTCTTCCTCTTTATTGTTATATTTTCAATGTTTCGGCCAATCCCTCTTTCGGCTTTCTTCAGGTCTTTTATGTCGAATTCAGAAGACCACAAAGAACATCAAACTGAACCCTTTATTTAATCCACGGTGTTACATTGTTCTTATTCTGTTAACCATGACCAGGTACAAGAGCAATGCCAAAGCAAGTATTCCTCGTTATTTACCTGGAGTCGGAATTGAAACTGCGATCCTAAGATGATTTCACTCAGAAGTACTTCACAAGCAACTGCCTATATCTGTTGCGCCATATGTCCTGCTAGAAAAATTTAGAAGTCGAAAACTTGGATATGGCTGGAAAGAAAAGGGAAATCATCTGCCCTTATGTGATGAAGTTAAAATAACAGATGAGGAAGAGCATTTGAGAATAAGGTGTCTTAAAGACGCGCCGCAAATGTTGGGAATACGATATGGAAATCAATAATCAGAAAGTCTCAATGAAAAAAGAAGTTAAAATGTGAGCTGAGGTAAAAAAAAAGTACATAAAAGTAATGAGTGGTTTCTTATTGGTTAATTAAGACATTTGGTTATAAGTCCGAAAAATACATCCTGAATTGTCCAGTATGACACATGGCACAATTTCTTGGTCTATCTGTTTACAATGCTCTGATTAACTGCACCATCACATTTTCACCAACAAATATTTATAGTTATTCCGCAGCGTTATGGCCCACTTTGAACACATAAAGCATAAGTTCTCTTATTTGACTAAGTTACACGTCTATCTTTTTGGCCTTGAAATCACACACTGGGAGAGGCAATGCAAAAAGTATCAGAGCACCAAGTACCACGATACTAACAACCAAATTTAATAATCGCAGCTTGAACTGCTTCTGCGACGTGATGTACGCGCTGTAAAAGCAGCACGCACCCAAATATGGCAAATCTTTTGATTCGACCAAGTCATATCGATAGAGATAAATATTTTTATCTGAAAATATTTGAATCACTCTTTTTTTAAAGTTTTACAAGAATTATGACAATAAAATCAATTTCAATGCAATTTCAGATTGATTTTACTTCTACCTATGGATGCTTTGTGCGTGGAAGAACTAGAATATTGAAATATAATCTTTTGTCGATAAGGATCGAAATTCCGCACGTTTATATAGATGAATGTTACCTTTTCGCACACTTCAGTGACCGGACTGAAAAAATTTTATATTTTAGATTATGTGAAGACTCATAGAAGCCTGAGTGGCTTTTAGTGCCTTTAGAAAGTGAATTTTAGTCGTATCCTGAAAAAATTACAATATATACATGTACATCGAAGCTTAACAAATAAATGATATTGATGTATAACTATAGATATGAGTGTGTCTGTGACCGTCTGATTTTCTTTGGCGTCCACGTTCGCACTTTGGCATGTAGCGATGCTTATTAAACTTGCATCCTTAAACATAATTTTTTTAAAGGTTAATTTATTTATCAAATTTAATCCATGCAAGATGTTTTGCTCAGGTGGTTGGTCTTGCCTAACATATTGATATAAATGTGTCATGGGTATTTGTGTAGACAAAATATTCCATTCAGAATCGGGTTTAGTACCTGTGGACATCACATCAAATATGTCGTGCCTTCAATAATTTTCTAGACTTTTTTACAGGCATTCAAAAGTGTCGTAGACTCATGAAAATTCAGAATGTTATTTCTATACATCTTATGAGATGACTGACCAATTCTTATGATTTCAGATTCAAATTAACTGCTACAGCAGAAATTGGAATTCACCCTACTAAAGCCTGATTGTCACAACTGGTGAATTTCAAAAAAGCAATTTGGATGTAAAGACACTTGAGAAGAACGATTTGCAATAAAATTATGTTTTAAACTTGGAAAAAATGCCACAGAAACGTATGGAATGCTTCAGAATGCTTTTGGACCATCTTGCATGAATCGAGCTTCAGATTTTGAGTGGCATAAGAGATTCAAGGAAAGCTGGTAGTCTGTAAGAGATGATGAGAGGTATGGGAGGAGTAAGGAAGTCAATACACTAGAGTTCATATGTCAAAGTGTTAGGATTAGGGTTAGGGTTACTCTGTTGAGTTTTTAAGGGAGTCCAGGAAGAGATTCCAGGGGAAAAGGCCAGTACTCTTCAAATCGAGTCAGTGGCCACCCGAACAATGCACCAGTCAACAACTCCATCCTTGTCACAGACTATTTGACCAAGACTGGTATCAAGACTGTTCCTCACTCTCCCTATAGTCCAGACCTTGCTCCCGGTGACTTTTGGTTATTCCCTAAATGTAGAGGCTGTAGTTATGAGACAATTGAGGAGATGAAAGAGGCTGTGACTTATGTCATTGACAAGCTTACACAAGAGGACTTCTATGGGGCCTTCCAGAAGTTGTTGGAACGGTACAACGAGTGCATTGAAGGGGACTTGAGTTTCATATGTATACTGTCAATAAAAGTGTCTGTACCAAAAAATTACTGGAAACTTATTAAAGGATCCCCGTAACTATCTAATCAAGAAATTGCGTATTTTCGCTATTTTGGAAGTTTATATGACTTGTTTTTATTAAGGAGGAAGGTGGACTATATAAGCCAGAAAAAAAACAGACTTTTCTTTTTTACACTTTTTGGTAAATACATTTGAGGACCGTGAAGTATACAAAATTAGATGTAAATGTTTGTAATACTCGATGTTGGAAGAGATTAGGAGTAAAACAGAGATAAGTGATTCTTCGCATAAATTTAAATATTGTTTAGCAGCATATGTTATTCTGTCAGCATGACAGAATTAAAAATCATGGATTGAGAATAGGCAATGTTATCAGAAAGTGAGAAACGGTGGGGTGATCATGAATTGAGAATGAGGAGTGAGACCATAAATTGACAATCGGGAATGATATTATGGATTAATAATCCGGAGTGAGATCATGAATTGAGAGTCAGAAATGATATCATGAATTGAATAGCAGAAATGAGATCAGGAATTTAGAATCGGAAAATGAGACTATAAATTGGGAAATGTTAATATAATAAATTCAGAATCAGGAGTGGGATCATGAATTAAGAAATTGGAGTGAGATCATAAAGTGAGAATTAGGAATGCTATTATGAATTAAGTATCGGGAGTGAGATTATGAATTGGGATTTTTTAAGATCATATATGATTTTAATATAGAAAATGAAGCATATATGAGGCAAAAAAATAACGGAAATTGAAACTATGTAGCAGGATTAGATATGGTACTGGAGGGCATCAATTTGACTTTAAAGTGGGGGTTACGTAATGTTATAATCTAAAGCGATTCAGCTTCTTTTTTTGGATGGCTGAGATCAGAAATCATTTATGAAAAGAAGATTCGAAGGGTGATGCTTAGGAAACATTAAAAAGCTATCGGAGAAAAGAACTGATAAATACACATTATGTTTGTATGCTCGAGGGCAAGTGAAGCTGATTCTCTAACAATTATAAATTCCACCTGGTTAGAGGTTCCTCTCTCTCTCTATATATATATATATTGAGAGAGAGAGAGAGAGAGAGAGAGAGAGAGAGAGAGAGAGAGAGAGAGAGAGAGAAAAGGGCTTGAGGTATTAAAAATATACAATATATATTATTCGGTGGTCGACAGATATCTATATTATGCAAAGAAATTTTATTAATATGCTTTTCCGATATTGGTCAAGATTTTTGAAAGGCATCATTCGATAGACCAAGCTACAAGTATGCATGTGAGTGGAAGGTTTCAATTAAAAAGATCAGCGATCGAGGTAAGACACTATAGACAATAATCATCTTTCATGAATAGATTGTAGACCAGAAAGAGTCGCCATGTGAAAAGAAATGAAGTTGGTGACAGAGTAAGAAATCATTAGAGGAACAGACTGTGATAATTTAGAAAAGAAACTTTATAGATAGTACCTATGGACATCTGTACCGCCTTTCGTTTATAATTTCCAAAGGGCACACTTAAAGGATGGAATTTCTGGATTTTTTAAGTGGTTTACGATCCTATGGGAGATGGAATAATAGAAATACTTCAGCCGACAATCCTGGCCTAAAATATGATATATTCTTAAAAGCCGGGTTTCTTCTGAGGGCTAAAACACATTCTTTGAATCTAAAAAGAATTACATGTTGGGATAAAACCATACAATTGCCGAAGGGAGTAACTCTCATCACAACATTTTATGCAGTGTTTGAGAGAAATGATACAAATGTTTAGAAAAACTAGCATAAAATATCAATGATGAATTTCCGGAAGGCTTTTTGAGTGCAATGAATGAATAAGTTTTGTTAGCATGTTCATGTGATGCTTATTCAAAGATTATATAAGTTTTAAGAAAAGCCATACGTCATAGAAGACAATACCCAGACTGTTTTTAACCATGGTGGCTGTAGAATACAGTGACTGCAACTCTGTAGAGATGTAGGACTCTCTGGACATTGCGTAAAACAATGTGATGATGAGGCTCAAGTCTTGGAGCTTTCGGGAATGTGGAATACCCTTTCATTGTCATTGCCCCAAATTCCACTCTGACCTGAAGAGGTTGCACCTGATAGGGTCCTATATATAGGTCAAATATAACTGTATGGCATTTAAACTGTGTGCAAACAAATGAATTCTTCAAAATTAAATTGTTAGATATAGAACTTTTTGATCATTTAACTGTGTGTTTAATTGATGTTTAACTGATGTTTAATTGAATTGTTTGTGCTACATAGGAATACTTAGAACAAACTCTATGAAAATGAATAAGTAATGTTGAAGAGAATCATTGGAGTTAAATAGCAATACTTGTAACTACTTCACTGTCTGCAAACAAATGATTAATATCGAATAGAAATATTAATATTTGAAGGCAATATTGAAACCAATTAAACTCTGTAGAAACAATAGCAATACTACAGGGAAAACAAATTAGTTTTAACATATTTTAAAATGAAATTACTAACAAACTATTCATTGACAAATCATATGCATATCTATTTAAATATCCAGAAACATGATTGATACAAAAAAGAATTATTCGTGTTCAATAGAAATGCTTGAAACCCTTTAATCGTGTGCAATAAAAAAATCAGCTCAGGCTCTTTTTAAAATATTATCAACAAAATGTTTATTAAATATATTCTTGTATAAAGAGATTTTGCCATTAAATAACATACAATCATTGATATGCCATAAAACTAATTTAAATTGTTTTTTGGATGAATGTAATACACGAATGAGAGTGAAGGGTATGCCTCCTTGACAACAAGAAAATCACGTGAAATCAACTTCTTAGTAAACAGTTCTTTATTCTTCTTCAGCTTCTTCCCTCCGCTCTCTCATCTCTTTTCTTACTCAACACGTTCACTGACTCAGCGTTTTCTCTCCTCTTCTCTCGTCTGTCCGAGACTTCGACGATATTGTCTAAGGGATGTAACTCATACCGCCTTGCTGGTACACTTCACTAATGCAGATTCTGCCTTTCAGATTCACTAGAAAAACCCATCAAACCAAGCCAACTAACTAGACACTATAGTAGATAACGGTGTTATAATGTGTCTAGCAAAAGAATTGAAAAGACTTTTTCGGGAGTGGAAGTTTTACTCGGTCAACTATTGTTTAACTGACGTTAAGTGTTGATATATAGTCACTCTGTGGGGTATTATTAGCTTTTTTTTTTAAATTTCGATGTCTGTTTTTTTTTTTTTTTGTTGTTGTTGTTTTTTGGCAAGCAAATTTATGGTTAAAAGTAAATAATTTTGACAAAGCTGTAGAACATGTGGGTGACGTTATTCCAATTGTAATTGACGCGCTTTAGAATGGTTACAAACAGTTTTTAAAAAATGGGACTAAAAGACTTAGAAATTGGTGGAAGAATCGAGACCATCCAAACCATGACATTTTGGGGATCAGTCAGAATGCTTGAAAGAGTCCCGGGGACCTAAATATATATTAGCGAGAGTGTCGGTTAATATATGTTAAGTAAAGTGCCCGAGATTTGGTGGGCAAGTTATATAAAATCAGCTTAACTTGTTCTCGAGTTCGAGTTATCCCTAATGTACGAGAATTTGACTTTTACATAATGCAAACTTGTTTAAATATAATAATATGGAAATAAAGTATAATATATGTATACAAATAAACTCTAAATATGTATAAATAATTAAATACGCCAAGTCTTGATCGTAGAATAGGATTTCCAAGTGGCGTGTATTTATCATTGATTTCTCTTCGTCGTTACATAGAAATCGACAGGCAGATATCAAGATCGATAGATTTGTGTCGGATCATATCGGATCAGTGAAGCACAGATCAGTCCAGACTTGATATACATTGCACCAAATCAAATAAGTCAATAATCAGTTTCTTCTTGTAACGAGCAGCTGACAGACATCAGCCCCAAAAGAAAATGTCAACTCAAACATTGATGGAAGAATAAAATCTATGTATATTTGAATATTGATTTGAATGTCTTTCTTTGTCTAAATAATACCATATTCTTTCTGTCCAGCATTTCCACCTTTTCTGTCATCCATTATACACACACACACACACACACACACACACACACACACACACACACACACATATATATATATATATATATATATATATGTTAAGAGAAAAAAGGTATTTTTAACGGATTGTGACAAGATAACCAGCGCAAACACATATACGCACACAAGCACATATCCATATATGCAATTAAAATATACATTTAATTATACGCTCCCCTGCCTCCGGGCGTTGAGCACTCTGGCGAAGGAATTAATGGCTACTCTCACGTAATTCAAAGCTCTTCTAATGAACTGAGCACTCTGGTATCCGCTAAGGCAAAATGTAAACAAACAAAAGCTACAACATAATGCCATGTAATTCCTTAGCTGACATATGTCGCCAGTGGGGTGAGCGGTAAGTCTGACGTAAAGTTACATTGGTTTCGATCCCAGCAAGCTTCCTATATGCCTAGCCCCATTGAAGAGTTGTAATTCAACGAAACAGTCTATCTGTGGATAACAATATATATATATATATATATATATATATATATATATATATATGTCTGTGTGTCTGTCTGTTGATGAATTTATATATTTATATATACGCACAGACAGAGGGAGAGAGATCTGAAAGAGGGTGAACATAATTTTTATATATACTGTGAGTATATAACATTCCCACCCGTATACAAACACACATTCGCACTTATAATCTAATGCATATGAAGTATTCTCATCATGAGTGCATATATAATGACAACAAATGTTTACATATATATTGTAAGTATATAATACGCACAAACATGTGTACATATATTAACGTAAAAATACACATTATGAGTATATATATATATATATATATTAGATTTTCTATATTTAATACTATTGAAGTTCCTTGGTATTAGATATATAAAATCTAATCTATATCAATTTATTATTATAGTATAATAGCTCTATCACAGATATTGAGCACTCTCCAAATTATATCGCACTTAGTTCGCCACAAACCCACTAACTGAAGTTGTGACAACCAACAACGTTACAATATATATATATATATATATACCCAATTTTTCATTCGTACATATATGTATATTTATATGAAAAGTAAATAATGGGTATATATATATATATATATATATACAGAGAGAGACAGAGAGAGAGAAAGAGAGAGAACTAACGAGAGAATGCAAAATTTTGAATACTTATAACTATACTGGCCTAGCGGTTAGAGTGTTCGCCAATCGCCCGGGAGACCTGGGTTCAATCCCAGGTCGAGTCATACCAAAGACTCAAAAAATGGTACTTGATGCCTCCTTGCTTAACACTCAGCATTATAAGGTACGGATCAAGGGTAAAGTGGAGCAATCCAGGGAAAGGAGTAGCGCCCTCCCCTACACCTTGGTGTAGTAAGCTATCGAAAAGGGAGCCTTTGGGTCACCCTCGACTATGGTCGCCTACATATATATATATATATATATGTGCCCCGTTGATAAAGTTTCCAAAACTGCGATTTGGTCATTCATTATTATTCATTAATAGCAAGAATAGAGATGTGCCGACAGTTATTTTCATTGTTATCAACAAGAGTATCAACGATAAGGAGTTCAGTTTTTGATATAAAGCTGGTAAGTGTATTTCAAATAAGCATTCCCGTCGAAATCAAATTCAAGATTTTTAAGTATATCTTTTTCATTTCATATATATTTACATATATATCATCGACGATTTGTCCATATATTGTGCGGTTTTTCTGTTATCGAAAAAAATATTCCAACATCATATCAATCTCATTCGACGAATGTTGAACACGAAGGTCATCGGTTACTCTTATCATGGTTTGTATATAAATGTTTACATTTTGATCATCTAAATGAGCCTATTAATGTTTTAACATGATTTATTCTAATTCTTGTGGGTGGTCCTGAGGTGGGCCTATACACACAGCTACAAATATTGTTTTCTAATTAATCGACAGAAATCTTTAATATCAAATGTCTTCAAAACTCTTCTTGGCTATTTGAATGGGTTTAATATTTTGACAAATTCTACGGTATATTTTATACTATACTTTAAAAGTATTTATTAGGTTAACGATATCTTTATGTCTTTTGACAAAGTGATAGAAGCGTGAGGATGTAATCTTGAGTCAATGAAAACTAATCATGTCAAGATTCTATAAAAATGAATTGTGCTGTATATTGACCTTCGACCCGGCCATACATGCCATTCAAAAGTGAATCACCGGAAGGAAGTGACACATTCCGATGGCAGTTATGAGAAGAAATCGCGTAGGCGGGCTTGGCTGAAAATATGGGACAAGGTTAAATCCCATGGTACACTCATAGACTGATGCACCGGAAGAGAGTGACCTATGAAGTGCATGACAGTTATTTCCGCTTGATGACGATCAAAAATGCCATTCCAATGACGGCGGAAAGGACACATCCCGGTGGCCAGTCATGGGGAGACATTGAGTGGGCGATTGAACTATTATATAACTCGGTGAACACAGGAAGTCACTCAGTTGGAGTTCAGATGAGTTGGTGACAAGATGTGGTAGAGAAAGACAGCAGAAAGCTGAGCCCCCAGGCCTCCGGTTGAGCATCAAGAGAACGAGAAAGATACAGCGCTGATGGCCATAAGAGTGGGGGTCAATATGTTGCAGTTCTCTTCGGTCTCCACCTCCCTCTCACACATACAACCCTTTCAAATAAAGTGAGAGGCATATTTTTTTTTATTGAAGTCTTCGCTCGTCTTTTATCATTGTGTCGTTATGATTCTGCATGTATATATGTATACGTATTATGTGTTTGTATAGTTAATCATGGTCATGGTTATTGTGTGACTATACAACAATTGCACCGTTCTTAAAAACGGTTCTCTCAGTCGCTGATGCTCTGAATGTACCGTCTGCATACGCAGCAGAGAGTTGACACCTCTCGAAGGTATCCTTCACTAAATCTAGTTGTGAGGACCCAGCTGTAGAGCTCAAGGAATTCTTCAGTACACCATTTTTTATACCCAGATTCACTAACTTCCTGTTGAAAATTATAGATATTGAATAGGAATACGTAAAACCATGTAACTGCAAATGAAGTTTATTGTTAAATAATAATGGTTTATTGTAACATATTACGGCTCAAATTATTTATTTTAGATTAGAATACTTAATGACGTCTGACACTGTTCAAACAAATAAATAACGATAGCTAATAGAGCGCAGTTTTCAAAATAAAATAGAACATTGAATGTAAAATTATGATTACAATCATATTTATAAATTTATAAAATTTCAGCAAGAAAATAAAAATCTAAAGTAGTTGATATATTGTTAAGCAGATAAAGCAAAATAAAAGTTTCTTATATTAACAAAAAAGATGTGAGATTCAAATGAGAGATTTGAGTGATATGATTGGCAGAAGCTCCACATGATAGCCAGCATGAATGGCCTGATAATCTTTCGTTAGTGTTACATATATATATATATATATATATATATATATAACCTTTAAATTGTTTCAGAAATAGCCGAAATCCTGAATCTTTAAGTGGATTTTATATTCATTTGATCCGGACACGTGTTTTAATATCTTTCTTTGTTGGTAAAAGGAGATACGTTCCGACACAAAACATGAGCATTTTTCTTTGTTTTCCTTTTTTTTTTTCTTTGGCAATCACATGTCTGTCTTTCTTTCCTTATATGAAGAACCTTTTAATATGTTCTACTCAATTCACAAACCTCGAGAAAACACTATACAGCATGAACATCCAGATAATATACTAAATAAAACGTTTTTTTTTTTGTTTGTTTAGGTGGTGGAGGTTGTTGTAACAACATATCTGACTTTTCTCTCCTGGGATGGAGTACTTCTTCATCTCTTTTTATTTTTTAAGTAATAAATTCACAATACAATCTTGGTTAGATAATTTTCAACTGATTTTATAGTCGTAATTGCATATGTTAAATAGTTGTGCATTATTTGAAGCCCTGTTTTAAACAGATTTTTCCACTAACAAGATTGATGTCGAATATCAAAATATGCGCTGTTTGGTAATCGAGATTTAGATTTATTAATGGTTGTCTGTTCTCTGATTGATTATGATCACGTGACACGATACTGAGAATTTGACTTTTTAATAGTCACAGAAAGACAGATGGTTTTTCAGGAGCTTAGGCAGTTTTCCATTCCCAATTGTTTCTTCTATTGTCCAAAAATCTTTTTTTTTTCCTTCTTTGTGACCCCACAGGAAAGACATATGAAATAGACCTGAAAATTAAAGTGGTTACATTGAAAATGTGTTATGTTTATCGACTTATTTCCATCACCTGTAAAGTAGTGTCAGTGAATAATGTCCAAAATTCCAGCTTACAGACACATATATGATGTACATATAAACACAAAAACATTTTTATGAGAACACTTGAAAAAGAAATATATTGATACTGTGACAGAGGTAGGGATAATAAACAAGCAATGGGCATCGTTTAGTCACAATAAAAGTTTCTTATATTAACAAAATGACGTGAGATTCAAATGAGAGATTTGAGTGTTATGATTGGCAGGTGATCCACATGATAGCCAACATGAATTGCCCGATAATCATTAGTGAGTGTTGTCTGTTCTAATTTCTAATCGTCAACAAGAAAAGAACCGCCGATACAGTGCATGTTATTGCGATTATAATGATACCTCATGAGGATAAAAAAGAAATGGAGTAAAAATTCAACAAACAAGAATTTAAATGTCCTTAATGAGAATTGATCTCTCTATGTTTAGCAAACGGGATCAACTCACAATCCAACTTTTGATCACTGGTGCCTTATCTATTTTCGTAGTTTTAGCCATAACACAGATTTCCGATGTAAGTCTGAGTAAAGTCTATATAGAAAAATTAGGACACTCCTAAAAGAGAAGAAAAAGTCAACTCTGATGTTTGTTGTGCAGAAACGTTTCCAAAAGAAAGTAGGGCTGGTCATGTAGACAAATAGAAGACAAAAAAAGAAATGAACACAAAAATCAGAAAAACGTCAAGGACTTTCGTGTAAAGCTCTATGATGAGACATAAATAGCTGGGCTATGTCAGCAAAATTGGACACTGCACATCAAACTATATCACTTATCTCGCACATGGCACGTAACAGTCTTAAGTATATATTTACAAATATACTGATCAGTAAACACGTGAGCGCGAAAAGACACACACTCACACACACATGTATACACATATAGTGAAATACTAAAGTTTCTGATCCCTTCCCTCATTCTCTCACACCACCAATTCTCTCTCTCCCCAACGTCTCTCTCTCTCTGCGTATATACATATTTATATATATATATATGTATGTGTGTGTGTGTGGTCAGTTTAAAAGAAATAAACAGAGAGGAATATATATAAAAATATACATGTGTGTGTGCAAGTGTGTATGTGTGCGCGCAAGTGTGTGTGAGTGTATAATCCCTGTATGTTGAGTCCCCGTTAACTTTTGTGGTAGTGGATTTTATAAGAATACTTTATGCATATAAAGGCCATATCTTAAGACATTATTTATATATATATATATATATATATCCTCACTTTATCTCAATCTGCATAGAAATGTATATATATATATATATATATATGTGTGTGTGTGTGTGTGTGTGTGTGTGTGTGTGTGTGTGTGTGCATTTAAAGACTGAGAGAGAGAAAAGATCAGGCAATGTCCGAAAAATTCTGCCGTAAAACTATATTATTTGCTTTTAATAAAAAAGCCTCTGTTCCGTCGGTGATGTTTGATTTCACAAGATCATCCTGCATATATACATAGTGATAGATAGATAGATAAAGAGAGAGAGAGAGAGAGAGAGAGAGAGAGAGAGACAGAGACAGAGACAGAGACGAAGAAGAAGAAAATCTTGGGAGGTTGGGGGTTGAAGTATCCAATTTGAGTGTTCAATGCCAACGGCTATCGACGTATAATTAATTTTGCATTAAGAATACATCATATATATATATATATATATATATATATATATATATATATATATATATATATCAGATCATGTGCGGGAAGAGGGAGCTAACATTGTAATTAGAATTATTGTAGGATTTATCATTCTGAATTCATATTTTTTTTACCTCACTATTGAGATCTCATTTATGAATGATTTCTTCCTCAAATTATTAGTTGCCAACGATTATGTTTTTTAAAGTCAAATTCGAAAGACATTTTAGTATCTATTTTAGTCGATTTTAAATTCATTATTAAAGACCAGTCTCCGTTCATTTAGCATATATATATATATATATATGTGTGTGTGTGTGTGTGTGTGTGTGTGTGTGTGTGTGTGTGTGTGTGTGTGTGTGTGCGTCTGTGTCTGTGTCTGTGTGTGAAAATTGCTGGAAATCTAATATCATCAAAGTCATCCGATGTTGTCAAAAGAAGGAAATAGACAGTACTTGCAAGCGTAATTTACGTTATCTCCCATATCATTCTCAACGAATGTAATATATATATATATATATATATATATATATATATATATATATGTGTGTGTGTGTGTGTAATCACGCGTGCGTGAATTAGCACATCCTGCATACACACACACACACACACACACATATATATATATATATATATATAAAACTATGTAGTTTTATGTTTCAGTGTGTTTATATATATATATATATATATATATGCGCGCGCGTGTGTGTGTGTTTGAAAGTGTATTTTTATCTTTAACCAGAGCGTGACATTAAAAGTAAACGACCTTGCCCCGGATTATAACTCGAGTCGTTACGACCATTTCCTAAGACGATAACAGTTTGTACTAGCGATCCTCCTTCTTCATGATAAGCTAAGAAAACGCAAACCACTGCGATTTGGTTTTCAGTGATTTTCAGCGTATCAATTAGGGTTGTGTGCAGTTGAAGTTCCTTATAATCATTTGTGTGTCTCTGTTTTTGCCAGGATTTTACAGAATATGTCCCTAAGTTATTTTTTTACTTCTTGGATAACCAACTACCATTAGTCGCGTACCAAGAAAAACTGGTTACAAGAATAATGAGCTGCATTACAGGCAGTCCATTGGCCCAAGAGCTGGATAGATTCAAGCATAATAGATTATGCATAAGATATGTTGCTGAACACATCAAATTTCCTGCTGTAATAGGACAACACTGCTGTGAGACTCGATAGATTAACGATTCAGAAACACCGTAGAATAATTTTCTGCCAATTACTATATATATATATATATGTGTGTGTGTGTGTGTGTGTGTGTGTGTTCGTCCTTCAAGTGTGAAATCAGATAATAATTACATGATAAAATTCACGACTCAGATTTTCACTTTGTCGAATCCCTGGTGGGCTTATATTCAACACCTGTTTAATACTAGACACGTAGAATAATAAGATAATCAAAGTGGAATTCTGAGTCGTGAGCTTTCATCCTGATTTGTTATCATCTCGTTTTATAGTTTAGAATATTGTGATATGGCTCTATATCTTTGTACATAGAACACTGAAAGTTTTCTTTTGTGGATTTAATATTATTGTAGCGTTATACACACACACACACACACACAGATAGATAGATAGATAGATGGATAGAAAGATAGATGATTTAATATCCAGGATAAGGCATCCATATCTAATTTAGGATAGCAATGACAAAACACAGTTGACGCAGTGTATTGGATATGCTAGCTTTAATATATACGAGGATCATTAGATAAGTTTCCAGACTTTTTTCGTATGGGCACTTTTATTGATAGTACACACATGAAACTCTAGTCCCCTTCGAAGTAATCTCCTCCGGCTGCAATAAGATGTAAAGTATACATGCGTGTATATATGTGAATGTATTTGTGCCTCTGTGTATATGTAATGCGTGCATGTATGCCGAGAGAGAGGGATAGAGAGGGAGAGATAGAGAGCGGGCAGAGAGAGAGAGAGATAGAAGTAGTGATAAAGATCGGGGGAGATATGTTTAAATAAATAAACCATTAAAATGACATAGATATATGGACATCTATTCAAGCAGATAGATAGATAGATAGATTCTTGAAATAAACTAAAGACCTATGCATTGGATTGATGAGACTAGCCATTGGGATACGCCATAAATGGGAACCAACCAAACGTGTTTGAAAGATAAAAGATACTTTGAGGAATATACATGTTTTTTTTTTCTTCTTGTCAAATCGATTTTGTATTAGCTAATATTTAATTGATTATATCTTTCTTTTTTGCATGAAAATGACGTCATCTCACCAAGTGCGATTCTTTCTGTTTCCATCATCAAAGAAATACTTGAATGCTCCAAGGTCGAAAGATATAGTTTACAAGTCGATATGCCGGTGTGAATGAATGAGGCGCGTGTCGTTTAGTCTCTTCCACGTCCTAAAGTCACGAACGAAGGCGTACCACCTTATATCCAACAGAAAGGTACCACAACTCTTGTCTTATGTCCCGCAGTTAGAAGGCAGATTTTTTGTACATTATTTAGCCATCCCACTCTGTTCGTTTTTAGTTGGTATGTATCTCTTCATCGTTAGATTAGCTTATCTTTCTACAGCAAACGAAAAGAAAAATCTATTCAGGCTCGTTTTGAGAAAATTATGTTCGTGATTTCTACGTATAGAACAAGAAGGATTGATTGATTCATTTTGACGAATTAAATGATTTTAATGAATTTCAGTTAATCTCGGGTTATTTTATGAATAAAGGTTTCAGAATCGCTTTCATTGTATGCTTATATTTACATTTTTTATGTAGTTATTTCGAAAGACTTTTTTTTGCACAGATTTACATATCAAGTATTCATATTCCATATAAATAGTTTATAAATTGTCTTCTGTTATCAAACAATTTAATGGATTCTTCATATTAGAGCTTATTGTATATTTCTCATTTAGACTCATAAGAGACTATAAAAAAGTCAGAATATCAACGGCAGATTTTGAAAAAAAAAACTCTACTTGTTTTTCTGGAATGTGCTGCATAATTACTTGATTGATTGACTGATTTTAACGGTATGCCAACATGTCTTGGGTTATTTAGTTCCTAGAAGTAATGAAAGTGTGCACATTTCATGTTTATATTTATTTTACATGTGTAGTTGTTTCTTCAGGTGTTTGACAGTTATATATAAGGCATTCTTATCTAATACCAACAATTTATACACAGTTATATCATACCAAATAAATGAATGCCTTAATTGCATTATGTGCATTCGTGTTGATATTCGGGATTAGGTACTATGCATACAAAAAATCAGAATCTGGAGCACTGATTTACAAGATAACCATAGTTACCAACCCCTCCGCTCGGGCAGGACATGACACAAGGTCAATTTTTAAGCAGAGTTTAACAGGTTTGAATTCAGACTTTTTCTTCCTCGAGACTAGTTGCCTTACCAAGGCTGAAGAACCCAGTCTGTCCTACTATTTACTCATAGGTGGAGGGAGAATATTTGGATTCATACCAAGGGTATTAGTGCTATGTGAAATACAGTCAGCCTCGTCCAGGATTGGAACACGTGTCGCCATGTCCATTTCCCACGACGATAACAATTACACCACGGGCACCTCCAGATTTACAAGATAACAGTATACCCAAAGTGGAGGTATCTAATTGTGTTCCATCTATGAGTCAAATAGATCGTTTTGAAAATTAATAATGACATAAGAATCTATTTGTAATACTAATAATTTATACCCAGTTATGTGGTCATCATGTTTAATTATGATTTCTTTTCAGAAATTTGTTTTATGAACTATCCATGCCTAATACTGATCCTTTTTAGACAAATTTTATCAACTCGTGAATGTGATCAAAGTAGGTTCTACCGCGCTGGGTCAGAATGGACCTGAGAATGATGGCAATAAAGAGGTATTACACACTCTCGGGTCATAGGCCTAATGAGTAGAGTGTTCGCCAATGGTCCGGGAGACCGGGTTTCAATCCAAGGTCGAGTCATATCAAATACTCAAAAAATGATACTTGATACCCCCTTGTTTAGCACTCAGCACTATAAGGTACGGATCAAGGGTAAAGTGGAGCAATTCAGGGAAAGGAGTTGCGCCCTCCCCAACACCTTGGTGTCGTAGCTTTCGAAAAGGGAGCTTTTGAGTCACCTTCGACTACGGTCGGCAACTTTACTTACACTCCCTGATATCAGGAACTGGAGCTGTCCCATCACACTTAGGATACTCCTTTGATTCGTTCATACTACTCCCCAGGATATACCTTCAGAATATTCTAAGCCCCACCAACAAGACGCAAGTAGTATCGAAAGATACCATTCATTTATGTACTGTCAAAAAGCACTCGTATAAAACTAAGTTAAGCCATGAAAGAATGGTGTGTTATCTATTGCTGACTAGTCTTTTATAGCTTCCTTTGTCCGTGTTTTCTGACATAGCGAAACAGTTGAGCTGGAATATGTTAAAAAATATTTATGATTATTCGTACGAGTAAATACGACCATAACTTCTGGTGGGTAACTTGCTAAAGATTTGAAGAAGCACATTACTTTTACTTCGTCAATTTTGACAGAGCGCAGGTGACAGCAGAGAAAAAAATCGTAATGTGAAACGTTACTCCTTGTGCTACAATGAAACTAAATATCTGGCTCCATTCTAAGCAGCTTCAAGCAATTCTAAATTGCGTGGTTCATATATCAATTCACACCACACACACTCACAGACACACATACACATATACAAAAACATATATATGGAACTGGAGCTGTCCCATCACACTTAGGATACTTAGGATATATTGAACTGAATATTGTTGAATTAAGAAATAATATCGTTCATTGGTAAATGCTTAAGTGGAAGTAAATTCAATAATGAATAAAATGAGTTACATCCAAGAAGTCGTTCTATGTACACAAACTTTCAGAGTAAATATATTTAAAAACATAATACGAAAAAAGATTAATAATTTAGAAGTCTTAGTTTCATTTATAATTGTGCTTTATAGTTATTGGAGATGAATCTTTAGTGATGAATGAAGATTGATCAGCAGATTTTCAATATGTTTAGTATTCTGAAAAAATAACTATTCATTACTTTTTACAGGCATTAAAACAAATTTTTTCTTTATTCAGTCAGATCTACCAAAGTTTTTCCCATGATCACTTCAAATAATCATGTCTTACTCATTAGGAACACTTCCCCTTGACTCCCCGAGTCTAGTTAAAACTGGAGAATGAATAAGTGTTTCAATTCAGATCCTCTCTAAGACAACATACGTCAATCGCACGAAGGATCATGGGAGATGTGAACTGGATATGATTTTGTAGTAAAATCAGAGACTTTTGATTGGCTTGAAAGTATATATGACCATGAAGAAACCTCTTCTCCACGAACCGAATTAAGTAACTTCACGAGTAATCATTCAGTTTCTCTGTCATTTCTGCCTTGAGGTTTCTAAGACTGCTGCTGATTTGAAAAGTATTCTATGTGGAAACAGTTGAAGAGTAGGCGTCAATACAGACATTGCTAGAGGATCAAGAGTCGGTAATCATTTATAGTGATGAAGCAGTTATATATATATATATATATATATATATATATACCCACCAAATTTAATGTCTTACGTTTTTCTGCAATAATTATTTTGTTTTTATTTTTTACTACTCACAGGGAAATGTGCGTATATGAGTGCATATTCACACATTCTTCAGTTCTTTTCATTTTTCATAAGTTTTCAGGGTTTCTTAGAATTCGCCAAGTCACAAACTAAGGATAAGTACACTACATCCCATAAATCATCATCATCATGTCACGCTGCTAGCACAGATCTCCCTGACCATCATTCACCACCAGTCTCTATCATCCATCGCCTCCGGAGGTCTTCCAGGCAACATCCTGTATCGGCGCTGAGCTGTTCTATACATGTTCTATCTGGTCGTCCTGCCTTTGCTCGTCCATGTGAAGGGGTCCACAGGAGTATATTGCTTATATGTTCGTCCTTACGTTTCCAGCTGTATCTCACATATCTAGTTCGTCTAACTTGGAGAGTTTTCATAATGGGTGGTAGGTGGTCGTACAGCTGCAATTTTATGGGTTGTTGCGATCAGGATTCGTTTAATACATCTCGCAGCATTCTTGTGTAATTGCCGTCAAACTTTTTCTCCATACGTTTAGTTAGCGTCCATGTGGTGCATCCATATAACAGTGTCGACACGACCACAGCTTGGAAAAAATTACGTTTCATTCTATCGGTCAGCTCTGACTTCCATATGACCGATAGACTATATATAGCTGCCCATGCCTTTGCTAGTCACGTGCTGATGCGATTCTTGTTTGATGAGACGCTGCTTCCAAGATAGGTGAACATGTCCACTAGTTTCAAAAGACCCACCCTTTAGTGAATAGATGTCGCATCTTTGATTAAAGCATATGTATCCTGTCTTGTGTTCATTGGCATGGAGGCCTATGCCACCTGCAGCTCGTTCCAGTCTATGTAGCAGGGATTTGGCTTGTGCAGGTGTATTTGCTATTAGTGCTATGTCATCAGCGTTGTCCGTGTCCGTAAGAGTTTTAGCAGGGTATGCACTGCTTCTTTCCTTTGCTTGAAATCGTTTTCTTTCATTAAATCTATTGATGTTCTAAGTACGTAGTCTAAGCAGATAATAAACAAGTATGTGTCATCTTGTAGCACACCTGTTACAATGTCGAAATATTCTGTTTCCATCTGGTGAGCGGACTTAACGTTTTTGTGTATTGATATTGGTTGGTTCATCCTATTCGGTTGGGAGGCGATTTTCATGTCTTCATGCTTTTTCTAACCGCTAATGTCTCCGATTGCACTCTAGGTTTACCTTTTTGTTTAGTTGATATGCATTCTGCTGTCACTTCTAAGTGGGCATTGACGAAGTTCTCATACTCGTCATTCGCAGTACGTGTTTCTGATATCTCCTGAGGTGCATCGAATTTGTTTCTTAGTGTTATCGTAAATTTATCTCTAATATCCCTGTTATTAAGTAGGGGCCAGTCATAGTGTACGGTTAAAGTTGTTCGGCAGTATTCCTTCGTAGGTTCAGTCGTGTCTTTGCCGTGACAATTCGGTGATCAGAGAACACACCCTCGAAAGAGGAATATGTCTCGCAATTCAATGCCCTATTATTACATTTCCTGTTTATGAGGAGGTAGTCTATCTGCGCTTTAGCATTGTTTGTGCAGGGCTATAGTAGGAGATGACTGTTGCGCTGGAGTTACCACTAAATGTAGCTGCCATTATCCTTGGTTGTATTTCCTAGATGCTATTTAGGGATTTTAGGGCCCGTGGTCATAAAAGCATACCTTAATTTCCAGTCACTGCGTTGACAGATTTTTTCCATGCAGATGCCGAGACAAACGTCCATCCATTACCGGTATCGTTGTATTTTATATCTTCGCAATGAAGGTATCTGTATTCTTGTATGAATATAATGTCTATGTTAAGATCTCTCGCAGAAGCTGTCATCTCTGTTAGTTGGCCTATTCTAGTTAGAGTTCTAACGTTGAATGTCGCTATTTGTATTTTTTTGCATTTAATTTTTGTTTAAGTTTCAGCTCTCCAGCTGAATTTTTAGAACGCTTGAGCCAGGGCTCCAAACTCAACATGACGTGCCCCTTTTTTACCCGCGCAAAGAGCGATGCGATTCGGACGAGTGGTTTGAGTATGAGTCATCGTAAGCTTTCGAAGGCTGTGTTTTTTTCTCATCTATAGAAGCCACCCTCATAGATGTGCTGCAGTAGTTCCTCAATCGAACTATTTGATCGTGGCCGTTGTGGGATTCGTGCGCCCAGGTCCTGATTAGGCATGTCGTTAATTATATATATATATATATATATATTCCCCCGTGCATGTATTAAGTTTTAATTTAGTATAAGTACATAGTTAATTTATTTTATTTATTTTTTAGTTCGTCAAACAGTCCTTATTTATGGTTCATTGCATCCTTAGAGACATTCCTTTTTTACTCTAAATTTGGTGTTCATGCTCAGTAACAAATTGAAAAAGAATTAACATATTTTACCTCCTTTTTCATGGTTCAACTGCAGTTTAGATTTACAGTAATAGTCTTTTACATTTAATACAGTGATGATTTTACACATAATAAAATTTTCCATGAATTTTGAAATGATAATATAGTAAAACGTCAGAATGACTAACCGTTAGTTGACCCCAGCCCAAAGTAGAAAGGATTTGCTTTGCTTTCGGCCTTCCTACTTGCATGTGAGTAAAAAACACTGCTAGAAAACCCTCCATAAATAATTACATCATACTTTTTATAATACGTTAATTTCTTCGAAACCAAAGATACTAAATTTGTATTTATTGTTGAATACTATTTGATCAAATCATACATTATTAGTTATTATTCATTATCAAATTCTATAATAATGGATCCACCAGTATGAATATGTAGCAGTCAAAAACTAAGTTCATCCCGTGGCCAAATTAAATGTTGTAAGTGTACAACATTTAATATTCACTTGGTTTAAATAATATAGAATGTAGTGATAATCCCTGGTAATGTCGGGTTTTCATTGTGTAATGTTGCACCAGATATAATTAAATTATGACCCATATGACTAAAAAGAAATTCAAAAATAGTAGAAATGTACTTCTTTGTGGGGGATATTATCAAAAAAGAGAATAATTTATAAATCTACCGAAATCTAATGTTGTAAAATCTATTGATATTTCATGAACCTGACAGTGATTCTAGGTCAGGTGTAGATTAAAACTTTCAATTGGAAATGATGCTAATGCAGTTGTGTCAATTAAGGTCGAAATCCGGTGTTTGTACATAATTTATAAATGCTCATGTCACTTTCTTTTTTCATTTCAATTTCGATTTCGAAAGAATTTCACTTTCAAAAATGTTTTCCGAAACATTTACATATCTAATTTACACACTAAAATCAAGTTAGAACATGAAAAGCCTATCAGTTTTCAGGAATTCAAAAAACGTTTATAGCAGTAACAGTCTACTTTATAAGAAAGATGACAATAAATATCTTGTCAATGAAAAAGCCGAATAAAAAAGGATTTCTAGCACAAAAGTACACGCACACACTCGCACACACACACACACACATATATATATATATATATATATTTCTCCAGACCTGCTGGATTTTGATCGTAATAGTGGTATCATTATCTGACATGACACAAGGACCTTTGACAAATCAGATTTAACTTGATAAGTGTGCTGTATCCAATATAGCTAATTATTAATGGGCAAGTGAATCATATTCAATTTTTAGTTGATCCAAGAGGCCATTTATTTTCTTCGGAGCAAAACCGAGTGCTCCCGTCATCACCAAGATCACTTTCACTTTAATTTCAAGATTTTTACTAATTCTATTTTTTACTTTAATTACTATTTTTTTTTTTATTAATTCCTTTCTATGCGATATTTTCACCCAAGATTTAACAAATGCTTTTCACTGAAATCTGAGAATTATTATTAGAAGTATTGTTACTCCTTAAGAGTTTTATACATCAGGGTTAGCCGATAGTTTCTCACTTGAGTTTGAGCTAGATCAAGTTTCCATGACTCTGCTCAATCTTCTGACCGATTTCAGAAATGCTGTTGTTTGGATGGTCTCTACTCGTCCTCTTATTTCCCAGTCCTCCAGTCCTTGTACCAAACTTTTGGTGACTATACCAAGAACACCAATCAACATTGGTATAACTCTCAATTTCCTGCTCTAGTGTTTCTCCCTAGCAACGTCTTGGTACTTATCTTTATTCTCACTTTCTTTCAATTTTACTCTATTGTCAGCCGGAACAGCAAAGTTCACAATTCGTCTTGTTCTCTTTTTTTTGTTATTATAATGATCATTTTACTCTTCTGAGAATTTTTCACACTAACGATTACTAAATGGTTTTCCTTTGGAGTCTGAGGGACAGCAAGTATCCTCGTGTCTCCAGGTTTCTTCTCAATATTCTGGCCAATCTCAACAATGCTGTAGTTTGGATGGTCTTAATGTTTCCTTTTCTTAGCCATGTCCAAGTTTTGTCGAGTGATATATTGTTTATTAGTCGTTTAAACCGCCCATAGAGTTGTTTTCCTTCCCATTTTTGTTTCCTAGTTATTGTCATTCTGTTGTTCATCGTGTTCGCAGTTTCGTTTCTGGTGGATGTAATGAGTCCTCCTTCGTCTTTTTGTACATAGTCTTTGAGTCGTTGTATCGATGCGTCAACGCTGTCTTCAATGCTGGCGAGTTCTCTTCCTCCCTCTTTTCTTGAAACATATAGTCTGTCAACGTCGTCTCTATTATTATTATTATTATTATTATTATTATTATTATTATTTGAGGGTCTTTCAAACCAGTATAAGCTGATAGTTTCTCAATGGAGTTTAAGAGACAGCAAATCCCCTCGTCTCCAGCACTCTACCCAGTATTCTGGCTGATTTTAATAAAGATTCAATCAAGATAGCCTCTTCTTGTTCTCTGATTTCTAAGTCTTCTAATCCCAGTGTTAATCCTTTGAAGATTGTTTATTATTAGATTTACTCCTTAAGATTTTTTAACACTAGCGTAAGCTGATGGTCTTTCACAGAAATTTGAGTGACAGTAAATCTCCTTAGGTCTCCATGACTCTTCTCGGTATTCTGGCCGATCTCAATGGTGCAGTAATTTGAGTGGTCTCCATTCGTCTTCGTATTTTCCGAGTCTTCCAGTCCTTGTATCAATCCTTTGGTCAATGTACCAAGAACACCAATTACAATTGGTATGATCTTAATTTTCATATTCTACATTATTTTCAATTCTCTAGCAAGATCCAGGTACTTATCCTTCTTTTTACTTTCTTTCAATTTTACTCTGTGGTCAGCCGGGACAGGAAAGTCCATAATTCTGCAAGCTCTCTTTTTTTTTTCTTGGTTATTATAAGGTCTGGTCGTCTGACCGAGTTATATGATCCGTTTGTACCTCAAATCTCAGAGGAGTTTGTGTGTCACATTCTCCAGAACATATTCTGGGCTGTGCATATACCATTTGGTAGTATGGTTAGAATTCAATTTCTTGCACAATTCCCAGTGGATCATCTTGATTACCCAGTGGTGTGTAGTCTTATACATATTCTGTGCTAATTTGCTGTATTCGCTTATTATGTGAGTGGTTATTTATTCTCTATCACAAACTAACCTACATCTGGCGTTTTTTGGTGTCTTATGTATCATTGCTTTGATATGATTTGTCCTTATGTCGTTGTTTTGTACTGCTTTTTGAAGAGATTCAGCTTCTCTCTTTAGGTTTCCCTTTCTTAGGCACATCAACATTTTTTCATGTGAGAAGTCACGTGTTAGTCACTTAAAACATCCACATCTGGTTATTTTCGTTCTGTTTTTCTTCGAGTTTTCAGCATTATTTCTGGTAACAGTAATCAGTCTTCCTCTGCGCTTTTGTATGTAACTATCGAGTCGTTTTATCGATGGGTCAACGCTGTCTTCAATGCAGGAAATCCTCTTCCTCCTTTTTCTTGACACATGTAGTCTGTCAACGTCATCTCTTGGGTGTAACATCTTATGCATGGTCATTAGTTTTCTTGTTTTCTGGTACATTTGTTTAAGGTTTTCCCGTTCTTATTATTACAGAAACTCATAAAATGAATAACCTAATTATGTATATACAGTTTGCTATACTGAAAAATATGTTTAAAGCATCAAAAACATTTCTTCATTATATGTTAATGTTCCAGAATCTACCTTTACAAGAGTGAATGCTAAAAAATAAAGTAATTACTTCTAAAGCTCGATATTTATGAACTTATGTTTCCAAGCGAATATAATCAATTATTCAAACACATACACACACATACACACACACACACACACACACACACACACACACACACATTTATATATATATATATATATATTTATATTGATTAAGAAAGGATTGAAAAAATTTTAAAATAATGATCAATTCGCCCGTTTTAAAACAAAATAATGTAATTTTTTTAAGCATATTAAATATACTCTTCCTTAAATCAGTAAAAAAAAGCCGTTATGTGACGTGTCCAGATGTTATTGTCTGGTTCAAGAATTATGATCAATTTGACTTTGAGATATCGTCTGGAAGTTTTGCTAAAAAAGCAGTTTATTTTGCATCTTAGTCGTAAATTTTCCTACTTTGAAATGTAAAGATTGTCCAGAGGGAATAAATTTGATTCACGCAGCAAAATTTTAGGAGGAATAGTATAGCTTTAGAAAACATCTAAATATTTTCAAAATTGCTCAAAAATAGACCTCCTTATCGGCTGAGCTAAGAGACATCTATTGTATTCCTCGCAAAGAGGTAAAATCTTCTAAAACCATAGTATCCCGGTTAGAACAACAACTTGATTTCAGTATTGAGTACTAGATAATGTGAAGTCACTCTTTTGATGACATTATTCCCGGGTTCACTCTGAACCAAACTTGTCACAACAGTACGGTTGGGTAAAATAGGTATATAGGAAAATTACTAGTGTTAGATAGAAATTCTTGAAACCGTATAAACGTGTTCGATTTTTTAAGTACTTATTATAACGCCAATTATTTGTATATGAGACTATATAACCATACATAAACGAAATATAATTTCTTGATAGGAATAGATTCCTAAAAGGATATAATTACGTATAGATTATTAGTATTAATATTATTTAATGAGTCCCTATAATAATTTACAAATGTTTATATCATTATGGAACACAGCAACAAATTATGTAAAAAGGTTTACAATTTTGTCTCATTTTCTTATGAATTTGGTGTTACATTTCTCTGACAGATATTTGTTTGTGGAAAACAATATAAAGTGAATATTTTGTTGACTATTTGGTATTACGAAAGGTAGAGCAAACTTTCTTGGCAGATCTAAATCTATGCTAACTAGGGATTACAGCGTTAATCATTATCTCTTTTACTTAACAAAATGCTGATTTCTTTTTTGTTTTTGCTTTATTTCACAATGGCTTCGAGAATCTTTCCAATCATCTTCTTCATAGTTGTTTCATTTCCTTTCTCTGTCATAATCATCTGATATATATATATATATATATATATATATATATATATATATATATATATATGCACTGTTCTTTTTTTAATATACCTGACATTCTTTTGGCTGTAAGTTTGTTCTGTTTCAGTCACTGTCATGATTGTTCATTTATCTTAATTCTCACAGTAGTTTAACTCGAGGATAACGAATCAAAAGAGATCTGACCGTGTTGAAAATATGACTCTTATGGGTTGGGTAACGATCATCATTTTATATGTAATGTGGCCGGCTAAAAGATATGACAAAGAAATAAATTATAGTATAGTTAGTATTATACATGGCAAGATCAACATAAAAAAAGCGTTTATAATTTCTTTATGACAAAACAATATCAAGATTATATTGTTCATTTTATATTAACGTGTTTGTTTTGGAAATGTTATAAAAGGTAAAGTACGCTCTTGCAATGAAAGTTTCCAATCTAAATATACCAGCATTTTATTAGCTCTTATGAAAATCAAACCATCAAAAGATCGCCAATGGCCCAGAAGACTGGGGTTCAATCCCAGGTCGAGTCATACCAAAGACTCAAAAATGGTACTTGATACCTCCTTCTTAACACTCAGCATTGTAAGGTATGGATCAAGGGTAAACTGGAGCAATCCAGGGAAAGAAGAAGCGCCCGTCCCCTACACTTTGTTGTAGTAGCTACTGAAAAAAGATCCTTCGGGTCACCGTCAACTATGGTCGCCAACTTTACTTTTACCTCAGGGCTATATATTATAACTATATTTTATTAATTTGCAGCAGTGGAAAAAATAAATACCTGTTTTATATATGTAATTCTCTCAGAGAGCTGTCAAAATTTATTTATACTGATTGATTATAATGACATATCAATCCATCGATGGATATTTAAGAGCTAAATGTTTATGTATCGAGTTTATTATATGTTCATATTTATATTTTTAGTGCAGTTTTTTCTTAAGATGTTTTTTAGCAAGGTCCTCAGCGAATACGAATAATTTTCCAATAGATCTATTTGGCTGATAAAATCTAGTAGGTATTACCAGTCTGGGTCACAGTCGATCTGAGAATAATGATAATTAAGATGCACTCCTGACTCCCCAAATCTCTAATCACATAAAGTTTAGTGTCATACTCAGGAGACCCCTATTTTTCTGCAGGGGAGGATCTAATCCCATAGCAGAGGGTACAGTCAGAGTATTCTAAGCCTGCGTAAATGGTGGAAATGTGTTTTGAGCTTGGTAATAAACAACACATGATAATATTAGTTTTGATTGCAAGATGTTCAAAGGGTACACTAAAATAATGTAAACTATAGTTAAAATGAAATATAATCTATTGGTCAAAAAGAAAATATCTTAGGGTCGTACATATGTTTGCGTGATGTTGTATAGTGTATAAAAAATGTAATATAAAGGAAGAAAAGGATAGGTATTCGTGGCATTAAAATATGTTGTACTAGTACTATTTACCAACCCCTCCGCTCGGGCAGGATATGACACAAGGTCAATTTTTAAGCGGAGTTTAACAGGTTTCAATTCAGAGTTTTCCTTCTCCTAGACTAGTTGCCTCACCAAGGCTGAAGAACCTAGTCCGTCCTACTATTTACCCATAGCTGGAGGGAGAATAAGGGGGTTCATACCTTTCCCAAGGGTATTTGCCCGAAAGTGAACGTAATAGCTTGACTGGAGTACGAACTCGCGTACTACGATTCCGCAGTTCATCACTTTAACCATTACACCACTAGCTCAAGGTTTGTAACATAGAACCCATTGCGCTTCAGATTGTTGTTCTCATCCATTTCATAAAAATCAATTCTTTTTTCAAGGAGAATTTTGTTGAATCAAAGAGATAATCACAGATAATAATAATAGTTTCTGACATTAAAATAGGGAAGGTTATATTTAAAACTTGATATAATTGTTCAACTGTTGCGTTTTAAATTCACATACTCACAAGCTGATGATTGTTTATCTCTAACCTTTATTTGAAGAGCAGAGAAAAAACTTAAAACGATTAAACCAGATTTACGCAGTACGGTCAAATATTGTGTAATTTCCTTTTACTTTACTGTTTCTCAGAGCATCTTCTGTTGGTTTATAGTATTAGTTTAAGATAATGCATCGTTTTCAATATATCAATACTTATATCAACCACAATTACAAATCTTGCCCAGTTGGCTGGGGCTGTAGAATACACTGACTGCACCTCTGCAGAGGGGTACACCCCGCCCCCAATGAGTGTCCTGGATATGATATTAAACAATCTGATGGTGAGATTACAGTAATGCTGGGGCCTTGGGGAATATGGAGCACCCCATTCATTGTCATTGCTCCCAGGTCCACTCTGGCCCGGCGTGGAAGCACCTGAGAGGGCCCTCTCTATGGGTTAGATAGAACTAACGGTATACTTATGTGAAACTGAATTGTGTGATTAAACTAGATAGCTTAAAATAGAAATGTTTTTGACAATTAAACTGTACTTACAATTAAACAGCGTGCTAATGCTAAACTGAATTATTTAAGATTGGACTGTTTTGACATTGAAACTGTACTTACACTAAACTGAATTTTTATATATAACTGCTTGAATAAACTGAATAGTTTGAAATAGAAATGTTTTTGACAAGCTGAGTATTCATGGTAAACTGAATTGTTTGCAACAGAACTGATTATTTACATAAAAATTGATTTGGCGTTAAATAACCTAGAAAGGTTGATATGCCATAAAACCAAACCAAACCAAAACAATTACCAATCAAAATTTATGGCTAGACATTATTGATAAATATAGACTATATAAAGTCATAATGATATCTATAATAAAGAGAAGTATACTATATAGCCAAAAAAAAAAGAAACTATTTTTGATAATATTTGAAATCTCCTGAAATAACATTGGTACCGGTAATCATATTTTTTTAGGAAAACATGCATTGAAATCCGGAGAGTAAACGAAGGTAAAACTTGTAACTATTGCTGACAGAATTAGCAAATAAAAATTCATATTTTTTCAGACATTATATGTGATAAATGCAGCGATTACATAACCTGATAGACTTTGTTATTCGATAAAATTACACCAAATTCTGTTTCAAAACACTCGATTTCACTTGTTCTACAGATTGTCTTTCAAATATGTTCAAGAATTATCGAGGTCGAACCTTGATTTAGAAAGACTGAAAAAAAAACCCAGAATGAAACGTTAATTTTATCTAAAGTACTCCTCTTGAAATTTTACATATTCATTCAAAAAGTTTTCATTAGTCGGAGGACCATTAAATGTCATGTTTTGAAACTCTGAGTTTACTCAGTCGGATTTCTTTGTATGTCCTCCACGTGCATAATTCTTACCAGAGAACTGTATTTTCAGTATAGGAAACAAAAAATTGAGGCATAAACTTGGGCCAGGTGCATGCAATATTCTACGTTTCGTCTTATAACGTTAAAAAATTGTCAAAACTGACTTCATATTTCTTTTAGACACTGACTCAGATGCAAATGGACAGGACGTCATGAAATCTGTCGAGACACGATTATTAATAATACAAATTGCTTTGTCTGAATTTGAAATTTTATATTTTACAACAATAAAATCTTAATCTCAAGCCAGTTTGATCATACTTCGTATATTTATAGAATTTAGACATTGTAGCCCAGCAAAATAACAGGCGATTTTGACAAGCATTAGTAAACCATTATTTGGAATTTCTAGGAAAAAATTATATACTACAACTTTTTGAAACTTAGACTTTGTGCCAGTTAGACTTACACATCACCAACTCCATTATAAATTCAGCATTGACCTTTCCAATATACTGAGGCTGCATTTATTCCAACACGAGGTCATTGTGCAAGTTTTTGCTATTTTTTTGATTTTCTTTCTTTCTTTTTTTACAATTTTTTCTCCGCAAATCTGCGATTTCTGGAGTTAAATTGTATTTCCTTTTTTTTTTACTTTTTTTTACTGGTTTTTTTTTCTCTCTTTCTTCGATTTTTTTTTTTTTTTTTTGCTTCAAGCACACCAAAACAGCTAATTTGCTCAGAAACATTTCTTTATTCTTCAGGCAAAATAAGGTATATTATGACTGGAAACTTTTTTTCTAAGTTAGGACCGAATATTCACGACAAAGAAACCCGATTATTCTGACTGTGTCTCATATTCTGTCTGCAAATCAATTACGAATTTGTGACCAAAGGTCATAACGATCGGAGCAGTATATTCAACAATCTGCATCAAATAAAATTGATCTTATTATATACAAAGTTTGCTCTAATCTTCTAAAAAAACTGCCAGTTTGCTGTAAAGGCGACAATGACATTTATTCTATCTGCCAATATCATATGTTCTGGATACAAGTGTCGTGATGCAGACTGACACTATCAAAAGTTAATATAAATATATAAAATACAAGAAATAGTAATCAGTATTATAATTTAGCGAATTTTAGCAGCGAGATTCCCTGTGGTGTTGTGGCTAAAGTGATGGACTGCAACATCGTGTTAGACTTATGTGCATTCAATTACGTTAGATATTTCAATGAATACTATCCCTTTTCATAGATTGCTTTGGTTCTCGTCATTAGGTGCATGAATAAAAAAAATACGTACTAGATGTCGTCGGCAATCCTAGTTGAGGGATTTTGCACCCATGATGCAATATTCACGCCACTATTTCTTTTCTGTTAAGTCATGACGCGAAAGCGTAATTGAAACCTCACCAGGTGCTGTCAATCAAAAGGTCAGGAAGCTTTTTTTTTCGCAAGTGGCCTTACTGAAATTACTGAAATGTGTTATCAGGTTGCGAGTTAACAGGTGTCCGTGAAAACAGCATCATAGATAATTGAAATATAAACCATAAATAATAATAATAATAATAATAATAATAATAATAATAATAATAATAATAATAATAATAATAACAATTGTTTGAAATTACCGCGCCAAACTTAGAAATTTAGCATAAATTACAATAGAATCTTGTGCCGACAAATCCAAACACTCCCAGTTATCTCAAATTAATTCCACACACACCCAGCTGGCCCCCCCCAAAAAAAAACAAAAAAAACGGCCCAACCAAACGCCAAAGAAATATTTGGAATGGAACATTCTAGAATCAGGTGGTATTATAGATGTTAGGAAAGACATAAAAGCTTCATAAATATCTGTATATATAGAAAAACTAAACAATTGTGAGGAAAGGCTCCTTGGGTAGAGGTTAGTGCAATTTTCTTTTTTTAAAAATAACACTGGATTTTCTATGACTTGTAAAATCTGCTGGTGAATATTTGTTATATTTTAATCTAAGAATTTTGATTTATTTCTAATCGACTAAATTGTTTCACTAGGTGCAACTATCACGAGTCAACTTAACAATTGTTTGGATTTACTCTTTTCCCCTCCATATTGACGACCTTTGCAATCGATAGGTTTTCTATTCCCGTATTTTCCGTAAAAACTTCAGAAATATCAATTGAACATTATCTCCTCCGCATTTAAATGTATACGTATTAGATATTCCCATTAACCTTGAGATCGTCGTTCAGGCAGTCCAATCTAGTTGGTAGACAAAAAACAAAAAGTATATCAACGGACTTTAACTAAGTTAAAATTTATATCCAGATTTTCTTCTAGAATTTTCCTCTTTCCTTTTTTTACTTTATTATATATTTTTTTTTATTAATTTATTTTTATTTTTATTTAATTTTATTTTATATCTATTTTATTTATTTTATTATTTTATTTATTTATTTATTTCTTATTTTTATTTTTTTCAATTTTTCATTTTTTATCTTTTTCATTGTGACACGCTGCTTATGAACAGTCTCTGATTGTTCGTGGTCACATCTGTGTGAGGTGCGCAGATCATAAACAACCCCTGGGCCAGGTATAGTCACATTATACCACCCACGATAAAAATGTCAGATCATAATATTACACAATGTGGGACCCAGGCAACAGGCCTGGGTGTCATGATCGGCAGGTGCTCTCCTGATAGCCAACATGGGAGACCCGATCGTCATCCCACGAATGTTGGCTGTTCTTTTTTCAGATACATAAACGACGACGTAACAAACCACAACGAACAGAGACCTAAACGTAGAACATGGACATTTCCGACAACTAGCCAAAGATTAGCGGAATAACGAAGAAGGGTTGGTTTTCTGACCTAGAATTACTAGAAATCCATCAAAAAACACTGAAACAAAACTATAACGCAGTGCCAGACACCAAGTGGTGTCAAACAAAAACAATCCAACGAGAAAGAACCGCAAACCTCGGCAAATGAAAACACCACACTCCCAAACGATACACTATCAAAAAACCAGGAAGAAACACTATCGCAAGAACAAAAGGTAAATCTAGAAAATGTAAAGAGAATCATGAATAGTGAAAAGACTATTCTATCTTCATTAAGAAACATAGAATGGAAAACACTTAACATAGAAACGAATAAAATAAATCACATACTCCCTTACATACCAACGAATAATATAACTGAGTTAAATGAATTAATATATGCAGGAGCGAATTTAGTTTGTGAGAATATTGGGATCCTCTCAAAAAGCACGAAGAAACAGCAAAAACCGGAATGGGAAATTAGACTGGAATCGCAAATAAAAAAATACGAAAACAAGCCCGAATGATGAAGAGAGGCGCTGAAATAAGCGGAGGGGGGGGGGGAAGGAACAGGCCACATAGGGAAAAATAACAGTACAACTTGAGGAAATAAACCAGAAAATACTGTCAAAAGAAGGAAGATTAACGAGATATTGACAAAGGGTAAAACAGTACAGACTAAATAGGACATTCCAAAACAAGGAAAGGAAATTCTATCAACAATTGGGAGGGAGTCACACGAAAACATACCAACAACCGAATGCAAAAGAAACCGAGCGATTTTGGGCTAAAATATGGGAACCAAACAAACATAACGAAAATGCTGAATGGATAAACAACATTACAAGAGAGCTAGACGGACTTGAAGAAGGACCCAAAATCCAAATACACGTCTACTTACTCAAAACAACACTAAAAAAATATCAAACTGGAAAGCGCCAGGCCATGATGGAATACAGGGCTTCTGGTTCAAGAAATTCACCTCCATTCACGACAGACTAGCACTAGAGATGAACAGATGCTTACAAGACGTGCACGTACCTGAATGGATGACCAAAGGAAAGATTACATTAATCCAAAAGGATCCAAGTAAAGGAACTGCCCCTAATAATTACAGACCCATAACCTGCCTACCAATGATGTGGAAAATACTAACAGCACAAATAAGGGAAAAAATCTACTATTCGCTAACAAACCTCGGATTGTTCCCGGACGAACAGAAAGGATGCCGCAAAGGATCCAGAGGCACAGCAGAATTACTCTTCATAGATCAACATATTCTAAATGAGAGCAAGATAAGACGGAAAAATCTAGCTAGGGCCTGGATTGACTACAAGAAGGCGTATGATATGCTCCAACAAAGCTGGATATTATACTGTCTCAAAATGTACAAAATATTACATGAAGTCATAAACTTCATCGAACAGATCATGAAGACCTGGAAAGTGGAACTGACAACAGGAGGAAGAAGCATAGCTGAAACAAAGATCCAAAGAGGCATCTTCCAAGGAGATGCACTATCGCCCTTACAATTCATAATAGCCAAGATGCCACTGAACTACATAATCAGAAAATGCACTACCGGATACAAACTCAGCAGATCGCAAGAGAAGATCAACCACCTAATGTACAAGGATGACATTAAATTATTTGCAAAAAATGTAAGAGAACTGGAAACTCTCATACACGCAGTTAGACTATACAGTCAGGACATAGGAATGGAATTTGGCATAGAAAAATGCGCCACGCTCGTCATAAAAAGTGGAAAACGACATATGACTGATGGAATGGAACTACCAAATCACGACAGAATCAGGACGCTGGAAGAAAATGAAACCTACAAATACTTGGGCATCTTGGAGGCTGACACCATCAAACAAGTGCAAATGAAAGACATGATCCGAAAAGAATATCTCAGGAGAACGCGAAAACTACTCGAGACAAAACTCTCCAGTAGAAACCTCATCAAAGGAATAAATAGTTGGGCTGTGCCACTAGTCAGATACTCGGGACCCTTTCTCAAGTGGACCCGAGAGGAACTTTAACAAATGGACCAAAGGACAAGAAAACTAAAGACCATGCATAAGGCATTACACCCCAGAGACAACGTTGACAGACTATATGTATCTAGAAAACAGGGAGGAAGAGGACTTGCCAGCATCGAAGACACCGTTGACGTATCCATACAACGGTTCGAAGACTACATAGAAAAACACGAACGAGGACTAATTACAACCATCATAGTCGATACGGACAACACGATGAACGAAAGAAGGACAACAACTAGGAAACAAAAATGGGAAGGAAAACAACTCTATGGCCGCTTTAAGCGTCTAATAAACAACATCTCACACCAGAAAACACGGACCTGGCTAAGAAAAGGAAACCTTAAGAGAGAGACGGAATCCCTCCTCATAGCAGCACAGGACAACGCCATAAGAACGAATCATATCAAAGCGAGAATAGATAAGGCGCAACAAAATAGTAAATGTAGGCTATGCGGTGACAGAGACGAAACGATCAATCACATTATAAGCGAATGCAGCAAATTAGCACAGAAGAAGTACAAGGCGAGACACGACTGGGCCGGCAAGGTAATCCACTGGGAAATGTACAGGGAATTTCAGTTCGACCATACAAACAAATGGTATATGCACAACCCGGCGCCTGTCCTAGAAAATGACTTGCATAAACTCCTATGGGACTTTAACATACAAACGGATCACCTAGTCCCGGCCAGAAGACCAGACTTCATAATAATCAACAAAAGAAAGATAATCTGCAAAATTGTTGACTTTGCTGTCCCGGCGGACCATAGAATAAATCTGAAGGAAAGTGAAAAGAAGGATAAGTACCTCGACCTTGCTAGAGAATTGAAGAAACTGTGGAACATAAAGTAACGATTGTGTCAATTGTGATTGGTGCGTTAGGCACAGTAACTAAAGGATTATTAAAGGGCCTGGAGGACTTGGAAGTTAGCGGACGGGTGGAGACTATCCAAACGACAGCATTGCTGAAGACGGTCAGAATACTGAGACGAGTCCTGGAGACTTGAGGAGACTTGCTGTCATTCAAACTCCAGTGAAAAACCATCAGCTAATACTGATGTGAAAAACTCTAGAGGAGTAAATAATAATAATAATATTAATAATAATAATTGTCACGGTTAACCACAGAGTAAAATTGAAAGAAAGCGGAAAGAAGGATAAGTACTAGGACCTTGCTAAGGAACAAAAAAAAACAGTGGAACATGAACGTGACGGTGATACCACTTGTAATATATGCTCCTGGTATAGGCAAAAAAAGATTAAAACAAGGACTTGAGGACTTAGAAAAACGAAGACGAATGGAGACCATTCAAACTACAGCATTATTGAGATCGGTCAGAATACTGAGAAGAATCATGGAGACTTGAGTTTATTCAAAGTTCTGTGAGAAACCATCGGTTACCGGTGATTTAAAAATACTTGAAAAGGAGTGAATAATGATAAACATTGAAGTATGAATACAACAACTCGAAGACAACATAAAAAAGAGCAAAGCTTAATTTATCGATAAACACCGACAACATGAACAGCAACAGAAAAAACAATAACTATGAAACAGGAATAAAAAGAAAAAACAATACTATGGATTTCAAGTGACTAACATCACAAAACAAAGACCCAACTATATTAAAGTGGATGAGCTCATCTCCTTAGGAGAGTACAATCTACTTGACTGAAAAATATCCACTAAGAGAAGCGGCAAAATACATAAATACATTTAATGTATATTATAACAACAATCTATCACCCAAGCTCAAATTGTGGACTTTCTTGTCTTGGTTGTCAATAGAATAAAACTGAAAGAACGTGAAAAGAAGGATAATTACCAGGACCTTGCTAGGGAATTGGGAAAACTGTGGAACGTGAACGTGACAATAATACCAATCATGATTGGTGCTTTTTGTTACAGTCATCAAAGGATTATTAAAGGGACTGGATGACTTGGAAATAAAAGGACGAGTGGAGACCATCCAAACTACAACATTACTGACAACGGCCAGAGTACTGAGAACAGTCTTGGCGAATTGTGGAGACCTGCTGTCATTCTAACTCCAGTGAAAAACCAACTCCAGTGAAAAACTCTCAGAAGAACAAGAATAATAATAACAACAGCAGCAACAACAACAGCAACAAAAACAGCAACAAATACTTTACTCACTTCAAATCCTTGGACTACTTCCAGAAGAATAGAAACTATGTGGTAATGTAAGAATAGGAACAAATGACCCTCTATATATCGATCTGTAAATATAGATCAGCGCTTCCCCAAAGAAGTCAAAAGATCGCAGGAAAATATAGCTATGACATTATTTGACAACAAAAAGGCGTATAAAATGGTCTCAGAAACTTGAATATGAAAATGTCTAAAAATGTACAAAATATCCGAAACTTCATCACAAAATCATGAAACAGTGAAATTAGTGGAAGGAGGATAAACTGTTGCAAAGGTGAAAATCTAAATAGGCATATTCCTGGGATACTCACACTCATTTCTATTTTTATAGCAGTGATACCACTCAATTATATACTTAGGAAATGTACAGGGGGCTACAAATTCGCAAAATGATAGGAAAAGTTAAACAATCTTATGAAAATGAATGATATCAAGATATTTTCCAAAAATAAAAAAGAACTAGAAATCGCAATACAAGCAATAAGAATATACTGCCGGAGAGTAGGATGGAATTTAGCATTTAAAATGTTGCCATGCTAACAATGAAAAGAGAAGCAACAGAAAGAATGGAAATGCCAAGTTATGTAAGCATCAGAACGCGAGGCAATATTGGGAATATTAGAAGCAGACGCCATTAAACAGAGATGAGAGCAAAAATATCAGAAAAAATACCTAAGAAGAACAAGTAAATCAAGCCCTGCCGTAGAAGTCACGTAAAAGGGATAAGAACCTTGGTAGCCCCCACCCCTTGTAAAATACTCAGAACCATTCTTAAAATGAACAAGGGATGAACTCAGACAAATGAACCAAATGATTATCATATTGATGACTAAGCACAAGGCGTTATAGTGGGGTGATGAAATTTACACACTCAATGCGTTAAGAACCAAAGGCGGAAAAAAAACTTGCCACCCCCGAGGATTGTGTAAATGTAACTATACAAGGTCTTGAGGAATATATTAAAAGAGCAAAGAAAGACAAATTAGAGTAGTCAGTAACGTTAATAGCAACATGATAACAAATTGAATAAAAATAAAAAGAAACCATGTATGGAAACCAAATCAACTATATGGATATTTCAAAAGATTAACTAGTGAGATTGCATACGAGATAATCTCTATATGGCAAAGGGAGGGAATCTTTAAAAAGAAATTAAATCTCTGTTAATGACTGCCTAAAATAATGGCATAAGGATCAATTATATAAAAGCGAAAATTGTTGTTACACAACAGTATTACAAAGGAGGGTTATATAGTGAGAGAAAACACGGTTTATTACATGCTACTCGAAAGCAACCAAATATCACAAACAGAAGACAAGACTTTGCACGGCTGAGCGGGGAAAACAATCAACTGAAAATTGTGCAAGAAATTTATATTTGACACAACTACCAAATGGTATCTGCGTAAACCATAATCTGTCCAAAATAATGAAACTCATTTATCTCCATAAACTTCCACGGCATATAAGACTGAAGAGAGAGGGAAAAACAACAGAGAGCCTGACAAAGGAAGCGAATTGTCTCCCTGTGTTCCTTTTCTCCCATGAGATGCTCAGTCATCACCAATACAGCAGTCGTCGCTGACTACTTTCCAAAACATCATGAGGATGAATTAATCAATATTAATTAATTATATCGTCTAATGCATAAACAATCTAAACGTGTATCGTTAATCTTGCGCTGGTCAAAGCCTACCTAGTTTCCCATACAAGAAATATCACAAAGGACACAAGGAAAAATTAACTTATAAAAGATACCCGCTTAGAAAAGAACGTTGGATTTAGAACAGTCTACACCCTGAGTGGAGGCATTCATTTCATAATGGCTATTGGTTAAAAAATGCAAGAATACAAATTCAGATTTTATGATGCTTGGAGCCTTTTTTTTCAGAAAAATTGAGGATTTGGTTTACAATGAAAATAAATTGATTTTCCATCTCTCTATCTATCTATCATTATTATTGCTCTTTAACTGTAAACATTAGATTGTAATCTATCTATCTATCTATCTCTGACTGTCCATATTTATCTCCTTAGTAACAATAATAAACGCAGTTCTATCAAGTAAACAAAATATATTTTTTTATACTTGAATGAATTAGCTTGCTGAAAAGACAAAAGTTACAAAGTAACCGAGTCGAGCCGAGTTCAAATTCTTGACGAAGCTTTTTGCTTTCCACATAGTGTTAATGCACATGGAAATAGCATGAATCCATTTCTTCTCTCACGAGTAATGGCTCAGTTGTGTATATTTACTCAAGGTCTTTGGTTTAAATAAAGAGTTTTCCTTCTCTCAGACTTTTCCCTGGCTGAAGGACGCAATCTGTCTTCACTGCATGAAGAACAAAGGAATTTGTTTTCTCAATGGTATTAGCGTGAAATGGAATGCAAACAGCGAGGTGAATTTGAACTCGGTTTGCCGATTCGATTTACTTCGACAGCAGACTGTATTCTTTAGCCTTCGAAACGCAACTGGTGAAGGAATCATCTAAATTCAAAGTGTAATCCACTCAAAAAATCAACCTTCAATGGCATCCACCCTGTGGCGGAGCGGTTGAGTAATTACATACCGCGCATGGATGGAATAATGCTTCCGGTACGAAATGCTCAAACTACTGATTATGACATACATCCAAAGAAGGCTGAAGTGACAACGACCAAAATTCTGTGACTTTAAGAGCAAAAAACCTGAGGATTCTAGTCCTATTATATTAGTGAATACTCTTCTATCGAATTCAGAAAACAAGGATGATTTTCGAGGTGCATACGATAAGTTTCCAGACTTTTTTCGTATGGGCACTTTTATTGATAGTACACACATGAAACTCAAGTCCCCTTCGAAGTAATTTCCTCCAGCTGCAATGCATTTGTTGTACCTTTCCGACAACTTCTGCAAGGCCCCACTGAAGTCTTCTTGTGTGAGCGTGTCAATGATCTTCGTCACAGCCTCTTTCCTTTCCACAATTGTCTCATAACGACAGCCTCTAAGTTTAAGGAATAACCAAAAGTCACACGGAGCAAGGTCTCGACTATAAGGAGGGTGGGGAACTGTCTTGGTGCCTATCTTGGTCAAATAGTCTGTGACAAGGATGGAGTAGTGGACTGGTGTATTGTCCTGGTGGAAATGCCTTTGAGCCGATTTGAAGAGTGCTGGCCGCTTCCGACGGAATCTATTCCTGAACTCGCTTAAAATCTCAACATACTAACCCGAACCCTAAACCTTTGGCCAATCAACTCTGGTGTATTGACTTTGTTACTCCTCCCACACCTCTCATCATCCCTCAAAGACTCCCTGCCTTCCTTAAATATCTTATGCCACTCAAAAACTGATGCTTGATTCATGCAAGATGGTCCAAAAGCAGTCTGAATAATTCCATACGTTTCTGTGGCATTTCTTCCAAGTTTAAAACACAATTTTATTGCATATCGTTCCTCTAAAATGTCCTCACGTCCAGATTGCATTTTTCAAATTCAGCAGAAGTGACAATCAGGCTTTAGTTGGGTATATTTCAATTCCTGCTGGAGCTGTTCATTTGAATCTGAAATCATAAAAATTGGCCAGTCATCTCATAAGATGTACAGCAATAACAGTGACTCATCAAGAGTCTACAAGTTTAAATGCCTGTACAACAAAAGTCTGGAAACTTATTGAAGTCACCTCGTATATTTTAGAGCCCTTGGTTTCTCAAGTTTTTCTTTGGGAACAGCTTGCCACAAAGCGATAAATTCAAGCAAATATTCATTTGATAATGTTAGAAAATTCAACTTTTCTCCATCAGTTGTTATGATCAGAATTTTTCCTTTTGAATGAGACGTCCTTCTCTTTGATCGATATGAACTGTTTATATCTCTTTGCGCCATCTTTCGCCCAAATGTTCCCCTTAGAAGTCGTTTATAGGGTTAAGTGGAAAATAGGAGCTAAGCATCTCACAAAAATGAAATATTAGAAATACAAGAAAAGATTATGGCTACACTTTGATCGTTCAATTGCAGAAATGCTTTGCGTCCCTTTCCAAATATTGTTGGAGTTTTGCCGAGATTGTGGAATTGTTCAGACTGAACTAAATAAATATTTGATAGATAATTTTGGGTTCTCATATGACGGGGAAATACAAATAATAAATATGTATACAAAATTTTCTCTTAACAAACGTTTGATAATCTTGATTCCTACATCAGTAAAACTTGTGTTAAAAGAGATTGTGATTTGTAGTTCTAGAATAAAAATTTCCGATCGTTTTTCTCAGCCTTATATATATATATATATATATATATATATATATATATATATATATGGGGAAGTCTGTCTGTGCATACCTCTGTGTGTATGAATGTATGTTTATGTGTACATGTCTACTGCAGAACTGTTGGTCAATTACACACACACACACACACACACGTATATATATATATATATATATTGAGAGAGAAAGAGAGAGAGAGAGAAAGAGAGAATGTTTACTAGTTGAAATTCATAAATCCTTTTATAACAGGAGAGAAAAATCGATGGATTATGTAGAGTACTTGCCAGATATCGCAAACCTAGTAGAATTGTAAAATAATTAGGAATTTCAGTTAGTTATTTAAATGATGTTTTTGTTTCTTATTTTGTTAAACTTGAAATGTAAGGTTGCGGGATTTCATATGTGATCTTGGTGTAGGCATTTGTCTTCTTTCGGCATGTAATAATAAGGAAATTCGATGATAGTTGTTCAAGAATGAGCTGAATTTTTATATTCTAAGATAAACATTTTGAAGAATCGACTGATATTTGGCACTTTGCAGTGACGAGTCACTGAATGGCTTAACAGTGACTGGTCATTTAAGGATTAAGTAATTCATAATCTTAGGAAGGTATAAATATAAAAGGAGGAATTTCAAAATACCGCAGCGAGATCCACAGCAGACCCACTGGAGACACACGGAAGAGAGACACATTGGAGGGTTCTTGCGGAGGCAGACACGCGACGGACGATGTTGGGGCTTCGATGAAGAAGGAAAATCAGAGGAAGGAGATCTGGGGGAATATCCAGGGTGGGAAGACTCTGAAAGGGGATGGACGATGGCAAATGTCACGCATGCGCATAAAAGGTCGGTGAGCTGAGAAACAAAATCATTTGTCGCTTTTTCTTTCATCTCTCTCCTGTTCACTACCTGTCTATCTTCTTGGCACACTTCTCTCTATCTATTTTCGGTGACTGCTATTATAGGACTTTACACTCCTATAAATTATTTTGAGCGGTATGCCACTTGTTCCCACAAAGATGGCGGACGCTCAATATTCAATCTCGGGAAAACATTGGCCAGGAGGACCACGTGATATGCTTAAAACTACGTCGGCGCGCGTAAATTCAAGTCCTGCGTCTTTGAACCACCTACAAGACGCGTATTTTCTATAAATACGTCGTCTTCAAACACCCTTTTTCTCTTTTACCAAATTTCTCCGCAGCAGCAAAACACTCCTTTCAGCGTGAATACAGGAGAGAAAAGCAACACCATGCATGGGCCTCGCAGACATTCATATACAATGACTATGAGACGCTTTCCAGTCTCTGAGAAACTGCCCGTTTCTAATCATAAAAAAGGACATGTAATTCTTTTATAGCTAAGTTGTGTTACACACACACGCACACACGAGCTCATACATATACACACACTATTATTTTGTTAGCAGAGTTGGTAATATTTTTTATGTATCAAGTTTTATTGTTGTAGAATATAAATTTGTTTTGTTCGTTCGCCTTGTTTTAAATGTTTATTTTGTCCGCGCCGTTTTACGACCATTATTTGTTTCATATCTTCACTCATTTATTTCACTGGCTTCCTTCATTTACTACTACATCCATGTGCCTATATTATGTCTATACTATAAATGATCCACCATAAATGAATTTCCTAACCGTAAAACAAGTGGAGCCGTGTTGTGTTTAACTCCCTTTTTCACGTTGATGCCACCACGGAGTCAGGCTGATAGTTTATTGGGGTCATTATGCTCCCTTATAGGGTGCCACATTGCAATAGAAGACCTGAATGGTTGTGATGTCGACTAGTGATGTGGCATCCACATCCGATCTTTTCAAAACATACGGCTGATAAAAATGAACGAAGTATGTGTATAAAAATGGCGAAAAATATCCGCACCTCCTCTTAACAAAGTAGCCAAAAAATGTTTTTTAGTGATTCCTGCAACATTAGAACCTGGGGATTTTTTTCTCCAAAGTTGGAGATATATTGTCAGCTTCAAGCAAAGTCTTAGATAGCGGCAATGTTGAATTACTTATTTTTCTTAAGAAAAGAATGAGCATTTAATTTTCTCTCTCTGGCAACATTTGTTTACTTACCGGACTGATTTCTCCACTGTGATTCCTAAACTATTTTGGTAACAGCTGTTCTGGAAGAAAAAAAAAACAAACAAATACTGCTTGGTAGAAAAATATCAACATCTATTTTAATATTAAATATTCACTTATCAAATTTTCTGTTATTATTTCCAATATATCAGTTTCAAGTTCACTGGAATAAAAACAAAAATGCAGTTCACATCAAGTGTTATTTTTCATATTACTGAGTAGACTGGAGGGCACTTTAAAAAGTATGTTCTTTGGATAAAACAATATCCTTATTCAACAATATAAAGATAAATGTGAACACATAATTATTTGAAATTTTCAAGAATTATGTATTAAACCATGGGGCATTAATGCACATTTGATTAGGTTAAGCGAGACCAAAAGTATACATTTGTAACCAAAGACGACATTATTTCTGTTTTGAGTAATTGATAAGGATTCTACTTAATCAGGTACGGTGAAGATGTTGATAGTCAGGGATTAAGCGCCATTTTTGTAATAAACTTTAAAATAGAAAGATTCATTTGAATTTTTTTTCGGGAATATTCTTTTTAAAATTCAGAAACACATATCTCAACCCTTTCTTTGAATGAATATCATATCCTTAAAATTATCATGCCATGTTTGTTACAATATTATTGTATCACATAATAATAATAATAATAATAATAATGATAATAATAATTACCTCGACCTTGCTAGAGAAATGAAAAAACTATGGAATATGAAGGTGACAATTATACCAATTGTGATTGGTGCTTTTGGCAGGGTAACTAAAGGATTATTAAAGGGCCTGGAAGATTTGGTAGTTTGCGACCGAGTGAAGACCATCCAAACGGCCAGAATACCAAGAAAAGTCCTGGATACTTGAGGAGATTTACTGTCACTCAATCTCGAAGGAAAGACCATCAGCGTAAGCTGAATTGAAAAACTCTAGTAAGTAATAATAATAATAGTGAGGGTTTACACTGACGATATAGGTATAGAATTTGGCTGAGGAAAATGTGCGATGCTAGTAATTAAAAGCGGAAACGACAAATGACAGAAGGAATAGAACTACCAAATCAAGAAAAAATTAGAACGCTTGGACCAAAGGAAACTTACAAATACTTGGAAATTTTGGAAGTGGATATTATCAAACAAACGGAGATGAAATAAGAAATTAAAAAAAAATAAAAATAGAATCCCTTATAAGAACGAGAAAACTACTCAAAACCAAACTCAGTAGCAGAAATCTCATCAAAGAGATAAAACTGGGCTGTCCCCTTCGTAAGATACTCGGGACCATTCTTAAAGTGGATGAAAGAAGAACCTCAACAAATGGATAAGAGAACAAGACAATGCATGTCGATGCTTAAGGCCTTATATTCCAGATTGGATAAAGATAGCCTGTATGTGTCAGAAAAGAAGAAGGAAGAAGAATTACCAGCATTAATGTTAGGGTTGATACCTCGATAAGACTTCTTAAAGACTGTATTAAAAAAGCTGAGAAAGACTGATTACAGTGATTAGAAACAAAACAAAAAACTAAGGATCAACAGAACAAGAATAACTAGAAAACAAAAAGGAAAGAAAAATTGTATGGATATTCCAGCCGACAAACAAACGACATCTCACACGAGAAGACATCGGCATGGCTAAGAAAGGTAAACCTTAAGAGAGAAACTGAATCTCTTCTAATTGCAGCACAAAACGCCATAAGGATAAACTACATTAAACGCGAAAATAGATAAGACGCAACAAAATAGCAAGTGTAGGTTAAGTGGTGATAGAGACGAAACGATCAGTCGTATGATAAGAGAATGCAGAAAATTAGCGCAAAAAGAGTATTAGACTAGCACGTCTGAATAAAGAATCGGATCCATTAGGAATTGAGCAAAAAAATTTATTTAACCATACGAGCAAGTAGTTCACGCAATCCAGAATCCGTCCTGATGAATGCGACCTCTTTTGGAGTTTGACATACGAACAGATCCCTGAATTTCGATCAGACGACCAGACCTTGTGATAGTCAACAAATAGAAGATTACTAGCCGAATAGTGGTATCTACCATCCCAGCAGACCAGAGAGTGGAAATAAAAAAGAGAAGAGAGATAAGTACATAGACCTTGGTAGGGAACTAAAAGAAATTCGGAACATAAAGGTGACGGTTATACGAATTGTGACAGGTGCATTTGGGAGAGTCACCAAAGGATTATTAAAGGGACGGTAAGACTTGGAAATAAGACGACAAGTTGATATTTTCCAAACAACTGAGTCATCAAGATCAGCCATGATACTGAGAAGATTGCAGGATATTTGAAGAGACTTGCTCACACTCAAACTCCAGTGAGAAACCATCAGCTAACACTGCTGTGAAAAACTCTTAGAGGAGTAAATAATAATGATAACAATGAATAAAGATAGATGGAGAATAGAATGAGGATGATCCACAGGGCCTTATCTTCGAGAAATGACAGAAATACTGTAATTCGTCGAGAAAAGAAAAGCTGGTATAGAGCCGGCCAGTAGTGAAGGGGGCATAGATGCTCCAATTCAAAGAGTTAAGAAAATACAAAAACGGTAACAAAAATTATATAAGCCAGTCAGTTGCAGCAATATAAACAGAAATAACTGTAAAAGCCAACAGGCAAACAGCAAAATGAAGAAAACAAAAAAGCGAAGAAAAACAACCGTGCAGATACTTCAAGCGGCAAACTAAAGAAAATTTCTCATAAGATAACTCAGATAGGGCTAAAGACGGGAAAATCAATAGCAAAACACTGCATCTTCATTGCAACATAAATTAATACTCTACGAAATATAACATCAAAGTAAAATTTCATAATTCGTAGAAGAATATTAAACGAAGTTCATGTGGTGACATGAACGATTATTCACACATTAAACGCGTACAGCAAATAGGCACAAGATTAGTGTGAAAGTCTACCTACTGACAGTTATGTAAAGATTAAAATTTGATCATGCTGGCAAATGCACAAACCAAAATGAGACACAATATTTTCTGGGACATTTAACAACGGGTTAATAAATCGAGGCAAAAAGACAAGACATTTTATTACTCGAAAAGAAGGAAAGAACTTGCTGTCGAGAGAATTGTTCAGTTCCAGTGTACTACAAAATGAAAATAAAAGGAAGCGAGCAGATAAATGAAGACCTAGATTTTGCCAGAAAACTGAATAATATGTAGAATAAGAAATTGACTGTGATAACAATTGCAGTTGGTTCCCTACGAACAGTCCGCCAAAAAATCCTGGAAGAAGTGGAAATTGAAAGCAGAATTAATACCAGCCAAACCACAGGCCTGTTCAGACCAAATAGGATACTACTGAGAAACACTAACGTATATATATATATATATATATATGTTCATGCCCAACAACACATCTACGAAAAATTCTCACCGACAACACAACAATACTCGAACATCAAAATAATAAACAAAAACTTCAGATTCTCGAAGCACTATATATTAGAAACCTGCAACCAGCACTTAATAGAATTAATTTTCAAACCAGTGCTAATGTACTTAAATGTCTTTAGCTACTGGCACAATTTACAGAATTACATTTAAAAGCAAACGCCATAATCTCCAACAGCAAAGACGTCCTTACACAGTAGTAATTTGCTAAAACAAAAGTTACATCACTTTTGTAACAGATTCTCCCCTGATGATGGCCCAAAGTCGGGCAGAAAGTACTAGGGATACATACAACTATGGACAATACCTAAATCAATTCCCCCCGAATACGATAAAAGTAATACGGTAATTCGAACGGATCCAAAAGAGAATATGTAGGCATAAAATGTCTATTATGTTTAATGAAATTTGCATTAACGAAGAAATGCTGCCTGAATATACATATATATATATATATATATATATATATATATATATATGTGTGTGTGTGTGTGTGTGTGTGTGTGTGTGTCTGTGTGTATGTGTGTGTGTGTATAAAAGTATTATTCGGTCCAGTTAAACCGGAGTTGGGAGTAATTCCATAAGGACAAAAAAAAACATTTAACAGTGAACATTTAAATTTTCCTGGTAAAGAGCTCAATGTAACTGACATTACAGAGCAATGATTTCTTTAAGAAAAAACAAAACTGGTCACATTAGGATTATAAATTCATTTCCATCCTGTTATGGGTTTTGATAGAAATCAAAAACACCAAAAATAACAGGACATCTTCAGATCTAATAACAGGATGGAAATAAATTTATAATCCTAATGTGACCGGTTTTTGTTTTTTCTTAAAGATATATATATATATATATATATATATATATATATATATATATATATATATATATATGAGTGGGTTGCAAAGTTCATAATCTGAAACGTTCAGATGATGTCATATCTGGTGGTTATCAATTTTTGACCGATATGATACAACCACTATAACACCAACGAAGGACGTGTGAGAATTACAAAGGAGACTATGTTAAAAATGTGCGTCATTTGGTTATGCCCCATGAGAGTATTTAGGACAAACAATTGAATTTTCAACCAAACTTTGTAATAGAGGGAATCAAAACCTTTGGAATATTTTAAAACGGGTACGTGACTATAGTGAAGCAGTTCTATCCATAAAAGGTACATGCAGCGTTTGACAATATCGTGATAGTTGATTCTCTGACATGTTTTGCATTGCTTTATTCTGTGTTGGATTAGAAAGCCGCTGAGAAGAACGTGCACAATAGTCTAATTATTAAATCTAAGCTTAATCAGAATGAAGTGGGTCATAACCCCACGGAAGCAACCAAATATTTTTGTCATGCGAAAAAAGAAGACGCAGTTTATCACAGTTCAGCAAACGTGGATGAAGAAATTATTTCAGGTTGTGAGAACATCGATGATCGTACAAGGTCAGGTCGGCTTTTAACCGTGAAAACTGAGGCCGTGCTCCAAGTCATAGGGGCAAATCTAGCTTGTAGTACTTGATGATAAGGTGAGCTAAGCATCTCACAATTTAGTATAGATCGTTACTTTTGGGAGCTTGGCTAAAGCCTCAAGAACTGCTAAAAAACGTTTCACTCTCCTTTGTATAATCAAAAAAGTGCTCAAATACTGGCCAGAAGAGCAAGATAAAATTCTAAGTAAATCAATAAATATGTTCATATCTCCTTGTGTTAGGTTCATTATTTTAAGGTTCATGTATATGAAAAAAATCTAAAGACTACTGTGTTTTTTTATAAACACATGAAACTTGTAATAAAAAAACTCACAAGAAAAGAAGGGGTGTCATTGCGGTGTAATGGTTAAAGCGCTAGAATGCGGAATCGTAGTAAGCGAGTTCGAACTCCAGTCACGCTATAACGTTCTCTTGCGGACAAATACCTATGGGAAAGGATTGAACCCCTTAATCCTCCTAGTTGTGTTTGATAGCATCACTCCTAGTTTTCTAGAAGGATGACTTTGGCATCATATAACTCAGGAAGGTTGACATGCCTTTAAAGAAGGTTATGAAAAGGGAAGAAAACACACACACATATATATATAGCCCGGCAGAATGATATCACTGAGTTAAAACATAATTGATGGAATAAACTCTTTTAAAATGTAATTTTTTACTATAAGAAATAATAATATTTCCCATTTTCTTTGTTATTGCCATCATAATCTTAAAGATTATTTCATACTCGCACCAGCAATATACTACTCAATCATCACTCTGAAATTCCACTACGCTCACCTAGTAATTGTTGCTATTCTACGACGAATAAAAATATTTTTGCTTGTCATCTATATTCTGTCAAGTATCCGTATAGAAAATAATCACGGTAGCATAGAATTGGCAAACGATCCGGTCATAGAGTGACAATTTCAAAAAAAATAGTTTCAATCACATTTTTTTAAAAATTAGTTTGAACCAAAAGTGCATGACCTTCAGCATTTTTAACTTCATGCCTTTTGCTGCCCAATGAAGTTAGTTTCATCCTGGTTATAACGCCTGATAGGGAGAAATTCCAAATACAAGACATCATATTGTTAATATATATATATATATATATATATATATATATATATATATATATATATATATATATATATGTTGCGGCAGAAATGACTGTAGCATGATGGTCCATGTTGAATATAAAAAAATTCGAAAATAATAATGCAACTCTGTCATTCGGATACGAAAAAAATCTTTATTCAGACTGGCAACAGTTTTAGCAGTTCGACGCAACCACGAGGAGAGAGGAATACCTTGCATGGGTGTATGAATGTTTCTCGCTTTCCAGCTTCAAAGAGGCACATACTCTCTGACAAGACCGATTCACACCAACGTCTAACCCAATTTCTATTTTTGGATTTCAAAATCTAACTCTCTCGAGTCAAAAATTATCCTTTCTTATATAATATCTTAGTAATTGATTAGCAAGTCCTATTGGAACTTTTGTCATTAACATTTATTCAATTCAAGTCAATCTTATCCAATATCAACAATATGACTTGCTTTATTTTAACTACGTCCAGCCTGACAATGATTTGAAAAAACATCAGAATAGAGAAAATAATCATTCAAACCTGACATCTCGAACATGTGCAAGAATTACACAATAAGAACTTTTGCGACGAAGTACACTTACACTCAAAAATGTATATCCAGTCTGTACCCCACTAAACTAAATAATTAGATAATCAAGATAATCAATTATCAATGAAATATTTAATACACAAATATAAAAATTACCACTCTAATTATTTTACAAAACTTTCACGTCTTAAACTGCCACAAAGGTGGCAGTTTAAGACATGATAATGGTAATGGAAGCTCAACTTTGCTAATATCGTTGTTTTTTGTTTGTTTGGTTTTTTGGCTTTTCCTTTTTTTTCTCTTTTTTTTTCCACATACGATCAGTCACGATTATAGCCCGAACCAGCGCACACTATGTTCTATTGAAACATTGCGACTTTTTTCTGGCTTGTGAATACATGATTCTTATACACATTTTTTTTTTTTTTTTTTTTTTGTATAACTTTCGCGTTACGTTAGAATTATGCAGTTCCGGATGAAATTTTCAACTTATACTAGTATAGATTCTCCCACAAAACAGACGTAGCTGAGCGGCTTAAAATGACTCTGGGGTGAAGCATTTTTGGTTAGGTTATTGTTTAATAGTATATCAACCGTAGTTAGATATTTAATACCAAATATTGTTTTATTTGTACCTATGATACGTAAGCGAATTGTTTGTAGGTAGATATTTTTAGTATTAAATTAATTGTTTGAATGCGAAACAAAAATGTGGCAAGTTTGTAGTAAGGTTATTTTTTAAAATATCTTATCAATTCGTCGTGGGTTATTTAATCTCAAATATTATTTTTCATATATGATTCCATATGTGTTGATATATTAGTCGAAATATGTTTTATTAATTTCATGTGTATTCATCCACAGGTAGAAAAAAATTGTTAAGTTTATGCGTAACTATATATTGGTAGAAATAATTCTATTTAACTGTTTCTTGTGACAGAGTTAACCCGCCGCCAACGCCTTCAGGTTGGCATGGTTTCGGAGTGAAGACGTCATTATCTGAACCAGAGCGCACCAGAAATATCATACAATACGAGCAGATTTTTTGGCTTTCCGACATATGATCGGAATGTCAGATCAAATTGCAATCTCTTCGTATAAAACTTTTAAAATTTCTGATAGTGAAGCATTAATTTAGTGACGCAAGTTTGGAATTAACTCACTAAATGACAAATCCCACACACACACACACACACACACATATATATATATATATATATATATGTGTGTGTGTGTGTGTGTGTGTGTGTGTGTGTGTGTGTGTGTGTGTGTGTATTAGAACGTGAATTCTGCGTTGCCTGAAGAAGACGATAGTGAATCGATTTTAACTACAGTAAAAATCATATGCTGTCTGACTAAATTAATTTTTCACGCAGCAAATTAATATCTTATGTTTGAAAAAGTTTATTCGTCGTTTCATGTAGATATTTGAAAAAGATATGAATGAGGTATTTAAATGGTGGTAATTGTAACTATTAACTTTTATAAACATCTTTTTTACAACAAGACACTACGTATTGTGCATGCAGATCCAGACACATACACACACGTATATATATATATATATATATATATATATATATATATATACAGCACACTGTATCCCAAATGTCTGCATAAACATACATATGCATATAAACACGCACACAACTAGTTAATACAACTCTAAAAAAAGAAATTTAGAATATTCAGAAGCAGATGTAAAAAACGTTTCATTTGATGAAATGTATATTATTTGACAATTTTGAAGTCAAAAAAATAATTGTTCTGAGAAGCTGACAGATGTTTTAATTGCGTATGTAATACGTAAAGCTTTGAATAAATTCTAAAATTGAATTTGGCTCGCGAGATCAATGAACTCTTGAAGTAATTTTTTTAAACACGTTTTTGACAAATTAATTGCATTTAACGTAACTGTCATTTATAACAAAGAGACAAGACATGTAATCAATTGTTGGATTTATTTATATATACCATTAATCTATATTAGCATACACCAAGTATGGAACATGAAAAATTAAGTTCAGAAAAAGAGTTTTTGATATTTGAAATTTTACAAGTATAGAAATACTGAAAACTAAATATGATAGAAGCCAACGTTAGGTTTGAATATATATTTTTAGTTAATTTTCATTTCAAATAGTTTTATGCGTATTATAAAAAAAGCAAAATCGCCTGATGGAAATATCTGAAATGTTAACGAAACAGTCTGTCTGCCGATGACAATAAGTTTCTAGACTTTTTTGTACAAGCATTTGACATTATCGTAGACTCTTGAAAATTCAGTATGTTATTGCTATACATCTTATGAGATGACAGACCAATTTATATGATTTCAACCTCAAATGAACAGCTACAGCAGGAAAAACTTAGGGGATGTCGTTATGAGGCAATTGAGGAGATGAAAGATGCTATGACGAAAGTCATTCTCACGTTCATCCAAGAGGACTTTCATGGGACCTTCCAGAGGTTGTTAGAATGGTACAAGTGCATTGCAGTCGGAGGGGATTACTTCAAAGGGGACAAGAGTTTTATGTGTTTGCTATGAATAAAAGTACTCATAGTCTGTAAACTTATTTAATGAGCCTTCTATATATATATATATATATATATATATATATATATATATATTATTTTATTGTATTGAATAAATTTAGATGGCTATTGAAATGCAAGATAATAATTATTTGAATCTAATTAATTTCCAAATAAAGTTTTTAATTTGAAATTAATTTGATTCAAATAATTATTATTTCGCATTGCAATAGCTCTCTAAATTTATTCAATACAAATTAATTGTACTATATATATATATATATATATATATATATATATATATATATATATATATATAAACAGATTTATATGATTTGAATTTCGTCGAAAACGAGGAATGATTCTAAATCTCTCGACGAACTAACGGAACATGGATTATGCACAATGTTTCTAATATCAGGTGACGTATTCTAAAGAAACGAACGCTGATTCATTGATCAAACGGCCAATTTTTCTTGTCGTAAACAGCCAACTTTTCTTGTTGTATAACTTTTCCAAATTTTTATACATTTTTACACTTTTTATACATCCATCTACACTTAACATCACTAAGAAAACCCTTACTTTCTATTTGGATTACTTGTTGTCAATTTTTCTTCAGAAATTGTGTGATTACTATCCATTATTTTCTTCCATATATATATATATATATCATACAATAACTGATGTTTCTACAACAGCATTGCTTCTAACAAAGCCTTCATAAGAGGATGACTCTGGGTTCAGGTATGTTTTCAGGGCCGAAGCATCATTGCGACTAGTCCAGAACGCCCCTGCAATATCTCACGACACCACCAGACTTTGTCAGATTGTTGTCACTCAATGGAATTGCCATATCCACGCTGATGCAGTTAGAACCTTATCTTGGATATTTTCCATGTATTCCCTTTTGGCTGACGGAGGAAGTCCAAGATTAGTCAAGAATGCATATGTTGAGTTCGCAATCATTGCATCCGACTTCGATAGGAAATGCATTTGTAATCCAGCCATTTCCAACACATTTTTCTTGCAGATCCTCATATTTTCCCAACTTTTGAGGATGTGCCCAGGCGAAATTTTCTTCAAAATGGATCGTTAACTCTATAACAAAACCTTTTTTTTTTGCTTTAACGGACCAAATGACAATATCTGGACGCTTTGTCATTAACACTATATAGTTATGTTTTAAATTCGTTGCCATCTCGTCCCCCAACGGTTAAATTACGATAAAAGACTAATTAATAAACTTAGTAAGGCCGATTCGAATTTAGAATTTTCTTCTGAACCGGTTAACGTGCACATTCTAAAGAGTTCAGTCTACTCTATATTTATCCAAAGCTGATTAGAAGAAGAAATGAAATAATACATCTAAGAAATATAGTAGATGCACTGAAACGCAAACAACCTTGTCCTAAACTTAAACGTTGAATATATATATATATATATATATATATATACATATATATATATATATATATATATATATATATATATATATATTTACTAATCTAATATCTACCCGCATTCACGGTAGCAGAAAAAAAAAAACGAAAAAAAAACCGTCAGGAACAAGAGATAAAAATATCTCGAATCACTGCCCGGGGGAAAAAGAAAAAAATTATAGGTCAAAAAGAAAGAAAAGGCAAACCTCGTCCGACCCCTTGAAAAAAATCAAGGGATACGCAGTCAGTTGGTCAAAAGAAAACTAAAAACCTTCCGCGAATCCTGCAATGCTACTATTGCAAAAGTGCTCAACACAAGTGGAGCCAATTATAAAATTAACTTAAATTGCGATTTAAGTTAATTTTATATATATATATATATATATATATATATATATATATATATACGTAAAACAACATACGTTAATATCTAAGCCTGCGATTAAAGGAGTTGTCTAAGTTAGATAAATCGAGCCAAATCACTGTACTTTTTCATTGCCACTATGGAATCTTGTGATCTTTAAAAATAAGTGTTTATTTTATTGTGATAACTTATAATCAAACTGCTTACTTGTTCAAATAAACTAATATCTGCCCTGAAGCCTAGAAGTAAATCCAAATCATTTATAGACTGAATCAAAAATTGCGTTCATTTATTTATTTATCTTGAAAATTCTAGAAGCGAAAATTTAATTTCTGAAAGAATAAAACTGTTGTTCTTAAAAAGACTAATCTTATTAGATTTGTTTTGTTTAATAAAAGATGTATTTATTTGTTTATTGATTTATTTGTCTCTATTTATTATAATAACTATTTCGTTCCAGGCAACACGGGCATTTTCTTCAAGTCCTTAATAATACATTGCACAGTAATTGGCACACCAAAGAATCAGGCAATTACTGATAATAGAAATTAATGGGTTTTGATTACACAATAGAACTGGCAATGCAGTGTCAACAAAACAAAGAGAACGAAAATGAAAATCATTATAACTGAATTCAGTCGCCGACTGCATATTAGCTGATGTGCTATCTCGACTGAAAAACGGAGCAAGCGGTTACAAACCAAAAAAGAGATTTATCTATTTAGAACTGAAGAGTCAAAAATTGGTTGAGCGTCTTCCTTAAATATAAAGCATGTGTTGTGGTTGTCTTGCAACTTTTGCAAGGCAGAAACAAAATTTATCAAACGCAGACATCTGTTAGAACGTGTTTTTAAAAGTAACATTTTTCTCTTGTCATCGACAGATATTCTGCTGGCGTTCTCGTGCCATCAGCAATTACATAACAATGGCCGTTTTATATCCTTATGATATTCTGTATGTTTGAAAATGTTACACAGCAACAGCGACAAACTATAGAAAGACCTTTTTTTAAGCGCAATTACGCAAGGTACCTTAACTTAACAATGGGAAATTTCTCCCACATTCTTAAAACATCATTTTAAAAATACCCTGCCAGTGGGGTTTAGAATAAGCTGACTGTATCTCAGCAGAGAGCAAAGACCTACACCCGCAAAAAAAGGGGATTACTTGGATATGATATTGAAAGATTTAAATTCTGGATATCTGGCGAGTATTTAGTACGCATTCATGGCCATTAATTCCTGATAAGTGTGGATAAGTGGTATGTTTTTGGGTCCTATCTATGGGTTAAAAATATATGTTTAAAAACATCACAATCAATAGGACCGTGTGCAAAAAATCTTAAGAAATAACTAGACAGAAAATGTAAATATGAACGTACAATGAACGTAATTTCCTGACCAAATGACATAATATAACACTAAATGGATGATATGTTAAAAATCAATCAATCAATTAACCATTAACATAATAAAATATTTTGGTGCCTTAGTCTCACTAACTCTGGTAAACTTACGATTTATGTATGTTTGAAAGTTTTAAAAAGGGAGATAACCCATGATTTTTTTTTTTTTTTAATTTTCAATCAAGTGTAAAGAGCGATTTTTGAAAACACTCCAGAAACTCACATTCTAATAATTTATCGGGTTGAAATTGAATGAGGGGTATTCGTAGCAAAGTGGTTAATGTATTAGACTGCGACATCGTAGGAAGTGAATTCGAACTCCAGTCACGCTATTAGGTTCACTTTCGGACTAAAACTCTTGAGAAATGTATGAAGTCTATTATACCCCAGCTCTGGCTTAAGAGTATCATTACTGTTCTTCTACAAGCATGGATTTGGCATTAAAGAAGGTTGATATGCCATTTAAACGAAAGAAAGAAAGAAAACAATGAAGCTAGAGGTATTCCTTTGCCTAGCGCTTCTGTCACTAGCAGGATGCAGCCACGTTGTAAGCGAATGGTACCGGGGTACAAATAAATAAGTTAGCCTAAAAAGACTGCAGCCAGAAAAAAGATGAGTGGACAAAGTTCGGTATCTCGTCCAGTAAGCTCGGTGTAACAAGATATGCTTGATCTAGCCCTCACCCACCGCCCTAGACGGAAAACAGCTATTAACCGGCTTTTGCTCCGGTCGACCGTCACTGTCGTGGCAGAGGCTAACGGGATTATGTAAACCATGCGGGGTGGTTTTGGCTTGAGTGTTCAATAAACCCGAATAAAAAAAATCATATGTCTTCGTTCATCCTCTTTTGTGGCCTGTGATTCGAGGAGACTAGAGTTTGTATGAACATGGAACAAAGAACTATTCAAAGATACGAGAAGAAACAGTGTAACCACCAACTTCTATGACCTCACAAACTGAAGGGAGAGAAGAAAACAACAGATACCCAAACACTTGAGGAGTAATGTTTTTGTATCGCTTTTTCCAAATCCAACGATTTGCCATCACTGTCATCGCAGACGTCGGTGACTACGCTACAATACGACAAGAGGTCCAATTTTTTAGTGCTATCCAGCTTGTTTGAATTCAGATTTTACAGGGTGTCTCAATATACATGGGACCCATGTGACTGCTTATAACTCTACTAATAATAAGGTTGTGTTCTTTTTTGGTTCAGATCTTAAAATAGTATACTTTAAAAACTATTAATCCTTGATTACACAGCCTTGAACAAGAGACGAAAAATATTTCGAATCTGAAAGCAAAATTTCGCAGGAAGTTTAACTTAATAATAATGCACAGAAAAGTCAAATTGACCGTTGGGTACTCAAATTTCCATCCACAGCATCAGAAAAAGAAGGCAGAAACTCCCAGACCTGGCAGGAAGCTGATTGCAAGATGTCCTGAGAATATTGATGTGGTAAGAGATTCTGTCGGAAGAAGTCCCCAGATTTCGAATAAGTCCCAAGAAAAGACGTTCCCAAGAATTTGGTCTTTCACGTGCACTGTAGGATAATGTCAATCAATTTTAGCTCTTGCCTTCTAGTTTGACCTTTTTGATGTGATATGATTGCTTTTTAAGACTCAAATAAAATATGACATAATGAGATAGGAATTATCAAATTAATGAGTTGCATCTATTTTAAGTCACCATGTAACTTCTCTGAGACCACGTAACGAGGCTAAAATGTCCACTTTGCTTAACTGTTTATCGACAGTTTTTATTCAGTTATTTATTAATTTATCTACTAATTTATTGTCTTGTAGCAGAAAGGAGATGTATCGATGTATTTACAAAAGTTGTACGCACAAATCCTTATCATGGATTTAAACTCGACTTTTACGGACATGGTCATCCAAAGGAAAATGTATATTAAATGATCATCGTAGATTGTTAAGAGAGATAACAAGGAAATGCTAATTATGGAGGATTGTCTTCTATTTATTTATTCATATGAAATTACTTTTTATACTTACTCAATGAATAAGCTGTAACCAAACATCAATGAATAAGCTGTAACCAAACATCAAGTTTCGTGTGCGGCGAAAGTAACTTAGAAATGAGTGTTAACCATTAAAACTTGGATTTGTAATCACTGAAAATTTGATTAGGAACTTGGGTGATATCCTATAGAGAAGAGCTGATTGAACAACGCTGTATAGCAAAGTGCCATTGTGTTTGTGTTTGTGTGAACAAAAACTGTTTGTCACGAGCAGAACGTGATACAAGGTCGATTTTTAAACGGAATACGAGTTCATAAGTGATGTACTCCTATGGACCCCCACATACGGCCGGGCAAAAGCAGGACGACCAGCTCGAACATACATACAGCAGCTATGTGAGGATACGGGATGTAACCCTGAAGACATGCCAGAGGCGATGAACGATAGCGAGAAGTGGCGAGAGAGGGTCAGTGATATCCGTGCTAGCGGTACGACATGATGATGATATATATATATATATATATATATATATATATATATATATATATATATATATATTGCCCAGTCGGCTGGTGCTGTAGAATACAACGTCTGATTCTCTACAGAGGAGTAACGCCCCCCAAACTGTGTCCATAATATGACGCTAAATAATCTGATGGTGAGGTTCTCGCAATGCTGACGCTTTGGGGAATGTGGAGTACTCATTCATTGCCATCTCTACCAGTTCCACTCTTGATCGAAGTGGTAGGAACTGATAGGATCTTATCTGTAGGTCAAATAGAACTAAAATGTGTCCTTATGTTAAACTGAATTGTTTAAAATAGAACTGTTTTGATATTTCACTGTGTGTAAACAAGAATCTAAAATTATATTTAACTAAATTGTTTGAAATAGAATTGTTTATATGTTTAAAATTGGTAAGTCATTATTAACCTACAATAGCTGTTGTGCCATAAAACCAAACCAACCAAATCAAATTACACACACACACATATATATATATATATATATATATATATATATATATATATATATATATATATATATAAACACGAGACGAAACTACTTTTAGAACATCAACTATATGGTAGTCTTAAGATTATGGAAAACATATGAAACTTAAGAAACAGAACTACTCCGGTCATAATTCTAAAATATATATATATATATATATAGTTTTGAAGACCTGCAAGGATTAATGGAGGATAATGACGGATGGAGAGAGAGAGACAGACAGACAGACAGAGAGTCAGGGAAATCTGTACTAACATGAGTTGATGAAACTGTTATATATATATATATATATATATATATATATATATATATATATATATACGTAGCATATTCAATAAATTTCCAGGCTTTTTTGTACAGGCATTTAAAATTGTCGTAGACATTTGAAAATTCAGTATGTTCTGGCTATAAATGTTATAAGATGACTGGCCAACTTTTTTTTTATTTCAGGTTCAAAGGAACAGCTACAGTAGGAATTGAAATACACCCTACTAAAGCCTGATTGCCACAGCTGGTGAATTTCAAAAATAAAATTCTGTTTTAAACTTGGAATAAATACCACAGAAAAGTATGGAAGGCTTCAGACTGCTTTTTGACCATCTTGCATGAATTGAGCATCAGTTTTTGAGTGGCATAAGAGATTCAAGGAAGGCAGGGAGTCTGTGAGGGATGATGAGAGGCGTGGGAGGAGTAAGGATGTTAATACACCAGAGTTGATTGGCCAAAGGGTTAGGGTTAGGGTTAGTATGTTGAGGTTTTAAGAGAGTTCAGAAAGAGATTCCGTCGGGTCAATGGTATTTCCACCACGGCAATGCACCAGTCCACAAGTCTATCCTTGTCACAGTCTATTTGACCAAGATGGGCATCAACACAGTTCCTCAGCCTCTCTATCATCCAGACCTTGCACCCTGTGACTTTTGCTTTATCCCTAAGCCCAGAGGCTGTCATTCTGAGACAATTGAGGAGATGAAAGAGGCTGTGACGATGGTCATTGAGACGCTCACACAAGAGGACTTCCATGGAGCCTTCCAGAAGTTGTTAGAACTGTTTAACAAGTGAATTGCAGCCGGAGGAAATTACTTCGAAGGGGACTAGAATTTCATGTATGTTCTATCAATAAAAGTGCACATACGAAAAAAGTCTGGAAACTTATTTAATGATCCTCGTATATTATATATATATATATATATATATATATATATATGTTATGTTGTTGGTTTGTTTGGCGCTTCGGTGTCTTAAATTTTAATCGTAGTATTTTACACTTTCATTATTCTTTTTTCGAGTGTATTTAGTTAATTTTCGTTTATATTTCAGAATTATCTAATTTTTTTCTTCAGTGGATAATTGAACTTTTTCTAGATTTTAGTGTATATGATTATTATATTTTTTCTTTTATAGCGATTTTAGAATACACTAATTTGGAAAATATTACTGGTAGTTATAGTTAGTACGTATGTCAAAGAAGTCGATTTTAAACGGGGCGCTGATGGTTTGAATTTAGTGTTTTCTTTTTCCTACACTGGTTGCCTTATCAGTGCTAAAGAACCCAGCCTGTGTCAATATGTACCTGTAGTTGAAATAAAAGGAGACATAGAGCAAAGTGAAACGCAAACACCTTTGAACAGGATTTGAACTCAGGTCTTCAAGTATTATTTATAACGAAAATAACCTCAATATGTGTGTATATATGCGAATATGAATGTATCTATGCCTGTATTCGTATATGTGTGTGTTTGTGGATGTGCGCGTTATATATATAGCAATCTTCTCTATAAAGGGTGCTCTCTTCGGCCCATTGGCATAATGATTAGAGTGTTCGCCAGTGGTCCGAGAGGTTCAATTTTAGGTCGAGTCATACCAAAGACTCAAAAAAATGGTACTTGATGCCTCTTTACTTCACACCCAACAGTGTAAGGTACGATTCAAGGGTACGTGAAGCAAACCAGGAAAAGAAGTAGTGCCCTGTCCTACACACTGGTGCAGCAGCTTTTGAAAAAGGAGCCACCCAGTTGCTTTCAACTACGGTGTTCGTTATATATATGATAACCACATTTTTATTTTCATTCTTTATGTGAGTCTCACACATACATACATACATACATATATATAAAAATATATGCATATATAAATATTAGTGTTTGGTAATATTGTTTATAGACTTAGGATATAAACTCGAAATGCCGAATTAAATTCTTGAGGAAGCAGCTTGTTTCGCTAATGCCCTTAGTAAAAGCAGGAGTTCACATTCTGTCTCCATCCAAGCTATGGATAAATTGTAGGGATAACTAGGCTCTGTAGTCTTACTGTGGTAACCGGTCGAAGAGACGGGAGACCCTGAATTCAAATCAGCAGTAAGCCTCTAAAAAATTAAGAGTGAAGTCAAGGTGTAACTGCTTTGTCACAACAAACTCGCTTGGAGACCTGAGTTCAAATCCTGTTCGAGGTATTTTATATTTCCCATATTACATTATTCCAAACCTTTGTCAAAGGTAAGCATCAATCGCTCAAGCTTGCTAACCAATCCCAAGTTATGGGTAAATGGTAGAGCAGCCTCTACTTTTTAACATTGGTTTGCGACTCTGTATTCAAACCAGTTCATTCTGCATCCTGCTGGTGACCGATGTTTTGCATATATATATATATGTATATATATATATATATATATATTATATATATATATATATGGCTTTATAGAGAAACAAAGTCAGTCCACACTATAGCGTTTCGGTTCTGCTGAATCACTATCAGGATTGTGAGGGGTTTTATTAGTGATGTTAAGTGTAGATGGAACCATCTTCACAAATTGTCGGATTACTATCCATTATTTTCTTCCATTCTGTCCCATTGACTAACATGATCCAGGACCATTCTCCTACACCAATATCTCACATCAACAACATCAATATGTTTCGTAGATGCATAGACCTACTCAAAAACAAGAAGACTTCTATAACCAACTTTACACAAAAAAATCACACCCACCTAAATGTCCAACGTTTTTCATTCATCTCAAAATTTTCTTGGATTGTATAAGTCTGTGCCTTGAAGCTTATATTCATATTTTAGGATTTTCCTAGGCATATACATAAATATTTAAAAAAAAGAACAAACCAAAAAAAATAGATTTATATGATTTGAATTTTGTCGAAAACGAGGAATTTCGTCGAAAACGCAGAACCGAAAAGCTATAGTGTCGACTGACTTTGTTTCTCTATAAAGCCCTACTTTCTATTTGGATTACTTGTTGTCAATTTTTCTTCACAAATTATCGGATTACTATCCATTATTTTCTTCCATATATATATATATATATATATATATATATATATATATACATATATATATTAGTAAATTTCAGGTTTGCTTAAATACATAAAAAAATTGACCTTGTGTCATATCCTGCCCGAGCGGAGGAGTTGTTTTATATATATATATATATATATATATATATATATATATATATATATATATATCTGTGTGTGTGTCTGTGTATGTCTGTGTGTGTGTCTGTGTGTGTGTGTGTGGATCGATGGGCAGATTTTGCTCATCTATTACTCAGTGTCCATTTGCAAGAAATTATTTTTCTCAGGATACAATATTTCTTTTTCTAACGCATTCTGTTTGAATTGACTGTTTTCTGCTACCCTGCCACAAGTCAACAAGGGCGCAGACCATTATTCCGTCTATTTTTCTTGGAAAGAAATTGGGTGGAAACCTGCTGAACATTTCAAAATCTAAAAACTTTTCCAAATATATTAATCATTTAAAAGTAAGCAATCTCTCAAAGATGCTGTATTCCTTAACATTTTATGACATCTTTCAAACTCAACGACTTTACGTCAAGATGTTTACAAAAATACTATATTACTGATAAAACCTAACTGAAGAAACTAACAATCTACTTACTAAGCCGCATCAAACTGTAACATTGATAAAGTATTCGATATTTGGATGACATGTTTGATTCTCTTCCACACGCAAACACACGTACTTGTATATGATTCATACAACCAACTATATGTGTCTGTCTCTTTCTCAGTCTGTCTATGTATGTATGCGTGTACATGTATATAAGCTATAATCATTTTACGTGTTTATATTTATAACTCATAAACGTATATGCGTGTATTATTTACTGTACATATGTTTAACCCCCACTATATATATTATATATATATATATATGTAAATGAATAGATATTTTTAGACATATGCATATATTCAGATTTATATTAGGCCTATATTCACAGAGATACACACACATACACTGATACATACATATATATATATATATATATATATATATATATATATATATATATATATATATATATATATATATATAAAGTCCGGTTTAAAAAATTATAGCAAAAATTCCTATTTCTTTTATCCTAAGGAAATCCTTTATTTTCATTCACGTCTCAGCAATTGCTTTTGGAAACATCAAACTCAATTTTCCTGATTATAGTCAACAACCCAAAAATAAATTAATAGAAGTGAAAACCAAAAATAAAAACAAATGTCTGTGTCGATTTTTCCTGTTCTTTTTCTTCGATTCAGTAGTTTGTCTGTATGTTAGAGTCTTGCATCTCTTGAATTATCTCCCTTGGCAAGTCTTTGCAAACTCTCGTGTCTATACGCATGAGCAAAAGGCGGAAATGCACTCGTCATTTGTTCATTCCACAAGCTTCAAATTGGAAATCACTTAATTCACCAAGACAGCTTGTCTCGCAATAAATCTTCTCTATCTGGCATTCCGCACACGACAAAGCTGACTTGGTTTTTCATCGTTTGTGTGGGCAAGATTTGGTATATAAAAACCTGTTTGGCTGGGTGCATTCTATTTTCTGATGATGTTTACCGAATCGTATTTTGCCAGATGTAAGCAAAGACTGACAAAGCAAAATGGACGGAAAGAAAAAGAAAATAAGCACACAAAAACATCGTCAGAGAACATACATGCACAATAGTAGTTATGGACTTCACTTAGCCGTAGGCTCCTTAAAAATTGCATTTGGCCACTCAGTGAGTATCAAACTCTTTTATACGGGATTATTTTTGGAAAGATATCAAAATGGTTTACCATATCTTAGGTATATGCCCACCTTAGCTAATATAATACGAGGAGAAACCAGAGAGTATTCAAGTCGCTATAATAGAGAATGGTTCGGGCATGAAAGCTTGTTTGACTATGGTTTTAGGCTTACACCGTTTGCAGCTTCGTCTGGCATGAGAAAATGATGGAGGAGCAGTTTGTGAGGATCGAACTCAGTGTTCTAGAAAAAAAGCTTTTTAACAGAGGTTTGCTAACCATTGTTTTGCGTCCTCTGATGATCGAAACTGCTATGCAAGGCAAAGTTCTCGCGACGAAATGAGTTACGTATATATATATATATATATATATAATATATATATATATATATATATATATATATATATATATATATATATATATATATATGTGGGGTGTCAGTGGGTGTATGTAAATATAAATATATAAAAAAGCAAAATATTCATTGTATATGTTTATTTATATAAGATAATATTACAGTGTTTAACCAATCTTTTACTTTCTTTCTTTCTTTCTTTCTTTCTTTTATAAATTTATTTATCTTTTGTTTATATTAGAATGCAATGTGTTATTTGAAAATTTCACCATACCCTTACAATGGTATAACGAAGACCGAAACATAGAATAAAAGCAAATTATCGTAGATGAAAATGCATTAATCTTTTGTTTTCTTCATATTTTTACAATTACAAACAGGTTTATTTCCATATATATATATATATATATATATACATACATATATATATATAAATATATATATATATATATATATATATATATATATATATATATATATAAATATAAAGAGAGAGAGAGAGAGAGAGAGAGAATGAAAAGAGAAAAAGAGTAAGAAAAAGAGTCTCATCGGTTATTGCTGGGGTCATCGACTCAAAAATCTAAGTTCAAACCCCGATCAAGTCTGTTCTAGTTTCACTTCATGCTAATGCCTTGAATCTTTCTCTTCTCCTCCAATAATAGCTAGATTGTTGGGTAGCCTGAGCTCTATAGCTTTGATAACTCAATGAGTCTCAAAGAAAACTTTGAATTCAAACTAGATATACTCCACAAAATGTTTTGCCTTGTGTCCTATCCTACCCGAGGCAGAAGTGATATATATATATATATATATATATATATATATATATATAGAGAGAGAGAGAGAGAGAGAGAGGTGCATCTGTAGGCTTTATTGTTGTGATCATTTTATTGAAATTATCTCTATTACGTAGCATGTGTAAAATATTCATGTTCATAGCGTAATTAATGATAATTTTTTTTTTAACACAACAACGAATTCTGTTTCAAAAGATTGAATATAAATGTCAAATCTGACACTGAAAGAGTTTTTTTTTCTCTTTTTCTATCAAATTTTACATGAAGAGACATGACTCTATACAAAGTAATTATTTTCTGCAAGTATTACATTTTCAACTTAACTTCTTTGCTAATATCATTTCAAACTATTTCAAAATTAATCTGAAAATAATAACCAAGTATCATGCTACATTCTAAATTAAAAGTTATATATTCTTTATAAATATTCACCATTCCGAATGTCAGAGAGTAAATTTGTATTCAGCATAAAAGAGAAAGATATTAAGAATTCTAGAGTCGATGGGGTGGGTTAATATGTAACCATTATCCTCGGAAAAATTCGAACGAAATTGAAGTCTTTGAAATACACTTGAATCACGAGTATCTAAACGATAAAATAAAGAAAACCATAAAAAGAATTACGAAGGAAAATTCGTGCCGTCGTATAAATATCCCTGTCAGGCTACCCAGTACAACTGATTTGGGACCTCAACAATTAGAATATTCAAAATAGAAAGTAAAGGAGGAAGAAGATCGTTTTCTTTGAGAGATTTTAATTCTAAATACATCCATCATTTTAGTATCGGTTTCTTTAGTTGAGACTCTTGATTCCTTTTCATACTCGGGGTTGTCGTCGTGGTTTAATGGTTAAAGGGATGGACTGCGGAATCGTAGTAAGCGAGTTCGAACTCCAGTCGCGCTATAATGTTTACTTTCGGATGAATACCCTTGGGAAAGGTGTGATCTCTTTATCCTTCCAGTACCACTATGGTTCTTCCTGAAGGTTGGATTTGGCATTAAATAGCCTACAAAGGTTAATATGCCACCAAATAAAACTCTCTCTATCTCTTTTCATGATATGAAATGTAGGAATAAAATACTGCCTCTGTCCCATACAAATTTCTACATTTCTTAATCACTGTCAATGATGGATTGATTGACTGATTTTAACGATAAGAAAATCCATCAGAGGTAATTCTACGGCATATGGTTAGAGAATCGCGTTCGTTATATGCTCATATTGATATCTTAGTGCAGTATTTTTCTCGGTCATTTTCAACTATATTCAGATAAAAGCAAAAATGTTTCAACAGATATATTCAACGCGTAGATGGTATCTTAACAGGTACTAGCACTCCAGGTCAGGCTACCAACGGAATAACTTTAAAGCAGTAAATATAACAAGGTTCATGGCACAATGACCTTATCATCTTTAACTGAGCATGACTCTTAGTGCTCAGTAGCACTGTCGTTAAGGCCGATAATATTCCTATTCAATCGGACCGTGGGCAAAAATAACACTTTTAACAAACAGCTACACAGAATGTGTGAATATAAATGTGTAATGATTTCGGTGGGTTTCGTACCCGGAGACGCTTTCCCAGCATTCATTTAGGTGCTAAAGGTTAAGAACAATTCCGTGGCCGAATGGGCCTCGGCTTTGGATGGGCCATCTGCAGCTGGGTGATGACTTCATTGACAAACATTGCATAACGCAAAATTCTCAGGGCTCGTTAAAGCTCTGAGTAGGCATAAATTCCTGACTCACATTATATATTGAGTCCAGCAATCGGCTCATATGGCTCACATTTCACTAAGTGAGTCGATGACCAGCATACATCCAGCAAAGCTCAAGCCTTAGATTGTGACTTACCTCTCTCTCCCAAAACCCCCACTATAAAAAGACCTGGTGGGAGGAAGTGATAAATACCGTGTAATGAACCCAATATCATAAGCTATAGGCATAATGTCACTCTTGATGTGTTGATATGCCGTGATAATCAGTGAATCAATCAAAGTACATCCATCCGTCATAATATCAATTACTTTTCATTGGAAACACAACAAAAAAGTAATACAATTGCCCTATGCTAATTGTTACATGTGTTTGTAAATTTCATGAACTAACTGTTATAGGACCGTGATGTTATAACTTTACTTCAGAACATTACCCTTAGATTTTTAATTGATTTATTTTAATGGCACTTAACCCATCTGGGGTTAATTTGTGCCTAGAGATTAGGAAATGGCGAGCACAGCATGTTTTTTTGTTTTTTTTTACTTTTTATATATAATCGTTTCTTAAGAGTTACATATCAAGTATTCTTATCTCATTTAAAGAATATGCAGACATTTGTAATGTTTCATGTATCAAGTATCAATGATTATGTCTTCAATAATTATTTCCATTTACAGCTAATCATTGATTTGCACACACGTGTTTTTAATTAACTAATAATCATCAATAGTAAACAATTATATCTGCAAATAACTATTCTCAATGCAATCAATTTCAAGATTCTATCGAATATGAACGATTTTTAAACAGATATATTTGACCAATACATGAGTCACAAACAAGTGCTACAACTTTGCATTAAATTAAACCTGCCAGTATTAGCAGTGAAGGAGTAGACCATACTCCGAAGAGCTCCAAAACTAGAGCTTCACCACCCGCTGCTTTTTAATGTCATACACAGGACATCATTTTTTGGAGAAGTGGGTATTAACTACGCTGCAAGATATTTACTTAAGACATGAAATTTTGACATTTCTCTTTTTTTATACTAATAATTCCATTTGATAATTAAAGTGATCAGTCGATAAGTAGATTGTTTTTTCAGATTTGAGAAATGTTTTACTATGTTTCAGGTAAATTACAGTACTGATAGCAAAAATTAAAAAAAAAGTCTACAATTCCCAGACTTCCAAAACCGGAATCTCTTCATAAGATGCATTTTAGTGTCTTAACCAGGACACCTTTTTTTCTGTTTTTATATCATGAAGTTAAGAATTTTCATTTGTATTATGTTTATACTGGATAAATGCAAATCTTACTGTGGTCAATTCCCAGGTTTCATATTTTTTTCTTCGCACAAGGTACTTCTTGACAGTATTTTTCCTGTGATTCTCTGAATTGATCTTTTAAAGATTCAAGATTCAAGAGTAACAATTGATTCTCTAAAATCAATTGTTGATGGATGAATTAATTAATTGATTGGTTTTAACTGTTATAGTTAAGCTGCAGTATTCGTACCACAACTCCCTTGTTGTGCCATAAAGTAAAAAATTCGCTATATATCCGTTCGTTAAAATATGTCAGACTCATGATGTTAGATATGATTATACTAGATATTTGCAAATGTCTCCAGCACTTTTTAATTAATAAATATGTTCTTAATAATGCATTCAGCTATCTGTTGAAAAAACGGCAGTGAGAACTTTTGTTCAGGTCACAGACTTTGCGTATTATATCCTTGGAGAAAATTCGTGTGGCTGGTCATATTTTTGCCATCTTCGTTCTATATCGATTACGCTAATGCATTGGCCTGGGTAACTTCCAAAGTGATTGACTTTGGTCAAATGAGAGGACATCATGAAAGATTCGGCTTTGAAGAAGCTGTTGCCAATGCCAAAGGTTATTTTGGAATCACCTTTGTTCCCCATCCTTTTTTGACATTTTACTTTTGCATTATCCATAACAACAGTCATTATCACGACTACCAATCGTGTTATTTTACTTCTTTTCAACATCGTTTCACGCATTTTTCCGTCAAACTCAGCAAGTGCAAATATTTTATCACTTTTAGAAATTATCTATTTTTAAAGATATTGACCATAAGATTATGTCGAGGAGGAGGTGGAAAGAGGGAAAGAAAAAAGGAAATACAGATTTTTAACTTCTTCTTCTTCTTTTTCTTTTTTTTTCTTTTTCTTCTTCTTCTTCTTCTATCAGTATCACCGTAAAAAATATCACTCACAATCATAATCTGATTAACAAAGATGCCTTCATGAATACTATCGATTATTCTTGCTTTATTTTTTCTTTTCTTTCTTTCTTTCCTTTCTTTCTTTCTTTCTTTCTTTCTTTCTTTCTTTCTTTCTGTCCTTATTTATTTCTGTATTTCTTTATTATTTTTCCGATTTTCGTTATAATTCTTGACCTCTTTCTTCCAACTTCAAACTGTTCTAGCAACAATAACAACAACGACGACGACAACGACGAAAACGACGATGACAATAGTTACTACTATTACTACAACTATATATTGTGCATTCCCTATTTTTCGCATTCTGTCACTTCTGTTTTATTCTAATAATAACATCTTTTCACCATTCATTTTCATCGTCACCATCAAAATGTACAATATCAACCATCGACAACACCACACCACTTTCATGACCATTAAATTATCGATTTTTAATATTAATTCTGATATAATTCAAACGTCGAAAATAAGGCTGAATTAAAATTTTTCATCGTCATCAATTTTATCATCATCACCATTTACAACAACAACAACAACAACAACAACAACCTATACTTCATATAGAATATCAGTTTCTATTAACAATTAAAGCTTTTTTTTCGTTCTTTTTTTACCTGCTAAAATCACAGTTACTTTAATTAAAACCGTATGATCATCACAATAAAAAATCATCTCTTTTCTTCTCCACCTTTTTCTTCACAATAATCTTTTGAAAATAATCGCTTTTATCAAGCTTATCTCACTGTCTTTCATTCAAATTAAAAATGTTATAATTTCTCCCTCTTTCTCGTCATAATAATTATCACAACCATGATAAGTTTAAATTCTCCATCAAGATATTAATCTTTTCTTTATCTGCTGTCGCTATAAGCATTTCAGGTCATTTCTTTTTTTACTTTTCAAATATCTTCTTCTACACGTCAGCTTTCTCTTGTTATATTATTTACAAAGTTTTGTATAATCTGGCACATATCAATTAATCGTTTTATTTTTAGTGGTAAATTGTGAGTTTGTTCAAATCTTACAATTGAAGTGTAAGTTGCAAAAGTCAAATGCGTTCCTGTATCAAACAGAATAGCAGAATAAGAAATTAACAGGCTGTTTTGGAAATCGGCAGGAACGACATATTAATGATTTGATTTAAAATCGAGGTGGACAGGATGTTGAAAAAAAGTAATTTGAATGCGATGTCGGCTGACTAAGCGATTTCGTGTTCATAGAATGTTTTCAGAAATTACGAAAGCAGCGATTAAGAGAAATACTAGAAGAAAATATAAAAGATTTCGAAGTGAATTCAGTTAGTGATTCAGAGGTTTGTAGCAGTTGATCAGAGTTGGTATGAGGGTTTGTGTCGGGCAGTTTCAGGTCGGGAGCTATAGCGACCTCTTTGGGCACAGGGTTTGGTTGGGGTGAGGAAAGTGAATTCTGGGATTTTCCTTCCTCTCTCCGATTAAAACTGCGTTTCTTTTGACATTTTTGACATGATTTACATCTCTCTCTCTCTCTCTCTCTCTCTCTCTCTCTCTCTCTCTCTCTCTCTCTCGTTTCGTGATATCCACTAAAAACAGTAGTGTTAATAACTTTTCGTAACTAAAGAAACCACGGGATCACTTTCTACATTTCAAAAGTTACACGTATTCTTTTGTTACACGTATTCATTTCTCGTAAGTTAACACCTTTATCAATATCAGCATGCGAAGTGTTCCTGCCAATTTAGTTATTGAGTCCGAAGTGTCACAATACGTTGATTATATTCTCTGCGGATACTCCAAATTATGAGTATCCTGGGTATGACTCTAAATTGAATCTGATAATGAAGTTTCATACGTTGATTATATTCCCTGCGGATACTCCAAATTATGAGTATCCAGGGTATGACTCTAAATTGAATCTGATAGTGAAGTTTCATACGTTGATTATATTCCCTGCGGATACTCCAAATTATGAGTATCCAGGGTATGACTCTAAATTGAATCTGATAGTGAAGTTTCACATTTTGAAATCTGAAAAGAGTAGAGTCCACCCTCGTGTGCATTACTCTCAAGTTCAACCTGACCCGGAGTGATTGTATTTGTTATTGTCCCATTTAGGGGTCAAATAGATATCTTTAAAAATGTACACTATGTCCTTAAAAAGAATTTTGCAACAACAACTCATTAGATGTTACTATTAACGTACAATGAACACAGTTCCTTAACATTTAAGCATAAAGCCACCTCAGATGGGTTGAAATGCCATTAGAATAAATTAACTTCAGCTGCTCACTCTGCTTTAAGTTTGACTTATCTCATGTTCTTTCTTCTTTCTGCATAATTTTCAAAACTTGTTTTTGTTTCAGAATTTTTTTCCGCTTGCCTATCGTTAATATTTTGATCACTGTTTATTCTTTAATTTTTTTTTTTATATGTATATTTCTGTCTATCATTGGCTCACACACCTTTCTTTATCATACAAGGCAGTTACTAATTCATAAATATTCATTCTGCTGTTTATTTTTATCAATTTATATTTTCGGTTCATTTTACTTTCCTTTTTATTCTCGTTCTTTTGGTTTCTGTTACGTAAACATTTTCCTTCTCGCCCGTCTTTCTTTGTATTTTATAGCTTAAAAATATTCCGCTGCTTTTCTTTGTTGCTTCCTACTTTTTCTTTCTCGATTCTATATGCATTTCATCCCCCTCTCTCTCTCTCTCTCTTTCTCTCTCTCTCTTATCTTCCAACTTTTCTTGTTATGTTTTAAGCTGAATAATTCCCAAATCGCATGGCCATAATATAAGCCCAAACATTCAGCTAAATCGCTATTAGTCACGCAGCATGAAACTAAATCGGTGCCCTAACAGCTTTGCGTGGCTGTAATATCATAGTGGGACCCATTAATGGAAGGCAATCATTTTATTCCGGATATATTCTGGGCAAGCATTCCGTCCTCGGGATTTTCTCTCGAGGATTTTCTGGTGTTCATTTGAAAAAATCTATCTTTACTGTTCATAGATTTTAATAATTTCGTCACACTTGTAGCTATTGTTTTTTAGAAGTTTCTCATGTTCTCTCTCCCTAAAAGAAAAAAAGTCCCTCCCTCGAAAGCGAAATACTTCATTTTCTCTAAAGTAGCTTTTTGCATTTTTTTTTTATTTTATTTTATTTATTTTACAACTTTTCTTTAAATTCTTTCAGTTATGCCTCTTCATTTTTTTTAAATACCAGATTTTAAATATTTCATAATCCCAGTTATAAATAATTATAACACCGGAACAGAGGATTTTACATTAATGATATCTAACTTTCATCAGCTTAATTACACATCTCTAACAAAAAATGTGATACATCTTGATATTGTGTCCACTATAAGAGTCTTATAAAAATCTGCCCAGTCGTTGAGGCATAGAATACACTGATTTTACCACCAACAGAGGGGTAAAATCAGCGCACTAAGTGTAATAGGGATGACACTAAACTGTATGTGGTGGTAACGAGCCTGTTTTCAAGTTTTAAGGAGTATTTACCAACTTTGTGATTACTGAGCAGTTTGCTCGCAGATTTAGTGAAAGAGCATCTCTGATATCTAGTTTATAGATATCATAAATCTTACTTTTTTTTTTAGTCTATGATAATTGGAAGAGCTAATATTCTATGTTTTTCGGCCCTGTCGACTGGGGCTGTAGAATGCACAACCTGCATGTAAGAACGCCCATTGAGTGTCCTGGATACGACACTAAACACCCTGATGGTGAGGCTCCGATAATCCTGAAAGTTTAGGAAATATTATTATTACCACCGCTTCCAGGTCCATTGTCGCCCCAAGTGGGAGCACTTGATAGGATCCTATCTATGGTCTAAATTGAAATAAAATGTGTAATTATGCTAAACTGAAATGTTTGAAATAGAACTGTTAATATTTATAAAAATGAATTTGGCATAAAATAATCTACAATAGTTGAAAATCAAAAAAACATATATAATGGTTTAGTTTAGTTTGGTTAGGTTTTATACCTAACCAAACTAAACTAAACCATTATATATGTTTTTTATCAAGTTAGCGTCTTAAGACAGTGGGTATTGATTATTTATGAATAGAATATATGAGGAATATCTTATAAATCTATGTGAGTGCACAATGTATGACAAATGTATTGTTCCATCTCCTTTCCTTGCAAGTTTATATAACAAAACTCACATACACAGCGTATATAATGCAATTAGAAGGAAACTCAAACCAGGTTTGGGTTTCCTTCAAATTGGCATATATATATATATATATATATATATATATATATATATATATATATATATATATATATATATATATATATATTGACAAAAACATTTTCACATTTGTATGTAAGGTTGACGAGCAAAGTGTTACAGTTATCGTCGAAAGAAATATAAGCAGTGAACTGTGTTCAAATCCTGCACGAGGTTTTTCTCACTTCACTTCGAGCTAATGCCTTCAGGAAAGTTAGGAATGATACTGTTCTCCCTTGAGCTATAGGTAAATAGTAGGGCCTTTAGCCTTGTTAATAGTAGGGCCTTTAGCCTTGTTTAGGGAAGCATTCTCAAATGAAAATTTTAAATCAAAACCAGCTTAGAAAAAAAAATGTCTATCACATCCTAGTCGTGGACGAAGAGATGAATAAATCAATATATATTAATTGAGTTTTGTTTAAAGAATACTAAAAAGCAGAGGGGTGTGCTTGGTTTGTTTTTGTTTAGTTTTTTACTTAATGTTATAAAGACATTAGTGTATTATTTTATGCTTAAACCTTTAGAACAGTAGTGGTTCTATTTAAACCATAGTTTAGGATGTAAAGTAGCTCATACCTTGTATAAGGGCATTAGTCTTAATGTGAACGTAATTTCGAGATTGAAGTTCAGACTCCCTTATTATGTTGACGTTGTTCAACACATTAGTTTCTACGTCACGGGGACTCCCAAATCTCCGAAGAGATCAAGTAAATTCATATTTTATTTTTATAATAAACAAAATAACGTGTTCAGTTGTATGCAATAAAAATCTATTTAGAAAATATTTGAATAAGAAATCCTATCGAAAGTATTCAAATTCAGTATGATTTATCATTAATTAATGAAAATTAGTTTAAGATGAGGATATTGTAATTATTTAGAACTTGTTAAAATAAATTAAGAGATTAGTTGAAAAACATGGCCCTTGTTTTAATGTATAATAATGAGAAATAATGTTACATTCAACTATCTTCCAATGTAATTATTTTGTATATAAACTAAAATTCTAGAATCTTTAAAATTCAACTTAAGTATTGTTTCTAAACAGTGTTTCACTAACGCATTTCAATCAATCACTTTTCTCAAATCCCACATGAGTTTATAAAACGTTTTTTTTGGGGGGGGTTGTTTTTTGTTTTTTGTTTTTTGTTTTTTTGGTCGATCTTGATGTCTCACTCGTATAATTTTTATCACACTCCCCGCACGTGATAGCGTATATGCTATCTTCAGATTTGTTATAAATATTTTGTTTTTTCTCTTATTACTAATTGTGTTCCTTATTTATTTAGAAGAGTTTATATATATATATATATATATATATATATATATATATATATATATATATATCGACACAAGGTTTGCTTTTTTATGATATATGTTGTTGAAAAATAAAGTAAAAATATATATTTTGTAATAGATTTTTTTTTTTTAAATTACTCTTCGAAATGTTTGGAAAACTTCTTCGTTTGTATATTTTTAAAGCTTCAGGTTTAGCATGTTGTATAGAAGATTTGGAATAATGAAGTTATGAAAATGAATTTCCTATATAATGAAGTGCATTATTTAAAAATTTCGGGCTATAAATTCTAAGGGTTCTAAGACAAAAAACCTACGATTATTCCATTTTTCATTTTGGTATTATTATGTGAGTAAAAAGCATACGGTCATTTTTATTAGTGGATTTATGATAAAATTTAAATTCTAATTTCTTGTTTATTAATGGTATATCTAAAAAAAAAAGTAGATCTTTTTTTTTCAAATGGTAGGTAAAATATCTGATAGGTTCTATTTTGCTTCATTTATCCATAAATTTTATGAGTTATTATTTTGTGGATGTATGAATAATACATTATCTATGTTCCAGAAATCATTGGGCATAAATTTAAAGAGACTTCGAGAATTTTTAGTAACAGACATGCAACGAACCCACTGACAGACGAACCCATGGGGAAAAGAAAATTGTGTTGATAAAGAAAATCCTTATATTGAAAAAAAGTAATGTTTAATGCATAAAGTGACAATTTTTTATTATTTTGTTAAGTAGTAAAGGTGGTTTGATGTTAGTTTTCTTGAGATTATTTTCTTAACGTTTAATACATTTACATAGAAGAATATTAGTATAAAATGCTTCTATAACTTGACTGGCTAAAGATTTGTTTTTCCTATTTTATTTATTTATTTTGTAAAGAAAAATACTAAAATTTTTCCCTAATCTGATTATCAGACATAAAAGACAGTTTTATATTTTGGCGAATGTTTGATTGCTTTAGTTTGATTTGGTTGGTTTTATGGCATATCAACTACTGTAGGTTATTCAAAGCCAAATCCTGTTTATACATATATATTAAATTCATGTGAATCATAAGCATATTTTATTGATAACCATTTTAAACAGGCCTGAGTTCATATTTAGCACACTAATAAGTGGTTTTAAGTATATATATATATATATATATATATATATATATATATATATATATATATATATATATGGGGGTTGAATTTTTTGTGGCACCAGAAGTCTTAGATAAACATTTTCGGATGTGCTCAAGAATGAAAACCATTTTTCCTTCACTAAAATCGACGATACACCTAAAATTAAGCTCTGAATCTTTTACAATCTTCCGAAATGTTTCGCCTTATAAAGATTGTTAAATAAAACCTTGCTAATAATATCTCAACGGCATAGAATTCCAAATGGGCTTTTACCAATCTGAATTTAGCGATAATCTTCAATGTAAAATTGTTTTTTTACGAACAGTTGAAACTGGTTTTTAACAACTTAGTTTGTAATTCTAGAATTCCAGAATGAATTTGATAATAAGAATGATATTTAGAATCTCAAAAAGACATTAATTAAGAAAAAAAACAGATGCTGATCTTTTGGTTTGTCCATCATATTTTGAATAAAAAGTGTTTCTATTCTCAGACAACTTTAAAGGAACCCTTAAAGGAGCTTATTTATTGTGAATGTTCTAATTTTTAGTCAAGTCTCTCTCTCTCTCTCTCTCTCTCTCTCTCTCTCTCTCTCTCTCTCTCTCTCTCTCTCTCTCTCTCTCATTGTCTGCTCTCCCCAGCAAACGACACACACCTCCAGACAACTCGAGACAGCCTGGCAGAAACACAACAGCAAAATATGGGAGAACTTTACTGAAAACATGTCAGCCATATCGAAATTAGCATGTATATCATCATTCAAACGATTCCATTTTTCTTGGACTTCGCCGTCGCCTAACACATACAGAAACACACACTCAGCCAGTGGGCAGACTCATATTTACTTTTTAGTTTCCACACGTACAACCACATACACATATGTGAGTAGGACTTTTCCACCTTATTATACCTTTTGTCTAAATGACTAACACACGTAAACACAGATATGTTCGAACAGCACGCACTTACATTCGTATAATATTTGTAAGATACAAACCCACATACACAAATAACTAACACACATATTCGCAAATTTCCTACTTTCTATTTACTTTTCCAAATCGTTCTGTTATAAAAATATATTTTAACCTTCCCATCAATGTATCTTGTCTAGTGCTCGGTCAATAATACTTAATTTACGCGTATTTGCGGGAGGTATACATTTAATATAACCTGCTACAAAACGTAATAATGAATGATGATACTTAAAAGATGTTTTCACGATATAATTGAAGCAAGAAAAGACAAAGGGCAAATCCTGTAGCATAGATTTATTAGACTCTTAGTCTTGTATAACCTTTTGCTGCGTTCTTCGGACGATGACAGTGATTATTTTGCATTCGAGGTGGGTCATTTCGATACCCATCTCCTTTATTTCATTGCGGGCCCCACATTATTGCTTTGTGTGGATTAAACACGGAGACAACTTTTGTTGGAAAGAATCAATACCTAGATACTTTTTTGCAAACCCATCATTTATTTTAGAAGGGGAGTGTTCCCTTGACTTACTCGCTAAAGTACTAGGTTGCGAAATCATAGTATGAGAATTCAAACTCCAGTTGCGCTATTACATTCACTCTCTAATAGACTTGGGAAAAGGTATTAACCCCCTCATTCCTGCAGAAGTAGTTTAAATAGTACCGGTACCGTTATTCTCTAAGGATGACTTTGGAATTTAATAACCAAGAAAAATTGGCATGCCATTAAAATGAAAAATGAAAATTGATCTTTTATTATTGTCATTCTCCTAAATCGCTGAAACCTGGAAGTCGGCTCTTAGTATATGAATGTAAAAATATATGAACACTATTATAACACATTTGAGCTCGTCTATTCAGTAATACCAAATGATTATATTTCAACTTGTTTTTTGAACATTCTTAGTGAACTGACAGAGGTTACGTAATAGCCAAGTCCTCAAATGATAGAAGGGTCATCACCTGTCATTCACACTTACTTGTCTTTACTTTCCTGAGAATGATTTCTAATTTACTTTTATAATTCTTCTCTACCGCTGAAAAAATACAGCTAATGTATTATTTAAAAACATGATATTTTGAATTTTCATTTTCATGCATATTTTCATGTCAGACTATTTTGTATAAATGATATGAATAAATAAACATATCATTAACTTTTTCAGAAATCAAAAATGCAATTATTGTTGCATGATTAAGTTTTATATTTTAAATGCACTGTTTTTAATATATTTCCTTAAAACTGAGAAGAAAATTTCAGAAATTATTGTTTACGAAATTCAAAATTGTATTTCGGACCATATGTGAAAGGAAATGGTTGTCTTGTAAAGTTGAAAAATGTCAAAACAAGCAAAAATGACCGTTAGTATTAGAAGTAATATGCGCCACTTCATGTAACGTCAATAAGAAAAGTAAAAAAAAAAAAAAAAGGTAGCTGAGAAGTAAAAAGAGTTGGTTTTTTTTATTAAGACACTTGATAGAAATCGAGACGAAAGTGATGGAACTGTTAGTGAAAGTTGTTCCTCTTAGGGAAAAGGCAGAATAATTCAGCTCACTAGTTTTGATGACAACTATAACAGATTTCGTTACTTAAGATTTTGTTTATTAGTGAATCTATTACCGGCGATGAATTCCGTATTTTATGTGATAAAGAACCCTTAACAAATACCGAGTGAACTCACAACATAGTAAGAACAATTTAGCGCGATGGTCAACTCCACATCTATACAAAGCATATAATATAATAAAACAGATTTTGCGTGCACTTCATCATCTCTAAAAGTACATGGTGCAATCGTTATTGTCGTAGGAAATTCACACGACAAAACGAGTTCAAATCCTGGACGAGGCTGACTGCATTTCACATAGAATTAATACCTAGGAAAAGATATGAATTCAGTTATTCTCCCTCCAGCAATGACTTGTTTTCTTTTTTTAATGGCATATCAACCATTGTAGTTTGTGTAATACCATATCCATCCTTCTAGAAGAACAATAGTGATACTATTCAACCCATACCTGGGAGGATAAGTTGGTTCATACCTTTCCCAAAGGTATTTGTCCGAAAGTGAACGTAATAGCACGACTGGAATGCGAACTTGTTTACTACGAATCCGCAGTCCATAGCTTTAATCATTACTCCACGAGCATACCTCCTCGCCAGGTATGAATAGATAATTGAGTAGACTGGGCTCTTTGACCTTGGTTAGGCAATTAGTCTAAGAGAAGGAAATCATTGAATTCAAACCTATCAAACACCACTTAAAACTTGATCTTATGACACGTCCTGCTTGTGGTGAGAGGTTGATAAAATTCCTTAAAAATATTGTGATTACGATTATGGTGGTTAATTTTCAAAACCATACAACTAAATAATAATGTGTATTCGTTACACGAGAGTAAGATAATTGCCGCTTCTCTCCACCTGTAATATGATGCCTGGCTGTGTGACCCAAAATAAATAGTTAATCCTGAGAATTTTTGCGGTCGGTTGAAGAGACGGTGACTCAGTAGAGTTAGAGATTTGTTATTACAAAAGCAGTCAGTTAGTTACTGGTATATCGACAAATAACAACCTACATTTCTGGGCTTAGCAAAACCACCCGCTCCATTGGAGATAGGCTACAATCAGTTAAAGAATAGAATTTTCCTTGAATACTTGATGACTTGAAAATACAACTTTACATCGTCTTGTTTTTGAGACTGGTAAAGAAGGGAGATGAAATATCGGCAATTGGGATTTTTCTGTGACCCCGTATCTGACTTTTCTTTTCTCTATATGATCAAACGTACCTCATCGTTATCTATTTATCTCGTCCTTGTCTCTTCGTTTTCTTTAAACTTTCTTTGAAACGCCCGCGAATTAACACAATGTTTACATGCATAAATGCACCGATAAATTAATGCATTCTGCTTTTGGGGAGAAGGAAAACACACGTATACACTACCCCCCACACACACACGCGTATAAACAACGAAGTTAAGTCTTTTATGAATTTTTACGGAAACTGCAAGAGATGAACACGATAAAATCGTTGGATAGAACTAGTTTTCAATATTTTATTTTCCATAGACAGCACCATTGTCAATATGTTTTTGTAAGCAAGAGCTTGGTAGCCACTCCTTTTAAAGTTTACCCTGAATATAAAACTTTCTATTTTATTATGTTATCCCGGAAATGTGACTGTTGGTAATATGCAGTAGAAGTTGTAACTTCTTGTTCATGACATGAATTCGTGTTTTACAGAATAAATAAATCTTATAACATTGCGTCTGAATAAAAAGCAGTGGTGTGTCACTGGATCCCATGCAGAAAACATTTTATTTGTTAATATTCATCTATGATAAAAGAAGATACGAGCACATTTAGGTGGCGAGTTAATAGGTTGGTAGCAGAGATATGAGTGACAAGCCAGGTTCGAAACAACGGCAAACTGACGAAATACAGAACAACTCGATCGACACGTCAGTTTAAATCGAGCCGATGAATGATGCACTTAGTGGGGAACTTTTTTCTGACAATGTTGCCGTCATCATTTCTACGGAAAGTAGATCACTTTCACATCAGTCGGTTGTAACAAGTTTAGCGTGTTGGGCCTTATTCATCGGTAGAAAAATATTCTGTTGCTTTATCCCATGGTGTTACTGTAATCTATTTTAATTCCCAAGGGCTCTTTGTATATGTGTACAGGTTGGCTGGTTTGAAACCGGGTTCCCCTTGAGAGAATGCAATAGAGAAAAATTGGAATCTGTACAGAAATGCAATTGGTATACATATCGAAATCGAGCAAAATTTATTTGTTACCATCATCATCATCATCATCATCATCATGTCGTGCCGCCAGCACGGATATCCCTGACTCTCTCTCGCCACTTCTTCCTATCATTCATCGCCTCTGGCAAGTCTTCAGGGTTACATCCTGTGTCCTCACATAGCTGCTGTATGAAAGTTCGAGCTGGTCGTCCTGCTTTTACTTGGCCATATGTGGGGGTCCATTGGAGTACATCACTTATGAGCTTGTCCTTGCTTCTCCAGCAGTATCCTGCGTGTCAGCTTCGTCTAACTTGTATAGTTTTCGTGATGGGAGGCAAGTGGCCGTATAGTTGGTGTCTTCTGGGGTGTTGTCGCCAGGACTTGTTCAATATTGCTCTCAACATTCTTGTGTAGTTGCCGTCTAGCTTCTTCTCTAGCCGTTTAGTTAGCGTCCATGTAGTGCCTCCATATAGCAGTATCGATACAACCACTGCCTGGAAGAAACTACGTTTCATTTTATCGGTCAGGTCTGATTTCCATATGATCGAGAGCCTATCGATAGCCGTCCATGCTTTCGTCAGTCGTGTGTCGATGTCGTTTTCGGTTGAATTACTTTTACTTAAAGTATGGGTGGGTATCAACTTCAGGCAACACAATGTCCTATCCTGAGAAAATATTTCACCTTTAATTAACTGATTGATTTTAAGAATATACCAACCTGTCTGGGTTATTATAAAACCCGTAGTTCAGCAATCACACGCTTTGCGCATATGTATTTTGACTAATATTTTTTGTGTAGTTGTTACATAAATGTTTACATTTCTATCGGACGATATGAGAACATCCACAAGGATTTTTTCATGTATTGTACTGTATATTAATTGGGTTAAAAATAATCATTTCGAACTATAATTGTTGATAATGATAATTTTCATCAGATATTTGAAACCATACAAGTGTGAGAAAATTAGTTGTATTAAATAGAAATGCAGTTTATAACATAACCGTTTTATAACACTTTATAACACAACAGTCTTTGTATGGTACTGATCCTGTTGGTGTTTATAATTTGTGGATTATTTTATTGTTCGAATGATATTCAGCATGTTATCTATATTCACATTTTAATATTATTGACATTAAAAGAACGTTGTCCAATGAAAGACAAATTAACGCATTCCATGAGAAAATAATGTACAGCTTAATGTGTTGGACATACTATACACTGTAATGTGTTGGACATACTATACAATGTGTTGGACATACTATACAATTCAATGGATTAAAGCCCTGTTGGGTGAAGCTGTAGAATACACCGACTACATCCCGAGAGACACCAAGTGTCCTGATTATGACATGAAACAGTCTGACTGTGAGCCTCCTCCAGTAATGCTGGGTTTGGGTTGGTTTAGTTTGTTTTATTTTTATGGCATATCAGCCATTGTAGCATTTCTAATGACAAATCCTTTTGATCCATATACATTAAATATGTAATTTGTAAACACATTTTGTAAGTAACATCTTTAAACTAGTTAATTTTATATCACAGAGTTAAATGGTTTCACTTATTTCTATTTCGAATCATTCTATTCACAATTAATCAGCTGTTTGCATACAATTACACGTTTTTAAGTATTACTATTTATCATTAACTCATAAGTGATGTACTCTTATGGACCCCCACACATGTCCGTGCAAAAGCAGGACGACCAGCACGAACATACATTCAGCAGCTATGTGAGGATACGGGATGTTATCCTGAAGACCTACCTAGGGCGATGAACGATAGGGAGGAGTGGCGAGAGAGGGTCAGGGATATCCGTGCTACCAGCTCGATATGATGATGATTTATCATTAAAAATTAAATTAAACATAAGTCATTCGTTTATACACATTCTACACTACTTAAGCACCACCCTACCATTTCCTAAATTTTCGATTTACCAAAAATACATAAAATCACGCCCCTTCGTCCCATAATATCAGGCATAGGTACAGCTCCTCATAACATAGGAAAATATATAGGAAAAAATGTAAGACCTTGTCTATGAACTGTCAGCCCTTCTTACCACAAAAATTCTGGTGACGTCCTCAACACAATAAAAAAACATACATATGAAAGACAAACTCTTGGCTAACCTAGACATTTAATCCTTATATACCAATGTCCCTATCAAAAAAAGTATCGACATTTTAAAACGTCTTTTAGAAAAAAACTAAAAATTCTCTCCCCTTACCCATTTTGAAATTATTCAAATAATATAACTTTGTAAAAAGCATTGTCTCTTCAAGTATGATAAACAACTTTATAAACAAAAATGTGGATTACCTATAGGATCTCCCCTTAGGGGTGTTTTAGTCTGTTGTTTTTTTTCTGAAATACCAAGAATCCAAACCTTTCAGGCGTATCCTAACTAAAGACATCCATTTCTTTTGATATTTTGACGATATTCTATACCAAACAAATATAAAACAGAAACAATCACCAATAAACTAGATAACATAGACGTGACCATAAAACTTACTCATGAACTTGAAAAAGATAACTCCTTACCTTTCCTAGATATCCTATTGATAAACGAAAACGATGAATTAGAATTCAAAGTCCACCACAAAGTCAATAGTACAAATGATTATATTCACTCTTTCTCTAACCACAGCGACAAAATAAAAAGGGGTATTCTAATAAGCTTTTCCCTAAGAGCCCTAAGAACTTGTTTTCCCAACCACTTAAAGAACGAATTCGATTATATCATAAAATCTTTCTCCCAACTCCAATACTCGGATTCTTTCATACACGGCGCAAAACTTAAGGCCACAAAAATCCACAAACCCACATCATTTAACAAGACTAAAGGCCCCCAATAATAGTTCAATTCAAACCCAACAGTTACGAAAAATATATAGTTCTACCTCAGAATTCCACATTCCCTTGCAACGACCGGCCGATAAACCCTTGCCGCGACCGGCCGATAAACCCTTGCCGCGACCTGCTGATAAACCTAAACATATTAAGTTACACGCCCGAGTTAGGACGATCATATCCGAGTACGACCAGAACTGACTAAGCCCTTTTTCTTTCTAACGACCATGACATTTCGTTATAGCTAAAAGAAAAAGGGAGAATTAAAATTAATAACATTCACAAAACACTTCGGCCAAAAATTACCTGATAAGACTTGAACTAATAGTCGTCGCCAGCCTATAGCAGGTTAGGAAAATACTTTACGGCTACACTCATTTTTTTATCAAAGACGAAGACGGATTCTAAGACCAACCGGTCTTAACCTCGGTTCCGATTGTCCGATAAGCTGCGCAGCGCTAATGGCACAGACCAGCCTTTAGCTACGGCTTCACTATCTGCGCAGCGCTAAGATAACGCCCATCTTAGCCTCGGCCTCATGGCCTATCCGCTCGTTCGCACGGCTTGGACCCGACAAAGCCTTCGCTCTCGTCCGCTCGTTCGCACGGCTTTGACACGGCAAAGCCTTCGCTCTCGTCCGCTCGCCCGCACGGCTTTGACCCGACAAAGCCTTCGTTCCCGTCAGCTCGCCCGCACGGCTTTGACCCGACAAAGCCTTCGCTCTCGTCCGCTCGTCCGCACGGCTTTGACCCGACAAAGCCTTCGCTGCTGTCCGCTCGTCAGCTCGGCTTTGACCCGACAAAGCCTTCGCTGCTGTCCGCTCGCCCGTACGGCTTTGACCCGACAAAGCCTTCGTTCCCGTCCGCTCGTTCGCACGGCTTTGACACGGCAAAGCTTTCGTTCCCGTCCGATACGTCCGCACGGCTAGGGGGCCCAGCAAGGCCCTAGCCTTTCCTCGACCTCGACACTCTTGCAAGGTACCACGCGGTCCACGTAACGACTCGCTGTTACGGACTGTCCTACCACTGCAAACACCTGACTCACGTACGACCCGCCGTACGAGTCAGCAACCCGATCGACACACCCTTGGTTAACCACAACATACCGTCACAACCAGGGATATCGATCTACCAACCTAGACCGACCATCTAGCTGTACTCAACGACCAGCACCGACCATCTAGCTGTACTCAACGACCAGCACCGACCATCTAGCTGTACTCAACGACCAGCACCGACCATCTAGCTGTACTCGACGACCAGCACCAACCATCTAGCTGAACTCATCGACTCGACCGACCTCAGCTTACCAGCATCCAACATCTAGCTGTACTCAACGACTCGACCTACGCCAGCGACCCTCGTCGAACGCCCAGCTGCGAACACATACAACCGCCACGGACATTTACATTCACGACTGTACATACGACGAAATAAATTGTCATTTGTAATTATCATTACCTCACCTTTGTCCCTTCATATTGCTTTGGCTGTTCTCATTCACATTAAATACATTTGCGGGGTCGACATAATTATCGGCTCCGCAACACCCTAACATTGAAAAGAATTTAAACCATTTAGCAATAAATACGATCACATGGCCTTCCAAAATAATCAAACAATTGTTAAGAAAGAATAACAACTATAAAATAAACTTTTATTCTGCTGCAGGTATATATAGCATTTGCTGCCAGGATTGTCCAAAATATCGTATAAGAGAAAGTAAAAATTTACCGAAACGAATCAAGGAACACAGAAGAGACTTTAAATCAAGCAATTTTTCCAAGACTTTAGTTATTCATAACATCTCAAAAACCGACAAATATTATTTCTAATATTCAAACATCATCGCATTCATTCATGGTAAAAACAAGCGTAGAATTATAGAATCATCCATTATTTCACATTATAAAACCATACAACTGAGACCAGGATTTTATAGAATGTCACTTTATCTAGCTAAAAGGATGTTAGAAAATTTCAACTTACACTAACAACAATAATTAAACAGATATTTCTATCCACCTTCCGACTAGATACACTGACTCCGTTTGTTTACAATATTTCTCCTTTACTCTTCCCAATTTCTTTTTTCCCTCTTTTTCTCATCTGCTTTCTTTTTTCCCTTTTCCCCTTATTTCTTCTTTCTTTCGTTCTTTACCAATACAAACAGACTTCTATAAATGCTGTATAAATTCTTTAAAAAATTGACGTTTCATGACGTGAATTTTTCAAATACTTTTCGAATATTTTTCAGTACCGTTAAAGTCATTTTTTTAGATTCATAATTCCCACCCTGAGGATGACCAAGAATATCTTCCTGTTGAATTTTTTGTAATTTCATATCTTGGATAATTTCATTCAAATGGTAGAAATGCGTCGGTGAAATTTAACCAATATCATTAATACACGTTCTCATCATTTTACATGTATTTTTCTTTCCGTTTACTTTTTTTTACAACACATTTAAATGTAAAAATATTTCTGTTTCTAACAATTCAATTTAACATAAGTACACAGTTTAAATATCAAACTGTTATATTTTATCCATAGATGGGATCCTATCAAGTGCCACCACTCCGGGCCATCGCTGGGTACGATGGCAATGACAAGGCACTCTGCATTCCCTAAAGAATTCAGCATTACTGAATCTTCAAAATCAGATTGTTTAGTATCATATTCAGAACACCCGTTGGGGAAGTCTTGCTCCCTCTACAGATCCAGTAATCCTGTCGCTTTCGGAAATGCGGAGTACCCCTTCATTGTCATCACTCCCAGGTCCACTCTGGCCCAGAGTGGTAGCACCTGATAGGTCAAATAGAATTGCTTGACATTTAAACAGAGTGTGAACAAATGACTTATGCCAAACCGAATTGTTTAAAATAGAACATTTAACAGTGTGTATACAAATGGCCGATGTTTAACTGAATTGTTAATGATACATCGAAATACTTAGAACCATTTAAGTTTATTGACCTATGCTAATTGAATAGCTAGAAATTGAATTATTTCATCATTTAACGGTGTGTATCTACAAAATGTGTTTACAAATCATATGCCTAATATATACGTAAAAAACAGTATTTAGCATTAAATATCCAACAATAGTTGATATACCATAAAACTGGACCAAATAAACAAAAAATCAATAGATTAATTGATTGATTTTAATGACATGTCAAACCATACAGAAATATTTTATAACAGGATGTTAGGGAATTACACTGATTGTACATTTATATTCACGATTTTAGTGTAGTTGCTTCTGAAGATTTTTCTTCATATGGCTGTGTTATAAAATACATTCCCATCTAATACAAAAAATTGCTCACACTTGTAAGATTTCAAATATCTGATGATGATAATAATAATCTTTATCAAACTATTTACTGCTTCACATGATTATTCATAACCCAAAATATATATCGTATTTAATATTTTTTTAAACAGATATATTTGTTCTTTAGATGTGGCCCTTGCATGTAATAGCCATCCAGGTCAGAGGGTTCCTGAAGATGACAATAAAGTGGTACTCAACAATCTCACGGTCTCTCTAATAGGAGGATCACCATCAGGTTCAGTTTTGGTTCATATGTAGGACAACCATACGCTCGAGAGCCTAAGACGATACAGTTGGAATATTTTAAGGTCCTCTGACAGGGCAGGGAATGTGGGGAAATATATTTGTAATTAGCACAGAAACGTAATCGGCGAATGAATCTCTCTCTAACCGATGTACCTTAGGTTCCTATTTTTACTAATACTTACAAATCAACCCCTTGCAACTCTTTCCCAAGAAAGTGCATGGCCTTTAAGTCAAGTCCAACTGATATATAGGTGGGAACTTGTTCAGTAACATGGAGGCTAAAATAAACTTCAAAATCGAAATCAAAACCATGAAATAAGATTAGATGCATATGTATAGGATGATTTGTAAGATTTCTTAAAAAACTCAAATTGCGAGCATCCTGTGTGTGTGTGTGTATGTGAGTGTGTGTGTGTGTCTGTCTGTCTGTCTCTGTCTCTGTCTCTGTCTCTCTCTGTCTCTTAATGATAGAGTTTCTCGTGTATTCTCTTTGAATGTTTTTGTTTCATTATTGATAGTGGCAATTCTGTCTTATAAATCAACATTAAATCTTAATTTGCGTTGCTTGTTAAATGTATGGCAGGAGGACGAGTAATTACAATCCTTATTAAAATATTTTTTTTTCTTTTCTTTCTTTATTATGAACCTAGGCAAAGAGGAATCAATAAATCTATTGCTTGATATGTTGACATATCTTGCCAAATTACTCAGTGCTACTTTGAACATTGCAGGTCAATTTTAACCGCTACATATTTAAATAGTAAACAATTACACGGGCTCCCTCATCCTGCTTATCTGATTATGGGTATAATTTATAATATTATGTGTTTTTAAACAAGTTCGGCTTAAAGTCAGGAAAATGGCATCCAAGCACTTTATATAACATGCAAGCACCTATATCTGTGTCCATATCAGTTTTCTGTAGTGGTTAGGGTAAGACTATTAAAACAGGAGTGTCCTACATGTATCGAATTTTACCGCTCAAGAGGGGGTGTTAAATCACGCCTTCCGTATGGGACCTGTTAGAGTCCGTTTTAATGGTTAAATATATCGGTTTAAGATAATATTCAAAATGATTTTGAACTCGGTTCATACGTTGGCACTTAAAACATTGCACTTGTTTGAACTACGTAACCGCTTTCAGTTGTTTGTAAATTTTCAGTATTTAATTGCAATACTTTAAATCATAATTGTGTAAAAATATTTGTAAGGGAGAAATATTCGCTCAAGGCCATAGAATGGTAAGTAAACTGTTAGTGTTAGTTAGGAAGAGTTAGTTTAAGATATATAATAGTTTGCAAATTAGTATTACTTAAATGGTTCCTTCAAATTATATAACTGTGTAATTATTTTTATTAAAAAATGAATTAATACTTACTTGAAGTTATATTTGTTTGCTAAGAATTCTTATTATGCCCAAATACTTATTGGAAGTTGATTATTGCTTGGAAAACAGACTATGGCCAAAGTCAGACTAATGTTCCATTAAAGACCCACAAAACTCCATGGAATACCAAGGATGGACGGAAAGGAAAAGATAATGGCAGCATTTCCCAGTGTGTCTCAAACATAACCACCTTAAGTCGCCTTTTTAGGTCTATCCTCAAAGTTTCCTGTGGAGTACTCAGGGCATTTTTAGTTTAGATAGGATTTTAGCTTTGTTAAAGTCTCGTGTTAATTGGTATATTAAAAAGAAATAGATATGATCCAGACACACTCACACGCAATTACACACACACACACACACACACACACACACACACACACACACATATATATATATATATATATATATATATATATTTATTTATTTATGTATGTAGTGTATGTTGGGTAATTTGTTGCTAATTTAAATCATTAATTTCCAGCATGTGCTTTGTTTGTTTTAGGTATTCTCTATGAGGAAGCCAATAAAAGTCAGTTGGGTACTGACTGTGAAGAAAGTCGAACATGACACGTCTTCAGAAGTTAGAAAACGACAGGCTGTATTGATTGACATACGTACCGAAGAAAACAATACGACAATTTCTGAGCGTTTGTGTAGCAGACGGTGGGAAAATTGTAAATGAGTTCAGTGGTGTTTACTCACTTCACATCAGATAGTTAAGGGTTATCATATGTACCCAACCCCTCCGCTTGGGCAGGATATGACACAAGATCAATTGTTAAGCAGGGTTTAACAGGTTTGAATTCAGAGTTTTCCTTCTCCTTGACTAGTTGTCTCGCCAAGGCTGAAGAACCTAGTCTGCCCTACTATTTATCCATAGCTGGAGGGAGAATAATTGGATTCATACTTTTCCCAAAAGTATTAGTGCTATGTGAAATGCAATCAGTCTCGTCCAGGATTTGAATTCGTGTCGCCGTGTCCATTTCCTACGACGATAAGCATAACACCACGGACACCTCCTAAAAGAGAGTTAAGGGTTATCACTATTGCTGGTGACGCTATGCTTCCATTATTCTCTCTACATGGCCTCAAACTCAACAGGGAGGCCTACATCAAATGCCTGGAGAAATTAGTGCTTTCTGTATCCGGAGAGTGACTTTGAGAAGACTCTGCGCCATACCATACAAGCAGCAGAAACGAGGGAATTATTGCGACTATATCATCCCAAACGTCTTATCGCCAAACTCCCAGGTTGAAATACTTTTGGATATTATGTGTGGAGCGTGGTTGAGTAAGAGACAAAAAAAAAAACTTCGTGCAATACGAAAGATTAACTGAAGGAAAAGATAACGGCAACATTTACCAATTTAAAATGGGAAACCGTCGGAAAGTTTTACAGTTGATTCGGAAGACGTCTGGAGACTGAAGTTGAAGACAATGGCTATTTTCTTTAATGAATTTAATCTATAGTATTTCAAGATATTTTCATGCAATTTTGGTCAATATATCTGATAGAGCAAAATATATCTGCTAAAGTTATATGTCAGTATTATTTTCTTACATAGTCGACTATTTACACATTGCACCCTTTATATATATATATATATATATATATATATATATATATATATATATGTAATCAGGTAAGTAGAAACAAGGATTTTGGCAAAGAGAGACAGAAAAAATAAAACACATAGACACACACACACATTCATATACATATATATATATATATATATATATATGTGTGTGTGTGTGTGTGTGTGTGTGTGTGTGTGTGTATAGATAGATAGTAGCATAAATAAGATACACTTTTTCCAAATATGTGTTTTACCCAAGCAAAAAAATTAAATCGGAACGAGAATAGAAATGTCCTAATATTGGGATGCTTTAATTGTCTTCAGGAAGCAATATTAGAAAATACTGATTTCATCTCATTACGACCGTCTCCGACTGGCGCCAATTCAAAATACGCATTTCCTAGTAAAACCAAACATTTTTGTTATTTTTTATTCATGTACTGTAAAGAAAATAAAAATATGTTTTATACAGACTTTTTAAAACTTTTATCTACAAATAGATTGCTTATAAGTTTTGTTCTTTTTAAATTTGTGAATAATATATATATATATATATATATATATATATATATATATATATATATATATATATATATGTGTGTGTGTGTGTGTGTGTGTGTGTGTGTGTGAACTACATGCTATGATACTGAAATGACCATAAAATATTAATCTAGATATGAAATCTCCCACAGTTAAGTTTTTCTGTGGAAAACGTCTATATTTACGTGTTGTTGTTTTTTTTTCAACGAGATGTTTTATAAAAATATTACATCGGATATCTATCTGCAAGATAAGATTTGTAATTATATTATTCACCTTCAAGTGTGGTCACCGTGAGAAAAAAAAAACTCAAAGCTGTCCATGGCATTCAGAACATAGTTCTGTCTAATAAACCATAAAATGTTTGGGAAACTTCCAAGCTATTTTCAAAAGCTCGGGAACAAATGTAGAAAATGACCTTTAAGTGAGCATAAATGCCTTAATGTCTTTGCATACCGAGTGGAAAATATGTACAAGCAAACTTTATATATGACACAGTGAAACCAAATAAAAGAATAAATATAATATGGAGGCATTACATTTCTACTTTTTTCCCGGAAAACAAGTCACACGTTGACACGAGAATGGTTCAGTAAGAACTTACCATGACACTGTTATTGACTAAATCTTTCAAAAAAAATTATATATATATATATATATATATTAAAAAGTAAACTTAAATACACTACTGTTATTCGCTTATTTGCAGACAGCATATTAATGATGGGGCGATCATGCTTATAAGCAAATATAAAAATAAAGAAATACAGACCAAATGCCCATTACACGAATTTCAAATACAAAGTATATTTATAAACTTAGAAATTGCTCATTATAAATGTATCTAAGGTAAGTGATCCAATGAAAACTTCTGACTTTTGTTAAAGAATTAATTGAGCCTTTTAAAAGTATAATTGTTTGTTTATTTGTTTGTTGATGTTGTTTTGTTTTTTTCAGAAATGAATTATCGTTTAGGGTAAGACTTAAATGTTTTCTAAGGTTTGTCCTATTTGTAAATACTACCATGTCAGCAGTTCCTGACTGTATCTCTTGAAAAAGAGTAAAAGGGTTACCTCCAAATGGATGTGCTGAGTATGCATCCAACAGTGAGGTTCGTGTGCTGTATGTCTGAGAAACGTGGAATCAATAGTTTTTTCTCTTTTAGTCCTAGGTTCACCCTTACTCAGAGTGTTATTATCTATTTATTTGTTATCCTATTTATAAATCAAATAGATCAGTTTCTAACACAAGAATAGATTAATCTAATTACCTGTCTCAAAATTATCTTTATTATGAGCAGCAACTTGGAACTAAAATTGTTTACAAAGGATTATTATTAATAGTATTGAATAAGAATACTTAAAACCATATAATTACTTAGGAAGAGAGACTTCAGTATTTATAAACCAAAACATAACCAGCAAATGTATCTCCTATTTCTATGAACAGACGATTTAATGAAGACTTGAATCTTGCAGCCATTGTACTTTTTTACAAGTTACCAAAACAGGAGGATTGTCATTGTGTAGTTTATCCTTGCAACACATTACACATTCATTGTTAATTTGATTCTGAATTGTAATTTAATACTTCTAGCATAGCGCAGCATTTTACTCAAGATGGCGTAATAACATCATTAAATAGCAAACAACTGAACTTATTAGACCTGTTTGTATAACTCGGTAGCAATATCTCATCAACTGAAAATTATGCCAACATACGCAAGAGGAAAGCATGGATTACTATGAACAGTTTATCGACCATATGGAAATCGGAATCCTGATAAAACCAAAGAGGCATTCTTGCTAGCTGTAGCCATATCATTACTACACAGTGGTTGCACCACTTGCACTCTAACGAAACGAATGGAGAAAAAAGAAAGAATTTGAGATAATGAAAAAAAGCACGTTTACTCAATAAAAGAAACCCAACAACTGCCAACGTAAAGAAACTTACGAGTGCATAGAAAGAACTAACCAATACGTACCAAAAAGACAAATTGCAATCATCATCATCATGTCATGCCGCCAGCACGGATATCCCTGACCATCTCTCGTCACTTCTCTCTATCATTCATCGCCTCTGGCAGGTCTTCAGGGCTACATCTCGTATCCTCACAGAGCTGCTGTATGTATGTTCGAGCTGGTCGTCCTGCTTTTGCTCCGCCATATGTGGGGGCCCATAGGAGTACATCACTACTGAGCTCGTCCCTGCTTCTCCAGCAGTGTCCTGCGTGTCAGCTTCGTCTAACTTGGATAGTTTTCGTGATGGGAGGCAGGTGGCTGTAAAGTTGGTGCCTTGTGGAGCGTTGGCGCCAGGACTTTTCAATATCACTCGCAACATTCTTGTGTAATTGCCGTCTAGCTCCTTCTCCAGCCGTTTTCTTAGCGTCCAAGTAGTGCATCCATATAGCAGTATCGACACAACCACTGCCTGGAAGAAACTGCCTTTCATTTTATCGGTTAGGTCTGATTTCCATGTGATCGATAGCTTATCGATAGCTGTCCATGCCTTCGTTAGCCGCATGTCGATGTCTTTTTCGGTTGATGAGACACTGCTTCCTAGGTAGGTTACTTTGTCTACCAGTTTCAAAGAGGTTCCCTCTAGTGTGGAAATGTCGCCTGTTTGATTAAGGCATATATATTCAGTTTTGTGTGCATTGACATGGAGGCCAATGACTGCGGCGGCTCGTTCCAAACTATGCAGTAGTGTTTTGGCTTGGTTGGGTGTATTTGCCAGTATCGCTATGTCATCGGCGTAGTCGGCGTCGGTAATTGTTTTTGCGTGGAACCTTCTGCTTCTTTTCTTTGTCAGCTCGAAGCCGTTTATTTTTTATTGTATCAATCGATGTTCTAAGCACGTAGTCTTGACAGATGATAAAGAGGTATGGGGCTAGCGTGTCCCCTGGTAGTACTGCTTCATACATCCAAATTGATAAAATTAGAAATTTAATTAAAGATACGCAATCACAAATCGCATTGCAGACAGTAAGTGAAGTAAACAGAAGGAAGAACACATCAGGAGCAAAATCAAAAGCTGCCAGCTAAAGAGAGAGTTTGGAAATGGAAACAATATTTCAAGAATCTGCAGTGAAAACATCCTGAAATCATTGACAAACCTCTCCAAAAATCATTAATAGTCAATCAGACGTAAAACTAGCACAGTTTACATTGAGATAACTTTTCGCAATATAAAAAAAAACCATTCGAAACAGAAAAGCTACAGGCCTTGACAGAATACCTACTGAAATTCGGAAGACAAGAAAAATTGAAAACATAATTCTCTGACTATCTATCAAATTCTATAAACAAAGCACTGAAAAGAAATGGCTGAAATGTTGATTCCTACCCTTCTTCAAATATGGTGACCTCGGAATAACAAGTGTGCATTTACGTAGAGGCATAGACCTCTTCGTGAATGCAAATAAAAATGAGCGAATGTGTTTTTAACAAAAACGAGTTTTCACTTGGAAAGCCTCTAAAATTAGTGGAGCAGTTCCCATGCCTTGGCAGCAACATCTCAGCTACTGAAAGTGATATCAACTTACACCTAGCGAAGACTTGGAATGCTGCTGACAGGTTATTGATGATTTGGAGGTTTGATCTATTCGATTAAATAAAACTAGATTTCTTCCATCTTCTAGCTGTGCCCATACTACTTTATGGATACTCTACAGTGACGTTTACAAAGCGTATAGAGAAAAAAAAACAGATGGGAACCTCACAAGAATACCTAATGCAGTCTAGAACAAATACAGGAAGCAACACTCTCCAAAACACTAGATGTACTGTCATTTCCCATCTCACAAACCATTCAAGATAAATAAGTTATGTGCGAGAAGCAAGAAAGAAATCATATGCGACGTTCGCTTAGAGGCTCCTTTAGATAGACGTGCTAGTGTTGGTCGACCAGCAAAGATTTACGTCAGCTGTATGATTAAACAGGGTGCAACCTAGAAGCCCTGCCAGGATTGATGGATGATAGGGATGGATGGCGAGAGAGATTCATGGAAATCTGCTCCTCTGCGTGATTCATGATGGTGATATATTATACCAGGTCGAATTTTTCAACATCTACTGAAGCTAAGATATCATTATTATTTTTATTTCAATGTTGAATTTGGAAGAATTTATTGCTAGAGTTGATGCACAATTTAAAATGCATCTACCATGGCAACAATTCCAACCTTATGTAATATCAGTCACTTAACTTTTAATGGATCAGTTTTCAGACATTATTCGTAGCATTACCGTTGTAAGCTGTTTACATATAGCATTACGAGTCGATGATAAAAACATTTATTTAAATACCAAGAACGTTCTTGATAACACCGCTGTTTTGTTTTGTTTTGTTTTTTTGTTTTTTTGAATTTCAAATACGCCTACTGTGAAAAGTCCATGGTAATGAGCAGGGATGGGAGGACGTACTAAAACTTTTTGTACATTTATTCTGCCACCTTTATCTATATTTGTGTCATCTTACTCGACGACAGGAAAAATATAAATACTATATCTGTCGTTTTATAACTTTAAGTGAAACTTTATTTTATAAACATATAAAGCATAAACATAGTTAAAAGGATATAAAAAGGAAATTTCAAACTCTAATTACGTCATATACATTTTGAAATAGAACGCTATTCTTAATTATAAAAGAAGGTAATGAATTTTCTCATTTTCTTTGGGTTGGATAATATATAACATCACATATTATCATCACCCTTAAGATAGTATAACAGAAAGAAAAAAAACGAACTTTAGCATTTGTTTATAATTCAAAGATAAATTAACACATCCTCTGATTATCTTGTTTCTTCGTATTTCATATTTACACACGGTTGGATTTATTTCCCTTTTGCTAATAGATAGATAGATAGATAGATAGATAATGATAGAAATAAGACAGGATAAAAAATTACCATTCAGAGTTTCACGTTGGCTGAAGACAAGCGATGCAAAAAAAAAACTTGAAAACCATGACTACATTTCGATGTTAATTCTGATTTTCTTTCAACAATCAATTATTGTTCAATGATAGGTCATCTGAGTATTGGCAACATAAAACTCTCAGTCGTGAGTTTCTCTCCAACTTTATAATCAACCTATTTTAAAATTGGAAACAATTGTGATACTGCTCCGCATTTCGTACATACCGTAAATATTATACGAAAAAAGACTATTGTGATACTGCTCAGCATTTTTGTGCATAGAGCACTATAAATATCATACGAAAAAATTGCTTTTGACATTACTCTTATATATATATATATATATATATACCGAAGGAATATTAAATAACAAAGATGTGAATATACCATAATACTTTACAGTCGCATCAACTTAAGTCAACTGCTTTATCATCCAGTTGAAATTAAGCAGTGATATAATCAATCAGTTCTTAAATGGGAACTTACTTCTAAACTACAGCTAACAATGTTACCCTTTTTTGTAATTGCCGAACAGCGTACATTATTGTAAAGTATAAGTTTAACCATAGAAATATATCTTCGAAAAAATATCTTTGTGGAGTTCATTGTTTAAAAGTCTTTGCTGTTGCCTTATGTTACATGTCCCTGTTATCTCGTGGTCCTATTCGTTATTATAAATCGTATTGTCTAACTTTTTCTTTGTTGGAATAACAATAACGCGAATGCTATAATGAGCACATCCTATCTCTTACGACACACCTTTTTCACTCGTTGAGAACGTTACAGGGAATGAGAAGCCTTGGAGAAATCAAATGTCCCCTTCGAAACCTTACACAGCAACTGGTCTACTGATCCATGTATTTTAGGTACTTTAGAACTATTTCGGTCACATTACAGAAACTATCCAGTCGGAGCCGTGATCACAGATTGACCTAGGGTTCATTAGCTTTCAATCATACCGAGTGACCCACTGAATTCGAGCGTTTAACGTTTGAGAACTTAATTAAATCACCTATTCTAACAGTCAATAATAGAGTTCACCAATATATTATCAATCAAATTTTAGGTCCTCCCGTAAAGAAATCTCATTTCCTTCTTTATATTCCGTTCCAAAATCGTTCTTGTTTCTGATATTCTCCAGGATATTGTATCGTCTGATGATCAAGTGTAAAACTATAAGATGCAATGTATGGTGCGAATTTCTGTTTTATACAGCATATATATATATATATATATATATATATATGTGTGTGTGTGTGTGTGTGTGTGTAAATTACGAAATCCTCACATATATTTACACAAATTGGTCAATTTATTTAGTCGTACTCATACACACGCAACGAAATAAAACTTTTTCTGAAAATTATTCCATTAATTCATGTAATCGACTTGTACATTTTATTCAGAACATCCTCTTCGAATTTCCATCTTTATTAAATGCGTTCACCATTTTTTCGATACGTGTTTCTTCATTCTTCAACCTTATTAAAAGTCATTCAGTCAAGTCAATCGAGATTTGTACAAGAAGAGAGAGAATATTAGAATATTTGAAAATTTAATTCAAATATTCGACCACTCGATCATATCTTGTTAATCTCATGACGATTTCTTAATAGGTTATTAAAAACAGATAGACTATGAAATCCACTGATTATTTCAGTTTGGTTTTAGAGTCGGCTTCAACAGCTTTCTTAATGGGGTGAATTGCATTACTCAGAGTGCTACATATGTATTTTAAAAAGACCTACTCCGAAAGTAATGTTTATAGTATATTTTCACGTTAAATGACACATTTGGTTAGAAGAAATGTCCGATTTGAAATATTATTTTCTGCAAAATCATGGTTAAAGGTAACATGGAACGTATTACCTCATATCTAATTACGTTGCTCTATATGAAATGAGAAGATCAGGTAGAATGGCAATGTAGTTTTCCCCTTCTTGCCAATGACCCATGATTTTATATTTTCTTTTATATATATATATATATATATATATATATATATATATATATATATATATATATATATATATCGCACCTCTTCAGCAAGCAGATAAAATGATGTCCGGCAAGAAAGCTGATTGATTGAAAATAATGTCATGCCAAAGAGTGTAGAGTTTTTCCGTCGAGAAGTTTAGGAACCGAGTTAATCGTACTTTCACATATACATTTTGAGTCGTTCTTCCTTGGGAGTTCTATTTTTTTGCCATACGGTCCTATATAAAACAAATACGTTTAAACAACTCTATTTTACCAAAGATCCGTAGTCATTGATGATGATTATGTTAGAAATTATGTTTTGCAATTAAATTTCGTACTATAAAATGGTTTTCTTCTCCTTTATCTATCAGTGTTATTTTACTTGAAAATAAATTAGCGATATTACTTTCACAGCATTTCTCGTATCAGTTGTAGTATTTTAATTTGTTTACTCGTGTTGAATTATCGAATCACCTGTTCATTGCCATTTCCTTTGGTCCACTCTAGCTAAGTTGACTGGCCTGTAGAATACACCAACTACATTACTGCCGAGGGGGTAAGACCCTGCCGTCGAGTGTCCTGGATATAACACTAAACAATTAGACGGGGAGGCTCCAGTAATGTTGGACCATTGGGAAATGCCGAGTATGTCTTTATTGCCATGGCTCCCAGGTCTACTCAGGCTCGGAGTGGTAGCAACTCTAGAGGGGGGCCCATTTATGGTTCAAAGAGTATTGTTTGACATTTAAACAGTGTACTCATGCTAAACTCAATTCTTTAAAATAGAATTGTTTTTATATCTAACTGTGTGTAAACAAAAACTGTGTACTTATGCTAAATTGAACTGTTGTAAATTGAACTGTTTGATCATTTAACTGTATGTAATATTTGAATTGTTAGGGATACATTGCAATACTTGAAAACATTAAACCGTGTGCAAAGAAATAATTAATAGTAAATAGAATTGTTCGTATTAGATGGAAATAAGTAAAACCACTTACCTGTATGAAAAAAAAAATGATTTCAGGCTCTTAAGAAATTTATCGACAAAATGTGTTTAGGAATCATAATTAAATATATATGTATAAAAAGATTTGGTATTAAATAAACTACAATGGTTGATATGCCATAAAACCAAACAACCAACTAATTGGGTCCACTCTACAAATTAGTATATAACCTTTGGGTCAATTAGATATGTCTGAATAGTATTACTATTAGAAAGGAATAATTGAAACCATGTAATTATCAGACCTAACCGATAAAATGAAACGCAGCTTCTTCCAGGCAGCGGTCGCATCGATACTGCTATATGGATGCACTACATGGACTCTTACAAAATGGCTCGAGAAGAAGCTAGACGGCAATTACACAAGAATGCTGCGAGCAATCTTGAACAAGTCCTGGTGGCAACACCCCACAAGACACCAACTGTACGGCCACCTGCCTCCTATCACGAAAACTATTCAAGTTAGACGAACCAGACATTCAGGACACTGCTGGAGAAGCAGGGACGAACTCATAAGAGATGTACTCTTATGGACCCCCAAACATGGCCGTGCGAAGGCAGGACGACCAGCACAAACATACATTCAGCAACTATGTCAGGATACGGGATGATGTCCAGAAGACCTGCCTGAGGCGATGAACGATAGGGAAAAGTGGCGAGAGAGGATCAGGGATATCCGTGCTACCAGCACGACATGATGATGATGAATTCTTTGTCTGTGCGGCTTAAAAACACTAGCTACATCTCCTACAGAGGGGTATGACCCGCTTCCAAAACTGGTTTCTCCTTGTCATGACACTAAACAGCACCAGATGTTGAAGCTTCAAATTAGGTGATTTGTAGAGTGTGGAGTGTTCCGTTATAACCATTACTCCCAAGTTTACTCTTACCAATGGGTTAAGTAGAACCATTTAAAAAAGTAATCGTGTTGTTCGCTATTTCCAAAATTCTAGGCAGAAAATAACCCTAGACGGATTGGTATGACGTTCAAGTAAATAAATTGAAGCCATATAACTGTGTGCAAATTATAAGTAATGGAGGCGATTACTTGAAACCTTATAATTGTGTGCAGTTAAACGATTATAATCATTAAATAGAAATAAGTATTTTAACCTTATAATTTTTTTATTAGTATTTAGTATTTTAACCTTATAATTGTGCTTAAAAGATAAATATTAAGATTTCTATAATTCTTGTAAAAGAATATCATTTGTTTCATGAATCCATAAAATTGTTAGAAAAAGATTGATTTTGGCACTACATAATCCTAAAACATTTGAGATGCTATATAAATAAACAATCAGGGTGATAAAATAGAGATCATAATGTATTCCGATAATGCACAAGCAGTTTTAATAGTTTCAAGAAGACTTCTTAACAGGTGTCATTTATCATTGCTTCTTTTTCTTTGCTGTTGGGTTGGGGGTTTTTTGGTGGGGGGTATTTGACAAAGATATATTTGACATCAGAAATTTGAAAAGGTTTTTCTTTTACTGATTTAACTTCACTTAGATATTTCTTTATTCTTCTTGTTATGCATCTGAAGGAAAATGAGTCATAGATTTTGTAGAAACGAAACTAAATGACCTATTTTACGTGTCAGGAAATAATTGGAAAGGCGCAATAGAGGAAAAAAGTACAGATATTAAAATGATTACTCTAAGTAAATTTTTGTCACATTTCCCATTTTCTAGGCGGTGGGAATCGCCGTAGTGAAGAGGTTAAAGTGCTAGTCTACAACATCATAGTATACTAGTTCGAACACCAGTAATGCTAATACATTTGGGAAATTTATGAACCCCCTTACCCCGCTGATACGAATTAGATTGTACTACTGCTGTTCTGTTACAAGGATATTTTTTAGCATTAAATAACCAAGGAAGGTTATACACCATTAAACATATTCTGACGGATAACATATAAAATGAACGACTTAGAATGCAAAAATATGTATATCACTTAATTCTTCGATGATGGAATATGAAAAATTCCTAAAACTAAAAATAATGCAATTAATATATCGGCATACATTTGGGTCTATGGTTTTATCTGACTTTCGATTAAGTCAGATTAGACAGGGTCATATTTTCGAGTATTTTTGAAAACATAGAAACGCCTGCTGAGATTACGTCGACTTGATCCGTTGCAGGTTTAGACACGACCACAAAGACGGGTGTCCTGAATATAATATCAAAATGCTTCTGAGAATGAGACGCCATTTCTGGACCTCAGGGGGGTAAGAAGTAACTTATAATCATCATTACTCCCAGGCTGGCTCTGATCTGGAATTTTAGTATCTGTTAACGTCCCATCTATGGGTCAAATCGATTTATACAAAAATGATTTCTATATATTTTTCATACAGGGATGTGCACTTACACATACACTAGCACATTTTAACAAATTCCAGGCTTTTGAATATCGTGACTGATTTCTACAACTTAAATCTAAGAAGCAAATAAGCACAGATATTAAGCCAAGTGCTTTCTTCTGTAAGTCTGTGCCTTACAACTAGGTCAGCGTATTAGGTAACGTATCCAAACAATCGCAAACGTCACTGTTACAGTGAATGAGTCAACGCCACGGACATTTGAGAATACTAAGCCAAAGATTATTTTGATAATTTGATATACGTATTGAGTGAAAATATGAAATGTGTTTTTGTTTGTTTTTTGTTTTTTTTGTTACATGTATGTTCATTCTAATCTTCCTTTTGTAAATGTCAAAGATATTTTCATATACACATTTTCATACACCTATAAACTCAGTTAGATTCCACTGACATTTTCCAGCACTAATCATACGACTAACCTTCACAGCCAATTGAGCGGCACATGGCGTAATGATTATCCTCGTTGTTGAAGGGCAGGGTTTCCTAAGTTCAAATCTAGAACGAGTCTGTTTGCATTTTACATATCGCTAATATTGGACAAGATATGGATCCTGCTTTTCTCTCTCTAGCTATTGGTAAACTTAGCTCTTTAACTATACCATGGCAACCGGTGTCGTAGATGGAAAACCCTGAAGTTAAAGCAACTGTACTCCGCTTAAAACATAACATTGTGTCAAATCCTGCCTGGGAAAATGAGGGCAGTAAATACAACGTTCATAAACAATCGTTTCCCTTGCACCCTACGAATTTCAAATTTGGACTGTGAAGAGGTTACTGTGATAGACAAGATGTACCCCATATTTTTAGACTTCTGCTAAAACAAGAACATATTTATACTTGTTGATTTATATCTTTATACTTGTTAAATTTGATTGATTAGTCTAAGAAAAAACACAAAAATTATATATATATATATATATATATATATATATATATATATATGTGTGTGTCTGTGTGTGTGTGTGTGTGTGTGTGTGTGTGTGTGTGTGTGTGTGTGTGTGTGTGTGTGTGTGTGTGTGTGTGTGTGTGCGATGCTTTAACCGAATGGTTGCGAAATCAAACCAAATATATTACAGATTTTTGCCGCTAACCTATCTTAGGATGTTTATAAATAGTGACTCCAAAAAGAACGATGATTAATTTCATATATATATATATATATATATATATATATATATATATATATATATATATATCTTCAATTTATTTTGATAAAAAAAACTCCAATAATCTTGAAAATCTAATAAGAATGTATATTGGGAAAACTTCCAAAACCTTCAATCTAAAACTGATCAACTCCCGGTATAAGGTTTTAGTAAAATCAAGGATATTCTTTATGTGTAGCGAAGTATCTTGTCACACAAAATGCATTATACAAAAGCAATGAAATTCGTACGCAGCAAGACTAGATTAAGAAATTCTATAATCGAATTCCAGTTGAGTACAAAGTCCTGAAATCTATTTATTTCATTGTGTATTAACGTAGCGCCAACACACTTTAGAATTATTTTACACCCTTTTACTCTATAAAAAAACTAAAAGAAAAAATAGACTAGTCTTAGGGGTCAGCGGTTGATTATGGAAAGAATATTCGCGAATTGTAACACTCCGAAAAGGATAAGCAGTCCTAGATTTAGAAGGGAAGGGATGCTGTGTGACTATTATCGGTTTAACCAAATCGTCCGCTCTGAACTCGGAGGCAAAGCCAATTACCAAGGAGACATCAATCCCGTTAATTGCTCTTATTTCTTGGGGTTACGTTCAGCTTTCATGCAAAATGCAAAGAAAAATCATATTAAATCTCTAAGTCTCGAAAATTCGCTTAAGCGAGTGAAAAGAAAGACAGAATAAATGAATAAATAGGATGCAGGAACGAAGGAATGACAGTAAAAGAAAGGAATAACAAAAAAATTCGAGAGTGGAAAGAAAGAAGTGAATTTCAGGGAAAATAATATCAGAATATATTGAAAATGTAAAGAAGCAAGTAATCCAGTATAAAGGAAATATAATAAAATACGGCAAGAAAGAAAAGGAGCAATAATATAAGTTAAATAGGATAAAGGAAGGAGGACATGCAAAAGAAAAAAAAAAACATTGATTGATTGATTTAACAGCCTGTAAACGAGTCTGGGGTTGTTCTATACCTACAGGTTAGGGAACTACGTACATTGTACATCTATATTTACATTCTTGTATATTTTAAGGTTTTTGTACACGGTTATATGATATAAAGTATTCTTGTCTAATAGTAATAATTTGCAAACAGATCAGCTTGACTTATAGGTTTGGTTCTAATAGCTTCTATGACTCTAGAGTAAAGAAAACCTGTAAATAGTAACGATGAAGGGTTGCAGCACACAACCCAGAGCTTCAGAACTGGAACCTCATCACTTGAGGCAGCTAAAAGTACAAGGGAATAAGAAATGGAAAGGAACTTTAGTTTTCAAAGAAAGTATAATGTAAGAATGGGTTAAAATGAAAAGTATAATTTAATCAAATTTAATGAAAGTGTAATTAAATTCCCGCTCGATTAAAAGGGAGATAATAAAAATGGCAAGTATAGATTAAAAGAATAATTAAGAAGGAACAAAAAAGAAAAGGAAAAAGAATGGATACTAGGGAAAATAATGTTAAATATATTTAAAATGTAAAGAAGTAAATAAAATCAAGAAATTGTTACAAAATTCATAGAAAGTAAACTATAACGAATGAATAAACAGGATAAAAAATGAGAAAGAAAAGAAAGGAGAAAATATGAATGATTTAAGAAGAGAGAGTAACATAAGATTTCAAAAACAAAAATATAAAAATGGGTTTAAATTGAAAGAAGGAAAATCAAAAGGAAGAAACAAAATTTGGTGAAAAGGGAAAAGAAAAACTGAAATTTATAAACAAAGGTTGGTTCGGTTACATGGTTGCTTCATTGCTTGGTTTTAAACGATGTCAACCATTGATCGGTTATTATTTTTTCAAAGTTTTCTTTTAAAAAACAATTTTTTTTTTAAAACTTATAATGATAAACCTATATTAATAATTATACATTCAAATAACTATTCTTAATAAAAGAAAAACAACATTTCCGAAGATATGCGGTATTAATCTTCTATATCAAACACTAAAATTTGCACACAGTTCCATGGCTCCAAGAGAGATGAGTGAGGTTATCTTCGTTGGAAATAAACATAACGGACGGATCTCAAGTCCTGAAGGGTGATTTTTGTTGTTCAATTCATGCCAATGACTTAAGGAAAAGCATGAATCTATTTCTTTCCACCTCAAGCTAAATTGTTATCAGTTAATAGAATCGGTAGGACGTACTTACATTTGTTTAAGCTGTTTACGTTCAATATGTTCTAAGGCCCTGGAGAAAGGGTCGAATTCTACTCTAATCTTTTAACCTTTGAGATCCATGCGTAAAATAGGAGAGCAGACTGAGCTCTCTTGCCTTGAGAGGGTGAGCAAACTACAAAAACACTAAGACGGAATTCGAAACAACACACTCACGATATTAACACCTGCAATACCGCCTGAAATTCTTCCCAAGGTAAAAAAAGAAAGTTATGAATTTTCCAAACTTTGAGGATTTTCACGTTAAGTTTTTTATTTTTTATTTAGCAGTAGATGAACTAATCATATTTACCAATCCCTCCGCTCGGTAAGGATATGACACAAGGTCAATTTTTAAGTGGAGTTTAACAGGTTTAAATTCAGAGTTTTCCTTCTCATTGACTAGTTGCCTCACCAAGGCTGAAGAACCTAGTCTGCCCTACTATTTACCCATAGCTGGAGGGAGAAAATTTTGGATTCATACCTTTCCCAAGTGTATTAGTGCTATGTGAAATGCAATCAGTCAGGTCCAGGATTGAACTCGTGTCGCCGTGTCCATATCCTGCGACGCTAACCATTACACCACGGGCACCTCCTAAGAGTAGATGAACTAATTATAGACAAGATGCATAATATTTGGTATACTTGCAACAATAAGAACACTAATATTTGTGTAATATTTACCCAGTCAGACAAGACTGGCCATTACTTAGTGTAGAAAGGTATATTTACCTCTACATTTGATTCATTCAAACTCTGTCTTAGGAGAGTCCTGTAGCGTAGTGGTTAATGTGGTGGATAATCACATCTTAGTAAGGTAATTCTAATCCCAGTATTACATTGCCTTTCGGGCAAACCAGCCTCGAAGAAGCCTTTGGATAATTTTACCAAAAAAGTAGCACCACTGTCATTCTACAAGAATAGCTTTGGCATTAAATAACCCACGAATGTAAATTATCCATTAAAAAACTGAAACCGAAACTCTTGCTTAGTAAATATGCGCAACTTTCCGTGAAACAATGGTAACGAAAATATATACGCAGGACATTGATGTTATACATATATATATATATATACGAAATGAAGGAATGAAGCGTGCATGGCGTAATGGTTATTGTCGTAATAAAATGGAACAAATCAATCCTTCTCTTCTTCTTCTATCTATGGGATTAGGGTTAGGAAAACTTGGTTCTTTAACTTTGTTAATTAAACAAGTTTTGCAGAAGGAAAAAATTCTGAATGTTAAGCGGGGCGAGTAATTTTTTCGAGAGAATCTTTGACACATCAGTGCCCTTCTTTATTTGCATGTACAGAATATTTGACTTGTCCTAGAAGCCTTCATCACTATAAAGAAATCACCTGCGTTCGTAGTCCAACTTTTCACATCTTCAACAAAACTGCTGACTCCTCATACGAAGTGTACGACAGTAGAGTTCATATATATATATATATATATATATATATATATATATATATATATATAGTTATTGGTAAATTGGCGTCCAAACCATGAAAAAATGAAACTTACGCTGACATCTCACTTTATTCGATGTTTTCCAAAAATTATATGAAAATATCTTGGAATACTATTGATTATATTTATTTAAAGAAATGGCCGTTGATTTCCACCACAGCCTCCGGGCGACTTTCAAATCAACTGCAAACCTATTCCGACAGTTTCTATGCTTAAGGTGGTAAAGGTTGCCGTTATCCTTGCATTTAGTTCATAGTTGCCGTTGAACGGAGTTTTGATGGTCTCTCTCTTAACCGCGCCTTCAAGGTTTAGTTGTTTGGGTTTTATGGCATATCAACCTTTGTAGGTTATTTAACGCCAGATCAATTTTTATACAAATAATCAGTTCTATTTTTTTTAAATCATTTTAGCTTGAGTATACAGTTTAATTAACAAAAACATTTCTATTTCAAGCTATTCAGTTTATTCAAATAGTTCTAATTAAGTTAATTCTGTTTAGTATAACTATAGATTTTGTTTACACACAGTTAAATGTCAACATAATTCTATATCAAACAATTCAGCTAAGTGTAAGTACAGTTTCAATGTCAAAAACAGTTTTATTTCAAACAATTCAGTTTAGCAGAAGTACGCAGTATAGATGTAAGTACACAGTTTAATTGGCAAAAACATTTCAATTTCAGGCTATTCAGTTTATTCAAACAGTTCTAATTCAAACAATTCAGTTCAACATAAGTATGCACTTTAGTTCTATTTAACCCATAGAGAGGGCCCTATCAGGTGCTACCATTGCGGGCCAGAATGGATCTGGGAGCAATGGCAATAAAGGGTTGATGCGATTTCCCCAAAGCCCCGTCATCACTGGAACCTCACGATCAGATTTATTAGTGTCATAAACAGGACACTCATTTGGGGCGTCTTACCCCTCTGCAGAGGTCCAGTCCGAATATTCTTCTGCCCCAACCGACTGGGAAAATTAATGAAAAGTATAGCAATTTATGGAATTAGGCGGCTAGGCGTTAGAGGTGATGTCATAGCAGAAATTCTTTTCTCAACCCAATACAGAGTTCTCCTACTTGTGTACAATGGCTCAGTCTCCTGTTTCCCGACGTAGGGTCTTTATAGCAGCCGTCTTTTTTACCTTGGTAAACACTACCTTCTTCAGACAATTGATGAATGCCTGGTTGTTAATTCAGTGGTCATGTAAAAAAATAAATAGAAACATGTTGTCCACAATGACCACTCCAGACACCAAAATGTTGACGTTTAGTTTTCATCACTATTAAGACATCTTTTCAGAACAGAGTAATGTAATGTGATATGGCAGGTTGAGTTATAAAGATAATTTCTGTGGAAGGAGAGAGAGAAGAAAAAGTAAAAAGCAGTCTGCAAGAACAGTGAGTCAGGTCAAGGCACTAGTTTTAGGTCTGCCATTCACGGTTGAATGACTACGGTGAATAAATGATTAGAAAAAATCCGGAGGTCCAACATCTTCTCCTCAGATATGGAACAACTGGAAACAGATATATCCCCTACCCTCAGACATCAGGCGGAAGTAAGGGCATGACTCGAATTTGAAAGTTAGTTGGCTCGAAGATGTGAAGAGGTAAAGACAACAGTTGAACAAAAGTCAGAGGCGATGTAAAGAGAGACGAAAATTCCGAGCCCTGTGTTGGGGGTGGGCTCCAAAAAAGGGTTCTCGTACCAGACGTTCAGCTGTGAAAATGAAACCAGTGAACAAGTACGTTAGAATTACAATAGAAAACCAGAAAAAAATCCAAGGTCTGTGTCTACTCTCTCTCCTGCCTTATGACGTTGTTTCTCTTTGTCTTCTAACGCAGAGGACTCAATTTTCATATCATGTTTCTTTTTTTTCCGACGACTACTTTAAAAGCGTTGTAGCGAATAAACTTTTATGTTAGGTAAACAAGGACAGAACTTTGTATGATCGTCACTTTTTCCCACGGTAAGGTTTCAACGTGATCTTATTAACACTTAAGACGTAAAGATACACGCATAAAACCTTTCGCCACGTGACGGTTACAATCGTACATTTGGCGCGTAACGATTCAAGAAAGCAAAAGCTTGTTCTGAGCAGGGATCATCTGATCCTGAAAGGAATTTTTTTTCATCCAAAATAAACCAAAGTCTATAAGATTAGAAAAAAACTAGTAAATTTATTCAAAAGCTTTGTAGTGTGGTCTTTTCTCTTGGCCTTCATGGACTCTGATAAAGATTGGTCCATTCTCATCTTGGCTGAGAAATAGCGTTGGTGTCCGTGGTGTAGTCGTTATCGTCGTAGGAAATGGATACGGCGACACGAGTTTAAATCCTGGACCAGACTGATTGCATTTCACATAGCACTAATACCCTTGGGGAAGGTATGGATCCAATTATCCTCCCTCCAGCTATGGGTAAATAGAAGGACAGATTAGGTTATTTAGCCTTGGTTAGGCAAGTAGTCTAGGAGAAGGAAAACTCTGAATTCAAACCTGTTGAACTCCGCTTAAAAATTGACCTTGTGTCATATCCTGCCCGAGCGGAGGGGTTGGTAAATAGTATCTTGCCTGAGAAATAGCGAATGTATTCATTTACTTGGTGCCTGAAACTCAGACATTCTTAGGTCCCAGCAATTTAATAAGGCCCATGTCTTTTTAAATTGCTGGGATCGTTAATAATAATCACACAAAATTTCAGACAAAAATTCAGCACTTTTCTCACTAAAACGATCAGAATGAGGCTTGCAAACTGCCGTATTTCTGTACACAGATTGATACAGAAACATACTGAAATATTCGAATAGTCACACCCTGTGTTAATGCCAACAATGAAGTTTGCCGTTTCGAAGTTTCTGCTGGAGTGAATTGCGCTATGCTGCTGCTTCAAACTGACTCAAGTTTCTAGCACATAAGAAAGCTTCAAGTATATGAATACATGCAATAAATTAATAATTTTAAATAGCCATGGTTTACCCCTGAAGCCTCCTATGTCTTGACCGACCGAACAGCTTATATATGAATATATATATATATGTGTGTGTGTGTGTGTGTGTGTGTGTGTGTGTGTGTGTGTTCATCTGTGAATAAAATCATTCTCGAAATAGCTTGTATTTTCATATTTGTCTAATTACACACTCACACATATCTATGTGTTAATATATATATATTCACACACACACACACACATATGTATATATATATATATATATATATATATATATAATACGCCTGCATATATATATGTACTACCATGCATCTAAAAACTAAAAACTAAATAAATTAATAAAATAAACAAATCCTAAAAATACAAATATCTTTGTGGACATACTCATTATAAAATATTTTTATTGTCTTTTTGGAGCTACACAAAAAAAAGAATAAATATATATATATATATATATATATATATATATATATATATATATATGTGTGTGTGTGTGTGTGTGTGTGTGTGTGTGTGTGTGTGCGTGTGTGTGTGTGTGTGTATGTATGTATAACTATGCAAAATGGTCTGTGCATACACTTGTTTACAGTAACCTATAAATGCTATATTTAGTTCTGAATAAATTGAATAACACCAAACACATACATTCTCTCTCTCTCTCTCTCTCTCTCTCTCTCTCTCTCTCTCTCTCTCTCTCTCTCTCTCTCTCTCTCTCTGTTGCGTCACATGTTTAGAAAATGCAATTTGCGCGAAATAAAATTTTGTCTTATTTGTTCAATTATTCTGAGATTAAATGTATGTGTTTTTTTTTTATGCAACTCATCTTCCATATATATAAATATATCATCATGATCATTATGTTGCGCTAACAGCATGGATATTCCTGACCCTTTCTGCCACCGCTCCCTATCGTACATTCCTTCCGGCAGGTCCTCAGGTCTACATCCCGTATCGGGACAGAGCTGCTGTATGTATGTTCGAGCTGGTTCTCTTGCCTATGCATGTCCATGTGAAGGGGCCCACTGGAGAACATCACTTATGAGTTCCATCCCTACTTCTCCAACAGTGCCCCGCATATCTTGTTCGTCTAATTTTGATAGTTTTCGAGATGGGTGGTAGGTGACCATACAGCTGCTGCTCTGTGGGGTGCTGCCTCCAGGACTTGTTCAATATTGCTCGCAGCATTCTTGTGTACTTGCCGTCAACTTTTTTCTCCATCAATTTAGTCAGCGTCCAAGTAAAGCATCCATATAGCAGTATCGACACGACCGCTCCTTTGAAGAAACTGCACTTCATTATATATATATATATATATATATATTACACCAAAGCTAAGCAATCATGATAGCTTTTATCTACATTATGTAAACATACTTTGCTCTTATGTCTGAATGTATATTTGCTCAATTTTGTTTATATCAGGATAAACCCACACACATTCTTTTAATCCACCTAAGTGTTTAATTCATATTTAAGAGGTCGTTCATATGATTAATATTTCGTTTTCAACCCGCTTAGCCAGCAACGTGGATTAATTATTTATTTACAATTATGTGGGTCGTAACAATAGAGGAGAGTTTGTCTTCTTTACATATTGTCAGTCGATATGTTAGCTTGTTGCCATATTCATTCGCTTTCACGCCTATTTTTTTTTTTTTTTGTTGATCGAAATACAACCTAGTTATGCTGATTCACAGCATACTTGACGCTTTCGGCAGTTATCTAGAAGTTGTCTGAAAAAGGGGTCAATAGATTAGAAAGATTTTTGCTCATTCAGTCTCATAGGTGAACAAAAATAGCGCATACGCTTTATTTATATTCTCAAAAGAAAAGAATTCGCTACGCTACGAAATACTGTTGAATTTGGTGTAAATAAAATTTCCCACTTGTAAAACATTGGACAAAGTAGTGTCAGTGTAACAGCTAAGGCTAATTTTTCAGATGTTGTTGACAGCAATGGACCTGAGCAATCGTTTGACTGGACCAAATGTTGTTGAGTAAAAGTCGAAAAATAATTTTTCTACCTCTGCATCAAAGTAGTGTCATTGGAACAGCTATGGCTAATTTTTCAGATGGTGTTGACAGCAATGGACCTGAGCAATCGTTTGACTGGACCAAATGTTGTTGAGTAAAAGTCGAAAAATAATTTTTCTACCTCTGCATCAATGTTGCGTCATTGGAACAGCTACGGCTAATTTTTCAGATGGTGTTGACAGCAATGGACCTGAGCAATCGTTTGACTGGACCAAATGTTGTTGAGTAAAAGTCGAAAAATAATTTTTCTATCACTGCCACTGCATCAATCCATGTGTAGTACTATGCTGTCCTCATCAAATATATTTTTCTTTTTCCCTTTTTCTTCCTCTGTATTATATTACATTATCATTTTACTCCTTTGAGAGGTTTTCACGTCAGCGTTAGCTGATGGTTTTTCACTGAAGTTCGAGTGAAAACAAATCCCCTCAACTCTCCAGGACTCTTCTCAGTATTCTAGCCGAACCTCATAATGTTGTAGTGTGGATAGTGTTCTTTTGTCCTCTTATTTCCGAGTCATTCAGTAGTTTCACCAACCCTTTTGGAATTGTTCCAAGCGCACCAATTACAATTGGGATCAACGTTACTTTCATGTTCCATAGTTTTTTTTAATTCTTCCGCAAAGTCTACTTACTTACCGCTATTTTCGCTCTCCGTTAATTTTACTAAGTGGCCTGACAGCAGGCTCTCTCTCTCTCTCTCTCTCCGTCGAGTACTACTAGGTCTGGTAGTCCGGTCGAGTTTAGGTCATCTATTTTCATCACAAAATCCCAGAAAACTTTTTGTGTCCCCTTCTCCAGGATAGATTCTTGGTTGTGCGTATACCACGTATTTGTATAGTCAAAATTTATTATTATTGCGACTTTCCGTTGATATCTTATGCCATTTAAAATAAATTCATCGGAATTAGTCTTTATTTAATATCACAGAAAAGGCGATGCTGTACTATTTTTGTGTTAATTTCCAGGACGATACGATCACAGAAGTCTTCTTTGCCATAACTGTTGGAACTAAGCGCGTGTTTTTATTTTATTTTTTATATTATTATCATTATTATTTATTAATTAATTCTTTTTTTTTTTTTGCATTTTTATCCTTTCGTAACGTGTCTCTTTGAATAAATAAAGGTACAAACTGTTACTTTAGCAGTGGAGGCAAAGAGGGGAAAAAAAAACAGTGGTGGTAAAGTGAAGAAAGTAAGAATAATTATTATTGTCCTGTGACCAACTTTTAGAATAAAGTAGATAAGGAATTTTACTGTTCAAGCCGGAAGTAAAGGAAACAAGCTCTCCAAAGTAATTAGAGAAAAAAAATAGATACAAAAAAGTGAATTGTTGGACTTCAACAAATTTAAAACTTGAAAAATTCAAGGAAAAATATCACTAAACATTTTACCCCTCAGAAGATACGAGATGCAGCAGGGTTAATGTAATGTGATGCATATGAATCCAAAGTTCAACTAACAACGAAGCTCACAAGATACTGCGTTGAAGAACCTCACAGGTCAACAGGCAGGGTCAAATAGTTCAGCCAGGAAACTCCTACTACTCATCTATAACGTCTATTGAAGAGATAAAGAAAAAAAACACGAATGAAAGATTACTATGACTCTAATTCAAATCATAAATCTAAACTGCATCACTCTTCACGCAGGAAAACAAGGGGTGCAATCTGATGAGGTTGGAGCTCTGGCCCCAGAGTTCAAAAAATCAGCTGCAGATCTGAAATTCAAATCCAAACCAAAATCACTTACATCTGAAAACACATTTAACATTTAACGTTAGGACTTTAAATAAAATAGACCAGCATCCTGGGCTGTTAGCGTCTGCAGCAGAGCATAATATAGATATTGTATCTATGTCAGAACATAGATTCTATCATAGAGAACAAGAAATAAAATACTATGTGTAACCCTATGGAAGACAGAGACCGTTCGGAAGAGCTCTATTAACCAGAGCGAAAAAAATCGATGTGGATGTTAAAAGAATAGAGAAATATATTTCGAATGAGTGACGGCGTATGGATTTTTGAAGGGTAGTGTAGGAAAAATATGTTTTGTTTTTATGAAAAGGAAATCTTTCGTTATGTTTGTTTTTATGAAAAGAAATGTACGAATTTTTTTTGATGATAAGGCAAATTGTCGTAAGAACTGAATTATTTTAATGACAAAGAAAATTATAAACACAAAGCTTAACACCTCAGGTAATTGTCATGTGCTCAATGCAGCCTTTTATCTAATTTTAGAATTATAATTCGAATATGGAATTCCAAACAATTCCACTCCAATCTCTAACCTCATTCAAAAAAATACATAAATTGACCGCTCTAGTAGGAAGCAGATAGCAGAATTATAAGCAGATGATAAGGCGTAGTAAAAGCCAAGAGTTGGCAGAGAAGGCAAGGGAGTGTGGCATCTACCCCCAACCCACCTGATGCTCTGAGTTTTTACTGACCTTGTACCAAACTGCCCTAAATAAAGAAAGTGAGAAAGCTGTCCAAATATGACGCTGAAAAAAAAACAAATATAACTACCATTTAAGATTGCCTTGTACCAAACGGAGAAAGGGAAGAAAGCTATCCAAAATACGATGCGGGGGAAAAAACAAACATAACCACCATTTAAGATTTTCTTTGTACCAGATTACCCTGAGTATTGAAAGTGGAAGATAGAATAAGTTTTATACGAGTAACTGACGGTCTCTGACAGAACTTGCCACTTATGTGAGAATTTTGAATGTAAGAACTATGAACGAATTTTTTTTATATATGCAACAGATTGTTATTGTAACAAAGCCATGTTTCTTCATGTGGTATCATTCGTTTACTTAGTAACTTGTGACTCCGAGTAGCGTTTGATTGGTTGTCCAGATCTTTAAAACACAACGTGGGCGGATACTGAATAATTTCATGTTATCAAAAGATATTTCCGACCGGCAAAACATTCAGCGGATTGAAGGGCAAATTTCACCGCGTTTGTCAAGAGGTGACTGCATAGTCACTCATGATACAGGTAATGGACCGATGTTTGTCTCGGTATCTGCATGTGAAAGCTCCACCAATGCCATAATAGAACTGGTAGGAATGCTACTCCATCCTTGTTATATAAAATCACTGAATAGCATTAAGAAAATACAACCAAGAATGATGCCTGCTTCATTTAACATTAATCCTAGCACAACAATCATCCCTTGCTACAATCCCATAAATTCTATCATTCGCTTTTACAACGAGCTATCTTCCTTTGTTCGATGCATTCACAAACACAATGTTCTAATTATTGGGGGAAACGTGAATGCTATTCTTGGCAAAGACCAAAATAACAAGTTCTACTAACGCAACTCGTCAAAAAGAAATAGGGTATATCATATTTACCAACCCCACCGATCGGGCAGGATATGACACAAGGTCAATTTTTAAGCAGAGTTTAACAGGTTTCAATTCAGAGTTTTCCTTCTCATAGACTAGTTGCCTCACCAAGGCTGAAGAACCTAGTCTGCCCCACTATTTACTCATAGCCGAAGGGAGAATAATTGGATTCATACCTTTCCCAAGGGTATTAGTGCTATGTGAAATCCAATCAGCCTCGTCCAGGATTTGAACTCGTGTCACCGTGTCCATATACTGTGACGATAACCATTACACCACAGGCACCACAGAAATGGGGTATATCTATCACTTGAAAACAGACTAATATGCCTTTATACTATTTTTTAAGTGGCGGGGGACAAAACTATTGACCAACTCTGACCCAAATAATGCTAAATTGCAGATAAGTTATATACTCATAAACAAATAATGGATAAATAGCAAACTGAACTGTGAGGATTTCTCTTCTTTTGAAGGAGGATCTTACAATCACAGAATTGTTACAATGAAGGTACATCTGTATCTATGCTGAAGTAAGATACAAACAGTCTAAACCACACGCTTCACTTATCAATTGATTAATTAGCAATAAATATACGATAACTGTAAGAAACAAATTCGATATCCATCAGAAACACATACTCGGAATGTCGAATACGAAAATGTTGTCAAAGCTCACATGAAAATAGCAGCAGAATGCATACCAACCAAAGCAAGAACCATATGTCGAGTTCCATGTGAGTCATTTGTTGACAGGAAAAAGTGAGATATATGAAAATATCGTCCTTATATTATAAAAGAACCCCAACAGATGCCAACGCGCTGATATCTAAGAAAACACAAATAGATCAAACAAACTCACATAGAAAAGAACAACCAGAACATATTCAAGGTCGGGTCAATAAAAAAAAAAATCTTTAGATAATAGACAATTACGAATAGCATATTAGAGAGTAAGTGAAGTGAACAAATGGAAGAGGACCTTCAGAGAAAAACTAAAAGAAGTACGAATACAGATGTGGAAAGAATGTTTAAAGAATCGGCTTAGAAACAACTGTAAAGTCATAGATGGACCAATCACAAAAATTATTAATTGGCAACTGGACATCAAACTGGGACAGTTTACTAAAGAAGAACTCAACGTAGTACTGACTAGAATGAAAAGTCGAAAATGGCTGGCCTCGACGAAATACCACGTGAAGTATTGAAAACAAGAAAATTGGATGACTTACTTCGCCAATTCTGCACCGCTGTAATATAAATAAAATACAAAAGAGATGGACAAAAGTGTGTATCCTCCATTTGACTAAGAAAGGTGATCTCGGATTCATCAAGAATTTTACATCCATAACTTTTACTTCTTTAACGTTTAAGGTTGATTATGCTCTGCTGCTAATACGTATCAAACTAGAAATTGGAAATCTCATAGGAAAAATCATAACATTTTTCGGAGAAATCAATCCACGTCACAGTTTCTAAAATGCCATCGAATTTTAGTAGTTCCTGCAAAAAATCTCGAGGCAACACTTTTCGTAGTTTTTTCGTAGATTCCATACACAGAGGGAGCATAGGTTATGGTATCTTCCCAAAAAGTGTTACAACGATGATGATGCTCAATAGAAACAAGAAAATCAAATTTCGTTCAACGGATGGAGACACGAACTTCTTCGACATTGTTGCTGGTGTTCTGCAATAGGATACATAAGCCCCACATCTGGCCATAATCTGCTTAGACTCTGAACTTTGAACGTCAATAGATCTTATAAAAGAAAATTGCTTTACACTAAAAAAGCAAGAAGCAGACGATAAATCGTAGAAACTACGACGGACGCAGAGGATATTGAGTTTCTTGCAAGTACACCTACCCAAGCCCAAACTCTACTGCATAGCCTGGACAACCAATTGGAAGAACCGGCCTCCATGTGAACTCAAACAAAACTGGGTAAATGAGTTTTAAACGAGAAGAAGCCATCTTCACTCTAATTTGTGGTCCTCTGGAATTAATAAACAAGTTCCCCTACCTCGGCAGTAGTGTTTCATTAACTGAAAGTTACAAGGCTCATTAAATAAGTCTCCAGACCTTATTTGTAGGGGCACAATTATCGATAGTACACATGAAACTCTTGTGTGAGCGTGTCAGTGACCTCTTTCATCTCCTCAATTGTCTCATAACGACAGCCTCTAAGTTTTCCTCTAGCTTAGGGAATAACAAAAAGTCACAGGGAGCAAGGTCTAGACTATAGGGACGGTGAGGAACTGTCTTGATGCCCATCTTGGTCAAATAGTCTGTGACAAGGATGGAGTTGTGGACTGGTGCATTGTCCTGCTGAAAATGCCACTGACCCAATTTGAAGAGCGCTGGCCTCTTCCGACGGAATCTCTTCCTGAACTCTCTTAAAACCACAACATGGTATTCCTTGTTGACTGTCTTTCCACTGGGAACCCAGTGCAGGTAGATCATGCCAGTGCTATCAAAAAATGGATCATCAAAAGTTTGAGGGTGGATTCGCTCTGTCTAGCCATCTTGGGTCTGGGAGAGCCAGCATGCTTCCACTGTGAACTCTGTCTCTTGGTCTCTGGCTCATAGCAGTAGATCCAACTTTCATCGCAGGTCACCAAATCATCAAGAACTGTGGAATCTGAATTGATCAGCCCGACCATCTCTCTGCTGTCATGACAACGTCTTTCTTTCTGATCTTCTCTGAGCAGCCTTGGGACAAACTTCACGCAAGTCTTCAGCATCTTCAGTTCCTCGTAAATAATTGTGTGTACAGTTCCCACATTGACATCAAACTGTGCACTTATTGTCCCTATAGACACAAAACGGTCCTTATCCATGAAATTCTTTATTTGGCCAATGAACTCTGGTGTTCTGACTTCCTTACTCCTCCAAAAACTCTCATCATCCCTCACAGATTCCCTGCCTGGCTTAAATCTCTTATGTCACTCAAAAACTGATGCTCGATTAATGCAAGATGCTCCAAAAGCATTCTGAAGCTTCCCATACGTTGATGTGGCATTTCTTCCAATTTAAAGCAGAATTTTATTGTATATCATTCTTTTAAAATGTCCTTAAGTGTCAGATTGCATTTTTCAAATTCACCAGCTGTGACAATCAGGCTTTAGTAGGGTATATTCCAATTCCTGCTGTAGCTGTTCATTTGAATCTGAAATCATAAAAATCGGCCAGTCGTCTCATAAGATGTAGAGCAATAACATACAGAATTTTCAAGAGTCTACAACAATTTTAAATGTCTGTAAAAATGAATTCTGGAAACTTATTGAAGGCACCTCGTATATTTATATGCACCTAGCGAAGGAGGGAACAGCTATCGATTGGTTATCGATAATATGGAAGTCTGATCTGTATGATAAAATAAAGCACGAATTGTTATGTCAGTACTATTGTATGGATGCACCACCTGGACGATAACAAAATGCATTGATATAAAGTTAGAGAAGCAAGGGCGGACTCATAAGTGACGTTCTTGTATGGACTCCTATACATGAACGCACCAATGTTAGCTGACCAGTAAGAACTACTCAACATCTGCTCTGTAAGGATGTTTTTCGGAAACTATACCGGGAGTGATGTATGATAGGGACGGATTGGAAGAGAGAGTCAGGGAAATACGTGCTAGCTGCTCGACTTGGTGATGAATATTTGAATTATATATATATATATATATATATATATATATATATATATATATATATGCATGTGTGTTAGTGCATTCGGCGCGTGAGAGTCAACAAATGGTTCATTGAGATCCCTATAATGGATAAAACTCCGAGATAAACAGCTCCAGTTATGACTAAAACTTTGATAAACAAGATATCCTCGGTAATTCTATTGTTGGAATCAGAGAGCAAAGAATAAGTAAATTATTGTTGTAGGTTCATCATTATCTGGGTAAGAGATGAATTAGGGGAAAATAGTGTTAGGTTTTGTAACCAGTCAGGATCGTAGGTAAAGGAAAAGTGATGGCTTTACTTGGTCAAAATGCCAAGCCCAACTTATGCAAATGAGTCATTTTACAAATAAATCTAATTTATTTAACAAAGTTATGAACCTGAAAAAGTCATTTTACCCCGTTAGTTAAGAGGTTAGCCAAAGTGATAGTCCCTAGGTTTAGTGACTAATATGCTGGACTGTGGCTTTGTAGGAAACGAGTTCAAACTCCAGTCGTATTATTACGTTCACTTTCGAATAAGTACCCTTGAAAAATTTATGAACCCCCTTATCATTCCAGCTATGGGTTAAAATGAGGCTCTTATTGGCTACAAGAAGTCGACATTTATCAACCAACGAATACTGGCATATCATTAAACAAAGAAACTAATACCAAACCTGTTCTCTGTAATGACACTGGAAATATATTCAACTTTAAAAAAGGTGTTAAAATTAAAGGCAGATGTTAATGAAATTGGAAAATAAAAGGGAAATGTTTGCTTGTAATTTTTCTCCGTCACCTGAGTGTTTTATCTATATTTATATATACATGATATATATGTATATTCATGATATATATGTATATACATGTGTATATATTTGTGAGTATATATATATATATATATATATATATATATATATATATATATATATATATATATATATATATATTATCAAGCTTGGTAGGGTAAAAATTATTGAAATACGTACTGAGAAATTTTATCTTTGCTGTATTGTTAGGTTTCATTTTTATCATCTGAAATTCAGTACATCATTCAAAAATACTTATTAATGTCATTTCCTCGTTAAGTAATTTATGACAAGTAACCAAATTAGATTGCCTCTGCTGATGCTATTCACAAAAGATATTTTGTTACATGCATGTGTAAATATTCATAATTTTCTTTGAACAGCACCAAAAGAAAAAGGTTAATCTGCACTTACAACGACCTATGGATGTTTCTTCATTAGTGTGATGATACGTTTCACATTTCTTGTATACTAGACTGGTTGAGAGATTTGTTTGTTTGGTTGAGTGGTTGTGTTTTTATGGCATCTCGACTTTTGTTGGTTATTTAATGCTAAATCCATTTTTGTAAAAATAAACTTCTATTTCAAACAATTCACTTTACCATTAGTACACAGTCTAATTATCAAAAACATTTCCATTTCAAGCTCTTCAGTTTAGTCAAACAGTTCTAAAGGTAAAGTTTCAATGTCAAAAACAGTTCTATCTAAAAAAAAAATCAGTATTGCTTAAGAATACTTTTTAATTGTCAAAAGCGATTCTATTTCAAGTCATTCAATTTATTCACATAGTTCCAATTCAAACAATTTAGTTTATTATAAGTATAGATTTTGTTTACAATCGTTTAAATGCAGAAGCAGTTCTCTTTCAAACAATTCATTTTAGCGTAATTATAGTCTCAATGTCAAAAGTAGTTCTATTTCAAGCAATTCTGTTTAGCATAAGTACGCAGTTTTTATGTTAAAACAGTTCTATTTCAAGATTTTCAGTTTAGGTATGTGTGATTCACACTCAGAACTTTGCGAAACTGATAACTCTGAAATCGATATTGATCACGATGACCCAGATTCTGACGTTAAGATAAAACCTATTGATGACAATGGTAGAAAAAAGAAAGAGAACAAATAAAAGCTCGACCATGTGGGAAATATCCGCATTTTTTATTGTTCTCATACCATCTTAAGAAATCTATATTATCATGTTTGAGGGTGATTTAATTGTTTACGCAGAGATTTTTTGGGGGGTTAAAAGTTAGGTTTTTCAACGTTTAAAAGTAGTTGTTTTAGTGTTTTGAAGTTGTTTATTTCTAAAATATTTTCAATTTTTTTTCAATTTATTTACAAGATATCATTTTTAAGTTAGAAAGTAATTTCTTTTTTGTTAAAAGAATGTTTTTAATGTTTTAAAGTAACCTTATTAATGAAAGATACGACGTAAAAATCTACAATGAACATTAAAATGTGAGAGTCGAATCAAATCAATTTATGAAATTCCCCCAAGAAAGATTCTTATTGTTTCATTACTTGCTCAGATTTATTAATTTTTCTTTTTATGATTGTTGTCTACGCATCTAGATTTATTTTATAACTAGAGGTCAGGGAATCACATGTGGGAACGTTTATATTTACATTTCTTGTGTAATTTTTTAATAACATTTTCCCCTTACAATTATGATATGAAGTATTCCTATCCAATACAAACATTTTTCACACCATCGTATGGGTTCAAATATTCTTATCTAAAATAAAAATTCTTACTTAAGTATATGATTCCAACTATTCCATTCAATAGTAAAAAAATTATGTTCAAGTATATGTTTCAAGAAATTACTTCTATTTAATACAAAGCATTTGTTTACATAGACATGTTCTTTAATCTTTACTAATAATTTACGGCTATATGGTATCAAGTATTCTTATCTAATGCGACTAATTTTCAAAGAGATATACTTGACCCATCGACGGGGCCGTAACAAGTATTACCACAACGGGTAACCATGGATTTCCGAGTAATATCAATGAAGTGGTACTCCACACTACCAAATGATCCAGAACTGTAGTTGAACCATAATCGCTATTCATATGTTTATATTTGTTCAGGACTAGGTTTTAAGTAATGATGCCTACTGAGGATCCACAGTGGTAATGAGACTCTTTGCAACTTTGCAATGTATCAGCTAAGAGAAAAGGGTCTCTTCAGGAAGAGTTTTAATGCTTATTTTGATGCATTATCTAGAACGTTGAACATCATCTAAAGATAAGATACTACTGAAAATTCTAGAATGTATTATTGTCAACACTTTATTCAAGCATTTCTTTCTGGATTTTATGTCTGCATTTTTCTCAAGTACTTTCTGGTCTAGCTGAGAGAAGTTATGTATTCAACAATCTTTCCGTCATGAGTAATATGTGATACAAAGTCGATTTTTAAACAGAGAATGGTTGCTTTGGATTCAGAATTTATCTTCTAATCGGGTTGTCTTATCAAAACTAAACAACTCAAGCAAGTCTATTTTTTTACATAGAGCTGAAGGAAGAACATATAGATTCATATCTTTTTCCGAGAAATTAGCGTGGAGTGAAAAATACACATATCGTTCAAGATATTTATTTACTTTGTTCGATAGCATGTCAACTACTGTGGGTTATGAAATGCCGAAGCCATTCTTGTAGAAGAACGGTGGTACCTCGTAATCTATTGCTAAGGTATAAGTGGGGTTCGTACCTTTTCCAAGAATAACTGGATTTTGAACTCACTTTCGTCAAGGCC
>OY757905.1:40093695-40146195 GCA_963585895.1 Sepioteuthis lessoniana | reverse complement strand
TAACGAAAAACATTTCTTTGACACTAATACAAACACACACACACACACACACACACACACACACACATATATATATATATATATATATACATATATATATATATATATATATATATTTACATATATATATATATTTATATTTATACATTGTTAAAATTTAAACACACACACACACACAAACATGTATATATATATATACATATCATCAAGTCAGACTGATCGTATATATTCCCCGATTCTCTCTCTCTCTCTCTCTCTCTCTCTCTCTCTCTCTCTCTCTCTCTCTCTCTCTCCATTCGTCACCATAAGCTGGGTCCTCTTGACAGCATCTACTGTCTTTACAGAGCTGATGAATATAAATTTCAGCTGGTTGGCCAACACTCATGCGTCCATAAACGATCACATATAGACAGACAGACAGAAGACTAATAAAATCTATTCCCGAGTTTGACAGAAATAAACCATAGTTTCGAAATGTATATGCTATCCACATCTTCATTAAAATTTTCATCATAGTTTGTATATCATTATTCAAGCACCTAAAACCCTTTCAAAAACAAAATAGATGAATAAGTAAGGAAATTCCTATTAGTTTGGCCAAGAACTTTACTGCTCTATTCGAATTCTCGAAAAATACTACAGATACACAATATGTTTTTGATGAACTTTAAACATAATGAAATTATCAATATATCTTCATAATTATAGTCATACATTTCGATAGTGAATAACATCAGATTTCTCTTGGTTCTTAAACACACATTGTCGCAAATTCCTGAGGCAAGAGCATTGATTTCCCGTTAGCATCTTTTTGAATCGATAAAATCATCTCTTTCATGTTCTGTTTGCAGAAAGAGCGGGTAAAACACGTAATATATAACTCTTCCGTTTGTTTCTCTGATCGTAAATAACCATCAAGTATGTAAAGATTCAGGATCCCCTAAAGCCCGGAAATATCCGTCATTGATAATCCAACTGCAGGAAATATTAAGCTTTGATTCGACATTAGACGATGAAGTAAGTTTCTCTGTGGATGTACTTACCAAATCATGACTCACAAGTCATCTCAGAATTATTCGCTATTAATCTTTCTAGATTTGAAGAGACCACCACCCCATATATATATATATATATATATATATATATATATATATCATATTATTTAAATAGGTGAATAATCCAAATGGAGTCTTCAATGCACGGCTTATTGATAAAAAACACACAGGCAGATCAAATTATATCATTAAAAACAAGAAAATTAATAGATATACTCTATTGTAAAATGATTACACCGGTATATCAGCTGGCTCTTTAGATAGATTAGAACGGAAATGTTTATTTTTAGCTGTTAACATTAGGGAACAAATTTCACCTTAGGTAAGGTTCAAGTAGTCATAATTTGAATATACATATGTATTAAATAGTCATCTGTATTTATATAGCAGGGCTTTGAAAATCTTCCAACATATAGAAAGTTCATCCGTTACTTTTTTTTGCTTCCAGTTGGCTGTCGTTATTAATCTTTTTTCTTCTTTTTTTTATTCAAAAGTAAATTTCCGGTAGTTTTTATTAGAATTTCATTTAAAACTTTGAATTTAAAATTTATTTTAAAATTCTGATTTTTTCCTATTTTTCATATACTTTTAACAATCTTATGTATTAACTCGATTCTGTTTACATTCTAATTTGAACGTAACCATACGGTTATTGCCCAGTCGACTTGTTCAGTTAAATACACCGACTGCTTCTCTGCAGACGGGTAAGACTCCCCCAGCAAGTATCCTGCATACGACACAAAATAATCTGATAGTAACGTTATAGTAATGCAAGAGCTTTGGTGAAAGCGGAGTACCCCTTCATTGCAATCGTTCCCACATTCAATCTGGCCCGGAGTGGTAGCACATGATAGGGTCATATCTATGGTTCAAATACAATTAAACTGTGTACTTGTGCTAAAATGAATTGTTCGAAAAATAACTGTTTATAATATTGAAACTGTACTTATGATAAACTGAACTGTCTGAAATAAAACTGTCAGAGTTTTGCAAAACTGAATTGCTTAAAATAGGACTGTTTTTAATATTGGAATGACTAAAGTAAATTGTTTTAAATAAAACTGTTTTAATATTTAACCCTATGTAAAAAAAAAAAAAAAAACTATACTTAAACTAACTTGAATTGCTTGAAATTTGATTTGGCATTAGATGACCCGAAAAGACTTAATACGCCGTAAAATAAGGCAGGCAATCAACCAAACAATCAACCAACCAAATTTTCAATGCTTTAAGATTTACTGATATCTATGAATATTTAAATTGGTTAAAGTTATCAGATGATGAAGAGCCAGATGAGATACTGGAGAAATAGATTTATGATAAAATATATAAAGTAATTTCCTTGTTTTTAATTACATTATATATATATATATATATATATATATATATATATATATATATATATATATATATATAGTGAAAACTCATAAAAATAAGTTTGCAGTCACGTTGAGAATCGAAATTAATTTAAGCTAACCAGCAGGATTATTTTGTGCGTTTTAATATTCCATATTAATTGCATATTGTTCAATTGATTGGTTGATTTTTATAGCATTGTTAACCACCTTAGTTTATTTTATGCCAAGAGATCAAAGAATCCAGTTTATTGTACGTTTATATTTACATTTGTGTGTAGTTACTTCTTAATATATATATATATATATATATATATATATATATATATATATATATATATAAGTAAATTGGCCGACCGTTGTCAAGAACGACCCGAAGTCTCAGTTTTCAGTAGCAACGACAACGGGTTGTAGAGTAGTGCGCTACTTCTTTCCTTAGATTGTTCGACTTACCCTTGATCCGTACCTTATAATGCTGAGCGTTAAGCAGGGATATCAAGTACCATTTTAACCTGGAACTGAACCCTAGTTTCCCGGGCCGTTGGTGAAAATATATTATTATATAATTACTTAACGTCGAATTGTTTTGGGTGACACATACACATCACACACACACACACACACACACACACACACACACACACACACACACACACACACACACATATATATATATATATATATATAAACACAAAAGATTTTCGTTGTATTTTTCAAACAAGCATTTTCTGAAACCATTTACCTTTACAAATTAGCATTCGTTATAGTGTTTCGTTTAATGCCGAGTATTGAATCGAGTAAAGAGTACTGAGTAAAGAATACCGAGTAAAGAATACTGCTATGCAATGTAGTACTCCCACCTTGGTCCCTGCACCATGTAAGTCATTTGACCGATCCTCTTTTTTTTCCTCACCATCTTTCCAAAGTTTAGAACATCTTGAAAAATACTTTTCTCCCGGATTAAAATATGTTTTAATAGAAATATTCCTTGATGTTCACACCTTCCGTTCATGTTGTATCTTGTTGAACATGGATTTAATTTTTCTAACGAACATCAATTCCGCCAGTGACATTCCTTATTGAGTGTTAGGATTTGGCGGGATACTTAAGACGCTCAGAAATTGCTGCAATCATTTATCTGACTCCTCTCCTCCGATTTTTTAGAGCCCCTTACGAGTGTTGATAGTAATTTCAAACACTCTTCTGCCAGTATTTGTCGGGAGGTATCCGACGAGTTCAACTTAGAAAAATATTTTCCACTAGTTTTAAAACTTTCTTCTGGACTTGGTAACGGGTAATTATAATTTTACAAGCTATCATTAAACGGCTGATATGTGGATTTTGCTAATATCTTTCTTCACGTAAACAGTAGGGATGCCTATTTAGAGTAGTCTACTTTGGAAATGACCCCCAAATTATCTAGTCTTTCTATATTCTTATTGATTTGATCTAACGCCGTAAAAGGAATGCTCCTTTTTGTTTTGAATATTGGTGTCACATTTTCTTTAACTTCAAATTTCGCCTACGTTTTTGTACACGACCTAAGATCTGCAAAAACTTCTGGAAATTTTCTTTTTAATTTAGTTTTAATTTTTTAGTTGCCGTAATGGTACTTGTGGTGACCATACTTTCTTGGTTACAAAACGAATTTATTAGCAGGTACCAAAAATCGAATAAGGCAATACCATTTGCTCCGAATAAATTCGTTGTGTTCTTTATCACAAGTATTACTGCTTTTTTTGTGTGTGTTTTCCCACCGAACCAATGTTAAGGGTAAATTCACCTTAAAAATTTAATTTCTTCACTGAAATACCACGAACAAAATTTTCTCGAAGTCAATAAACTTGGTTTAATTTTCTCCAAGTCTTTTTATTAATTATTATGATATCAAATCATGTATCCAATTGTAATTTTATTTTTATATTGTTAATCGTGACGAAAACAAATTTCATCTCCTGAGGTGTTTCGTTCGAAATCTTGCAATTTTTTTTCTTTTTGCGTGTTGGATTTGCACAATCTATTTACTTTGCTGACATTCTTATTACTTCTCTTCCATTTTTTTGGATTTGCAGCAAGTACTCTCATGGACTAATCTCCCACATAAGGTAGTATTTTTGTTCCTAAAGAAGCGATCACACTTAAAATGCTTACCACGACAACCGTGTCAAGTATTAGGTACTGAAATGGCTTTATTGTATTTTTTACTATTTCACTGTGAGTTGAAAAACGTGTATATTTTCCTTATATGGCCGGACGCCATGTATTTTTGAAATGTCTCACTCCTCAACACTTGCAGTGTCTAGTTTTAAATACACCATACCCTGCCATTTTTCAGCAATTTTTTTAGAGTTAATTTTGAATCCATCTCTAGTTTAGTCAAAACCCTGGAACTTTCTTTCTGCGTCCTTATTTGAAGTCAAGCAAGTCAAGCTCTAAACGAATATCAGACATTTATATGAGTCGGAAGTAAAGTCATTTAACTTAAACTTAAGGTGCCTCTGGTGGTGTAATGGTTTGCAAGCTCGACTAGCAAACCTACACGAGAGAGTTAGAGTCTCATTGTGTGCTCCTTTCATATGGCCTTGTGCCACATCTAAGCAAAAAGCTTAGTAAATTTCCATTTAACTTAAACTTCTCACATTCTTGATTGTCGACTCCCGTGTAGGAGACTTTACTATGTTTAGACAATTCCACTGCGCATTGAATAATCAGGTTCTATCCCCGAAAATGTTTGTTAGTATTCCAATAGTTTCTTCACAATTTATTTCGTCTGGTTGTATTGGCAAAATAAAATTGATATATTTTTCGTGTTCGGTGGGGGACAATTTCCTTAATAAGAATCTGACTACCGTTTTGTTATTCCAATGCAAACAATCCTTTTTGAAAATCCCTTCATATCTTCTGAAATACACCCGAGAAGTTATTCCTTCATAAGGGTTGTGTTTGGGGTGAAGGAATTATGTTTTTTCCTCTGTAGTTTTCTTAACCAACATTTCAAAAGACATTTGCAGCTGTTTTTCTTACAAGGATTACCGTTCTAGTCTGTCTTTATGTTGTAAATGCAGTTACTGCTGTTTCCTTTGCTGTTCATATTGGTCGTTTCGTAGTTGTAACTGTAGTTCCAATTGTTGTTTCTGCAGTGCCATTTGAGTCATATTAGGGTTCAGTTCGTCCATTTTCCTTGTACTCTGCTGAATATTTCGATAATTACTTGTTGGATGCATATTTTAAATTCCATAGTCGACGTATATATTAAAAAACGATTCATCGTTGCCACTTTTTTAATATCTCGTTCATGGTATCAATCTTCGTCGAATCTTTATAAGGTTTTCATTCTCGTACAATGCCGAGTACTGAATCGAGTAATGAATATAGACTGCTATGCAATGGAATGCAATGCAATACTACTGCCGGACTTCTCATTGAACGATTTATATATTTACTATTCCGAGTCATGTGACCCGAGTAATACAATACATTTCAAATGCTGTATTTGTTTTTCTATTCAATAATGATTTGATAATTTTTATAAAGTTTCATTCAGGCGTAAATATTTGCCGACTCTTTATAATGTTTTTAATGTCATACAATTCAGACTCCTGTTGAATGATTTATATATTTACTATTCCGAGTCATGTGACCCGAGTAATACAATACATTTCAACTGCTGTATTTGTTTCTCTATTTAATAATGATTTGATAATTTTTATAAAGTTTCATTCAGGGCGTAAATATTCGCCGAATCTTTATGTTTTCACTGTCATACAATGCCGAGTACTGAATCGAGTAATGAATATGGAATGCAATGCAATACTACAGCCGGGATTCTTTTTGAATGATTTATATATTTAGTATTCCTAGTCCTTTGACCCAGTAACACAATCCTTTTTAACTGCTGTGTCGGTTGGCTGGAGATCCATGTTCGACGGCACGGGTCGCTATCAGCACATTCATCTTACATAACACATTCACCATCAGTCCCACAATAACACAATCATATTCCGGTGAATCATATACTTAAACATCCTATTCCAACCCATAAAAATGATAATAATGATAACATTCATGATGAAAGTAAAAGTTTAATACAGACGATATTAAATTCTTAACTATTTAAAAGACATACCATCATCGTTCTCGCACAGAGTCAATGTAGGAAATAAACCCACATTGCAGAAAGTAGATTTACCAGGGGTGTTTTATATAATCTCATGAAGTTAATATTGTTTTCTGAAAAGCTTTGCAGAGTTTGAGGATATAGTTTAATTTATGAAAGAGACACGTCAAATATTTATTTTCTCTTCTTATTCTTAGTGCTAAGTAATTTAACTTCATACATATTTAAGGGATCAATCTTTAAAAACTGTCAACTAAGTAATTAATAATGTTTAATCAATAATAAATAGGCATTTCAAAAATACGTAAAATGTTTTGTTTTCATATTCAGAATTCAATTTCCGTTTGATTAGTTTGGTCTTGCTGTATTTGGAATGGTTAAAAATGCCTTAAACTCTGTTTACCGAAAACGAATCTGCTCGAACCAATAGATGAATCCCTGAAGAAAAAAAATGACTTTGAAAGAAAAGTTGGATAAAATTTCCTTTTCTCAATAATTCAATTACAAAGAAACGTTGTTATTTCATGCTATAACAGATTAAATAGGAATGGTCACTTGAAATCATTTAATTGCTTCCACATTATTAGTATAAGATTTGTTACGCCGCCATGTGCCAGGCGGGCTTGCTGGGTGCTGTTTGTTCCCGCCAAGTCCACCAGTTAATACAAGGCACATACGTTGGATATGGTTTGCTGACACTATTTAATGTCACAGATATCTCCAACTCCCTAGCTGAACCACATTTTAAAGCCACCAGGTGGGTTATAGGTAAATTATTAAAAGTCAACACAGCCAACTGGCTTGCTTTCCCCCTCAAATACGAGGTCTTCGACAAATACAATGCTTTTGCAACAATAAAGGACTCTGAACTGCTGTGTTTGGGTCAAGAAGATTAATAACAATATTCTTTCATAAACAAAAGAAATAAACAAAGAAAAAACAATTCAGGTAAAAGTCAGGAGCAAGAAAGTCTTTCTGTATCTCGAAAGAGCTTCCATTAAAATATTCGTATCCCGGACAAGGTCACCAATTATTATCTGTTAATGGCGAAAGGTGAGAATATAGTTCGTCAGCAGTAGACACGTTCCGCTTTCCTTCGGGTTTCGGGATTTAATGGTCGAGCTCGGGCGCCAAATCTCAAGTTTATAATTCGGGAAATATTCCCTCCTTTCTCCTCTGTCTTATCAAAGCTATTCTTTTCTCCCGCAATTTGTCTTTATTCACGTCAGCATGAATACAGCAAGGTTGATTTGAAGATACTTTAATTGTATGTTCACTTACTAGGGACTCTGTGGAGTTTATTATCTTCTCTTTTTTCTTTCGTTATTGGGTTTCCATAACACGTTAATAGAAGGACACACGTCTTATTTCAGATAAGATCAAGATTAATAATTTTCTCTTTCCTCGTGGACAAGTCTTTTCTTTGGGTATTCGTTTAACGATGTTCAACATACCTCGGAGTTTGAATTCATTCAAAGAAGAAGTTTTTTTTCTTTTCTCTCAGTGTTCTCTGCGCGGCATGACTTTGGAATTTGGGTTTCTTTCATATACCAAATTATGTTCTTAGTTTTTCCACGAACAAAAGGCAACTGCTTATGTGTCTACATCCTTCAACGAATAAACGGCAACTAACTAGTTTCCGTTGTTTTAGAATTTACTACGTGTTGGCTTTTTAGCTGTTTATTCCTCCGCACTAATCATGGTGGCAGGTCTGCTTCTCCGCTGACGCGTACATGGCTAATAGAGAGTGAGGTTCTCCCATGCCCATGTCGGCCTGTACAAACAGAGAAGGCTGAACAGAAACGGCCCGCCCGTTTCCACTATTCTGCTTACTACCATAGTCTGCTGGGCGACCGGCCGGCCCGCTAGCTACACCCCCCCCCACAAACTGGCGAATATATGAGAGTGTCATATTTCCTCGTCACAGATTGGAATACTTGTAATTATATATATATATATATATAGTATGTAATAATAGTTATTTAGAATAAATAATTATTTCTAAATAATAATTAGTTAAAATGATATGTGCTTGAAAAAAGTAATTATGCATAACGTTATATACAGGATGAAGTAAAAGAATATTCATCCTTCTTTAAAAGTGCCTTTATGATATTATGCTTTCAAAAAGTCTCTATCCGTTCACCATCCTTGTCAGACGATTTTTGGAATCTTCCTTTACTTGAGTAGCAGGTCTGCTTTTCCAATGTGCCTACTTCGATGGATGCAAAAAAATCTCAAAAAATCTCTTGATTGTAATAACATAATTTACTAATGAAACAATTTTTACGCGTTAAAATTTTCGCAAAATACAAGAGGCACTCGTGGTGTAATGATTATCGTCCTAAGAAATGGACATGTTGGCCCAAGTTTAAATCCAGTATAAGGCTCTTTCGATTTCTCTAATACCAGTGAAAAAGATGTGTCCAACTATTCTTCTTTCAGAAATGAGAAAATAGTTGCTTAGGCTTGAATCTTTACCTTTTGTATGGTAACCGCTCCAGGAGGAAAAAAAATTAAATCTAAGCCTACTAAAGTCCGCGTAAAAATGTCCTCATGTCGAAACTTGATCTTTCAGAGGAGGTTGGAGAATATTCGCATACAAATGAATACATATAAAGATTTAAGGAAGAAAAATGATTTCTGAGTGTCCAGAAGCATCCAAAAAAGAGAATATTAATCTGCTATTCTCAGAGAGAGAAAGAAAAATCTGACAAAATAGTTATGGGAAGACTCTTTCTCTTTTAAAAGATAAAGATAGCAAATATTGGTCAGAGGCGAAAAACTGACTCCACTAATTCGTTGACTATACTTCATCTAAAGATCAAAACTGATTTTAAAAATACACTATGTCGGAAATGTTAGTAATACAATTGTTTTTTCCTGATCTCCCTATATATGTTAAATATTTTAACCACTTTGCTAAACTGGGGAGGAGGGATCATATGACGTAGTAGGTAACATGCTAGACTATGACATTTAGTATGTTTGAACTCCAGTTGCGCTGTTAGATTTACTTTCGGACTAATATCCTTGAGAAAGGCATGAACCCCATTATTTGACCCCATCAGATATGGGTTAGATAGCGTCCGTACTGTTCTTCTACAGGTATTAAAACAAGCCACACGCCGGGTTTGTTGGTTTGGGCAGTTCGTCTTATCGTCTAGTGGTGTGGACCCCGTTGTTAATTCTCACATCCGGCTGAGTGGGAATCTTACAGGTTGTACAAAAAAAAGCAGAAAAAAAGACAGTGGGTGGAAGGAAGAAACAAACATTGGTTCAGAACTGTAAAATGTGAGAAGGTGAAGTTGACACTTTTTCGCATTTTGTGTGTATTTGTTATGTGTGTCTATTGCGAGAACACAGCGAAAATCATACACAGCAATCAAAGAGGCTGACTCATCCGGTCATCGTCTTCACTTCTTCGTGTCTTCGTTCTTGATTTCATACTGTCCTCCAACTGCTCTCGACCCACGTCTTAGAGACAACTGACCAGTCCCACGTCTTAGGCTTGAATCTCTGATTCTCTACGTCGGAGTCTCACTCATGACTGCCAAATGTCATTCGTCCTTTTCCTCTGGTCTGGCAGGTTTTCACGGGTACAGCTCTTTATGTGGTTTTCGTGCCAAAATAGACAAACGAATATCAAGATATTCTGGCACCGTTTCAGCGATGTTGAAGATGATTCCACCGACCACCCACAACACACAGAGATCCACACACACATCTCTCTCTCTCTCTCTCTCTCTCTCTCTCTCTCATCTCTCTCTCTCTCTCTCTCTCTCTCTCTTTATATATATATATATAGTCATCCACTGAAAGACTGTGTCGCTGTATCACAATTCATCAGTATTGCTAGATACGCAGGACGCTTCAAGCTGGGACTGAAACCCAGCTAACTTGACATTAGACCATGCAGTCATCAGTCGACATACGTCAGCGCGAGAATAAGGTATTATATATATATATATATATATATATATATATATATATATATATATATATATATATATATATATACTAGCTGTATCTGGTCACGCGTTGCTGTGGCTCAGTTTGTTTAAATGGGGAAAAAAAAAGAAAATGCATATTTCTAATATGTTTAATTTTCCAGTACTTGTGGATACACAATATTCTTTGTAGTTACAGTTTTCGTGTAGATAAAGAGATTGTCTGGATTGTCGACTCTGGAACAGGCAACATATGATTGCCCAAGATAACCAAAAAAGAAATAAAAGTGATAAAGGCAGAAAAAAAAAATCACGTGTAAAATTCTTGGAAAACGAAAGTAATGTTTACTTTCATAATTTCCGTTCGGCTTTTCTCGGGGAAAAAACGGCTCATTAAAAATATTTTTTTTAATATGTAATCTTTTTGGATATTAAGTACATAAAAACACGCCCGTATTCGAATAAAATACTCTCACAAAATTTTAAACCAATCAATGGTATAAAACTGGAGAGTATCGGTTAGTAACAAACATTTACATTTTTATTTATATAGATATATACTTTTAAAGAATACATTTTAATCTCAGTTTCACTTTCAATGTATGTCCACGTAATTGTTGGAGTGAATGGTTGGAGAATGTAGCGAAATATTATTACAAGAGATGTGTGATTTAGCCTCTCCTTTCACTTTCATTTTAAAACACGCATGTTTCAATTCACTTCGATTAAAGGGGACAAATGCATACAAAAAACACACAAACACGTACTGATACTAACGCACGCGCTCATGCACACCGCATATATATATATATATATATATATATATATATATATATATATATATATGTGTGTGTGTGTGTGTGTGTGTGTGTGTGTGTGTGTGTGTGTGTGTGTCTTTGTCTGTGTGTGTGTGTGTCATACATTAGTAAATGTGTTTATGTCATATGATTTGATATACGAAAGAGAATCATAATATATACATACACACATATATATATATGCGTCCCTGCGTGTGTGTGTGTGTGTGTGCGTGCGTGCGCGTGTGTGTGTGTGTAGAGAGAGAGAGACAGAGAGACCGACAGGAGAGACGGTCACAGAGAGAGAAAGAAAAGTATCGAGTTGTATTATCTCTCTAAACATTTAAATTGCTGGATTTTAGTATTTACGACGCTCGTTATTGCAGATGACATTATGATATGCCAATAGTTACAATAACGAACTATCATTAAAAAAGAAGCTTGCAAAGAATCTTGTTCGCAATACGGTATTTCGCTATCATTTCTATGGAAAAAGTGCACATTTTTTCTCGAATATTACTTTTTCTATTTCGGGATGAGACAGCTTCAGCTTATTCTGTAATACCGAAACCATAAGATAAAGAAATACAAAAGCAATAAATAATAGAAAAATCTCTTATATTGATGATTAGCTCTGATAGCAAAAGGGTGGGAAAGTCCAAGAATAATCCACACATTGGTGTGGAATCGGATAAGTTTTATGTTTAGAGAATTACGCCAATCTGTGAATTTAAAATGTGATGGGATGAAATAAATCCTATTTGATATGTTTCGTGGGGGCAGCCAGTAGCATGTTTAAAATAGAATATCTTTATTTTAAATGCGGCTGAGACTCATAAATAAATTTGATAAACAAAAGGAAAACAAACTAAAGTTATAAAAAGAAAGCAGAGATAAGTTTAAGCTGGTCAGGGAGGCTTAGAGAAGTTTAGAGCAAAGTAAATAGAAGGAAAGGCAAGGAGCAGAAAGCGACGTGGTCGCGGTAGGCTCTGAAACCATGAAAGTTAAAATTAATACGGTGGAAAAAAGCAAGAAATGAATTTGAAGACGATTAATGCAAAGTAGAAGACAGAATCAAGCAATGAGTATAAGAAAGAGGAAAGATAAAAAAAGGTAAGAGAGAAATAAAGAGAAAAATGCAATAACACTAGAGAAAAAGAAAAAGACAACGAAGTGGCACAAAAGAGGAAATGAAAAGATTAGAAGAGGAAGAAAATGAAAGGAAGGAAGGTATTTTCAATAATAGATAGGAACAATAACAGCATCGAAAAGAAGTGGTAAAAAAGAAAAGGGAAAGAAAAAAGGAAACCAGAGAAACAGGCGAGATAGACGTATAAATATATAATATGTGAGAAATAAGTTAGAAAAAGAATAAATAAAAGAGTGCTATAAGAGAGGAAAGAGTAAAGAAAGTAAGAGAATTGGATAACAAAAAAGAGAAGAAAGAATTAATATCAGGAGTGGGAAGATAAATTGACAGGGGAGTAATATAATAGAGGAATATAATAATTGAATGAAAAAGAAAGAATGGAAGTTTGTTTTTTATGTGGAAAAATAAAATAATGATCGAAAAGAGGAGACGGAATAAAAATAGAATTTTAAAAAAAGTGATAATGACCGAGAAAATAGAAATAGAAAGAAGTTGTAAAAGAGAAAAAAATGACAGATTCAGAAAAAATGGGAAAGGAAAGAGGAAACCAGAGACATGTGTAAAGGGACAGAGGAAAAAAAAGTTGATATGTCAGAAAAGGTAAAAGAAAAGAGGAAAAAAGAAAGAAAGGTAATAAAGGAAAAAGGGGAAGAAAACAAGAAAGTAAAAAAGAAAGACAAAAAGAACTGATAAAATAAATAATACGAAAATGAAAGGAGAGTTAGGAAAGGGGAAATAAAAGAATGAGGGAAAAAAGAAAATAATTAGATTAAAAAATATTATTAAAAAAGTAGAAGAAAAAACTATTAAGAGAAGAACAGAGAAGGAAGAACTAGAAGTAAAAAAGGCCATGGTATATAAAAACAAATAATAGGAAGAGAATGAGAAAACAAAAGGAGGAGATTTGCATTGGTTTGGTTTGGTTTTATGACATATCAATCATTATAGGTTATTTTATGCCTAATCCTGTTTTCACATATATATTGAATATATATATATATGATTTGTAAATACATTTTGTAGAAATCATTTTTAAACTAGCTTGACCTCTTTTTGCACACAGTTTAATGTTTTCAAAAATTGCAATTTAACAGTCACAATGTAACATTAATCATTTGTTTGCACACAATTAAATTGTTTGGTTTGGTTTTATGGCTTATCAACATTTGTCAGTTATTTAATGCTAAATCTTCTTTATACATATATATTAGAGATATATGATTAGTAAACATAAGCCAAATAGTTCCTAGTATTGCTTTGTATCACTAACAAAGGAAAAAGCGTAAAGGAATATTTCAGCAAAAAAAGCATAGATAACGTTTAAAAAGTAATGGATGGATAAAGTAATTTTAATGAAAAGTAAAAAAAATCGAAAAAAGTAGCTGAAAGGAGGAAATAAACGAGGAAGGAGAGAAGAAAGAGAAAAGGATAAAAAGGAAGAGAAAAAGGAAAACAAAAAGTGAAAGTACAAATGGTTTAACAGAACAATCAGGTAAAAGAGAAAATGACAGAAAATAACAGGAAGAAGATGAAATGCAATATAAAATATGAAAAAAGGAAAAGCAAGAGGGAGAAGTGGAGAAAAGAGGAAAGTGGAATGAGGAAGAAGAGTGCAAACAAAATGATAGAAGAGACCACAAGAATGAGTAAGGAGCTTAATGAAACAAAAAAAAAGTTGTGAAGAAAGAAAGAAAGAAAGAAAAAAAACAAAGAAAGAGATAGAAATCACTAGCAAAAAGAAATTTAAAAAAAGATATAGAATTGTAACTGAAAAAATCTTAGTGTTTAAGAAATAACAAGCAAATCTGGAAAAAAATTATAGGATGTCAAACCTTGAAGAAGCATTATATATATTCTGTGGGTTTAGAGAATAAAACAATTTTTTTCCATTTTGTATAACATCACAGGTATGTAGTAGAAAAAAAAATCTAGAATCAACGATTTATATTAAATTTCTATTTTGAAGCATTATTTATATTTGTATGAATGCCTCAAAGCAAAACAAATAATTATGTTTTAATGATTATTCAAAGCTAAATATTCTCTATATTTGATATCGGATGAAAGCAAAATCATTTCAGTTATTCCTATCATAATTCTCATTGATAGATATGGCTAATTAGATTGTTCGTCTTGAGGTAAAGTTAAACAAACTAGTATCCTCCGTGGTTTTTACAAAGTTGCGTGTTCAATTACCACTGAACTCCATATTTAGCTGAGTTCTGTACAAAGTCAAATGGAAGAATTTCTGGCGCCAAATACTCAATAAGAAAGTTTTTGCACGTCATTCAAAATGTTGGATTTTTTTTTTTTTAGCTCAAAACCTGATCACTGGCACTAACTAAAATTAGTGATTTGACCCGAGACAAACCAACTAACATTAATGCTATCGCTAATTACTAACTTTTATAATTCTATTCATGAATTACAGGCTTATTTAGGTGTGAATCGGCCCTTCTGTCAGGTATTTGGTTCAAATTTGGGTGGAACATATCGTGTTAGCGAGTTGAGAATGCTTAATGATGTGGGGATGTAAAAATAGGAAAAAGTAGTTTCATGCATCTTACTTTTTGTTAAATATCATAGTAAAGGACGTATTGCATTGAAAAAAGTGCAACCATATGCACTCAGAAGCATATATATATATATATATATATTTACCAGGAAATTTAAATATTCATTCATGAATAATTTCTTGTCCTAATGGAATTACTCTCAACTCCGGTTTAACAGGACCAAAGAATACTTATATATATATATATATATATATATATATATATATATATATATATATATATATATATATATATGTGTGTGTGTGTGTGTGTGTGTGTGTGTGTGTGTGTGTGTGTTTGTGTGTGTGTGTGTGTGTGTGTGTGTGTGTCTACTTAATCACATCTCATAATCTTGGTATTATTCATGTAACATATTAATCAGAATGACCTTTTAGTTTTGTTTTCTTTATTAAATGACATATCAAATTTTGAGGTTTATTTAATGCCCAAACCATCCTTGTAAAAAGAACGGCAGTGATACCACTTAACCCATTAGTGGTGATAAATGGGTTTTTACCTTTCCATGAGTACTAATCTGGATGTGAATTTAAAAACATGACAAGAGTTCGAACTCATTTACTTTAAGGACGCAATCCAGCACTTTAACCATTAAGACACGAGGATTTCTCCTCATGGAGTTTTATCATTTATCTTTACATTTTTGTGTGCGTGTTTCTGTGTTGGTTGCCATGCACCATTGTTCGAACTGAATTTAACCAATAGAAAGTAAATAGATCTTAAATTAGACGTTACTTCTAAATTTAAGCTATGCTTCTTAAAGATTTCTATCAAAAGTTTTCTGGCATATTCGACTTGTCTAACATTAATCTTCTTTAAACATATTCACTCACCATCGCAGCAAATTCCGGTACATTCTTTGTCCAATTCATTAGCCGTTTTCTACAGAAGTGAATTATCTACAATATCCAAGTTTAAGCTCCGCGAAAACTCTTCATACAATTATCAAACATATTATTCCGAATTTTCCATATTGTTTTCATGGAACATTAAGGAATTTTGACAATGATAAATTATTCTAATTTGTTTGTGGTCAATCGAAACAAATTGATTATATATATATATATATATATATATATATATATATATAAATCAAGGAAGTTTTTTTTCATCTCCTTTGTTAACTTCCTTGATTTATTACTCGCTACTGCTTGCTGTCACGAAATTTCTTAGAGGACATATGACCAAAAAAGCGTTTTTTTTTTCTCAGAACTCTCTATTTGTTCTCGACTTAAAACTATTCTAAAATTCTGTATGTACCATAGGGTTTTGACACACTTTAAGTATCGACACGATGGAAAAAAAGTGCGTGCTCTAAACAATAGGATCAAAACGTAGGGGTAAAATACGTACGCTAAAACCTGCTCTAAACTTTATTGAGGCATGTGCCTTACGACGAGTCGTTCTGCAATCAATGGCCAGTCAAATAGCTTGACCAGGAGGTAAACCCAGCTTTCATTTTGAAAAAAGCGTTCTTATTCAAACCCGATTCTAAAATTTAAAAAATACTCCGCTGAGGCATCAATATCAACAATTATGGCGTGAATACTTAAACTTTTTATCCTTCTTTAACACTATCAGCGTTTGGTAGTACATTGCCACCCTACAGGATGAAAGAGGTAGCATTATAGGATCCAAACATAATGATCTATTGGCGCGTCTCTCTAATAAACATCATGTATCTAAATCAAACATATACATATTCACCAAAACACTAAATATCAAAAGGCGATGTGGACATTTTGAACTTTAAACTATTCAAATAATTCAAAAGTACACCTAAATATTATATACATGTTGCCTATTGATGAGAAAAACAAGCACTGAAAGATTACTATAACACTAATATAACTATACGTCCCAACTCTATGGTTCATCACATGGATAAATAAAGGGACACGTTCTGCTGAGCCTAACCTAAACTTACTTACAAAAAATGCCAATATAGTTACTTTTAACGTTAGATCATTACATACAATGAACCATCTATTTGAGGGGGTGTCCTCGTGGTATAATGGTTAAAGCGATGGACTGCGGAATCGTAGTACGCGAGTTCGTACTCCAGTCGTGCTATTACGTTCACTTTCGGGCAAATACCCTTGGGAAAGGTATGAACCCCCTTATCATCCCAGCTATGGGTTAAATAGTACCACTACTGTTCTTCTAGGAGAATGGCTTTGGCATTAAATAACCTACAAAGAGTTGATATGCCATTAAACAAAGAAACCAAACCAAAGCAGCTATTTGAAGCTGAACAAAATACCTCATGCTTCAGAATCACTAAATAGCATTGAAAAAATATAGCTGAAAAATGAAGAGTACTAAATTTAATGGCCACCGCTACACAATTATCATCTCATGCAACAGTTCCACTTACGAAAGTATTGAAACAGATACCATCACCTTTTATCATGAGTTATCTTCCCTTGTTCATCCTATTCGAAGACATAAATTTCTGATCAACACGTGGAGACATAAAGGTTCGCATAAGCCAAAGTGAAAAGAGGAAATTCTTTATCCACAACTCACCAATCAGAAATGGTAAATATCTAGCTAATTTTTTTTTCTCGATAACCATCCGGTTCACTAAAACACTAAATATCAAAAAGCAATGTGGAAATTCTGGACTTTAACCAAACCAAATAAAATTAAAGTACACCTAAATTGTGTATTTCTAAAAAAAAAGAAGCGGGCAAACTTTGCTTTGAAATATGAGGCATACTTCTCTTTTGAAGGAAGATCTTTTGATCGCAGAATCGTCTCAGCAAAGATTCACCTGAGTCTACTCTGAAATAAAGAACACATAGGTAAAGTTTCATTATACGTCTGGGCCTCACTGTGATATAAGAAATCGATATACACAGAGTCTAAGAAACATGTTAGATACTAATCAGAAGACATCTAAAAGACACTCCGAATGACGAATATAGAAACAGAGAGTTAAAATTTCGATTGAAGATAGACAACCATGAATAGAATAGCTGACAGTAAATATAGTAAACGGTAGGAAAAGCCCACCGAGAGGAAAGCTAAAAGTTGACAGCAAAGAAAAATGACTTCAGAAGGGGATAGAACATTTCAAGAATTTGCTTAAAAACCTTCCTAAAATCAGGAATAAACCTAATCAGAAATTATTCATGGCAAACAATTAATAAAACTTGTACATTTTACGTAAGAAAGAAATTTAAATACTACAGAAAAAAATTAAAACCAGAGAAGCTGCAAGCTTCGACTAATTAATTACTGAAGTTTGTTGGACGAGGGAATTTGACTGTCTACTTCTGCATTCATGCAACGCCGTGGATAAACAAAACACATTAGAGAAAACGTCGAAAGACAACATCCTTTCATATCTCAAGAAAGGTGACCTCTGAAGGTTTATAATGTCCTGTGGTGCCGTGGTGTAATCGTTAACGTCGTAGTAAATGGACACGGTGACACGAGTTCAAATCCCGGACGACACTGATTGCATTTCACATTGAACAAATACCCTTGGGAAAGGTATGAATCCAATTATTCTCCCTCCAGCTATGGGTAAATACTAGGACAGACTTGGTTATTCAGCTTTGGTGAGGCAACTACTCAAGGAGAAGGAAAACTCTGAATTCAAACCTGTTAAACTCTGCTTAAATATTGACCTTGTGTCATATCCAGCCCGAGCGGAGGGGTTGGTAAATATGAATAATGTCCTATTTTTCAATAATATCCAAAAATAAGTAAAGAAAATTCTTAGGAAAAATCAGAAGTGCTTCCGGAGTAATTGATCCACAACATCAGAGATTGTGACAATGCCTCGAATCATGGAAGAAGTACGCGCAAAAATTTCCAGGCAACACTACTATTCGAATATTTTTCAAAAGCATTTGGCTTCATACACAGAATAAAGATGAATAATATTGTTTTAGTCTTAGAGGAGATACATTAGCACCATATCTCTTCATAACCTGTCTAGATTACGTACTACAAAAGTCAATTGATCAATTAAAAGAAAAATGTTTCACATTAAAAAAAAAGACAAGAAGTAAACAATATCCCTCAAACTAGTGTAGACTACGTGAAAATACACCTGACCAAGTCGAATCTCTGCTGCATAGCCTTGAATAAACATCAAGAGATGTTCGCCGCTACATGAACGTAGGTAAAACAAAGAGCATCTATTTTAAACAAGAAGGTATTTCCACTTTAAGTGGCAAACCTCGGAAATTAGTTGTCAAATTCACATACCTCGGTGGCAATATCTCATCTACTGAAAAGGATATCAACATAGGCATAGGAAAGGCCTACACGTAATTGACTGATTGTCAATCTTTGAAATCTTATCTTTCAGAGAAAATAAAAGCAGATTTCTTCCAAGTTGTTGCCGCGTCACTACTATTGTAAAATTTCAACACCAAGACTATCGAAACGCAAGAAGAAAGATCTACATGGCAACTACGCAAGAAGGTTTTCTGCTATTTTTATCCTCATCATCTTGTCGTGCCACCAGCCAGGGATATACCTGACCTTCTCTCGCCACCCCTCCCTATCGTTCATCGCTTCCAGTCTGTCCTCATGGCTACACCCTGCATCCTCACAGATCAAATGTATGTACGTTCAAGGTGGCCGCCCTGCTTTCGCACGGCCATGTGAAGGGATCCATTGAAGCACATCCCTTATGAGCTCTTTCCTACTTCTCCAGCAGTGTCCTGCATGTCTGGTTCATTTAGCTTTCATAGTTTTCGTGATGGGTGATAGGTAGCTGTACAGCTGCTGCCTTGTGTGGTGTTGACTCCAAAATTTGTTCAGTATTCCTTGCAGCATTCTTGTGTAGTTACCGACAAGCTTTTTTTTCCAGCCGTTTAGTTAGCCTCCATATAGTGCATCTATATAGCAGTATCGACACGATCACTGCTTGGAAGAAACTGCGTTTCATTTTATCGGTCAGGTCTGACTTCCAAAAGACCGATAGCCTATTGATAGTTGTCCATGCCTTTGTTAGTCGCTTGTCGATGTCTCTCTCGGCCGATGAGACACAGCTTCCTAGGTAGGTGAACTTGTCTACTAGTTTCAGAGAGTTACCGTTTAGTGTTGAAATGTCGCTTGTTTGATTAAAACACATATACTTGCTTCCCCTCTCACTAACCATCCGGGTAGGTTGAATAAGACATGCTGGGGAGTGCTGGCAAATTAACGACGTATTCTTATGCCATGTTCTCCAATGGAATCCTAAACATGGACACACAAGTTTAGGCCGACTAGCAAATGCCTACATACATCAGCTCTGTGTGGATACTGGCTGAGAGGGACGGTGTGTGAGAGAAATTCAAGGGACTCTGTGCTATCAGCCCGACTTGATGGTATAAATATAAGGAGCCTACCTCATTTTTTATTGTATTATATCATACATTTGATTACGTCATTTGAATACAATAGAATTTTTTATTATATATTATATAAGAATATATGTTTTCATCATATAATATTCCAATCGAATAAGTAAAATCCCGCATTTCTATATTTAAAATAAAATTGTATTTGAATTAACAACTTTGAGGAGTGTACTGATTTTTGGTGATATAATAAAGACTCTTACAGTGATATATATATATATATATATATATATATATATATATATGTGTGTGTGTGTGTGTGTGTGTGTGTGTGTGTGTGTGTGTGTGTGTGTGTGTGATTTAATATCCGGTCTTGCTAATCCATAAAATATGAATACATTAGATAAAACTTGATAGCTGTCTTCAGAAAAAATATTTTAAAAACTCATTATCAATGTTTCAACAATGAACAAAATATCCAAGAATCACTTGAACATACAAAAAACTCATTGATCCAGAACTATACAGTCATAACAATCCATAAATCTGAAACAGCTTTTTGAGAAGATATAAAGAATCATAAAAAAATTACTTAAAGAATGTCAGCACAAAAAAATACCAAAACGCATGGCACTTAAAAAAGAATGACTTAATTATGGCTTGAGTTGATAAAGGTGGAAGTAGAAAATAGAATAATACTATAAAAAGTTATTATCACTTAAAATAAATCAAGTTTTTATTAGGAACCCTCTCATGATGCTTCAATAAAGCATAAATTTCATCATCGGCGCACAAAAGGAAATGCATTTTAAAATTATAGATAAAAATCTTTTGCTCAATAAACACTAATCCAACCCAACTTTATTTACTACGCAAAATACCTAATATGAATAATCCAGATACCATTAAACTTTTGTTATTTTGTTCGTTTTCATGACATATCAACCTTTTTAGGTTATTTTTGGTCCATTCCCACACGGCGCCAACTGTACGGCCACCTACCACCTATCACGAAAACTATACAAGGTAGACGAACCAGACATGCCGGACACTGCTGGAGAAGCAAAGATGAGATCGTAAGTGATGTGCTCCTGTGGACCCCCGCATATAGCCAATCAAAAGCAGGACGACCAGCTCGAACATTCATACAGCAGCTATGTGATGATACGGGATTTAACCCCGAAGACCTGCTGAACGCGATGAATGATAGGGAGACGTGGAGAGAGAGGGCCAGGGATATCCGTGCTATCCGCACGTCATGATGATGATGATCATCCATATAAAAGAACAGTAGTGGCACTATTTACACTATAGATGAGGGTCTCGGGGAGTTCATAACTTTCTACAGGAATTTGACCAAAATTGAACGTAATAGAGAACACTGCAATGTTTCAGTACCATGCTTTATCGACGACACCGCCAGTAATCTCCTCCGTCGTCTCTAATATTGCTAAAATACCCAAATGTGTGGATTATTCTGTGTATCCTGTTGTTAAGGAAGTTAAACCCCATATATATGACTGCTAATTTCCCCCCCAAAATTATTAGTATTTTGATCGGTTTCCTAAAATACTTAATAGGTAGCCATGTATGTTAAATCCCTCCTTCATGTTTAAACCTGATGAACTCTCTTTTATCTGCGCCATTAATCTAAGCATAAATGATTGGTTTGGCTGGTTTCTTTGTTTTAATGGCATATCAAGGTTCCTGATTTATTTAATACCAAACCTATCCTTGTAGTAGAACAGCAGTGATACTGCTTAATCTATAACTGGTGGATACGGGAATTTATTATTTTCCTTAGAGTATTTGTTGGTTTGTTTTGCTTTTATGGTACATCAACCTTTGTAGCTTATCTATGTCAAATCCATTTTTTATACATATAAACTATTCTATTTCAAATAATTCAGTTTAGCATACATACAGTTTGTGTTCACACTTAGTTAAATGTAAAAACAGTTTTATTTCAAAGAATCCAGTTTAACATTAGTGCGCAGGTTAGTTCTATTTGACCCATAGATAGTACCCTATCAGGTATTACCTCTCCGGCCCAAAGTGGACCGGGGAGCAATGATAATAAAGGGTCATTATGTATTCCTAAAAGCTTTAGCATTACTGGAACTTCACCATCAGATTTGTTAGCGTCATATCTAGGACACTCTTTGGAGGAGTCTTACCCCTCTGCAGAGATGCAGTCGGTGTATTCTACAGCTCCAGCTGATTGGGCCATTAGCGTATTAGTTCGAAAGTGAACGTTATAGCTTGACTGGGACTCAAACTCGCTTACTTCAATGCTACAGTCTAGTACATATGCCAGGAAGACTTCCTAAAAGCAGAAATGAATGAATGGAATTTTGATTATTTGCTTTTGTCTTTTAAAAACAGGCTGCATTTTAAGTCAATTCCGAGTGATATTTAAGAATCCTAAATAATTTATAATCAGTTACCTCTGCGCAAAAACAATCTCTATGCCTTGCTTTCCCATTTAATAACAGGAACTTCGTTGAGTATCTGTAAACTTCCTGCGTTTATCAGAAGTGAGATAATTATGTTTTATGTAACAAAAATGTTTGTTGATGTATTGTGTTTTGTCATTATATCTAAATGGGTGTTTAAACAGTCGCCGTCTTTTAAATAGAGTTAGTCGTTTTGTGGTCCTTATTATTAAGATGCGTAAAAAAATGTTGCTTTAAGCGGAAATAACGGAAGAAAGTAGGAAATGGCAGGATTTTCATAAAGTGTCATTGACATTTCGAGGGATGAATAAGTGTTGCTTCTAAATATTTAGCGAAGCTGGAAGTCGTGTTTGAAATTAAATCGGAGCTCACGTGGAATCACATTCGCGAAATAGAATTATCATAAATGGCATACCAAAAATATACATATGATAATGGCATCGTATCAAATAACTTAGCCTAAAGCTGAAAGGATTATATATATATATATATATAAATATATATATATATATATATATATATCGATTTTTCTTCTAAAGCATACATTCCAAGTTTATACTATTTCTAGTGTAATATATGAACTATATTCACTTATATATATATATATATATATATATATATATATATATATATATATATATATGTGTGTGTGTGTGTGTGTGTGTGTGTGTGTGTAAGTGTGTGAGTACATGCAATGGTATGATCCTTAACGTTTTATGGACGTTGATATATTTTAACCGATATATATATATATATATACATATATATGAACGACTTTATAATGTAGAAGTTAATGAGAAACTTTTTTACTTGTTTAGAATAGTTCACCAAGGTAAATGACCTTGAGAAATCCCTCAAAGTCAGGTATTACCATAAATATTTCCACAGTGAACTATTCTGGATTATTACTAAAACTTAGCTTACAATCCAATTACTGTAAGACTATATATATATATATATATATATATATATATCAACCATTCAGATGTTCGAAACTTACACTGGTGAAGAATTTAAACGACATATATATTTCTAATTACACCACAGAAATTAAATGTGAACATACATATAGCACTCCTGATGAAGAGAGATTTGATAATAAAAATATCATGTAAAGCAACAAACAAAATAATACTCATTTTTACTGGTAACATGCTTTCCTTCAAATTTTTTTTCCTTAACTCTACAGTGAGAAGACTTTTACTTTCGTGGTTTTATATAGCAACATCAGGTGATATAAAACACCGGATAGAGACACAGACTACTTTGGAGAGACACAGTAGCCCCATACGTGTTTATCATCTTCCTTGACTTCGTGCTTAGAACATCTGTTGATTTATTGAAAGAAAATAACTTTTCAAGCTGGCAAAGGAAAGAAGCGGAAGATGACCCGCACAAACAATTACGGATGTGGACTACGCCGATGACATAGCACTTCAGGGAAATACACCCGCCCAAGCCGAATAACTTGCTACATAGTCTGAAACGAGCAGCTGCTGGCCTAGGCTTACATGTCAACGCAGACAAGACGGAATACATGTGCTTTACTCAAAGAGGTGACATCTCCACACAAAAGGGTAGTCCTTGAAACTGGTGGACAGGTTCACCAATATGATAAGTAGTGTCTCCTCAAACGAGAAACACATCAACACACGATTGGTGCGGGCATAGACAGCTATTGATGGGCTATTGGTCATATAGAAGTCAGACCTGACTGTTGAAATAAAATCCAGTTTTTTCCAAGCAACGTTCGTGTCGATACTGCTGTATGGATGCACTAAATGGATGCTAACAAAACGTATGGAGAAAAAGCTGGACGGCAATTACACAAGGATGCTGCGTGCAATATTGAACAAGTTCTGAAGGCAACACCCCACAAAACAGCAGCTGTATGGTCACTTCCCACCCATCACGAAAATTATCCATGTTAGACGAACCAGACATACGGGACACTGCTGGAAAAGTAAGGACAAACTCATAAGCAATATACCCCTGTGGAGCCCTTTATATGGACGAGCAAATGCAGGACGACCAGCTAGAACCTATATACAACAGCTCTGTGCTGATACAGAATATATCCTTGAAGACCTCCCGGGAGCAATGGACGATAGAGCTGGGTAGCAAGAGAGGGTCAGGGAGATATGTGCTGGCAGCGTGACATGATGAGGATGAACAATACTGTAACTTGTAAATGTTTACGTTTATTCTAAAGAAAATAAATGCACAGTTTGAATGATGTACATATTCTTTTTTTTATCTACAAAATTCTGTATGTATAACGAATGAATTAATTTTGAATTAAACCTGCCGTTTAAAAACTATACCTGAATTCTAGGTTCACATTCACTAATAAAGTAGCAGCAGCGTCATACCACGTGGGTCCCTGGAGCCCAGTTGTTTGACTGACAACAAAAGATGCGAAGACGTTTACACACAAGACTTGGGGAATTTTTAAAGGAACAGTCAATTAGTTACCTTGAACAGGTAACGACCCAAATTTCAGAGTTGTGAGTGGGCTAAGATTTGTTACAGAATCGATTTGAATATACCACTTCATGTATTTATGTTTTTGAGACCGATACATTTTGCTGTATAGCCACATACAACTACACAATACATATACAAATATAAGCAGAAACATAATCAAACATAATATACGAACTTCAATGAACAAACGAACACACTTCTTTATAAAAATATAATCTCTCACACTTTATTCTCGAAAGGGTTGATGTTGGTTGTGTGTGAGAGGTGAGTTGGAGACGGGGACAGACTGATACACATTGACCCCAAGTTCTTCTGACCATAACAGCACTTCTTTCGCATTCTGGCTGGGCAGCTCAACCGTGGGTCACTGAGCGCCCAAAGCCCTCTGTCTGCCACTGGCCCTCAGTTCAGCATCTTGTCTCCAACTGGCTCCAAATCCAACTGACCCAAGCCGTCTGTAGCACCTGGTTATATAATTGTCTTACATCCACCTGCTTCCGCTGTTCCTCCGCTTATTTACTCAGGTGCATCTCTTGATTGATGGCTCGGTCGAGGGTCAATATATAACACATTTGAATCTTATAACATCGAGAAAGAAATGAATAAGATTTTTGCAATGTCTAACTTTTATTTTTCTGATACAAACTTGTTATCTCTTCATCTCTCGTCTTTCTTCTCTTGGTCTCGGCCAATTTTCGTCAAAAAGACTGCGACAGTACACTTCTCGTTATACATCCTTTATAGTGATAACTTTTAAATTCTAATTATATAGTAGTTCTTTGTTATTTGATTTCCTGTGAAGAAATATAATACTTATATATGCTTTACCCAACGTAAAATATGTATACGTTGCGTAAAATATAAATATGTTTGTCCGGTATGTCATCATTATTAGAGTGCAACCAGAATAGTATCACCTTTCTTTTGTTTATCTAAATAAAGAAAGATAAAAATAGTTTTCTCAACAAAAAATGATTAAGTAAAATGGATACTTAATTTTAAATTTCGTATATTTAGAATTTATCAAAGTTTATAAAACAAGATTAATTTAGAAGCAAGTAATTACTAGAGAAACAGATACGCTCAATGCGTCATCGAAATGTAACAAGCCATTTAATCTCCACAGAAACTGGCTGACTACTCGATCAACGAACTGAGAGAAGCATAACCTGTCGAAATTCCTCTCATTAACCCAAACGGAAGTGTTCACGTCCATAGCCACCACACATATGGCAAAAACGAAGCATTGAAATGGATCCGTGTACTCCCTTCTAGAACGAACGAGAAAGAAAAATAAAGGATTATGAAAAGATTTCTGACCATTCAGAAACAGAGTTCCACGAATATTAGAAAGGCTAATTAGATCCACTTGTGATCTATATTAAGAAAAGCTGATTTGAACCTGCTGGTAGAAAGGACCCAATAGACAGAGAGACAGAGAGAGACAGAGAGAGAGAGAGAGAGAGAGAGAGGTAAAACGTGCCAAGTAGCGGCTTAGCCATCCGTAAAGTTCTGATTGACAAGCGACCAGCAGGCTCAACGAATAATGAGTGGAATCCCATGTGGTGTAATGTAAGGTGATCAACGAAACTCTGGCAACAACCCTGTTTGGTGGCTGAGGAGGACAGGGTATGAAATCTTTTCAAAATACCCACGGATGTTGGTACGCTGTCAAACAAAGAAACTAACCGAACACATCACACCTAGAAATGTTTCGTGGTCTTTTCTATCTACAATTCAAGTCCGCGAAATATTTCTCAATAAAAAAAACGTACCTCATCCCGAACGAGAATGTTTCTGAATTTTTCAAACATTTCTAAGTTTCCATTATTGTGATACTTCTCAGTTTTCTGGTTATGGTACGTATATATGATTACATTTGAACAAGAAACATTCTCCCTCGTCGTTACTATATCCCTCGAAATTATACCTATTGAGGGTTGATATATGACGTATCACTTCGCATTAACTTCAAAGAGGAAAGACGTCGAAACAATGAGAACTCTCAAGAAAGAAAAGCCGACGAGTTTTCTTCCATTTTTTTTTTATGCCTGAAAAAAGTAACTCCCGTTTTTAAATATAATCCACATAACAATTAAAATATTTATGAATATACTTGGTCACAACTGAACAGGAGTTCATTTAGTTTACTTGACCGCGTTCTCTTCTGAGGGTGCACTACTTTGGACTCTAAACTGCTTCTTTTAGTAAAGCTTCATTTTTGGATCTCTGAAAAGTGTCGAGTTGCCCTGCATAATCATTACTTTCAGGTTAACTCTGACCCAGAGTCGTAGTACGTATTATGATTTCATATATTTGTAAAAAAAATCTGTTAGAAATGTGTTCGTACTAAATAGGAATTACTTGATGCCATCATTATCATGTCAAGCTGCTAGCATGGATTTCCCTGACACTCGCTTGCTATTGATATCTATCTTCGATCGCTTCCAGCGGATCTTCAAGAGTATATCCTGTGACTGTACAGAGCTGCTGTAGATAAGTTTTGTTAGTCGGCCAACACGTGCATGTCCTTATACGTGATCCATTGGATAACGTGAGGGATCTGGAATATTTCGAGTGATATTTCAAGTTAAATCTTCTCAAAGTCAGGTAAACAACAATAAAAATAATTTTAAGAGCCATTTTTGTAAGACAAAGATACCGACGAGATGGAATTAGTGGAGATGAAAAATATTTATGAATAAGAGATTTAATAGCTAGACTTAAACTAAATTAAAACTTAAGGGATATAAGGGGAATTTTTTACACCCAACAGCGCACTTCACATGATTCTGGGCGGAAGAACCCTACTTGATTTCATATAAATGTAAATTGTATTAAGAATGGTTTCTTAAGTTTTAATTGACACTAAGGATTATCATAATGTTATATAACACAAGACATGGATTTTCCGTTCGTTCCTAGTGACCCTGTGTGCTTTGACAAGCTATCAAGTTGTGATTATTAAACAAGGGGATGGCAGCGTGTCGGGGCAGTCAGGTCCAATAGGTGTGTAACCAGAAAGAGACCGCGTGATAACCACGCAGTCCGATTTAGACAGAGGCAGAGAATCGGGAGTGGAGCCAGGGACACGCAGCCGATCAGAGGCGTTAGGTCATCTCTGACGAAACAGCTTGCAAGGGGGTGCAAGCGTTGGCATCGCCTGGCTCCCGGAAGAAGATATACGACAAGAAGAATTCCCTTCTCTGAATATATGGTTCACCATCTATCTCTCGATTACCAACAAACTTTTGCCCCTTTCGAGAATGAAATGAGAGATATATTTTTATAAAGAAGTGTTTCGTTCGTTCATTATGTTTCATTATTATACAACAATAAGTCTATTGAAAATATTTAACTGAGCACCAGCAAATGAATATAATCATATAGAAATAATTATTTGCCAACATATGTAAGTATGTATGAATTATTAGAATTTCATAAGGATACTTAAAATCATACAACCATCTTCAAATTGTTTGTATTAGACAGGTATAATTAATTTCATATAATTGTGTAATTTTTCTTTTGTTAGTTAACTTTCTGCTTAACCCAAAGGGGATTCACAGTTTCCCCAAAGGCATCAGTCCAAAAGTAAACGTGATAGCGTACGATTAGAAAGTAGTAGTAAATTACGACTAATTGTTTGCATCAGATTGGAATATTTGATATGATTTAACTGAATACGAAAAAACTACTTGAAAAATAATTACACAAATATTGACATTATCACTCACTGAACGTGATTCCCCTACAATAAACCTTGACGGTTGGACATGCTAAAATAATTCAATCAATGTGAGCCAAATGGCTCTAAAAGGCCACTGTTAAGACAGCATATTTTAAAATATGAATTTGTGCATGATTAAAATCATTTAATTTTTGTTCGAAAAATAAATTACTTTAATCTCGAAATTATGTCCCAAGATAAAAAAAATAAACTTCCAAATACATAAAAATATCACCTTTTTTATCTTATTTTCGTGATGATTTTGATTTATCTGGTAAATTATATTTTAGTGTTTCAGCTTCTTGAAAAAAGTCTTCTTGAAAAAAGTCGACAGAGATAAACAGGTTGATGATAAGATCACACCAGAAAAAAAAATGAACGAGTAAGATACTTGGGCAAAGAAAAATACTAGACCCTTTATTAATGAGACTCAATACTGTTAGGCCACAAAAGAGTGAACGTGAAGAGGTACTTTTTTAGTTATTGAGGGAATTTCTAAATCGTAGCCAACCCAACCCTGAAGGCAATTTCTCTAGCTTCAACATTTAAGTCGCTCTGTCTTCCGGCAGTAACCAACTGACTGATTGACACTTTTCAGAAGTCCTCGTATGAACTGTTTCCCGCGCCCTCTACATAAGTTTCTCAGACTTTGCTGTCGGTTACACTGCCAGGTATCCAGATCATTAGAGGTGGGAGTCACAAACTATATACCAATACCCTTATCTGGTAATCTAAGAAAGAAATACACCTACGCTATTTTTTAAAAAACAGATTTACAAAATTTTAATCTTTTTAAAAATTAAAAAAATGTAATTTAAAATCCATTTTCCCCCTTCTTCATTCGTACTGAAATACTCTTACATAAAATCCGAGAATCGATAACACAAAAATGAAGAAAACATCAATGATTATCATGTTCTCTAATATTAAAAAGTTTTTACAAACCAAAAAGTAAGAATATTTGATATTATGACCAGTTACTTCTTAGATATGTTTTATTCGAAATATCAATCGACTGTTGTGTTATATGCGTTAAGATATCTCTTGTTTTTGAGCATTATGTTTTGGATAATTTTTCGGTGCTGACAAATATAGTTTTATGACTATTCAGAGTCAAATAGTAGGCAATAGGAATGTGTTGTATTCATCCTTTACCTCCTACCACTTGTAAAGTATCAGTGATTATATCTAATTAGATTTACAAGAAATATTACAAGAGCTACACTCAATCATATTATATAAAAACAGCATAAATCACATGCGGATGTCTACGAAAATAAAACGCAAACTAAGTCATATAAAATATAAGAAAATAGCTTAGAAAATATAGCGGCCGACGCAAAAATTGAATAAATAAACTTGCAGCTTAAAGTCATATTATTTAAAAGTAGTGATTATAATTTCCTCTAAGCAACAATACTTGTTTTATTTTCTTATTATTTAACTTACTATTCCTGGCATTAACGACACCTTTAAAGGAAAAATAATTCGTCACCAACAAGTTGTAGGTTATTTTGTGCCAACCAAATATTCCAGTCTTGTCAGCAGGGACTTAAGAATACAATGACTGCATCTCTGCCGAGGGGTAAGATTCCCCCATCAATGAGTGCTCATGGTATGACACTAAACAATCCAACGGTGAGAGTCTAGTAATGCCGGAGTTTGGGGAATGCGGAGTACCCTCTTCATTGCCAATGCTCTCAGGTCCACTCTGGCTCGAAGTGATAGCATCTGATAGGTTACTCTCCATGAGTTTAAAAGAAATATTTGTCATTTAAACTGACTGCAAACAAATGGCTTGTGCTAAATTGAATTGTTAGAAATATAACTGTTTGATCATTTAATTGTGTAAACAAATGACTGATGGTTAATTCAGTTGTTCGTGATACATAGCAATACTTGAAAGTATTTAACTTTGTTGACTTATATTTACAAATTCTATATCTATATGTATATCTATATATATGTGTGTGCGTTAGTGTGTGTGTGTGTGTGTGTGTGTGTGTGTGTGTGTGTGTGTGTGTGTGTGAAGAGTGTTTGGCATTAAATAACCTACGATGGTTGATGACCATAACACTATTTTATAAGAAAATAATTCTCACACTTTATTCTCAAAAGGGGTAGACGCTTCTGTGATCAGAGAGAGAGAGAGAGAGAGAGAGAGAGAGAGAGGGATGGAGACGGACGGAGGGAGACAAGACAGATTGCTATAATGACCCATAACTTCTCCTTCTTTTGACCATAACACGCTATGTTATCTTTAAGACCCCATTTAGCACTTTTCCACAGGGTTGCTCAACCGGAGCCCGCTGAGGCTGCTGCGCTAAGCGGGGCGCTCTGATTGACTGCAAGCTGGCTCTGACTATGACCTTCACTGCCTCCAACACCAACTGAATAAACTGCCGCGGGCATCTGCATGTATTATTTCATAACGCCTACAAAATTTTGATTAGATCACGTGATCTTATTCCGCTCATTTACACTGGTGCGTCTCTGATTGACGGCTCCGTCAAGGGTCACAATGTAATATAGGTAGGGTTTAGAATACGCTGATTATATTCCTAGTGGAGTATCAATACACATCATCAAAAAGAGATGTCCTCTCAACTGCAGTTCTTTAGATCGGATGAGTACGAAGTACTCCTTTTTTTTTTTGGCAACACTCTCCGAGTCGCTCTGGCCTGGAGCTGTAGTATCTGTTAATGTTCCGTCTATGAATCAAATAGATCTGTTTAAAAATCGTTCGTATTCAATTGGACTGTAAGTAAAAAGAAAACTCTTCAAAACATCTATACAAAAAGAAAACATGGATTGGTTGCGGTAAAGTTAATGAATGAATCCAATAAAAATACTTATAGTGGTAATATCTAGTTCTAAAGTACTAAGGAGTGTAGAGTACCTCCTCATTATCAATACATCCGAGTCTACTCTGAACCAGAGTAAGAATACTATTTATGGAGCAAATAGGAATTGAGTAAATACATACTGACAATTGAGAGGATTGGCAAAACTTGTGGTGATTCTGATTCCAGAGTTTCAGAGCTTGTTACAGCACCACCACCCTATTGCCAAATGAAAGGGTTGAAATAATCTGATGCTTAAATGAAATTGGTCGTAGTTACTAGGGCTACTTTTGATTAAAACGTATAGGACCTGTCATTGAAATAGACTATGTAAGACATATCACAATCAAGAAGATATTGTCAAAGAAACCAGATACGAGAGAAACGAAATAAGCTTAGTTATGGAGATTTCAAGCCTACGTCTGAGCCTTTTGGTTACACTAAAAGGGTTAGGCTTACCTATCTCCTATTCCCTGAATAGGACACGAGACGAGAACAGTTTTTAAGTGGAGTACGGCAGTTTTGAAATCAGATTTATTTCTCAAAGTCAGCTTGCCTTACCAAGTTTAAAGAGCTCAATTTGCTTTACTATTTATCCGGAGGTGTGCCGGTGGAATATGTGCTGGGATTCGACGTCTTCGTAATTAAAACTCAAGTCACGCTATTAATTTTACCTTCGGATTAGTGCATTCGAGAAAGCTATGATCTCGTTTATTCCTATTGCAATACTTTACATTGTACCAGTACAGTTTTTCTACCGGGATCGCTTTAGCATTAAATGCACCACGAAGACTGATATACAATTAAACGAAGAAAGTAAATCGAACCTACCAAGAGCACATAATAATAGAGATGGATAGTGAGAGGGAAACATGTAACTCCATGCTCTCAGCATGTCTTGACGATATCTGGAATGTACCTGGTGCCGCCAATAAGTTTCCAAAGATTTTGTACAGGCATTTAAAATTGACGACGACTCTTTAAAATTCAGTAGGTCATTGCTAGACATCTTTTGAGATGACTGAGCAATTTTTATGATTTCAGGTTTAAAGGAACAGCTACATCAGGGAATTTAATACATCCTATTAAAGCCTGATTGTCACAGCTGGTGAATTTCAAAAATGCAATCTGACACTATAGGACATTTTAGAAGAACGATATCCAATAAAACTATGTTTTAAACTCGAAGAAAATGCCACAGAAACGTATGGAATGCTTCAGATTGCTTTTGGACTATCTTGCATGAATCGAGCATCAGGTTTTAGTGGCATAAGAGATTCAAGGATGGCATGGAGTCTGTGAGGGATGATGAGAGGTGTAGGAGGAGTAAGGAAGTCAATACACCAGAGTTGATGGCCCAAAGTGTAAGGGTTAGGGTTAGTATGTTGAGGTTTTAAGGGAGTTCAGAAAGAGATTCCGTCGAAAGAGGCCAGCACTCTTCAAGTCGGATCAGTGGTATTTCCAAGAGGACAATGCACCAGTCCACAATTCCATCATTGTCACAGACTATTTGACCAAGATGGTCATCAAGACAGTTCCTCAGCCTCCCTAGAGTCCAGACCTTGCTCCTTGTGACTTTTGGTTATTCCCTAAGCTCAGCGGCTGTCATTATGAGACAACTGAGGAGATGACACAGGCTGTGACGAAAGTCATTGACACGCTCACACAAGAGGACTTCCATGGGGCCTTCAAGAAGTTGTTGTATTTGTACAATAAATGCATTGCAGCCGAGGGAGATTACTTCGAAGGGGACTAGAGTTTCATGCGTGTACTATCAATAAAAGTGCCCATACAAAAAAAGTCTGGAAACTTATTTAATGATCCTCGTATCATTGGTCTTTTTACTTGGTGCCATCATGGAGGTCCCATTCACTGTTCCCCTAACCTGGTTTGGTCATAAGGGTACTAGCCAATTGTCCTTTAACTTGATTTGGTCTTTTATCTGGTTTGATTAGAGAAGTGTACTACTCACTGGTCCCTTAAAATAAATTGGTCATGGAGGTGCCATTCACTGTTAACTCATAGATAGAGAGAAAATAGACAGAATAATTCATTTCCTTAGAGCATTGGTTCGATGTGAAACATGAAGATTATCAACCTGTATTTGAACTCGTGTCACCGATTCCATATCCTTTAACGATATCCATTGAACTAAACTTGTTTCAGATTAATGTAACACATACATACAAGCATGACAATCACTGCTGAATTAATCAGGTGCTGCATTCTCCCAATGAGTGCATATGCTTAAATACTGACTGATAGAAAAAGCTAAAGTATTATGTTTCTAAATAATCTCTTTATTTAACTAGGCTTAATATATTGATAAAATTCGATACCAAGCCAGATGGCTTCACTAACAGATGTTGTAAGTTATTAAAGTCATTCTATATAGGGGACATCGTTACCAATTTTATTTTGGATAATAAAAATAGTTTTCTTGGTGATAATATCACCTAAAATATTTCCAATTTTTGGGGCGAAATATAGCAGCGAACTGCTTAAGATTAAGATGAATAACAACAGGTGTTTGTAATTTGTATTCATGTTTGCCGGCTAAACAGAAACAGATAATATAATCAAAAAGAACAAAACGACCCCAGAATGTTAGACTGCAAAAGAAAAAGAAAAAGAAATACCCTTTTATATATGACTTGGATTGATATTTAAAAAAACATGTCACTTGAACAAAGTTGTCTTTCTTGCTGAGGGCTTTACTATTTGCATTTATAAATTTAAGCATAATTTGTCTGCCTATCTTTGAAATTCGAGCAACTTCTATAACTGTAGTAATAATATAGTCTCTCCTGCATATTGTAACCAATAATCAAATAATCTACAATTTTAATACATTACTTATTTTTCTTGAATTCTATTTGCTATATCTATCGTTATATTTCTTCGCAGTGAATAGTGTAAAGTTATATAATGAGCTAAAACCATGAAATAAGAAGACAAGCATTATTTTATCCTGATGATTAAAACTATGTACGGAGTGCCACACTGGAGTTTGGTTTGATTTGGTTGTTTAATGACAAATCAATCTTTGTGGATTATTAAATGCCAACTCCCTTCAGTAGAGCGGAAGTGACACCTTGAAATCATTGCAGATGGGATAAAGAGATCCAATCGTTTCCCTAGTGTACCAGCCTGGAAGCAAACGTAATAACTCAACTGGAATTCGAACTCGCTTATTACGATGTCACAGTGGAGCATGTAAGCCACTACATCACGGGAAACCTACCCTCTGTGGATTGTGTTAGCAGAGGAAAATTATGCAAATGGTCGTTATAAAGAATACAGGCTTTTGTAAAAGACTATCATCTGCTTAGATTTATGTGTTCTTCTCTATTTAATCCCGAGAACAAAGATTGGTAAGTTGTTTGGTAGATAAAATTGTATTCATAGATAAATTTTATTAAATTACTTATCAAATACTTTTATTTAGTGGCAATATTACTAATTAGTACTGTTTTTAGTAACTCATATTCATACATTTATTAGTAATAATCCGTATAGTCAGATGTTTCAATGGCTCTTATTTTTTAAACTATAGTGTAGTCATCAATGACAGCTATATCGGATGGGAGAAGAGAAAAACACAAAAAACAAAACTAGCCTCATGCGTCAGAGCCTCAGCAGCTGTACATGCAAATCTGACAAGAATGGACATCGTTTGCTTGCAGGGTCTCTTCATTGTCTATGTTCAGTTTCTCAAGCTGTGGAAGCGGGGGAAAATGGACGACAGACACAACATGCAAGGTAGGTTTTTCTATCTTCGAAAGTTTTACTCGTCTTGCGTACACACAAACACTTGTATCCTTACATCTTTGCAACTAAAATGAGAGTGAATAAAAAGAGTCTTTTGTTGGGGTTTATAATACATACATCCTCTATTTCTCCCTCACGAAAGCGACATCTTCCAACCTGCCCCTGCCACCACTTAATGATTGAGTCGGGTGACTTCGGCGAATTGGATAACTGCTGTTTTGAGTACGGGATGATACATCGAGCATAGGTTTTACACTAAGCCTACTGGGCGAAATGTTGAAGTTTTCAACTCGTCTTTCTTCCGGCTGCTGGCTTTTTTTTTTTGATAAATTATGTATTCACACCCGGCTAACATTTCTTACATTGATATAAAGTTCTAAGTTTGTACATAGTAGTATTCTATGCTGACATAAATCTTCCTATAGCGATTTCCTAAAAGGAAAATTTTGATAACAATTTACTTGATGAATAGAGATTTTGAAGACGTTTATTTTAACAACATTAAAGTCAGAATCAAACAAAGATTCTATGGATCCTACATTCAACACCATACTTTTATTTGTTTATACAAGTTCTAGACTGCTGCCTAATAATATATTTGGTTACTCATATTCAATGCCGTAAAGTTACAAAATAATAGCTGCTTTTATACATGATCCTAGTCTTTCCCACTATTTACGGATCGTTGAATGGGAGAAAAAGATTGATTCGTGACTTTCAAGCCATTAATACGAAGAGATTTTCCAGAAGTTCCGTCTAGGATTATTAATTTACAAATCGAATCCATTTCCCATGACTAACAATTCTCTCTCTCTCTCTCTATATATATATATATATATATATATATGAATTCCTTTAAGTTTACGTGTCGTAGGAGAGAGTTAAAACTATGTGTCTCCGAAGAGAGAAGCCTTTAACACTACGCTTATATATTTCTGCTTCTTTGCAATCAATTAAAGAAAGAGCTAACAGGAAATCTTTGAATTTCACGGTGAACATCGTATGACCCATCCTTTTCTTCGATATCCTAAAGCACAAGATATTGCCATCCGTATAATCCCTTATTCAATACGCAGCCACATTTGGTTCAAGAAATGAATTTGTTAGCTCTCCTTGCAAATCTGACAAGAATAGACACCGTTTGCTAGCAGAAGAAACCGGAAGGTCAACGATGTAAACCTACTTTCGCCATCTTTCAAATATACTATCAGAAAATTCATACCCCATTTGGCAGAAATTGTTCTGAAAATGATTAAACAAGTAAAATGACACGTCTGACTGAGCATTATTTAATTTCTTGATGTAAGCAAACACTACTCAATAAATATTGAAGACTCAGAATGAATTAGCTGTAATTTTAGCATTAACAGAAACCTTATGTAGGGTCTAATCCCTTTGCTCGGAATACAGTCAGTGTATTCTATGGATCGTTGGTAGTGTAAGAAACCTGAGGAAACGAAAGCTTATTTCTTATAATCAAGTTTTTATTTCTTTTATGACACTTATAGTTTATCACAAAGTATTAAATATCATGGAAAGTATTTACGAAATATTACGATACATTTTTAGTTGTTTACTGTGTTTAACGAAGCCTTTGAAATGAAAAACCAATGGATATTGAGACAGCAACTGTGTGTAATGTTAAAGCAGCCAATCATAAAGGTTACGGGACCTAACTGAAGTCTGCTACAACAGGGCACCCAATGAGAAGCGCATAACACTAGAGGGAACACAGAGTTGTGAAATGTTTCTCCGTCGACCCGGTACTATCTATCTCGAATTTTCATTGGCTTCACACTTCTATAATACAAGACGAAATCGCTGCTACAAAATACGAAATTGTGTATTACAAACTGTAAGCATTTTCATACACAGCAGATGGCCTATCAAAACACCAGAAAGACAGAATAAGAGATATAGTGTTGTTATGCTGTTGTGGGTGAAAGGCCAGAAATGAATAGCACAAAGAGATGTATGGTTTACAGCAGAGTATATTTACGGAAATACAGACAGTAACGGTTACCTATAACTGACTTGACTCGTTTATCGATTCAGTCACCATTTATAGTGTCGGTAAGGGTCCACACATTGAAGTCATGGGGTATATCACCATAAAATCCTTTTTTTTAGCCTTGCTCCACATGGAATCAATTTTTTTTTCTTTGGGGGGGGGTATCTCAATTAAATCCGTTATTGGATCTTCTGTTCTGGAGACGTTTTTGGTATTGGAACCTGGAACCTGTCGAACAAGACATCCATTGGGTCTTCCCCTCGAGATTTGTTCTCTACGGTATTCTTATACCACTTCCTTGTTTGGTTCGGGTGTCTTTTATTGGTGAACCTCGGCCCCTTGATTATGTATATCATGTTCCCAATCTGTTTGTCCACCGTATCTGTCTCCCAGTAAGTCTTGTTGCTTTGAAACAGGCGGAAGAAAAACTTTTCGCCAATTTTCAATCTTTTTCAAGTCAGTTTCTTTATATGTTCATGTTTTGATTGGTTTGGTAAGCGTTTGTCAAAAACTGACTAGATCTTCCTTGCAAACTACCCCAGCTGACTTTATGGCAGATGGAACATTCTTATTAGGAGTCACTCTTTAAACTTGCAGAAATTACTGTATGGCTTTATCGGTAGAAGTATCTCCTGCTTTCCGAAGAGCTCTCTTAAAAGGTATCGACGAAAGGTTCCGCCTGACCTTTACTTCTTGAATGATATGGAGCGAACATGATATGTGTCACTAAGAATATTTGACAAAATTCTTTGAATTCACTGGAGATTGTTTTCAATTATCTGAGACAATGCAGTCTACGAATACAAACCGGGCGAATAAATGGTAACAAAAGCTGGTTACTACTTCAGCGGTTGCCTTTTTTGCATCAAAACCTTTCCGGCCATTTTTAAAAGCTGTCTACATCAATCAGGTAGTAGAAACCATGCAGTGGACCAGCAAAATCGATGTGGATCCTAGACTACGGTCGGTCAGTTTTGGGCCAGGGGCTGATGTTTTGGGGAGGTGCATTTGCGGTCAAAGCACAACCTTTGCAGGTTTTTTACTGTATTCTTGATGTACCTGTCCATATTTTTTCCTATTGACGGTTTCTCATGAGGCTTTTCATGCTCGACACCGAGATAGCCGACATGAAATTCATTTAGTATTTTCTGCAATGCTGTAGGCATAATAACTTAATGTACATAACTACTTCATTACAGATTGAGTAAGGGTCCGAAATTTGTCGGTGCTTTTTTTTTTTTTTCCACAGAACGCCTTTTCTTTAATCTCACCAAGTGTTACAGAAAACTAACAGTGCTGCATAATGTATTTTTTACCTTTACTTCTGTTCGTAGGGAGGCGATCGGTGTCTTCGAGGGTTTTGGTATGTTTTCGAATAAATCGCCACAATCTGTCAGCATGAAGATGAGAGAAATTCCATTTTAAAATTATAATTTAGGAGAATAGTCCCTTATTTTTGCAGTATGAGTTGGTCAGCCATTTTTGGAACTATAAATCGTAAGTAGTCGTTTATGGTCTACCAGCAAATTTAAATATCTTCCATAGATGAATATATGGAATTTTGCCACAGGAAAAACAATTCCCAGTTCTTCCTACGCGATCTGAAAATCGTTTTTTTGCGGGTAACAGCGTCCTTGATGCGTAAGAGATTGGTTTCTGTGATCCGTCTTCCATTTTTTTTGTAATATGCAGGCTCCAATACCGTACGAAATAGTATCACTCATCACAATGATTTCGAGGTTTGGATTATAATGTGTAATGAATAAATCTCATGCAAGGATTCCTTTAATTTTTTCGATTGCTTCCAAGCATTCAGTCATCCAGATCCAATCCTTTTTAATAATTCATTAAGAGGAACTTGGTAAATGTGAATGTTAAGCACAAACACGTTGTTATATTATTCTAGACAAAGAAAATATTGAAGTAAAGCCCCGTTTTCTTGCGCCGGTATGTTTTTAACGCACTAACTCGCTCTTGGTCGGTCTTCTGCCGTCTTTGTCTATAATTTGGCAAAGATATTTTATTTTTTCCTATAAAAAAAAAAAAAAAAAAAAAAAAAAAACTCGCTTTCCCTCTTTAGCTTGAATCCATCATCCTGAATTCTCTTGAAGACTTCTTACACGTGTGATTTGTGTTCTCAGCGCTTTGACTATTTATGAGAATGTCATCCAGGAACGCTATCACAAATTTCAGTCCATCAAGCACGGTGTCCATGTCTTGGAAGATAGCTGGCATGACCTTGACCACGAATGGTAATTGCTGAAACTTGTAAAAACCCCTGTAGGTATTTATACTGAGTATCTTCGAGCACTCCTAGTCTACAGGTATCTTCCTCGGGGATAAGGCTGGCTGCAATAATTTGCTGTTAGCTTCGACCCCCTGCCTTTCGTGTCTGAAGGGGCATTGTCCATCGAAGGTAGACTAAGCCAGAAGGCCCCTGGCTTCGGCTGGGCCACTTTGCTTGGGCGTGCTGCATTATTGACACCTTTGTATAGCACTGGATCCCTTTGTCAAGTTTAAGCTATAATCTGGTATCCGTGTCTGGACTCATATTTGGGTCCATGTCCAGCCAGGCTCATCAGCTCACAGTGCACCAGATCAGCTGATGACCAGCATAGACTAACAGAGCTCGAGCTTCACCTCAGGTTCTACGTTCCCGCCCCCTAACCCCCACTATAATCCGACCTTCTGGTCATTTGATCTTGTGTCAAGTCCTGTATGTTGGGACAGTGACAAATCTGGTCCGCAGGTATCTGGAGATTGGCATCACTCAAATCGATTTTTGAAAAAAAAAAAAAAAAAAAAAAAAAAAAAAAAAAAAAAAAAAAAAAAAAAAAAATTCGACGCCGAGTTCTGAAAGATCTATTCTGGACTCGGGATAGGGCAGGGGTAATATTTTAATACATTGCTCAATCCCGTGGAGAAATCTGCACAAACACGGATCTCTAGACTTTTCTTCGTAACATAGAAACCCACACACTTTTGATAGTACGCCTATTTGTTCAAGTCTATTTAATTCATCGTCGATCTGATTTGACAATGTAAAAGGCACTTTTTTAAAAACTGGTTGGATATTTGGTTTCAACTCAAACTTGACAGACATCTTGCAAGTCCACTGGAGTAGACTTCAGGGAACGTTCCTTTTAATTCTTCTTTTAACTTGTCCGCCTCGGTGTTTAAGTTTTGCATTTTTTTTTTTTTTTTTTTTTTGGCAGAAAGAATTTATGGGCATATCCCATAAGTGGAATTGTTCAATCGAGTCAATATCGGAAAGATTGTTTGTGGTTCTCATCTGAAACATTTTAAATTTAAATGTTTTTTTCTTTAAATGTGACGTTTGTAATTAGTTTGCCAACACATTCTGTTTTTTCCCAGCCACACTTTTCGCGATTTTTTTTTTTTTTTTATCATAGTCGGTTTGCCCAATTTCCTCTATGTATGCAAATTTATTAACACACCTGAGCCTGAGTCAAGTTGTAACTGAATAGTTTTACTTAATATTTGAACCGGTACAAATTTTCTAATATTTCAGCCTTCTGATTCGGCGGTCTTAACGATTTTTACAAAACAATTTTTGTAGCTCTACAGTGTGTGCGCATCTGTGCCCGAATCGGTCACGATTCTTTATTGGCCTGTATCGGCAGCACTTATACCAATACAACGTCCTGCAGTCAAATCACGGTTTAGGGGGCAAATTACTTAGTTTTTTTTTCTTCGGTTTACCCGATTTAGTTGGTGAATGGTTTTGTTTAGTTTTTAGTTGCATATTTTTTTATATGAGATCAGCTGCTGTCCTCGGTGTCTTGGCAATTACAAACAAAACGTTGGCAGTCTTCAGTGATTGGTTGCACCGTTAAATTAGATCTATTCTCGAGTTTATCAAGGGCGCTTTGTATGATTTCTGCATCCCTGTTGGACACTAAACCCTGCACGAAAATTAAACTTTTAAAAGATGTTAGCGCTCAATTATGTTTATTTAAAATCATTGCAGTGATTGTTTACAAGACCAGCGAAGGTTGTACGATCTTCATAGCCTTTCCTTGTGAGACGCATGCACTTCCATCTTTTATGGAAGAAAGAGGTTTTTTTTTTTTTGGGCTGAATAATTTAGCTAACAATTGTACCATTTCAGTGAATGTCTGCTGGCTGGTTCTTTAGGGTAATATATGATTGACGAATTTTGTATGTTCATCTGTACCTAACTTTCTTCGTAGCAAAAAAACCTTGACATCGGCCCAGTTTTCGCAGTCAGTTTTGTAGAGATCTTACTTTCTAGGAACGAAGCAAATATAATTCTGTCTTCAGGGGCGTAAGTGAAATTGTTTGCTCTCCAAATAGCGTTTGAATTTTCAAAAATCTGATCCCTGCTGGATAGCTCGAACATTTTTTTCTGTTCTTGTTAGGTACAAAGAAATATTTTCTAGAAAGTTTGTTGCCCGATCTCAGCCGACTTATTCAACTCTAGTTTTTGCCTATGAATTTCAATATGTAATTCTTCCATTCTCCTGATTTTCCAATTGCTGTTTTTGTAATGAAAACTGTTCTTATTAATACTTAATCAAGTCAAACATAGAACTTTTAAATTCCTCCATTTGTGTCTTTTTAATATACGAAAGGCTTGCATCCTTTTTTTTTTTTTTTTTTAGAACCTGGTCCTAAGTACATTTTTTGACTGGACATTAAACTTTTGCGAAAGATAAGTTTGATCTACTTATTCAAATGTTTTTATGCCATTTTGGTGGATAAAAATGAGTAATAAAGTCAGCTTATTTTTATCCTCAAGTTTGGAGAGTGAATTGGCTTTTTTCCTCCTTCAAAATGGGCTTGTTTTCGTAGAAAATCTTATTCTCTCTTATTGTGGCGGACTTTCGTTTCATTGTTTGGTGAAGCCTTGTGTGTGGTACAAGGTCCTCGTAAGTCCTTTAATTACCCCGTCGCTTGAAGAACCAGAAAGGAATAACACATAGATGTTAGGTTTACAGCAGTATATATTTACGGAAATACAGAGAGAAACAGTTACCAGTAACTGACTAGACTTTTTTGACTTGTTTATCGAATCAGTCACTATTCATAGTGTTGGGGAGGGTCCATGCAGTGACGTCATGGGGTATATGGCTATAACATACATAGAACTACTTAGGGTCTCCTGCGTGCGAGACGGATCAAAATAAACACCCGGCTTCAACCCACTGCCCCCTCTCACTCCAGAAGGCAGTCACAGCTTCAACCTTCCGCCACTGAACTCTGAAGTGACCAAACTGTCGACTACTTACTTCCGAATGACTTCAAAAAATGTATTTTCTGATATAATATATATTATTCATTTCATCAGCTAATCATGTTAATAACGCCTGTCATTAAAAATATTTCCATAAAACCGGACAGCAAAATCATCTCTTAATGAATTCAAAATGCGCCTACTTTAAATATCATCTCTGCAAACCCGAATTCAAAACAAAACCTTATTACACCAAGCCCGATGCATGTAAGACATGCACGTACGCAACCTTTAAATAATGAAAGCCTGCAACCAAGCACTTAATGCAACGTCCACTTCAATTCGAAGTTTTCAAGCCAACGTATAATTCATTAATACAAATAAAATAGTTACCAAATATAATCATCATCCTTAATTATATTAGGCTGTTGCCGCTTAGCATTAGAGATGAACTTGTTCGCCTTTTCAAAGAGAAAATTGTCTGTTTCTTGTGTAGAACGGTAAGACCCCATACCCCAAAATATGTATCTTTGGTATCTCACTACACTTCTTCTGATGAAGAGGTTACAATTTTAGAGATATAGGGAGGTTATAAGTAGCAACCTGTCATTGCCTTTACTCTCTTGTCCATTCTGTCCTGGAATGGTAGTACCTGTGAAGATCTCATCAGATTTCCAGACAGATCTGTGTAAAAATATTCTTTTTCGAAAGGATCATGTCTAAAAAAACTGTAACAAATTACGTTGACAAAAACTTTAAGTCTAAACGTGGTTCCCGAACCTCTAAGAATAAAATAATTCTGGAATTATTGACATTGCGTAAAAATCGATCAATCAAGAAATCGATTAACAATTTGCTAATACGGAGTTTGATATTTTTGGAAAAGAAGTGTAGTGTAGTCATCATTGCTATGTCGGTGAGAGTTAATCGTCAGATAAGAGTAAAAAAACACAAAGCATAACTCGTTTTAGCGTCAGACCTTTGTTGCATCATTCTCTCTGTTCATTTTGAAAAATTATGGAAGCTGGTGGAAATTGCTAACGGACGCAAGAAAGATTCTTCATTCACATTGGAACAGAGTTCTCTTGTATATTCGATTTTTTCCCTGATCCCCGTTCACGCAACAATTTTCTCTTTGCACCCCAGCCACCAAAAGAGGAAGGATCAAGAAGTCTGTCGTTTTATACTGGAAGCACTGGTGATGTAATGATTATCCTCATAGGAAACGAACACGGACACCAGAGTTCAAATCCAGGACGAGATTGTTTCCATTTTACATAGTACTAATACTCTTGGAATTAATCTACCTCCAGCTATAGATACAAACCTGGACACAAATACATATAAAAAGATAAGGTTAAAAAACATTAAAATTTAAAATAAGAAGAAATTTCAATTCATTTTCTGTATACTAGAATTTATGCAAAAATTTACAATCTATTTTTGACATAAATATTAGTTCACCAAAAAAAAAAAGAAAAAAGTGGCTTAGTTTAATTGAAAAAAATATTATATATAGTCTACGGAATATAAAAGTTATTAAAACTGTAATGCTTAAAATACTAAAAACATAAATATCTAAAGGAACTAAATTATCTGATTTTAAGAAAGGCGAGATTACAGCTTGAAAAGAGTCGGAAGAACTCAGAGAGAAATTTCGAAGGGATTAGGACGCAGTAAAACCGTTATGTAAAATTACTTGAAAAGTCCAAATAGATATGGAACAAGAAAACCGATTGGCAGGCCAGAAAAAATATCACCACTATTCGAGAGATGAATTGTTCACGAAGTAAAAAGGAAAAATTCGTCAACATCAAAAATGTTTAAATCACCGACAACAGATTCTCCTTGCAGTATTAGGCATTTAAACAACGAAAAAATTAAGCATAAGAAAAGAATTCATCGTCTAAGTTTAACTATGAAGAACAAAAAGAAATGATGGAATATGTCTGTCAATATCAAACGCTTGGTACTAAAGAATGGGGAAAAGTTATTTTCTCGGGTGAAAAGAAATTTAATTTAGACGGTCCTGATGGCTTTCAAAAGTACCGGCATACAAAAATTTTCCAGAAGAGAATTACTCAACAAAATTTAGTGGAATAGGATCTCTTATGATCTGGGGACCCTTCTCATCTTCAGGAAAACTTAAAATACAATTTGTCGGTTGTCGAAAAAATGTAGCAGATTATGTGAAGATGCTGAATGATTTATCTCTCACACGAGAAGGGCGTCGTCTATGTGGTGAAGAATGGTATTTTTTTACAAGATAGTGCTGCTCTCCACAATCTATCAATAACAAAAAACTAATTGCTTGAACAACAACTAAGAACTTTTGACCACCTTGCATGCTCTCCAAACTTCAATCCTATAGAAAATTTGTGAGGATTGATTGTTGTAAAAGTTTATGAAGAAGGTTGATAATACTCAGCAATTTCTGAATCCAAAAATGCAATTTTATACGCATGGGGAAAATACGTTCGGTTCAACTTCAGAAACTTGGTAGTATGCCTAGACGAACTTTTGAGGTTATCAAAGCTAACGGTGGATATACAAAATATCAAATAAAATATTTTGCCTTTATATACTATAGTTCTGCTCATCGGTCTTACATTTATGTCAAAACAAAATTTTTAAATTAAGCATGAATGTAATATTTTATAAAAAATGAATTGAATTTTTTTCATATTCTAAATTTTATTGTCTTTATGCCTTATCTTTCATATATCTAATTGTCATAATTTAAAAATTGCAAACAATATTTTTCTTCATTTTTGTAGCTGGTCTTATATTTTTGTCCTGGGGTGCAAATAGGAGGCCAGACGTGGCTTTTTGACTTTGTCATGGTAAGCAGCCGAGAAGACGAATTAAAACCTGATGAATTCCACTAAAAAACTGACCTTCTGTCACATCCTGTTCGAGTGGTGGTGTTGAGTAAATACATATATTAAGGTTGACAGAACAAGTAACTTTCACTTTCGCCTCGGATGAAAGATATCATTCGGTCGGTCCCATCACCAGTTAAATGGCTGATCTTTGGTGAACCCGGCAAAGTCTGATCCGGGATGTTAGATCGAGTACATAGTACGACACACTGCCACTGGACGATATATTAAAAAGATTTAACGCATCTTTATTACGCCTTCTTGATTTTTTTGATAAATTATCTATTTGCACACCGACAACAGTTGCTTACATGACACACGCTTATCTAAAAAGACTCTCATAACGTTTTAATCGTTGAAGTTCACTGCATTCCATGTATCTTAAGAATAAATAGCTGGGATGAGCCGATCTCGCAACAGGTTTATAACTGATGGTCCATCTTCTTGGGTAGTTACCATACCAAGGTGAAAGAACTCAGTCTGTCCTTCTATTCCCACACGGGTGAAGAGAGAATAGTTGGTGTTTTACCTTTCTTAATGTGATTAGCAATATAGGAAATGCAGATAGCATCGTTCAGGATTCGATCTCCAATAGCCCAGTGCACTTCCAATGAAGATAAGCGTTACGCTGCAAACATGTATAAGATCGGTGAATAAACTTGGACAAATATCCTAAACAAAAGCCTAAACACAAATCAACAAATAAAGCAATAATGGAGTGAACTCACAAAACAATGTTGCCGTCAGCAGACATCACAGCCTGTCTATTCGCAAGGGATAGAAACAGAAAATTAATTTGCTTTGTTTTAACAAATCTCTCTCTCTCTCTCTCTCTCTCTCTCTCTCTCTCTCTCTCTCTCTCTCTCTCTCCACCTGTTAGGCTCTGGCAATAATATGTCTTTAATTTCACTCGAAGGTGTTGGTTTGGAACTATGTCGGATTAGATTTACCCTATGAAAGTTGAGAGTAAAAAAAAATGTAATTAGATGAATCAAAGACGGAAAGAAAATTTAGGAGATGAATAAAGATGTGACACGTTTTGTTTTGACGACCCCTGATCAAAGATCTCTTTTTCTCTTTGCCAGTCGAACAAAAACCTTTCAGATTTAATCAGTCTAGTTAGCCAGTAGCACACGACATAATGTCTATAATTATTGAAAATCAAAGTGATCTAACTTCGACGAGATTATTCTTTGATATCTAAGTTGATGATATTGGGCACAAGGAAAAACACAGCTTTTTCGTCTTGATTCCAGACAATTGCTTCTTTGTATATTTTGTAAGGAGATTCTTTGGCACAATGGTTATAGTCGTGGAAAATGGATTTGGTAAGTCAACTTCCAATTCTGGATGAAGCATTTGGTGTTTCCGTTCGCCCGCATGACATGGGAAAAAGACAAGATCATTCTGTTCTCTCGCCCAATTATCCGTAGATAGTAGAAGAGACGAGGGTCTCTCTTTAATTGTAGCTATGATTGTAAGATTGCACATTAATAGTACCGGGATGCTAATAATTTTTTTAAAAACTCTCGTTGCCCGAAACGAGACGAGATAACAAAAATCAAACTCTTGTCCGCTACGTTAACTGTAACAAAATATGCTTGATTCAGCACTGTGGATTGAAAACAGCAGTAAAATAGGATTTTCCAAGGCGACCACCCTGGATCAGAAATCTAATTGGAAGTGATGGATAATGCCCTCTATATGAGGCGTAAGTGGGGGTTCGCAATTCTGTGGATCCCCCCCGCAAAAGATGGTGCAATCAACCCTCTCACTCAGTCTGTCTGTCTGTCTGTCTCTCTGTCTTTATCTTTTCATCACTTACCTCTCTGAGTGGCTTGGTTACGAGAAGACAACAGAATATGTGTACTAGGAGTGAGTGAACCATTTACAGATACAAGAAAAGCCGGTTAGTAGAGCAAAAAATCTACCCCATATACTGTGTATGCCACTTATTTCTACTCTCAAAAACTGAATGGAGAGAATAACACAGCAAAGATACTACAACTTTAGACGAAATTCTTCTTCTTCTCTTCTCATTTCAGGCAGTTAGCCCTCGTAAACATAGCAGACATCGATGACGACGCTACATTATTTATTGGCTAACTCTACGATATTAAATGTAAGTGACCAAATATATGATTATGTAAGATTCCATAAATAGCTATCCCACTGAGATATATAAAATCCTATTTTTGGTTTCATCATTCTCGAACTGTAGAGTGTGGTATTAAATAAAAACTAATAATGTCATATTCATTAAATAATTCAAAACTAGAAATAACTTAATCTTAGTTTATTTTGGTAAGGAAAAAACATTTATATTAAAAAAAGTTGTTAGAAGTATACTTATTTGTAGATGAGACCACACACACTCACACACACACACACATATGTTCATATATCATCATCATCATCATCTCTCGCCACTTTTCCCTATCGTTCATCGCCTCTGGCAGGTCTTCAGGGCTACATCCCGTATACTCACATTGCTGCTGAATGTATGTTCGTGCTGGTCGTCCTGCTTTTGTCCGGCCATATGTGGGGGTTCATAGGAGTACAGCACTTATGAGCTCGTCCCTGTTACTCCAGCAGTGTCCTGCATGTCTGGTTTGTCTAACTTGGATAGTTTTCGTGATAGGAGGCAGGGGGCCATAGAGTTGGTGTCTTGTGGGGTGTTGCCGCCAGGACTTGTTCAAGATTGCTCGCAGCATTCTTGTGTAATTGCCGTCTAGTTTCTTCTCCAGCCGTTTTCTTAGCGTCCAAGTGGTGCATCCATACAGCAGTATCGATACGACAGCTGTCTGGAAGAAACTGCGTTTCATTTTATATATATATGTATATTTGAGAAGAAACATGTTATGAGATTCCACATATTTAATAAGGTGTTTCATAAGGGCTTTACCTTTATAGCGGGGTTTCTGATGTTAGATACTTTTATAGTGTAATCAAAATGACATGAAATACTTAACGTTTTTTTTTTTTGTCCGAGGCTAATGATTATATTAACCGTTTACACAACGTACGTCCGCTTTTTTTATCGGTTTTTCCTATTCCTCAATAAGTTTCTTTCTCTAGATTCTACATTGTTCGATATCACTTGATAGAACAGAAATATTCATTTGGATACACTATAGTTGGATTCGCCTGGGATGATCAGGCGGTAAGGTAACAAGCAGTCATAATTATGCTGAAGAAAACCTTGATGTATCTAATTTCAAGAGACAGAAAATTGAAAAATGCAAAAATGCTAAAGATGAAGAAAAACATGTCTCATTGATGCAAGTGAAAAAGCGAAATTGTATTGTTTGGTGGTCCAAAAAAAAAAAATATGAAAAACTGAAAATATTTCGACATCAAACCAAGAATTTTAAATTTTGTCAGGATTTTTTTTGAATCATGTTCTATGGAAAACATTGCTGAATGTTTTACTAATTTCTGCAAGGAATAACGGTTTTGATAGAGAATATTTCTAATAGACAATTACGTCATTGCAATCTATATCGAACATTTTTTTTTCATATCATATTTTAGAGCAAGAGGGATTTCTTGGTTATGTCCATTACTTTGTACCAATGAATAATTATGTTGATATTTTTACTTGCTGTTTGATGGAATCCATCAGACTCGCAAGACCCAAAATCACTGCAAGGCTCTCAGAAAGCTCTAATTCAAAACCAGCAGTTTCTAATGCAGGTTTCACCTCTTCACGACACCATGAAAAGGAAAAGGGGATATACAAAAAATTACATCGGCATCAGTGCAGAATTTACAAAGACAGTAGCGAATACAAAGTCAAACTTTCGTAAAGACTTCATTTGCTGGTTTACAGTTAAGAGTCGTTCATTCTTCTTGATTGATTTGCCTGTATCCACTCTTTTATTCAATGTTCCCCCTTATCGGCGAAGAGAAAAATATTCGCGACTTTTTTTAAGGACGTTTGCGAAAAGTGAAATTCAAACACCCTATTCCACGATTTAAAATCAGATCATGAAAACCATTTCATTTTATATTATCCACATTTCCATGAAAAAAGTCCGTACAATAAGATGTTGGTACGGAAAACAAGCTTGGTAAATATCACACTATGCTAAACGTCCACAATATCTTACATGGAAAACTTTACAATTTATGTTATCTTTATTTTTAATTGCTTTGGCCAACACGTATTACGATTTGTCAACAGTGCGGAGCAAAAAATCAGCAAAACGAGTTTAAACTCTGCTGGAGACAGACAAGTGATGACCATGAGAAAAGTAAGACGTTTCTCTCCCTAGACCAATGGAATAAAAATTTGGGCAGTATAAGACTTTTTTTTTTTAATTTCATGAAGTTTTTTCAATCATCCTTTGTTTTCCAACTTTTGTCGAAACTCACAACTAAGAGTGTGAGAAGCGCTCGTCAGATTTAAGAACCACCGGTTGAGATTCGAATTCTCGTTCTAATCTGTTTGTAAAACAATTTTCTGCATACCAGCTGCGATACAAATCCGAGTGCGAGGATATTGATGTTATGGCAGAGGTCAAAATAAAACCCGTAATGCTGCCTATTACATCTACCTCTGATTGATTAGCGCTATATATTATATAAATGAAGAGTTAAGACTGTTTTTGTTTTTTTTATTTTACTCTTTTAAGTGTTATTATTATTATTATTAATAATATTATTATTACTATTATCACTACATCCTTAAATGAACATCTGACAATCATTACTATTGATAATTAAGATTGCTATTTCTATTTCTTTCCAATTCTATTTATTTTTCTGTCGCAAATGATTCAAATTGTCAAATTATAGGGTTAATTAGGTAAAAGAAAAATATTTCCAGTGAGATTCGAACTCGTATATCTTGTTCTAGAAAAGGTCAGATAGGAGGACTTTTCTTACTGCTGGTATTAAGTAACTCACTGAAACCTAATGTATATTACTCGCACAAGACAAGCATTCACTAGAAACCACTGGTGTCCTAAGAGACACCGTGAAATGGAAAGATTCGACATGAATTTCAATGACTTGCTTGTTTATGGGGAACATCTTTATTCAAAATCATCATTCACTTCAGTATGCAATATCAGCTTCATGAAAGAGTTTTTAGCGATGTTCATATATTCAAAATGTTCATGCTATATAGGAATAATAGGATCATTAAATAAATTTCCAGACTTTTTTTGTATGGGCACTTTTATTGATAGTACACACATGAAAGTCTAGTTCCCTTCGAAGTAATATCCTCCGGACGCAATGCACTTGTCATTCCAACAACTTCTGGAAGGCCCTATGGAAGCCCTCTTGTGTGTGCGTGTCAATAACCTTCGTCACAGCCTCTTTCATCTCCCCAATTGCCTCATAACGACAGCCACTGAGCTCAGGAAATAACCCAAAGTCACGGATAGCATGGTCCTTACTATATGGAGGCTGAGGAACTGTCTTAATGCCCATCTTTGTCAAATAGTCAGTGACAAGGATGGAGTTGTGGACTGGTGCATTGTCCTGGTGGAAATGCCACTGAGACGATTTGAAGAGTGCTGGCCTCTTCCCTAGGAATCTCTTTCTTAACTCCCTTAAAAACCTCAACATAGTAACCCTAACCCTAACCCTAACTCTTTGGCTAATCAACTCTGGTGTACTGACTTCCTTACTCCTCCCATAACTCTCATCATCCCTCACAGACTCCCTGCCTTCGTTGAATCTCTTATGCCACTCAAAAACAGATGCTCGATTCATGCAAGATGGTTGAAAAGCAGTCTGAAGCATTCCATACGTTTCTGTGGCATTTTTTCCAAGTTTAAAACATAATTTTATTGCATATCATTCTTCTAAAGTGTCCTCACGTCCAGATTGAATTTTGAAATTCATCCGCTGTGACAAGCAGGCTTTAGTAGGGTGTATTCCAATTGTTGCTGTTCCTTTAAACCTGAAATCATAAAAATTAGTCAGTTATCACATAAGATGTATAGCAATAGCTTACTACATTTTCAAGAGTCGACGACAATTTTAAATGCCTGCACCAAAAATGTCTGGAATCTTATAGAATTTACCGCGTAATTTTATCAATTAACTAAGTGTAGATTCAAAGATTATATTGAAAAATAAGTATTCGCACAAAAATTAAATGTTTATTTTTTATTCATTTTTATTTGTTAGTTTATTTATTTGTTTATTTCAAATTACTGCGCTGAGAATATATCTGTAATAAATAGTTATTTTTACAATCTGAAAGATGATAACCTTCAGTAACCAATTTATTACAAAAAATCCCGTTATATATATATATATATATATATATATATATATATATATATATATATATATATATATCGCACAGCTACAACGGATTTCCCTGATCCTTTTTCGCTATGTCTCTTTCCCCTCGATTAAGTTAGGTCTTCCAGACTCCATTCTGTGTCCATACAGAGCTGTTGTAGATAAGATCTTGTTTGTCAGTCAACACTTGTATTGTCTATGTGAACGGTTCAATAGGAGAACGTTGCTTATAAGTTTGTTCCTACATCTCCAGCAATTTCCCTCATGCATTCTCCGTATTATTTGGATGCTTTTAGAGATGAGTGGTAAGTGTCCATAGATCTACTCTTTTCTGTGATGTTGCTTCCGGGATATGTTCAGTATGGCTCGCAGCATTCTTGTGCAGTTCCCATCAAGCTTTTTTTCTATATACGCTAATTTAGCATCCATATAGTAGAAGTGACACAATGCCTGGTTGGAAGAAATCGCATTTTTTTTTTATCGGATAAGTCTAATATCCATATAAACGATAAGCTATTGATAGCAGCCC
>OY757905.1:40081195-40088695 GCA_963585895.1 Sepioteuthis lessoniana | reverse complement strand
TCATAGTTGTCACCAGGGGTAGATTATTGGCGACGGCCGAGTGGACAGACACTCAGGGTTTTTTTCAAGCAGATCTTGAATATCTTCTTTGGTGCCCTTTTGTTGCGATGGCCAGGGGAGAGCTCACTGCACTATATGATCCTGTTTGTTTGTTTAGGTTTCATGGCATATCAACCTTTGCAGGATATTTAGTGCCAAAACTATTTTTATACAAAGAAACAGTTCTATTTCAAACAATTCAGTTTAGCATACGTACACAGTTTAATTAACAAAAACATTTCTATTTCAAGCCATTCAGTTTATTTCAGCAGACAAAAATAGTTCCATTTCAAACAATTCAGTTTAGCGTAAATACATAGTTTAAATGTCAATACAGTTCTGTTTAAATCAATTCAATTTAGCATAAGTACATAGTTTAGTTCTATTTGACCCTATCAAGTGCTACAACTCTGGGACAGAGTGGACTTGGGTGCGATGTCAAAGAAGAGATACTCCGCATTCCCCAATGCTTCAGCATTAGTGGAACCTCATCATAATATTGTTTAATGTCATATACATGATACTCGTTGGTGGGTGGTCTTACCCCTCTGCTGATATACAATCGGTGTATTCTACTGCCCTAGCCAACTGAGCAAATATGATCCCGAGCAAGAAATGATTCCCCATGCTGGAGACAAGTCCGGCCTAGGGTAGCTGCAACTTCAGAATCATGGCCTCAAATCTGGTGAACCTTACTTTTTCAAGGACTTCAATATTAGTGACAAAGTCACTCTGGTGGATGTTGAGGATGATGTAGAGGCTGCACAGGAGAAATTGTTTGAGAAGCTGTAGATGGTGACAATGTCACCCACCACTCTGACCCAAGAGGGTGGCAAGGATTATGCATATATGCACGCTGATCCTTGTCCTCTTTATCAAATGTCTGTCTAATGAACTCCTTGCCCTTGCCAGCCTGTTGTTGTATATATTGACGCGTGACATGATGGTGAACCCCAGATCTATAAACCGATGGACAGCCTTCATTTTAATCATGAGATCTGTATGTGGATATGATCTTCATCAGATGTAGGCTCATAGACGATATCTGTCTTCTTTAAATTGACTTCGAGCCCAAAGATCTGGGCAACGTGAGTGAAGCAAGAAATGATGTACTGCAAAACTCTTTCTGTGTGGGCAAAAAGAATAGCGACGTCAAACCTGTAATCGGGGGAGACTTTGAAACCTATCATCTTTCCTGTGATGGGGAGCAGAGTTATTACCTGGTAACTGGGCAGTCAAGATTTTCCCCTTTCCTATTGTACAGAATAATAATGAATTCATCACAGAAATCATGCGGTAGTTTGCCCAGTTCTCTGCAACCGACGAAGAGCTCGTATGATTTTGTATGCAAGGCCAGGCCTCCGTGTTTCTGAATTTCTGGTGGGATTCTATCGACTCCAACTGTTTTGCTACTCTATGGCTTTGGTTATCTTCCCAGTGGATGGCAACTCATCCATTAAGATTCTTACTGGTCGTTGTTGAAAGCAGGTAATTGTTAATTCCTGGACATAGTGGTTCGCGTAATTAGAGCCTGGAAATGCTCTGACGAACAACTGAGAATGGATGATCTGTCTGTGAGGAGCGTCAAACGCTTGACATTGCGAATAGGAATCTGGATCTCATACATAAGGCTTTATATCATTATAAGTCTTCATAGAAACATTTGGTGTCTCCGATGTCTGCATATAGCTCCATTACTTCAGCAAGGTTAATCCTGCTCTCATTCTTGATCTCTCGAAACTTACGCAGGAGATAATAGCCTACTAAACCAAATGCAGCTTTCATTTCAGAATAAGGTGGCGTAGCTAAGTGGTTCAGTTTCAAGTATTCCTATTTTATACTAATAATAATATAGCTTCAAGTAATCATTTCTACTGAATAAATGTGTTTGTAGACAGTTATATGGTTCTAAGCTATTACTAATATTCATGAAAAAAGTTTTCAGTTTCTATTCTTAATACATTTAATTTACCCTATTTACCCAACCCCTCCGCTAGGGCAGGATATCACACAAGGTCAATTTTTAAGCGGAGTTTAACAAGTTTGAATTCAGAGTTTTCCTTCTGCTAGACTAGTTGCCTAACCAAGGCTGATGAACCCAGTCTGTCCTACCCATAGCGGGAGGAAGAATAATTGGATTCATACCTTTCCCAAGGGTATTAGTGCTATGTGAAATGCAATCAGTCTCGTCCATGATTTGAACTCGTGTCGCCGTGTCCATTTCCTACGACGATAACCATTAAACCACGAGCATCTTCATTAATACAGTTGATTTACAATCATATGGTGTCAAGTATTTCTACTGTATACGAATATCTTTTAAACTAATTGTTTTAACATGCAAATGTGACCCTAACATGAACTAGCACTCCCAATCAGAATGGACCCGGGATTAAATGTAAGGAAGAAGTATTTCACGTTTCCAAAAGCTCCAAAACTTGAGTCCAACAATCACTTTTAGATAAATGTCAAATAGTAATAGCTTAGAACCATATAACTGTCTACAAACACGTTTATTAAGTAGAAATGATTACTTGATGCTATATAATTATTAGTATAAGATAGGAATACTTGAAACTGAACCACTTAGCAACGCCACCTTATTCTGAAATGAAAGCTGCATTTGGTTTAGTATGCCATTAAGAGGAAGTCGTAAGCCTCTGCTGGAGATACAGTTAACGTATTCTAATCTCCTCCAACAGGATGAGCCTCCTGTTAGGTTTCAGTTTATTCATGGTATGAATGTGCTATGATCGTGATTTCAGATTACTCTGATTAACAAATATACGTTGTTATATTAACGGTTAGAACAGAACCTTTATTTTACCTTTTGTATCATGAACACTGAATGTAAAAGAGAAGATAATTGCTAAGTAAACACCGACAGTCGTGACTTCAATATTACAAGTAATCGTAATCGTCTTAAAGTTCTTCTGTATATTAATACAGATGTTTGCGCTACGCCTTTGAGGCCGGAATAGAATACCAAGTCAAGTGAAACCTAATCACTCGAATCACGCACTTATGATTTGATGAAATAAGTCAACAGGAGAAACAGAATACGAATATAACGAATGAAAAGAGTAGGAAAGAGAAGGAAGAAAGGACAACCAGTGAGATTGTCTTTCGACATTCCCTTGGCAAAACTTCGAGTGCACTCAAATAAAAGTGAATGTTCTGCAATCCAACCCTAAAAAGACACTAAAAATAGAACAATTTCCACGAAATATATTGATAATGATTAAGTGACAAAAAAGCGGAATATTATCTTCACTCGTTTTTTTTTATTTGTTTCGTTTATTCAGTTTATTTTACCCAGCTTTTTCCTGCAGATAGAAGAAGTTTTATTTTACATATCATCAAGATATATAGGTGATTCTTAAATGCAGTATTCAAAATGGCATAATGATCATTAATCTTCTCTGGATGTATAGCAGAAAGAAATTTGTATTTTTTGTTTGGCGTTTTGGGGCGTAATTTGACCGTCAGAGTCGCTGAACATTTTCACCCAATCAGGTTGACCTGTCCTATTCAGCCCGAACCATATTTCCTAGCAGCGCCAAAAATTGAAGGAAGCCTGCGAATCTCTCTCTCCCTCAGAAATCCTCAATGAGAACGGACGTCTATTCGTCTGCTCCTGAATAGCAACAGCAGCATCATACCCTATGAGGAGAGCCATCTAGCTTATGGACCCTTTGGGTCTATTCTTCTAGACCAAGGGATCATAGTTAAAAACGAATTAGATTATACACTCGAACAACTTCCTACCTTCTTTCCTTACTACGAGACTCACAGCATACCAGTGTAAACACCTTTACTTCATGCTGCCATTAAAACCTTGATACAAAAACCTAACGACGTCTTCGTTCTTCTCCACCACCTTTATTTTCCATCAACATTTAGCGAGGGGATAACAACCAACGAAATACCAACGCTACCAATAAAATATCAACGCAACCAACGTAATACCAACACAACCAACGCAAAATCAACTTAAACCTAAAAACCCAATAATCATAATTGTAATAATATCCCCATCGCTATAAATGGTGGCGACTTTCCGACTTGTGAGAACACGCAACCACATAAAAAAAAAACAAATTAAATATACCACTACAAAATGGAAATTAAATATCAAAACACAATATCTCCTCCTACAATTGTTTCTTGTTATACCATATGATTTAAACACGGTAACCAAGTTTCTTTTGTTGTTGTTGCTGCTGTTGTTGTTTTGCTGTCATTGTTGTACACCCTGCGAGATTTTTACATCAGCGTTAGCCGATGGTCTTTCACAAAAGAGTGAGTTACAAAACTCCTGAACTCTTTTCAGTATTCAGGCTGATCTCAGAAAGATTATAATCAAGATGGCCTCGATTCGTCTTTTGATTTCCAACCCTCCCGACTCCTTTTCCAAGCCTTTTAGGACCGTTCTATATGTTCATAAAATGATTGGTATCACTGACACCCTCATGTTCCACAACTTTCTTAGTTCTGTGGCGTGGTCTAAGGTCTTGTCTCTCTTTTTGCTTTCTCATATTTTTACGTTGGGACTGCAAAATCCACTATATGGCAAGTTCTCTTTTTTGTTAACTATTACCAGATGTTGTAATCTATAAAATTTGAGGCTCCCGTTTTTTTTTTTTTAAATCCAAGAGAATTGTACATATCTAAATCTCTGATTTGTGCATGTGCCATTCAGCAGCATGCTCAAATTTTAAATTCTTGCACGTGTGACACTATGTGGGTGGTCCGTTAAGCAGACGATCCCTTTGTCTTTTTTGATGCGAAACCAAACAAAGGCCTGAGCCCGCGATCTTCGACGTGACTGGAAGTGGGTAAGGGAACGCGAGTCAGAGGAGTTGAAAGAAGGAACCCAGAGGAGGCAGTGGATTCACCGGCCAAGATTGTAATGTTTCGAAGAAGTTGATGTATTCCGGGGAGCGAGTGGGTATTGTCACACACGGTTTCCAGTCGATCACCTTCCCCAGCAAGTACTTACTTGTCTTATACTCTTTTTGAGCAAGTGAGCTACCTTTGGTTATGGTTTCGTCTCTATCACCACATAGCTTCCTCTTTTTCTTCTGTTGCGTATTATCGATTTTAACTTTGATGTAATTGGTCTTTAAAATTTCTTTTTTGGGGGGACTGTTATTAGAAAAGATTCAGTTTTTCTTATTAGGATTCCTTTTCATTGACATATGAAGATTTTCTGATGTGAGATTTTTTTTCCCCATTTCTCTTACCTAGTTATTGTTGATCTATTTCTCCTTATTTCGTCATTGCTTTTACTCGTTGCTCTAATTAATCTTTATTTTCAATGTAGTCATCGAAATCTCATATTGATGCATCCACACTATTTTCAATGTTGGCAAGTCCCTTTCTTACTTCTTTTCTCGACGCTTATCATCTTTCTATGCTATATCTGGGATATAAGAGCTTTTACATCTCATCAACTTCCTTATCCTCTGGTTCATTTTTCTGAGTTCTTCCCTTGTCCGTTTTAAATATGGTTCCGAGTATCTTTCAAGGGGTACTGTTCAGCTGTTTATCTCTTTGACGAGATTTCTGCAGGCAAGTAAAAGTTTTCTCGTTTTTCTGAGGCTCTATTTTTTTATTTAATTTTTTTTCATCTATGCTTGTTTGATGGGGTCAAATTTCAATATTCATAAGTACTTGTAATTTTTTTCTCTTAGCCTTCTGATTGTTTCTTAATTTAGTAATTCTATTTATTCACTTTTTTCTTTTTCCACTTTTCATTATGTGCATGGCATATTTTTCTGTGCTAAATTTCATCTTTTTATCCTGGCTCTATATTCTTATTGCTTCTATTAGAGTCACCAATTCTTTTTCATTTTTTGTAAACAGCTCGATATCATCAATTTTCGTCAGCTGATTAATCTTTTCTTGTGATTTATTAAATTTGTGGCTCCCAGTACACTTCCAAAATAGGTAACGGGGTGTCATCATTGCTATTACAAATAGTAATGTCGAAAGCTCATCCTTTTGGAATATATCTCTCTGGATTTTCACCGCTGCTAAAGTTATATTATTATTGATAGAACTTGAGACTTTTTCTTACTGGTGTTTGCTGACAGTCTTTCACCGGAGTTTGAGTAAACGCAAATCTCTCCAAGTCTCCAAGACTTTCCTACGTATTCTGGCAGATCTTGATAATACTTTAGTCTAAATGTTCTCTACTTGTCCTCTGATTTCAAAGTCTTCTTGTCTCTTTACCAAAATTTAGGGGATTGTTCTGAGTGTATCTTTTACAATTGGTTTCACCGTCAGATTCATGTTCCATAGTTCTTTTAGATCTCTGGGAAGGTCTTTGTGATAATCTTTCTTTTAACTTTCTTATATTTTTAATCTGTGGTCGCCGATATGGCAAAGTTCACTATTTGGTATGTACTCTTTTTTTCTTTTTATTCTATCCCCTGACCTGGTCGTCTGGCTGAGATTAGGTGATCATTTTTTTTTTCTGGTTACTAAGATTAGTCTTTCTTTGCTCTTTCTAAAGTCGTCTTCGATTCGTCAGATTTATGCATCGACGCTATCTTCAATGCTGGCGAGTCCACTTCATTCTTTTCTTGACATATATGGCCAGCACATATAATCTCTGGGATATAAGGCCTTAATCATGGTCATGAGTTTTCTTGTCCTTTGGTTAATTACTTGAAATTCTTCCCACATCTACTCCAAGGATTATCACAAGTGTCTTATAAGGGAGACAGCCCTGGTGTTGGTTTTTCAACATTTGTCACTGATTGTTTCTAAGTAAAGACTGTTCAAGTGTGACAGCATGTCTCCTAATTCACCCAGGACTCTCTTCTCACTATTCTAGCCGGTCGTAACAACTATGTGGTCTGTATGATCTCTTCCTCTGATTTCCCATTGCCCCAGTTTTCTTTTCCAGCTATCAGTGGCTGTTCCAAGCACACCAACTACAAATGGTATATCAGTCACTTTCCTTTCTTCAGATTTTTCATGTCTGGGGCACGATCCAAATATTTGACAATATTTTGCTCTCTTTTCTTTTCACTTTGTGGTCCACTAGAATAGCAGAATCCACAAGATGGCACGTTCTTTTCTTCTTTATGATTAATACTAGACCTGACATACTTTGATAAAGGTTAAAAACATTTCTCCAATAATTTTCACATATATGAACTTTGTATAGGCATTCATTGTACATGAAAATAGAGTTGAAGGGGAAAATTTAAACATAATATTCACTGCATATTGTTATACCTGAAGGGCAGTGAGCATTTGTCTTAGTTTTTAATGAGGTTGTTTTATTACTCAATTTAATTTTTACAGCATATATATATATATATATATGTGTGTGTGTGTGTGTGTGTGTGTGTGTGTGTGTGTGTGTGTGTGTGTGTGAGAGAGAGTTTATGTGTATGTGTGCATACGTATGTATGTGTGCGAGTGAATGTCGTGTGTATGTATGTT
>OY757905.1:40051195-40076195 GCA_963585895.1 Sepioteuthis lessoniana | reverse complement strand
TATATATATATATGTGTGTGTGTGTGTGTGTGTGTGTGTGCACGTACAAATAAACATTAGTTTAAATTTATTTAGTCCCAAAAGACGCGTGATATTGTAATATGTTTTTAACTTGATTATAAATTAATGGCTTTATAACTAAGTTATTTCTATTAATACTAATACTGAGACTTGTGAAAAGTAAATGCCTTCTCACATTTGCCTATTCTAAAAATCTATGAAGAAATTGAAAAATAAAAGAAATTAACGATTGCAAAGTTTTACCATTGATGAATTATAATACTATATATACTCCTTTTACTAGGTAAGTGTATAAACATGAAAGGATTTTTAAAGATAGACATTTAAAGAAATACACCGGGTGTAAAATTCATTTTAAAAATATTATATTGAAATTTACGACCCACAGTTTTGGGAAGAAATACTCAAAGCTGACTCACTGCTGAAATAAGATAATGTATGGGTACAAGAAAGGTTCTTCGGGTAGTGTTGTTAGTTTTGTTGTGAGATTCTAAGGTTGGTGTCTGACTGATTTTTCTTCTTACCCCATTCATTTGTTATCTTCTTATTGTTGGTTGAAGCTGTAAGAGAATTAATGACGGAAAAAAGCAAAGGCAGGGATACTTTTAAACTCAACGTTTATTCCACGGGGCTACAACAAGTTTTTTGCCTGTAACATTATTGCTGAACCAGGAAAAAAGCTGCTGACCTCATTAAACGGTTTAGGGAGATTTGAGAAAAAAATTTTGGCGCCAGGAAGCCCATCTTTTTCAGGCATGCGTCGATCGGGCTTCCTGTCTGAGGCCTCCAAAGAAATTTTTATTTTTGCATTTGTTTATTCTATTTCGTATTTATTTGTTTGTTTTTATATACATGTTATATATTTTTTTATTTCTTATTCAAACCCCCGAAGTTTTTCTATTGACAATTCTTCAGCATTTTATATTGTTTTACCATAGAAATGCATTGCATATCGTTTTGATAAAAAATGGCTTGGAAACATTTTACAATAAGGATACATGGTAAATCATTTTGACATCCAACTCCACTGTAATTTATTTTGTCATATCGTTTAATATATAAATGCATTGTGAATTAGTTTACTGTAAGAAATCATTCTAACTTACCTAACATTGATTTTAGATTTACAATGCAATATATATGAATTCTGCAAGTACAGAGCATCGTAAACTATTTTACAAGAGTACTCAAGAGTAAAAGAAACTAGGCAAGAAATTAAGGCGAACATTCTCGTAATAACCTATCGATTAAATGTACAATTATTCATATCCTATTTTATTTCTTCAAGTGAATCCATATTTTCATGTTAGATTATTTCAATAAACAAACATTGTTTTCGTTTGTAATAAACCTGACACTACCGGGAGTGTACACGAGAATCATCAACCCAGTGCAGTAAAAATTAAAATCTATGTTTCTCTACTTCCATTATTTCAACTAATGAGATACTAGCAGAAAAGCTACTTTTAATGCGAGTTCTTCTTAACCCTTTTATTAATTGTCTTTATGTAAATTATAAGAATATTTTAAGCTAATTTGATAGTAAATTAAATGCTTTCTTTGTATTCACTATTCCTAGAAAAGAGCCGGAGGTGTTCGGAATTTTTGCCTCAAACGTTTCTGGAAGAATCTATTTTTATTTTTATTCGTCACTATTTTATTTAAAATCTTAGAATGCCAATTCCACCTTTGCTGGAACTATTCTAGGAATACAGAAATAACCTGTAAGAGTTGTAACAGAAAGCAGAAGAATTTTATAAAAACACCGTGATTTCTTCAAAAGATTATGGATTTTTCTTTTTTTCGAATTTCGAAGCATTCATGTAAATTTTTTGAATTAAAGAAAAAACAGCATCATTAATCTTTTCGATACGATCACGATCACCAGGAGGACGTGCCAAAAGGAAAACAGAAAACGCGTTCACATTTCACTAAGGCTGCTTCGTCATTTTTGGAAAACATTTCCCATCGCTTTCTCGAGTGAAATTTTTTAAAAAAGACAGTAAAAAATAATTTAGCTTTAGAAAAGTAATCACTTAGGCCACACTCGATGTTGTAATTGTCAATTTCATTCTTTTGTCAATTTCATCTTTCAAACTTTATTCTATACTTCAACTTTAATCAGATATTCAAAAAGAGTTAATGATCAAAAACAGAATAAATAAGATCAACAGTAATGCGATATTAACTAGTCTATCTACTTTATATTTTACTAATGTACTTATGGTGTAACGGTGGCACGAGTTCAAATTCGGGACGAGGAACTTTACGTTTTCCATAATGATAATAGCTTTAGGAGAGATATGAATCCAACTGTTTTCCCTCCAGCTATGCATAAATTGTAGCACAAACTGGGCTCTTTAATCTTGCTGTGATAACAGATATAGAGGAAAAACTATGTATTCAAACCTATTCTTGTTTCTCATCCTGATTACGAGGAGGAGTTGGGCATATACATGAACTGATAAAATTGTAACCAGGCATTACTTTGAAATTGATCGTAATCCGGGAAAATGGCACATTGAAGAGAGCTTTTTAATTAGAGTAATACAATTAAAAATGCCGTAACTTATAGATTAAAGCAAACTTTGCTACAAATTACAATAGTTAGCAAGCTATACTGGCAAACCTTCACAAGTGAGTTCAATTTTCATTGGATATCCCAATCATATGGCCTTGTGCTGAATTCAAGTAAAAGTTCTTTGTAAATTACTACTACAATTTGCTAGTGGTGTCTTCGCAGCCATTGAATGCCAATCAACAAATCCTTCAGCCCTTACGGTGGGGCTTAGAATAAACTAACCGTATCCCCTTTAGAGGGTCAGATACTTTTAAAAAGGGTATTCGGCGTATAATACTAAACAATGTGGGATGTTAAGGTTCTAATTCTGGGGATATGGGGACTGTGAAGTGCCTTTATTCCTAGGTTTATATGGACAAGTTGTGCTTGCACTCGTTTTGGGTAATATATGTGAGTAAAATAGATATATCTCAAATTTATTCATATACAATAGGACAATATGCAAAGCCTTCTTAAGATAGGACTACAGAAAAGGTAGAAATGAACACAATCCTCTCAACTGTTAACATAAAATTATCTAGAAAGCTTGACATGCTATTGAAATCAATCAATTAACAAATTCTTCTATATAAAATTGACGATTACCAAATACTAATTAGAATCTTTCATTCCTTTCTAAACATTTCCTTTTTGTTTTTCACGGTATATTAACTCCAAATGCTTTATATACAGCTGAAACATAACTCATTTCTAAATGTTTGGGTGTAATCATTAGTGTATTTTTAAGGTTCTATTGCATATTTTATTACACCTTTATGTATCTAGAATCATTTGTTTGGACCCTGTTATATGATATCAAGTATTCTATCCACTAAAATAAACTGCTCAATCGTATCGTCTCACATAGTTCAGCAGCAATATTTCATCTAGCGAAAGTGATGTCAACATACGCTTAGCAAAGGCGTAGTGTGCTTATAACAGGTTTTTGATCATAGGAAAACCTAATCTACTCGAAAAATAAATCGGGGTTTCTTCCAAGGCCAAGGTGCGTCAATACCATTAGAACCTTGAATCTTTTCTCGCTGTTTTCCAACTGATGGCGTTCCTTGAACTGTATGCGTCTTGTTTCAGATAGTAAAGTATCATTGATGAAGTACTATAAGTAGGCTTGACATTCAGTAAATGTCATTTAGCTGAAGTGTAAACCACTTTGATTTTCCTTGCGTTTCGTACCAAAGAAAAGGTACATGCATAGAATTTTACTGCACTAATTTATCAAAAAGAAATCTGCTTCTGAAGTACAAAAAATTCTTGTGGGGACTATCGGTTACCATGCTCTGTCGTAAACAACATGCACGCCTTGAAATAATAGTTTTGATGTTGAAGATTAAGATCGCTCTCCCGTATTTACAAAGTTTAAAGACGAAGAATTGAAGGCATTACTTCATGAAGACTCATATCAGGCGCAAACTGATCACACAATTTTCGAAACGTTTGAAAGCATTAGGAATGATTCAAAAACAAGGACATTTGAAGCTTTACAAGTTGAAGACTAGAGACATCGAAAGGCGTTTTGTCACTTGTAAAGAGCTGCTTCAAAGTTAGAAAAGGAAAGTTTTTTTGTGCATTGTATCGTGACCGGCGATGAAAAGTGGTTACACTACGGTAACCTTAAGCATAGAAAATCAAATTAAACTTCAATGTCAAAATCCAAGACACTCCTTCTTTGCGGAGCCATACCTCTCTATGGAAGATATTGTCACTATATATATTTGGAGGTGCCCGTGGTGTAATGGTTATCGTCGTGGGAAAGGGACACGGCGACTCGAGTTCAAATCCCGGACGAGAATGATTACATTTCACATAGCACTAATACCATTGGGAAAGGTATGAATCCAATTATTCTCCCTCCAGCTATGGATAAATAGTAGGACAGACTGGGTTCTTCAGCCTTGGTGAGGCAACTAGTCAAGGAGAAGGAAAACTCTGAATTGAAACCTGTTAAACTCCGCTTAAAAAATAAATAGGATATAGTCAATATATTATAACAAACTCGTATTAATGTTCAAGCCATATCGTTTTCAAAGTATATGACTGACAAAAAATCTATGGAAGGAGGTTTCGCCTAAAATGGAATTATACTTATGAAAACTCGGAGAATGAAGGTGAATATACAAGGTCGGATGAAAATTTTAAAAATATTAAACAAAATGATATGAGTCAATTACGCATATATTTACTTATAGATGTTCAATTAGCATTTTTCTTCGTAGTTATAAAGGGATGTTTTTAAACAAAGTATCTTAATCTGTTAGGGTTGTTAGTTAAAGCAAAATGGAATATTGGTTGAGTATAGTCTCCAGTTCTTTGTCAGACCAGTTGAAATATCCAGGTCTTTCTGCTATCTTCTCAAATCTTCTTTGTATTCTCACCTCATTCAATAAATCTTTGGTCTGAATCCTCTCAATCCTGTCTCTTTTACCAAGTCATTCAAAAGGTCTTATAATGTGCATTTCGAGTAGTCTTCAGAGATCCTGTCAACATAAGCAGGACTACTAGTGTCATAGATTCTTTTCTTGCTGATATAAGGTAACCCTCTTTTGTCAGTCATGTAATACTTGCATAAAAGAAAAGTATCCCAAAGAAACCTTATCTTTTCACTCTTAGATACGATAAAAGAAATATATCCTTCATGCCAACTGAAAAGAGAAAAAGTTTACTTTGCAACGCGTATGTACTTCGGATATCAGGCCACAAAATCAATTATATTTTTACATTTTGTTGCCCTATGATGGCTTTATTGTGAGGCTAACTGGAATTCCTGCATAACGTATTTGAAAGAGTACTTATTTTCAGCGACTAGATATACAGCAGACTCCCGTTAATATGACACATAGGTGGGGGTGAATGCGACATTGTAGCTATTTTGCAATTATAAAGGGTGAATTTTATAAGAAGTCTATTAATAAGAATTTCATGTTTCTTAGAAAATATTTCATCCTTTTCATATGCTTCTTAGCGCCACACTATTTCAAGTTTTTACTGATTTTAGTTGTTAAAAGAATGTTCAAGTTTGGTTTCTTTGTTTAATGGCATATCAACTTTCGTGGGTTATTCCAAGCGAAGGACATCTTTCAGAAAAATAGTTAGAGGATTTAATCTTATTAGTAGGAAAATAAACGTAATTACATGACTGGCGTTCGAACTTACTACACTGTCACATTCCAACGCTTTATCAATCAGGCTAGGGTGCCTATAAAAGTTGTTGATAAAAATTTTCGTCAGGACTTTCTATTTTTGGTTTGTTTAGTTTTTATGACATGTTAACCATTGTAGGTTATTTAATCCCAAATCCAGTTTAAAAACAGATATTATATATATATAGGGGTTGTAAAAGCTTATTTTATAGATAATATCTTTAAACAAGCCTCAGCTCATTTAATTTGAACACAATTTAATAGTTATAAGTATTTCTATCAAAAAGGAATAATTCTGTTTATCATTAAAAATTTGTTTGCACACAGTTAAATGGTTTCTAGTATTGCTACGTAGCAGTAACAGTTTAACATCAGTCTTTTATCTGCACACTTTTAAATGATATACATATGATCTGTATGTAAATAGTTTATTGGCAATTTCATTTTTAAATGAGTTAGGACTAATTTGATTTCAACCTTGTATTGCTATTGTTTCTACACAATAAAACAGTTTCAATAATTGCTATCTTACATTTTAAAAAATCTGTTAAAAATAATTGTGTGTTTGTAGACAGTGAAGTGGTTACAAGTATTGCTATTTAACATTAATTATTCAATTCAATATTATTCCTTCATTTGTATACAGTCAAATTGTTCCAAGTATTGCAATGTTATACCAGTAATTCAATTTCGGCACACAGTTAAAGAGTTTCAAGTATTGCTATTTAGCACTAACAATTTTATTCAAAATTACTCATTCGTTTTAACCCCGATAAAAAGTTCAAAGTATTGCTATGCATAACAAATAATTCAATTAGACATCAGTGATTTGTTTACTCACAAATTAGTTATCTAAGAATTCTATTTCTGACAATTCAATTTAGCATGAATAATTTGTTTGCATACATTTTAAAAATCAAACAGTTTTATGCGACTCATGAATCGGGCCCTATGCGGTGGTACCGCTCCCAGCTAGAGGAACCTATTCTTGAATTATTTTGCTTTCAATACCTGCTGTTACTAAGTGATCGTTATTAATTTGCTTTTTGTTAGCTTTGACGTTTTCCAATAACAAATATTGGTTCATTGTTGAGATTTATTTCGCATGTAAATATCTCTTCTTATGAGGATATTTTGAAAAGTATAGAATTTCAGGATAATCCTCAGACACGTGAAAAATTTACAGTTATAGTTGAAAGAGTAAGTTTGAACCTAAAATGAAAAAAAAAACACCAAAAAAACGTTATGAGTGGTTATTGCAAACGTAGGAATCTGTATCCAAGTTAACGGATATCAATTTCAAAATCCCTTGAAAATGTCCTTATAATTAAAGTTTTTTGTAATTATATATATATATATATATATATATATATATAGGGGGATGTGTGTGTATATATCAATATATATATATATATATATATATATGTGTGTGTGTGTGTGTGTGTGTGTGTGTGTGTGTGTTATCAAGAAAATATCCTTTTTAACACTCTTTGCTTCTTTCAAACTTCTTTGTGTATAATCATAATTTTTCCAATAAGAGCTGAATTTCAATATCTAATTTCATAGAATAATCCCATGGTAACAATTCTTGTTAACATGAAACAATTTGAGACCTATTTTAACGTTTTATTCACCTTTATTCCCACGTAAAAATGTTTAATTGCAATAATGCAAGTGTGTGAATGCTCCCAGTATGTCTCTCTTAGTATATATGTGTATAGACGTGAATATTTATGCATGTATGTATGTGAATAAATGTATAGTCGAGTGAGCATTGATAACGTATATATATATATATATATATATATATATATTTAGGGGGTGTAGCTAATAACAAGAAGAACACAGATGTCAGAATTAGGATCTAGCCGTAAGACGCAATGGGATAGAAAACTTACTAGGAAACTGTCGTCCGTAATCTATAGTGTGGTATTGCTGTTCAAATCCATATTGCGAAGTATCACATGCACTCCTGTTCTGACCAGTATAAAGCAGAAAAGAAGTTGTCGTCAATAAATAGGGCTCAATGTGTCTATTCTGAAATTAGTTTTTACGTCTTTATTCACTTTGTGGACCTGACACGTGGTTTATACGATTTCGCGCAAGCCCGGTCGCTGATAGATCTCCTCTTGGAAACCAATCAGAACGTAGGGGAGAAAAACATTGGATAGCCGATTTGAATGGAGAAGCCCCGACATTATCTGACACACTATTCAGATCTGCTAAGTATTACCAACAAATACAAATTTACAAAGAAATAATGTAACATTAGTTGTGCTAACCAGTTTGTTTTATTTTTTTAATAGTCTCTTGTGATAGGAGATAATTTATGAGTTGTCAAATTACGATGTTAATATTTTTCACCTATGAAGATTATCTTTTTTTTTACAGAGACTTGCAATGTACGTAAATCCTTAATATATTCAACTTTAAAATATATACCAAACAAGAAAACGACCAATCTATATTTTCTAAAGAAATACATTCATTCTTTTAAGAATAATGGTTTTAACCATAACATCAGCATTTTAACCTAGCTTAAAATAACCTTAGAGCAACAAACCTTGACAATATGAAATAATTTTGAGTCATATTTGTGTCTCCTATGTCCTCTCTACAAATACCTCACGAATTTATTAAGAAATAGCATTAACTTAGTTATACTACCATAAAATCTAAAAAAAAAAACATGGCTGTTATTTATGATTGTTCAAGCAAATGGAGATGTTGGCTGAAGTCTGGACTTAAAAAAATTCCAGGTTTTCTAGCGGTTTATATTTAATCGAGAGAACAAAGTAAATCACCTTTAAGAAAACTTTTATTGTTTGCAATGAGACATGTTCGAATAAGTTTATTTACGATGTACAGAGAAAGAGGAAATACAAACGACTAATGGAAAGTTTTGAAAAATATAGAATAAAATTCGTGCAAGTTTTAGTTTTGGGGAAATGTTATTTAAATATTTTGGGCGTTTGGATAGAAAGTCAGGTCGAAAGGAAGCAAGTGCACAACCGGAAACAAAAGAGGAAATATGAATAAATATATAAAAGAATGAAAATGTTATACAATGTTATAATAAAATAAATCGAACTACTAAAAAGAAAGAAAGAAAGAAAGAATATATGATTGGAAAAAAGGAAAGGAAATGAAGGTATGATTCATAGTCAAATGACGCTTAAAGCATCAGTTCCCGCCAGATCGCCGTAGTTAAGCAGGGCTAAGCGTGCTCAGTTCTTAGAAAGGTGATCTCTTATAAACAGCCTTACCGTAAACCTGTTTGTCTGATTAATCAAAGCTAAGTAAATTCCTGGCGAGATACAGACGTGAGAAAGAAAACCAACTTACAGAAAGACGTGAGGTAAAAATAGAAAGTAAAAAAAAACATGAAAAATAAGACGATTAGGGAAAGATAAATGTAGGGAAGTAAAATTAAACGTGCGAAAAAACAAAGGATATAAAACATTTGAAACAAAGACACCAATGAAGAACGCTAGAAACAATTATAAAATATAGAAAGAAAGACATATAAAAAAACAAGCAAAGAAAGACAGGTGATACGAGAAAAAAACATAAGAGAAATGAAATTTCTCTTTCAGGAAAGTAAATCGGCAAGAATTTTTAAAATTGAAAGACAGAAAAGGAAAATAAATAATTGAAAGGGACAACGGAAATAAGCTTAAACAAGAATCTCTGTCTTACCACTCAATCTTCATTGTTCAAGATCTAAGCCGAACTAAACTCCTTGTCGGATTATTCGATTTGTCATTGTTATGACGTTCGATTACTCAGCAAAATATTTCTGTCTATGACATGATTTGTCTATGTCATTCTACCAAGCTAATCAATCTTATATAGCAGAACAAAGTGTGAGCCATCAGTTCAGCCTCAGGAAATAGGGAATCCTGAATCATAACCTTAGCTACTGTGTACGAACTCTAGGCAAATGGATCTTAAGTGGCCTGAAACCTTCTCAACTGTCTAAAAAAATCATCCATTTTTTTACAAACTGTTGAGAAGTTAAAATACTTTGAAATGACCCAATCTTTAGGTGCGAAATAAAGCAAAAAAACTTGTGTAAGTAGATAAATTTCCAAGAAAGTCTTACTGAAACGAAGAAAGTTGCTTACAAAGAGATTCTTCAGAGATTTACCATTCCCTCTGAAAGGATTGTAACCATGATGCCAATAAGCTTCCAGAAGCAACGAGTATCGAGCTCGTTGTCGCTGTATTGCTGTGAAATGCAGGTGCGTTGCAAGGGTTTTTATATATCAGTTCATCTGCTAAGCAGGCAAAAGCATTGCAGGGACCGGTAATCAAAAAGCATTCCAGATAACCCCCATAAAGCAATGTAATGGTTAGCAAACTAGACTGGCTGGCTATTACTAGTGAATTTGAATGTTAATGGGTGTCCCCTATATCGGGCCTTGTGCCACAGCTAAGTAATGCTTATCGAGTATCAACAAGCTATCTGGTGTGCTAAATTTGTATCAGTGTGGATTTTGATCAAGAAAGAAGAACAATAGGTGGAGTAGCGTTATGTAGATACAAGACAGGTTTGAATTAAACTCAGCTGATTCACAAGAGGGAGACTCACAAAAAAGACCCGGAACCCAAATGAACTCAGAAAACCCTGCTGAGGATTGGTCAATCACGATATGATGTGTACTAAAAATGCCCCTGATAGACAATTAACATGCAATCTTAGTACGATTCTTTCAAAGAACTACAATGTTCTAATACAAATGAAAGCTTTTGATCAATCTGAAATGTTGAACAATTGTTCTCGGTAAAAAGAAAGGTAAAAAGTAATATGAAAAAGACAAAAACGAAAATGGAAAACGTATGAGAAATAACAACCAAAAAACTTATACAAAAAATAAGAACATGAAGGAAGAATAAAGGAAGGATGAATCAAAGTTGACAGATTGAATAGTAAATCAATAATGAAGGCGATATAGGAAAACAAAATCAAATCAATAAAATAAAAACAGAAGCAAAAAAGGCTCCAAGTCGAATGAAGAGATTAATCGGGATTAACAAAGAAAGGATTTCTTAGGAAATCAAATGGAATGAACAAAAGAGAAAAAAGAAATATGATAAGAGTAAACATGAACATATTGAGAACTAAATGATTTTAAAATAAGTTTCAAAAATTCATTATATATATATATATATATATATGTGTGTGTGTGTGTGTGTGTGTATGTGTGTGTATGTGTGTCTGTCTGTCTGTCTGTCTGTCTGTGTGTTTGTGTTGTATATTATAATAAAGAGGTAAGGTAAAAATACTACTTATAAAAATATAAACTTCGTCTTTATCTACAAAAGGCTCAAAATTGTCTGAAAGCGTGATAGAGAGATTGACAAAGAGACTGACTGCTATCATTTACACCATGTGAAGACACATATTTAGAGCCTTACTTCTGCTTCTCAGCCGGTGCAGAGTGCACCCCTCTGGGCATTCACTGACTGCTCGACCAATCTGCCTGCTTCTCCTGACTGACTGCCTTGTGTTGGTTAAAACTGTCTTTATATAATCTTCCTATTGCCCACGCGTTCCTCTTCCAGTTCCTAACTCACGCAACACGTTTCCTGCTTATGAAATCTCAAACTGATGGTTCGGACAAAGGTCAATATGTAACAGGTGTGTGTGTGTGTGTTAAGAAAATTAAACAGGAAAAGATAAAAGTAAAAAAATGCGTATATATATATTTATATATAGGTTTTCTACACGTACACCAAGAATTCGATGGATAAACAAATTTTTAGATGTCGTGGATGGATTTCTCAGAAAGCCATTTTGGTTGCGTAAATCTTGGCCGCTGTGGATGTAAGGGTTATACCTCAGTAGCTCTTGGCCATTCCAATGTCACCATTCTTAGCAAAAAGGAAGATATTGGTCATATAGAAGTCAGACCTGACCGAGAAAATAAAACGCAGTTTTTCAAAACAGTGGTCCTGTCCATACCGCTATATGGATGCACCACATGGACGCTAACTAAACGTATGGAGAAAAAGTATGATGGCAATTACACAAGAATGCTGCGAGCTGAATTTAACAAGTCCTGGAAGAAACAATCCGAAAAACAGCAGTTGCACGGCCTCCTAAAACCCTTCATGAAAACTATGCAAGTTTGACGAAACAAACATAGGAGACACTGCTGGGGAAGTAAGGACAAACTCAAAAGCAATTTACTCCAGTAGACCCCTGCACATGGACGTGCAAAGGTAGGACGACCAGCTAGAAGGTATATACAACAGCTCTGTGCCGATACAGGATGTAGCCTGGAAGACCTCCCGGGACGATTGACGATAGAGACGGGTCGCGAGAGAGGGTTAGGGAGATCAGTACTAGCAGCGTGATATGATATATATATATATATATATATATATATATATATATATATAGAAATACAAGAACTTACATTCAAGTACATTCATTTAGACATAAGTAATTATTGAATATATTGATAAAATTACGGTCTTTTTATACCAAAGTACACACACACACACACACACACACACACACACACACACACACACACATCAATTCAACTGGGTTGTTGAATGCAACAACTTCATCGCATCAGAGAGCTAAGAAACCCTCCGATGAATGACCTGGATAGGACAATAAAGCAGATAATGGTGAGGCTTCAGTTCTAAAGCTTTATGAAATATGAACTACTCCTTCATATCTATTACTCCCAGGTCCATTCTTACTCGGCGTGATATTAATTGTAAGGGTACATTCTATGGATCCAATGGAAGTATTTAATATTTTACTCTGCCTGAAATCATATAACTATTCACAAACAAATGATGACTGTTAAATTGAATTGTTATTATATCATAACGATCCTTGAAACCATTTAATCACGTGGAAAAAAATTAATGATATGTATAACAATTATTTGTGTTTTAACCAGTGAATTGTGTGCCAACAAATAAATTTAAACACGACGATTCCGATAAAATAATTTGCTAATAAATGCCATATATATATATATATATATACCCCGTTTTTCCTACAAAAAACCCATAAGGATTATTACGCCATAAAACACAACCAACCAACCAACCTACACAAGCGACATATACATACACATTTATATGTGTGTGCGTGTGTGTGTTTGCATGCATGTGTGTGTGCATATTAAAAGTATTTAATATCAACAAAAATAAAACCATCTTCATTTTCTACAAGTGCAGCCTAAAAGATTCCTTAAAAGTTAATATTGTTAGGATCGTAAGTTACTTCATATCTTCCGTACTCACCAAATTTAACTTACATATATTCATTTCTTTCGATCATTGGAAATTTCTATAAACGGCAGAACATTCAGAAACAAAGCAGCTGAAAACAGTCATTAAACAATTTTAGGGGAATACCCCATATTTTATTAAGCATGCAATCACAAATTTGCCTTCTCCCTGAGCTGCAGTCTTTGGAAATAAACGTGGTTAAATTTTTTATGGTATTTAAATAAATTCAACTTTCTAGTGTTTTCATATCCTCTCTCTCTCTCTCTCTCTCTCTCTCTCTCTCTCTCTCTGTACGCTTATCTGTGTGTTTACGCAAGCGTATATAGGCATATGATTGTATATACACAAAGCCAATTATATAATGGATGTCTTTCAGTACATACTTGCTGCGAGATATTTGAAAAGTAAAGTAAAATAAATATTCCTTGTAGTAATTAACTGTATTCAAATAAACCCAAAAACTTACACAAAAAAAAAATAAGTTGTCTTTGAATAAAAAAGTATATATATATATATATATATATATATATATATATGTGTGTGTGTGTGTTTATATATATATATATATATATATATATATATATATATATATATGAAGAAGAAAGTGAATATTTCTATCTTTCGCCAAAAGCAGGCTAAATAGCGTTGTAAGAATTTAACACTTCAGGTGAAAAAGCAGTAAATTTGTTTATTTTCCATCGACATGGGGCCATGAAACCACTGTCAATATGTCGCAATGTTATTCTGTACCATTCTCCTATAAAGTACTAATTTTGGTGAATCATTCCAATTTGGTGGAAAGTTCGTGATCAGACTGCAGAGTCTTACGAGTTATTTAAATTCCAAAAGAAACGTGAACCATGTTTTATTTCATACTGGCTTTATGCACAGTTTGCCAGACAGTGCAGGCATATTTTGTTTAATGTAATCAACGCAAATACGCATGCGCACACAAACACAGATATCTCCCCTATTCACTTATAAGTAGAGTAATATTCCAAAATCTTATAGATATTTAGCTTTGTTTACGTTTTCAAAGTTAATGATTGTAGTAGACCTAAATGCACCAGTCCATATTTTTTTAATTTTATTCATCAAATATAATTTAAAAACGTATTGCTGACTGGTTTAGTCCATCTTTTGATTTTATTTATCTACCATTTTATTTATTATCTATTTTTTGTGAGTAAAAACAGATACTAGAATAATCCAATCAATTTCTTGATTGTTATTAATGAATTATTGAAAAGCGGATATCAAGATGGTCCTGTCCATCTTTCAGTTATATTTATCAGTTGTTTAAAAGCGAATAATTGAATGGTCCAGTCTGTTTCTTTTTAATTCTATATCAAACATTTTCTTTATTTATTTTGACTTCAGATGACTGATTGACCGTCATGTGAAAACATTCATTTGCTTTAACTGAGCCTCTACTTTATATCGAGTTTACTTTCTTTGTTTAATAGCAAATCAATCGGCTATTTGATGCCAATGTCACCTTGTAGTAGAACAGGAGTGATATTATTTTAGTCATTGCTAAGAGGATAAGTGTACCATAGTCATGATATGGCTATGTGGGAAACATACATCGAATGTCCATAAAGATAGAACGTAGGAATCTCTAAATTCGAAAAACACGAAGCGACTTCTATGTTCAGGTACGAAACTTTTTATTACCTTCGAGTTTAAAGGTTCTTCGACATAAGGAGAGAGAGGAACAATCTTTCTATTCTGGCTTTGTCATCTGCCCCCACCAACACGTGTGGCACCCGCCACAAAGGTCTCCGCGAGCAAGCGAAAGCCAACCGTCTTCCCCCGAGGCAGGTCTCATATCAACTCTTTTCTCTGACTTTTTCAAAATCTCCCAAAATCATCCGCGCTCTTTCGGTGCGTGACGTCACCCGCACACCGTAATCCCGCTTCCAATGTGGGCTATTGTGACATCTCTGAGTGACACGTCCGCTCCGCCAGCGCGCACGCGAACACCTGTGTTAATGTTGCACCTAACTAACCCATGTACTGAGCTGAAAGGTTCTCAGCCTAACTAAACCCAAAGGAATAAGCCATTATATTACATAAGGGGTTTCAAAACAATACTCAAGGATATCTGTCTGAAAGGGAACGTTATCGCCCTATTGAAAATTTGAACTCGCTTTCTAGGAGGGCACAGTCTGTTCATTAACCATTACATCACAGAAAAACTTGTCACCTAAAATTCATGTTGTGTTTCCCCTTACACTAATGCCCTTTAGAAAGGCATAAAATAATCTCTTTTTCCCAAGCTTCGGGTAAAAAGGATCACATCTTTAGTCTCGATATGGAAAATAGGTCTACAAGGTAAATTCTCAATTCAAAACAGCAGTACTCTACTTAAATATTGACATTTTTCTGTTCCTTTCAGTAACAAATGAATCACTGATTTTCGTTGTTATTCTCAAATTTTAAAAAATCAAAACAAAACGGTCTCTCTCTTCCCAACGCACGTGCTTTCACACGTTGTATGATGAAAATTTGAACACTAAGACTCTCTGGAAAGCAAGATGACTCTTTGGAAAGACAAAGTTGGAGTGACATCCTGGAAAGACAGGAATTTTAACAAATATGGATAATACAATGAAAGAAAAATGCCCCCAGGGTGTCTGTAGCGGGGAGGGAGAATATATCACCCATCTTACTTGCTCCTACGGTAACGACCTGGATATGTACCCGGCTACAACGTGTGATTGCGGCAGAAAATTCAACAGCTTGCGAGGAACACGAATCCACAAGGCGCGCTGGTGCGAAGAACGTAATTCTCCTGCCGGAGAATGTAAATCGATTGATGGGTCTATGAATCAGGTTTACCCCCACAGTATTCACGAGCCCATTGCTGACCATCAGCGTCCTGGAGACATTTTTTTGCAAATTTAATGGCCCAAGGGTAATCAGATAGCTACCTAGACTAACTTAGACCAGGAGCTTTCTTTTTACTCACCACCCATTTTGAGGGTCCATTGATCAACAAATAAAATCTTTTAGCGAATTATATATAACGTTTGTCTCGAGTGCCTTTGGGCAGTAACGCATAAATGAAAGAAAACGAATCGAAAAGATAATGGATATAGAAAGGATTTCAACATGAATGTTATACACGTGTAACCACCATTCCCGTGTAATTACGCAAAATCAAGAAACGGTTGCTATGACATCTAACGGCCGTAAGTAAACGCTTTTTTAAATCACAAACTGCACCAAAATGAAGATGAACGAACGTCTATTGTAATGTCCGCTTTTAGTTGATCTGGTGTATACATAGATATATATTTCTTTAAATACCCTATCCGGTGGCAAAAGCTGCTCGGTAGCGCCAGGAGTGGCAGTACCGCCTTGAGCTACCGAAACTCTGTTATCACCCTGGTTGGCGGCTGATGAGGCTAGGGTATCGCGCGTGCTTTCACACGTTGTATGATGAAAAATATATATATATATACACTCATGTATTAAATTCTGAAGACAATAGTTTTAGGCATAACTTATATATGTCTCTAATTCCATATTAGAATTAAACCGAAAAATCTTGGTATACGTCTTGGCTTCAAAAATCAATTTGATAATTTCATTATTTTTTTTCTTTACCATATATCAAGAGTTGATTAATACATTAGTATAGCGTGTACAAGGATACAACGGATCACCAAGTGACGTTGATCCTGTGTCCAAGGTATCCTAACACACACACACACACACGCACACACACACACACACACACACACACACACATATATATATATATATATATGGAAAGCGAGAAAAAGAGAGAGAGAAAAAAGTTGGCTTTGTGAATCGGCGATTTTAGCGTCAGCGGATTCAACTTCCTGCATATCAAACATGTTCGGAAAATAATCAAAAATCTTTTCAACGATACATCTTGCATATCAGAATTTGAAAACTGAATACATACGACGAAATGATATGCAGACTCACTTTGCAGACTCTTACTGTCTCAGAGAAGCTGTACGGCAATCTTTTTTGTGTTTCATTTACTCACAAGTAACTCTGTCTGCATCATTTCTTTTATTTTTGTTTGTTACTCGATAACTTCAAACTGTATCATTTATGAAATAGCCCCTTCCTTTATTAAATGACGATAGAAAACGTTATAAATGGAAGATCTTTATGATCGATTTCTTTTTCGCTTTGTCTTATAAAATGCCATACGTTTTTTTGAGGGTTTTTTTTTTATTGTTGCTGCTTTCTTTTTTATTTTTTGTTTGTTTTTGAGTTGTTTTTTTTCCCGTCCTCTCATTTTTCATAAATATCTTCAGTTCTATGAAATACGAGCAAGTAAACATTCAATCAGAATTTTCCTCAATCTTCTTTCTTCATAAATGCGCAATGTTTTCGACGGTGAAAAGTTTTTATCACAATTTTTTAACACAAGTTTAGTTTTAATCTAGTTAATCTTAAATGAACTGTTTCCCACCGGGCGTTTCAATCAATTATCTCTTTCTAAAAAAATGATTTGTCCTTTCTAAAAGCCCTGCAAAATTTATATTGGATTACACATTGTATTTGCTATAAGAATCAATTTCCAGCTTATTTAAAGTATATATGTTGATAAGCTTTCGTTATATGCAAGTATTAGGCGACTGTATTTAAGAAATTCGAACAACCTGGGATTTCTATTCACTTGGGAATTAATATAAGCTGATGGCGAGAGCATATATATATATATATATATATATATATATATATATATAAATAAATGAATGAATAAATAAATGTATATATATATATATATATATATATATATATATATATATATATATATTGTTTTAAATTAGAAATCGACAATTTCTATCGAAAAGTAATCACATAAAAAAAGATTTCATCAATTATATTTCTTATTGATGTAAACACTTTTTTTTTTATTCCTTTATAGTAAGTTTTAAGAAAACAATGATGCTATGCAATTATTTAACGCCTACAGAAATAACGATTGACCCAATTAATCAAATATTTTAGTAAGACGAATGATTCGTAAATTGTATTTCCCACTTGGGAATATTTTTGTTTTCTTTTTTATAAACATTTGTGTCTTGCAGCTCTATGGATTTCCCTGGAGGAAAAATGTCTGCGCATACTTGCATACTTTGGTACCAATATACCCAAATGATCGGCTGTCTATAAAGGATAGGAAAACCACCTCTTCCTAATTATTAATCGAGATATATGAGAAATTTCTAGGTAGAAGGAAGTCACTGGAGGTAAGTATCTTAGAAAAATATGTTTGGTCCAGTCAACTGGAGGTATCGAATACATTGACTGCTTCCCTGCAGAGGTTAAAGACCTCCACCCACAACTAGTGTCCTGGATATGACACTAAACAACCTGATAGTGAGGCTTCAGTAATACTTGAGTTTTGGGGAATGCAGTGTACCCCTTAATTGCCATTGCTCCCAGGTCCACTTTAGCATAGAGAGGTGGCACCTGATACGGTCCTATCTATGGATCAAATAGGACAAAACTGATTACTCATGCTAAACTGAATTGTTTAAAATAGATCTGTTTTGAAATTTAAACGACGTACTTATGATAAACTGAATTGTTTGAAATAGAACTGTTTGACAAAAACTATATTCATTCTAAACTGAATTGTTTGAATTAGAACTGTTGGACTAAACTGAATAGCTTGAAATAGATATATTTTCACAATTAAACTGAATTGTTTGAAATAGAACTGTTTATTTGTATAAAAATGGATTTAGCATTAAATAACTTACAAAGGTTGATATTCCATAAAACCCAAGAAAACAAATAAACTAGCCTGATATATATTTCATGATTCATTGTTATTTCCTATAAAGTTTTGTTAAAGCCCACTCGGCTGAGTCTGTACAATAAACTAACTGCATATCTGCATAGGCGTAATAACCACCCCCAATTCCGTCACGAGTGTCCTGGATATGATATTAAGCAATCTGATAATGAGGCTCCAGGAATGTTGGAGCTTTGGGGTATGCGGTGTACTCCTTAATTGCCATCGTTTCTCGGTCCAGTCTGGATTGGAGTGGTAGCACCTGATAGGGTCCTCTATGGATCAAATACAATTGTTCCACATTTAAACTCTGTGCAAACAAAGGACTTATACTAAATTGAATTATTAGAAATATAATTATTTAATCATTTTACTGTGAGTTAACAAATGACAGAGGTTTAATTGAATTGTTAGAGATAGATAGCAATACTTAGAAACATTTAAGTTTGTTGATTTCCACTAATGGAGAATTTTAGAAATATGACTGTTTGATCCTTAAATTGAGTTTATCTAAAAAAATATGATAAAAAATCATATATTTAATATATATGTAAAAAGAGGATTTAGCATTAAATAACCCAAAATGGTTGATATGCCAGAAAAACAGACCAAATGAAACCAAACCAAATCTTTGCTGAGTGAAGAAAATTGGTTGTTTGCCGGTTAAAAATCTACATTTATGTTCACATCGTCTTCCTTGTGAAGAAATTGCATTTAGAATAAAGAGTTACATTTCAAAACAAAGCTCTATTGTGTACATACATAACATAGTCGGAATGAGATATGCAAAATATTAGCCATTATTCATTGCAGAGTTGTTTGCTAGCGTTATTATCGTAATAACGTCTGCACCTATCAATTTAATACAAGCCATTTGTACGGAAACCCATTATAGCCACTTTGAAACACAGGTAGAAATATTAGTAAACGTTGTTGAAATGCAATCAAGGAGGTCGTCAATAATGTTGCACCGGCTTCATTGCAGATTTCGGGTTTCACAACATCATATCTGCTCCAACAGTAACCCCGATCTGTTTCCAGGCCATCACCTCTCATGATTCGCTCCGAGTAATGTTAAGAGTTCAGAAGTCCTTATAAAGCGGACCTGAGATTGGCAACGGCCAACCAGAGACTTTGTTGCATAAATAGATATTTCTCTTTTCGTGCACTTTCGTATTCCTACCAGAACACTATTACACTTTAAATTAAACATTTCTCTGAATTTGAGTTTCATTACAATTAATACCGGTTTTTAAAGAAATCACATATTATTTTTAAACGCGTGGTATTTTACGGAATTTGTTCCATCATCCTTTAAGCGTTTAACATTCATGCAGTACATTTTGAGCAATTCAGTGCATAATTATGTAATAAGAACACAGAGAGAAAGATATATGTTAAGATTAGTATACTTTAGCTGAAGACAAGATATTATTGGCATCCAGAGAGAATCTATTCCATTAGGATAATGAGTATCATCATTAAGTAACCTATATTTACTACCCTGTGTCAAAATATAGTAGGAATATTTGAAACAGATGTTTTAATGTTTTTTATGGGCATAAGTGTGTTTTCTGAACTTTTCGAGGAGCAAGAGCATATAAGATACAATGTAAAACAAAATCTCAGACTCACATGAAAACTTAGAAATATTTCATTACTAATATGGAATATATTAGGCATGGTTTGTAATTTTTGGTAGACCTCTCTTTTTCTCTCTCTCTCTCTCTCTATATATATATATATATATATGATTGTGTATTTATATAAAAACAGATCTAAAAAAATTATACATATATATATATATATATATATATATATATATACATATGTTACTTTATTTTAGCAAGGTTAATTTGTTTTTGAGAAAATCGTAGTAATGATTTTCTTCTCTGTCTGGATAGGTTTAACGGTAAAAATCCCATATCAATAACTTTCCCAGAGAACAAGTCAATTGTATGACCCCGTGTAGTAAGAAGTCAACCTTTCTTGTTGATTTCGAAGCTGTTAGAGGTAACAGTCCGACTAGAATCGACAAATCAGAAATAATATTTTGGGGTTAGTGAGCGCAACTTAGGTGTGAAATTTCTGGCGAGCAAACGAAAAGAGCTTTTTAATTTAACTCGAACTACAGCTGATTTGATATTTCCAGTTTGGGAATGGATTTGGATTATGATAAGAAGTTCATATCCTGACAGGGGTTGGACATCATGACTTAGTTGGTATTTGAACTGCGAAAAGAACGGATCAAGTCTTATTGAAAAAGACACAGACCACACTTACAATCTTGATAACAGTCGACCGAAATATAAATCTGTATAACTATACAAGTATCAGCCATCCAACTCGCATACATCGAACTCAGGAGTAAATGACTCAAGCATTATATCAAGAGGCTAAATTTAATTTGAGACCGACACGCATATAACTAGTTCAGGCACGGTATTCTGTTTTGTGTATCTGTAGATGCCATACAATTGTTGATTGTATTTCATTTGATATTAAGATGTTAAACTTTTTATATTTAGTCAACTGGCATTATCGTTCTTACGGTAAAGGGATCAACTTATCTTGTTCAGATCATTCGTCACCAGAGGAGATTACGACAGCTTATAAACTGAGGAATCAGCCGTTTCTTATAAGAATCCAATCCCAAGAAATATCCAACACGATGATCCACCACGGATTGTTTCGTTTTATAAATGTCACACCATTCCGACAGTTGTGAAAAGACTGAGATTTCACTCCAGTTCAGGTTCGAATCTATATTAGAATCTCCAATGTGATCAGAACCTTGACGACAAACACCACGTATTTAGAGAGAAGGAAGCATATGTTATATTGACAGTGACTGGTATTTGAGACCACGCCTTGTGGGGTTTGGGTTATCACAAAAAAAATTGGAGGCGTTCCGGCCACCGGCCACAGTAGGATTATAGTGCAAGAACTACTATGTGAACCGGAAGTGGGGGAAGACGATTGGCGAGTCTTCGAGCCCTAGCAACAGAAGAACAAGAGTCTCTCCTCTTCGTCTTTATGGATGTACAAATTTTAACCTTAAAACCCTCATTCGTCAGTGGTCCTAATAACCCACACATAGGACTCCGTCCATATCTCGAAAAATTAAAAATACGGCTGGAAACTCGTTACAGAGGTGTCCTCGTGGTCTAATGGTTAAAGCGACGGACTGCGGAATCGTAGTAAGCGAATTCGTACTCCAGTGACGCTATTACGTTTATTTTCAGGCAAATACCCTTGGGAAAGGTATGAACCCCCTTATCCACCCACCTATGGGTTAAATAGTACCACTACTGTTCTTCTAGGAGAATGGCTTTGGCACTAAATAACCTACAAAGGTTGATATGCCATTAAAACAAAGGAACCGAACCCAACAAAAGCAAATTGTTCAGCAGGAATCATACATTTGAACAGTTTTAATAGAATTGTAATCATTGAAAATATTTAATGTATCTACTATCAACTTTCTGACAACGTGATATAAGCAATTCAATTCATTAGTTTCTGTTATGTGGTATTACATATAATCTTCACAATAATGTGCAAAGATTATAACTAGTAAATGTTGTTAACACACACACTCGCGCGCGCATACACACACATTCTATGATGGAATATAGTGCGAGTGTTTATATATATATATATATATATATATATATATATATATATATATATGTGTGTGTGTGTGTGTGTGTGTGTGTGTGTGTGTGTGTGTGTGTAAATATTGTATTTCGTGTAAACTACGTGAAATTTACAGAAGAATGGGGGATTTGTACGGGGATGCATTTTTTAGTTTAAAAATGCGTACAAATAGGCTAAATATAGGTTTGCCACTTCGATCGCCAGTCGCAAAAGTGGAAACATACTGATACTCTGACAAGGAAAAATATTCTGAAGCAGCATTCGGTAAAGATATCATACTGACAACTTTCTGAGACATTAAAAAGACTCATTCTTGAAGAAAGTGGAACTATATACAATGTAATTCTGCGAGAATATTCGCGTTATTTATTGACTGACCTTCTTATATATATATATATATATATATATATATATATATATATATATATATATATATATATATATATATAAATATATATATATATATATATATATACCTGTGTATGTATGTATGTATGTATGTGTGTGTGTGTAGACATACATTTATGTGAGAACGTGAGTATCTGTGAATGTGTGTGTGACGATATTCAGAGAAGACATATTTATTTAAATGAGTCACCCTTCCATCTATTTTCTTTCAACCTTTATAGTCACTCCCTGTTGACCTATTTAGTCATATAGAATAACTATTATTAAGTAAATATTTGGTAATAAAGAATAATTGGTATCAAATGTGTATTTCATAATAAAGAACAATATGTTAACTAATTATTTGGTAATAAATGATAATTGATACTAACAAAATAATTAGTAATAAAAGATTACAAATATAATCTACTTGATAATAAAGACTAGATAATATAATCAAATATTTAGTTATTAAGAATGATTAATTTTATATTTGATGCATATTATTCCATTAGTAATTATAAAATTCCAGTATCTTATATTTCGAAGAAAATTATTAAACATGTCTCATGACAATGTTAGGGATGTAATTATCTATAGCTGATATAACATAAAAAATTATTTCCAGATTTTTAATGGATTATCAATTTTGAAATGAACCTGTATATTACAGCTTTATTAATTATGTAAAAGTTACAAGACAATGAAACGTCGGACCACAGTCGAGATTAACAGTAAAATGAAAGCATTTATAAAATTCTGAGACAGAAGTTGGCTAATTGATTTCAGATGCCTTCTAGCATAAAATCCATGTTTATCTATTTCTTTTTTTTTTCTTACTATTATGAAAGATATTTTTCATAACATGCATAACAAGAAACTTGTGACACACACACACACACACACACACACACACACACTCGTATATATATATATATATATATATATATATATATATATATATATATATATATATATATATATATATATATATATATGAATAGGAAAGTGGATAAACTGAAAAACTGACAACGGATTCAAGAAAGATAACTCGTCTTTATTTCAAAAAGACTTAATCCGAATCTGATATAAAGACGATATGTCAGCTTTGAAACCATTGTCCGTGTTTCGGTTTATCCACTTTTCCCTTTAATTTTTCACATCTTGTCGGATTTCCCCATATATATATAAAGAAATATATATATATATATATATATATATATATATATATATATATATATATATATATATAATCTAACAACAAATTTTCTTTCTTTTTAGTAAATTCTGCTTTTTCTCCTCTATGCCAAGCTTAATTAGGCGTTCTAATACTAATGTTAATTGTTTCACACAATAGAAAATATCTCAGCAATTGACAGTTTCTTTATCGAATGTTTTCTTATTTCGTAAATAGAAAATTGACCTCGACAAAAAGACAATAGAAAGTGAGTGGCATAAAAATACAATGAGACACTTCTATACTATATCAAAATAGAAGTTTAATAAGTGCTTTAGTAATGAAGAACTTACTTGAATGCTCAATTCCAATTTCAATGTTTTGAAGAAAATAGAAGTTTTATTTATTAGTTATTTGTGGATACAACTTAACTCTAGAAAGTACCTCTTTTTTTTCTTTTTGTAAAGAATATCTCCAGCCATTTGTTTATCGATTGGATCTCTCTAATTGCACAGTATCATGTGTGTGTACGCGCCCGCGCGCGCGTGTGTGTGTGTGTGTTTGCGTCCCATTTTTGAATTGTAGTAATTGTGCCAAAAGAGCCTTCATCAGTAAGATTTAACACGAGGTTAATTATGCTGTCGTGGCTGAATTTCCCCATCCCTCTTAACTTTCCCTCTCTGTCTTTGTCTCTGTCTCTGTCTCTCACTATATATATATATAAATATATATATATATATATACACTCTCTTTCTCTTTCTCTCTTCATATATATATATATATATATATATATATATATAGTTATATAATGTGAAATATTATTTCTTATATATTGACATGTATATTTTGTATCTCATATATCTCTAAATGAGTAGAGTATGTGGGGTATTTCTTGCTGGATTTTTTGTGAAACATTGCATGTATATATTCATTTGTCGTCACTTTCTGTGACATCAAAATGATTTTTATAACTGGGA
>OY757905.1:40003695-40048695 GCA_963585895.1 Sepioteuthis lessoniana | reverse complement strand
CCAGATCAATAAAATTAGAAACTCGGTTGAGGATAGACAATCACGAATAGCTCGGCAGCTATAAACGAAGCTAAACTAAAAGTTGCCAGTCAATAAGAGCTAATACACTTGTAGAAAGAACATTTCAAGAATCTGTTTGGAACCCCTTAAAGTCACAGGTAAACCTACCATAAAATTATTAATTACCTACTAGACACCAAACTTAGACAATTTATTCTAGAATATCTCAATGAAGTACTAATAAAAATGAAACAGAAAATTTGCCGGTTTTGGTAAAATACCTCCAGAAGTATGGCAGACAAGGAAAATCTATTACTTACTGCTCCGATAGTGTTACGGCGTAAAATTCCAGAACACAATAGAGAGATAAGCAAAAGGTTCCATCCTCCGCTTTCCTAAAAAGGCGACCTTGGAATCACCAAGGGCAACTGAGGTGTAACCTTTCCTTACACAACGGCAAAGATTTGTAACGCTCTACTAAAAAGCACCGACCAGAAATTGACTTAATTCTTTGATTTACAACTCGACAATTCGTCGAATCATAGAGGGAGTTCATTGAAAGAAAACCTCGTGGCGACACACCTATTCTTAGATTTCTCAAAGATATCTGACTCCATATAAGGAGGTAAGATGGAACAAATAATTTTAACGCATGGTCTTCTCAAAGAAATTGTCAGAGCCATAATAATGCTCTATGAAATCACGAAAGATTTACTCACCGGATGAAGACAAACTTCTTTGACATTATTGCTCTGTGATGCAAGGGGATACATTAGCCCATCATCTGTTTATAATCTGCATATACTGTGCACTTCAAACGTCGATATATCAAATGAAATATAATAGTTTCACACTAAAAAAAAGCAAGAAGCAGACGATGTTATATAGTCTTTGCCGTCTACCCAAAAACAATCTGAAACCAATTGGATGAATGTCTGTCCTATTCTCGCGTCAGCCACCGATTTTCTCAAAAACAGAAACCCCGAAAAAAATATTTCCTATTCCACAAAATCCCAAATTCTAAAAAAATTTAGAATCAATATAATTACAATTATTAGTAAACCTAGTATAAAATCCTCTGTTTATGGTTTTCGTCAAATTTCATAAAACGAACAGGAAAAAAAATTCTAATGTCGCCTTTAAACTCAAACAAACTCAAAAAGTTTCACTTTACAACAAGTCAAAACAATATTACAATCACAGTTCAAAAATGTTCAGTTTTCTTTTCTTCTTTTTTTCAATCTATGTACTGTCTATTTAAAAAAATGTTCGTTCTTTATTTCTTTTTCTTTTTTTTCATAAGCTGTGTTCAACAATGTTCAAGTTTCTCTTTCTTTTTTTTTTCATTTTCTTTTTTTTTTCTTTTTCTCCATTTTCATTGTCCTGTAGAGTTTTGTTTTTGTTTTGGTTTTCATTTCTTTTTTCTTTTTTTTTTCATAATAAATTGCTCACTCAATGTCCCTTTTTTTAACCTTATATCTACCTCTCTGTCTTTACCTTAAAACGATAACTATAGGTTTGCTTCCCAGTTTATTCAATTTCAATCAACAGTACTATAGATTAAGCCTGATTTATAATACAACTTTTTCAATAGCTTACGAGCATTCTTCTTCTTCTTCTTCTTCTTCTTCTTCTTCTTCTTCTTCTTCTTCTTCTTCTTCTTCTTCTTCTTTCTTTTCACAAAATATCCCGTTTTTTGTTTTTTTTTGTTTTTGTTTTTTTTTCTAAACAACCCAAACTTTTATAAATTATGCCAACATTTCCAAATTCAAAATATTTCCTAATCCGAATCTGCGAATATTCGCCACACCTGGTTCCGTCAAAATTCTGCGCATCTCTTAATTACATTTAAAACCCTGTTTCAAAATATCTTCCCCAATAACAATCTCAATGCTTCACTCCAGGGGGAACTCACAAAATATCTGTCTGCCTCGTCAGACACAAAAAAACATCTGTCTCTTAGTTACTCTGCCTCCGCGGCAAGACCGTTTTCAAGACAATACCTATGTCTTCAATAATTGATATCAACAATTTCCACAGCAAAACAACCGGCCTGATTCTACCAGCGCCGAAAATATCGATTCTCCCAACTTCATAAATATCTAAAAATTATATGCGCATTCTTCAGACAAACACCAATGTGCGAAATTCTTGGACAATCCCATCGATGCTCCCAGGATTCAATCTCTCAGATTAAAATTCTCATTTCCAATCCACAAGTTCCAAACATGAAAACCTGCCCGAAAAGTCTTAACTACAGATATGCGGGATTCCAGATCTTGGACTGAAATTCTAATTTTCAATCACCACTTGTCTGGACCACTGACAAGTTACTACAAATTTTTACTCACAAAGACCTATTTACGATAAAAATCCCATTGATAAAATTTTGGTTACTATTGCTGTCTATCAAAAACCGACAGCAACTGTCCCTTAGTCATATTTGTTTTCCCTACTTTTTCCTCCCTCACTTCGATACAATATTACACATAGCAGTAATTTCAATTTTATCTAGGGACCACACATTTTTTTAAAAAATTATTTCCAATTTTATGCTTCTAGAAAGGCCCTTGTCATTACAACAAATCTTTCACTATTATAATCAATTTACATCCTTTTTTACGAACCCAAAATAAATGACAGAGAGAGATAGAAGTTATATGAATGCTGCAATCTACTTACAAAATTTATTTTTTCTTCTTCTTTTCTTCCAGTACATTGCATTGTTTTCCTCTTTTCTTCTTTTTTTGTTCTTTTCGCGTCGGTCCGTTCCTCTTCTTGTTGCTTGTTTGTTCTTTTTTTTCTTTTTATTTCTTTCAATTTCAGCATTTTCTTTGTCCCTCATCGTTGATGTCGTGTTGGGTGCATAAAACTGTCGTTTTACGGTAACCAGGTTCGTTCTGAATCCTTAAAGAAATCTGCTGGCACATGCACCAAATCGGAGTTATGTTATATAGTCACATATGCAGATTCACATCTACATACATGCACATATATATGAAGAATAATTCACAACAACACAATGATAAAGACGCTAGAAGGACAAAGACGCAAGAAGACTTCTTTAACAATATTTTACCTCTCACTTTATTTGTAAGGTTCGAAAGGGTTGTTCAAGGGTTACGTGTGAGAGAGAGCTGGAGATCGAACATAACTGCAATATTTTGACCCCACTGTTATGACCGTCACGTTGTGTCTTTCTTGTTCTCCTGATGCTGGGGTCCACTCCATCGGGGTTCAAATGGCCCCTTCGGCTTGATGTGGCTTTCCTTACCACATCTCGTCTCTAGCTGTCTGGAATTTTACTGGCAACTGCTTCTTGGACTCGAACTCAACATAGTTAAATAATAATTCAACGCCTACACGATCGCCCACTGGATTTTTGAAATCAATTGTTTAATCGTCATCAAGCGGAAATAACTGTCATACAGTTCAGAGGTCACTCTCTTCCGGTGCATCAGTCTGTATTGGCACAGTGGGACCTTCACCTTGTCCCATATTATAAGCCTTTATCCGCCCACGCGATCTCTTTCGATTACTGGCCATTGGAATGTGTCACTTCCTTCCGGTGCATCACCTTGGAATAGCATTTTTTGGGGCCGGGTCGAAGGTCAAAACATAACAACGATAAACCTAAGAAACTATTAATATATACAGTGTATCACAAAGGTGAGTACACCCCTCACATTTCTGCAGATATTTAAGTATAGCTCTTCATGGGACAACACTTACAAAATGAAACTTTGACTCAATGAAAAGTAGTCTGTATGCAACTTATATAACAGAGTTAATTTATTCAGAGGGATACATTCATATAGAGGGATGCATTCATCTAGCCAAACACATGCTAGTAAAACACACACACACTTATATATATATATATATACATATATATATATATATATATATATATCGGAGAGGACTCATAAAGAAACTCGGGCAAACCAAATTTTAATTTATCATCTAAAAATACTTTTTAAGTTAGTTAAAGGATTTCAAAAATTGGATAAAATAAGCCAATGTGATTAAATTGTAAGTTGAATATGTGGTGTAACTTAGGTGGGAGGCTTGAGGTCATTCTATTTAGTGGAATATATATATATATATATATATAGACGTGTGTGTGTCTGTGTCTGTGTGTTAGTGTGTGTGTGTCTGTGTTGTAATTACCCACTAAAAGAGTTCACAAGATCGCCTCGTCAGTGATATTTTTGGGGTCCTTACAAGTTTTTGGTCTTCAAACATCATATTCGTTCTCACAAGCGACCATACTGAAACTATTATTCCGGCAGGTGATCCTGCAATAAAAAAGTTCAGCAAGTACGCAATACCGCACAGCACACACCTGAAAAAGTCAAAATGCTACAGCTATTGAGCTTCAAACTGAAGTTTACCAACGAGAAACGACGTACGTTACTTCCCTCCCTGTCACAACGAGTTAAAAAACGAAACAATCGCTTGCTTGTCTTTTCTTCCAGAATCCTGTAGGAGTATATTTACTCGTACTGAGCAAGGTTCTATTCAAGATAACAGGTAAGCGAATTCCTACTCACGCATATTCAACCGGTAATATATATATATATATATATATATATATATATATATATATATATATATATATATATATATATATATATAAATATGCAAACTAATATTTTAAAAAATATAATGAAAATAAAATTTAAAAAAAAATTTAAACAAAAAACAACCAGACAGTCGTTGTAAGACACTGACAGTGATAATTCTATGACTAGATATTATATTCTGAGAGGAAATCAAATCTTGATACTGCAAGCTATGGGGAAAGTTGGTTTTTTTTTTTCCTTTCAATTTTCATTTTATTTTTTCCTTTTCAATTTTTTATTTTTTTCTACCTTCCCCTTACCGGTTTTATTCTTTCTTTTTATATAGGAATATTTATACAAATAATTACATATACATTTATATACATATATATGTACATTGGGAAAACATAGTCTTTTTTCTTCGTTCTTTCTTTTTGGTATTTGCCCTCACCTCCTGATACCTTTCAAGCTATCTTTCGCAGGTCACTTCAATACTTTCCTCCCAAGGGACTTTCACTTCTATCAGAACATGCTTTGTTTCGGTTGACTCCTATGGACCCCACATATGGCCGAGCAAAAGCAGGACGACCAGCCCGAACATACATACAGCAGGTCTGTGAGGATACGGAATGTAGCCCTGAAGACTTGCCAGAGGCGATGAACGATATGGAGAAGTGGCGGGAGAGGGTCAAGGATATCCGTGCAAACGTCATGACATGATGATATATATATATACCATTATCATCATGTCACGTTATCAGCATGGAGATTCCTGACCTTCTCTCGCCATGCCTTCCTCTCTTCGATTGCGTTTGGCTGTTCCTCAGGGCTATATCTTGTATCAGCAGAGAACTGCTGTATGTAAGTTCAAATTGGATGTCCGGGCTTTGCTCGTCCATGTGAAGGGGTCCACTGGCGTACATCACTCACGAGCTCGTCCCTATTTCTCCAGCAGTATCCCGAGTGTCTGGTTCGTCTAATTTTGATAGTTTTCCTGATGGGTGGTTGGTAGCCGTATAGCTGCTGCTTTGTTGGGTGCTGTCTTCAGGACATGTACATATACACAAATATATATAAATATGCGTGTGGGGGCGGCTATCTATCTGTATGTATGTGTTTTTCTCTATGAAGGGAAGTGGTTTTCTGATAGGTAGACCGAGTGACGAAAATCAAGCTGACACTCTCAACTTTGCTTATTGGTATTACAGCACATTCTCCTACATATGGGAGCCTCTTTTTCTCAAATAATTATTTACATGCCAACCGACTCTTTTGCGGTAAAGTGCTATTTTAAATAAATTATATGATGAATAGTACATACTTTATGGATTTCGACTCATACTTTTCTAATGAAATGAATGATACCCGAGAAGTTAAAGCCTTACCGGAAATTCTCATATGAATTTCTTTTTCTTTTTACCGTTAAATTACTGTGAACCTGCTGAGAAAGAAATTAAAACAATAATTACCATTTATGTATGTTCCTAATAAAGAAATGGATTTGAAAATTTTCTAAGTTAAATGCATAAGTTTGTGAAGATAACATTAACTTCAGAACTGCAATGGTAAAAGAAATATGAGCTTTATATTTTGGGATGGTTTTGGTGTTCACAAGTTTGAGGTTTTAAGAAACCTTATTACGGTTGTTGCATCCGTCTAATAGCCACGCCACATTTCTACTTTTATGTAACATGTAACGCAATATATATATATATATATATATAAAGAGAGAGAGAGAGAGAGAGAGAGAGAGAGAGAGAGAGAACATTTCCAACACGTTTATTTTGTATCAAAATTTTTCGCACATGCCTCTGAATAGTGTCAATATTTTCCTGCGAATGATTTTTCCTAGACATCAATTCATCTCAGAAATATATGAAGCAAATGTTTTAATCTGTGTGTATGTGTGTGTGTATATGTGTGTGTAAAGACTAATCAAAATATATATGTATTTGTGTCAGTCATGAAATAATATTAATTAAAAATGCACGCAACTACTTCAATGTATACACATATGTTTGAGTATTACTTATGTATGTATGTATGTATGTATGTATGTATGTGTGTGTGTTTCTCTCTTTCTCTCTCTCTCTCTCTATATATATATATATACATATATATATATGTTGAAAAGATAGATTTGTAGCGAATCTGACAGTATGATAGAAATATGTGGTAAGTTGAATAAATCAAACACTTAACTCAGATTTATATGTGTGATATTTCGTTCGGGCTTTATTTCACGACTATGAACATCTTCAAGACAGAGACTGGTTTCTATTTTTTTTTCTATTTAAAAGCATGTGAGGTGAGTGGAGCGGATGTAGTTGTAGCACGAAAAGTTGGGAGAGCTTTAAGGTTAAATGTATCTAAACTCATTAAAGTTTTTTGTCTTGTTCTGAAAGTGGTGATAGATTTTAGGGAGATGATAAAAAAGAAGTAGGGAAGGCTTTGTGTGAAAGCGGTTTTAGCATGACTTGTTTCATGGCAAAGATATTGACTAAAATGTGATGTCACAGAAAAGTATCTATATTGTTGTGTCTGGGTTGTAATTGGTGTGAGGAAAGGCTAAGAGGCAAATATTTCTATCATATATATATATATATATATATATATATATACATATATATCATCATGTCGTGCCGCTAGCACGGATATCACTGACCCTCTCTCGCCACTTCTCCCTATCATTCATCGCCTCTGGCAGGTCTTTAGGGCTACATCCCGTATCCTCACATAGCTGCTGTATGTATGTTCGAGCTGATCGTCCTGCTTTTGCTTGGCCATTTGCGGGGTACATAGGAGTACATCACTTATGAGCTCTTCCTTGCTTCTCCAACAGTGTTCTGCTTGTCTGGTTCGTCTAGCTTGGGTAGTTTTCGTGATGGGAGGCAGGTGGCCATATAGTTGGTGCCTTGTGGGTTGTTGCTGCCTGGGCTCGCAACATTCTTGTGTAATTGCCGTCCAGCTTCTTCTCCAGCCGTTTAGTTAGCGTCCAAGTAGTTTATCCATATATATATATATATATATATATATATATATATATATATATATATATATGTCTGTGCGTTTCTGATCTTAGTATGACGCTAAACTGCAAATTATAGTGAAGCTGAAGTCTTGGAGTTCCGGGAATGTGGTGATCCTCTTCATCACCATTACAATCAGTTCCTTTTGACAAGGAGTTTTAGTACTTTTTAGGGTCAAATCTATCGCTTAAATAGAACTGTTCCTTCTTTTACTTAGTATTACTACGGGTTGGATCGGCTGGATTTTATGTCATAGCCACCATTGTAAGTTATTTAATGCCAAAGTCGCTTTGAGCATACACATTAAATGTATGATTTGTAAACACGTTCTGTAGAAAACATTTTTCATTGAACCTGAGCCCAATGTTTTACACTCAGTAAAATGGTTTGAAGCATGTCTTTCCAACGAATATAAATCTATTTACTATCAACTATTTACTTGCACACATTTAAATCGATATAGATATGATTGGTAAGTAAATAGTTTGTCTGACATTTCATTTCAAATGAGGAAGAACTAATTTGTTGTTACGCTAATATTGCCATTATTTATCCACAGTTAAATAGTTTCAATCATTGATATCTAGCATTAACAATTCTATTCAATATAATTCATTTGTCTGCACACAATAAAGTTGTTACAAGTATTGCTATTTAATATTAATTATTATTTTTAACACTGTTCCTTCATTTGCACACTCAATCTAACCGTTTGATGTATTACTATATAATACCAATAAGTCAATTTAGGCACACAGATTAAGAGTTTCAAGTATTACTCTCTAACACTAATAATTCTATTCAATATTACTCATTTGATTGCACGGTTAAAGGGTTTCAAGTATTGCTATTATAACAAACTTATTCAATTAGAAATCAGTCATTTTTTAAACACGGTTAAATGATCAAATAGTTATATTCCTAACAATTCAATTCAACATGTCTTTTGTTTGCACACATTTTACATGTCAAACAGTTCTACTGCAGCACATCGAGTCAGTGTAGACCTTGCATTACTTCCGAAGAATGTTTTATTTTCAATGGTGAAATTTGATGAACCTGAAGTGAGAGAAGAGGGTATAAAAAGAATTTTGGCCATTAGGTAAGTTAATATTTATTCATGCAAAACTGGTTGAAGTACTTGTGCCAATTTATTGAAACATTTTAAAGATTACATCTGATTTCACCAAATACTATTAAAGCAGAACAAATTGCATTTAAAAATTAAACTCAAATTATTTTTTTTATATTCTTTCAGAAGAGTGAAGCCAGTCAAGAAAAGATTTTTAAAGATCCCAATGATCAACTTTAAAGCTGTGCACTGGACTAATTTAATTGATTTGTCAGTAAATTGAGTCTGTGAGCCACCACTCACACTAGACTTTTCTGACAATGAATTCCAGAATTCATTGTTAACTGGTGAAAAGATTAACTTGCCAGATTTCCCTTCACATTCCCAGGGTGTGGAACGGGCAGTTAAGTTAGTAACGGAGGCTTCTCGATCCGTGTATGGCTTTGAGGCAAGGCACCAGCACATACTTGCAAAAGTTTTGTGCCAACAATTGAGACCAGCGTTTTCATCTAAGGGCTCATATATGGAACTATTTCATTCCATATATTAAAAATTATTAAGCAGTTATTTGTTTTTCCATATTTTTTTGTTTGTTGCATTTCAATTCATATAAGAAAAAAAATTTTTTTCAATATATTTGAATATTACTGCTTGAATAACAGCATTTCAAATTCGACGCAGGTAAAGCAGGGTGGAGTAGGGGTTCAATTTTCAATTTGATGTTTTGTTATAATTTATTTATCATCTTTCCATAAAATAAAATAAGATTTCCTAATTTAAATACTGAAATTGTTTGGGTTTTACATCAATATTTAGGCCAAATCTGGCAAAATCGAGGACTTTTCAGTACGTGTTTATTCAAAATCTTTCATGCCAAATTAGCATAAAACCGTTGAAGATTCAGATCTAATTTTTGGTATGTGTATTTAATAGGTATATACACAACTTACAGTGCATCATTTTTTTTATATTTAAAAAAAATGAAAAATCAACCTACCCTAATATATATATATATATATATATATATATATATATATCTGAGGATAAATCTCAACAACCATCCCAGTTACATGTTTCCGATTCTCAGGTGAGTTAGAATTCAGTAAATCTGACATGTATTAACGTTCACTTAATAAATATAGGACCTTTGAGTCACATGGCTAACACAGAAAGTTGCCTAGCTCTATCTCACGCTAATTTACGAAGAAAATTTGTTTTTTCATTGTGATATTTACCTATCAAAGTGGTTGACTGTAAATGCAACGTTAGTTTTTAAACTAGTTTCATTGTTACAACATTTCATAGTTGAATACAGATTACAATATTTTAACTATAAAATATTGTAATCTGTCTGTCTCGAGAAATCAAATGTTATTTTGAATAAACCTGTAAATGAAATTTGTTACAAATATTTATTCAACTTTGAAAGTAATTTTTCTTTGAACATTGGAGCAGTAAACTGTGAATGTAATAAAAACAAAATTTGCTTCAATCTTTTATGACCACCAGGCTCTAGCTACTGACTAATAATCGCTGGATTATGATATGGAATTACCTTTAGCCATTGGAATGATTATTGGTAAAAACAAAGAAAATGAAAGCTTCCGTATATTCACTTTTTTATCTCCATCGTAAAACCGTCATTACATTTTGGGAATATAGTATAAAATCAGCCTCAATTCAACACTTTTTTGGACCCATATATTGTATAAAATGTAATTTTTTGGTTGAAAATAAATTCAACAGCCTTTGTCAATTTGAATTATCACTCGCACTGACACAGACACACATGCACTCTCATACAAAAACAGAATTCCAATATATATATATATATATATATATATATATATATATATATATATCGGCCGTAAACTTTGATATTTACAATTTTGCTAAGCAATAATAAACGAGGAGGCAGTTGATTTTATTAAAAATCAACATCCCGTTCGAAAAATATGGAGGTGACATATAAAAACTTGAATATTTTTCCGTGGAGCCTCTGATGGTAGACATGCTTTGATGTTCAGGAATCATATTTTGAATGTTTAAGTTCATTCATCAAGAAATATAATTCATTCTAGAATCGGAGAGTATTTTACAAACAACATAATATTTATCAGTAGTGAAGTTTTATCTGAAATTTCATTTGGAACTGTTACCACATAATTGTCAATGTATATTACTACTATTCACCACTCTATTTAGTTCTCTGACAAAGAATTCCTGAAGACTCATCTTAATTCCTGAAGACTCATCTTAATGATGTTCCATTGTTCATCAGGTGTTTAGGACTTTTCATTTGAGATTGTCCCCCTTTCCGGCCTGCTTCCCAGCAGCGACAATCTATGAGCCTGTGCTCTCAACCTGAAATCGCCTCGTGTATTTTACCGATGATTCTCTGATAGTTTATGCTACCGTTGTTTTAGCAGCTCCTGTAGTAGCAAGTCTAGGTTAACCCTTACAAAGTGATCATATTGTAAATAACTCACGACCCATCTCTATCGACTCAAGTAATATTCTCGTCACCACTTGATTTCATAAAATACCATTAACTCCTGGTATTTACAACCGCTGAAATAAAATTCAAAATTCCATAGTATAATTGTTGATGTAAATAATTAAGAATAAACGGATTTTTTTTTTTTTTGGATAAAAGTAAAGTTTTTTAACTAAAATATTTCCCTTGTATTATGATGCAATTTCATTTGTATGCACACGTATACTTCTTAAAATCTCAGAAAGAATTATAATCATTATTAGAGGATTTATTCTGAAAAGTACGTTTAGTTTTCAACTTTATTACATAATATAAATTTTTCAAGCGACTCAATTCTTATGATATAGCAATTTTTGTTTGCATAGACTTCTTATTTGTTAGCCAAACGCAAACAGCCTTGATGGATGAGTGGTTTTTGTAGGGAACGTCGATAGCAACCATTTCTTTGGACGTGGATTTTAATATTTTTGCAATCTTTTTTATCTCTAGAATATTATAAAATATGGTTGAAATTGATAGTTTACGAGGGATTAGTGGACAAAGTATGAAATAATATATTTCATGAGTCCACAGAGATTTGTAGTGTCTACAAAAATCACTTTATCCGGTACCTTCGATTCTAACTACTTTCAGTTTCTTATTGATTTTCATTCAGCCTGACAAATATCTTCGGCATGTATACTATATTTACACCATCCGAACTTGTGAGCTCGTATTTGGGTTATCTCAGGACCTAGAATGCTTACATTTCCCAAAAACATCAACATGTCGTCACCTCTAGGCAAAAGAACCTTGACTAAAACTATATGAAAACAACATAACCAAAACTACTATTATCAAGCTCTGTAATATATGTTGTATAGTATCATTCAACTGCAAGTATATATATATACAAATATATGCGGAACATAATCATATCATAATCAACTGTTATGACGACTTCAACAAACGAACGAATACACTTCTTTATATAAATCTCTCACACTTTATTCTCGAAACGGTGATGTTTGTTGTGTGTGAGAAATGAATGTAGACAAGGACTGACTGCTATATTGACCCAAGTTCTTCCTCACCCATAGCAGCACTTCTTTTGTATCTTGGCTTGGGTTGCTCAATTGTGGGTCAATGAGGGCCGCAAGGCCCTCAGTCATCAAGCAGGTTCTCACGCTGGCATTCTGTCTCGAACTGACTCGAACCACCCGGGAACCTGGTTATATTATTTTGTAACGACAACATGCTTCCGCGGTTCTTCTGCTTATTTACACAGGCACATCTCTTGATTGAGGATCAATATATAACATATTGGAACTCCGGGTGTTTTAGTGGTAAGTTGATTCCTAACTTGATTCACGGTCAACCAGACGACGGTGGAAAAGGAGGGACATATATGAGAAAGATATTTGGTGCAGTAGGAGAGAGAGAGAGAGAGAGAGAGAGAGAGAGAGAGAGAGAGATGACAGAGGAAAGATTAAGAAATGTGATATCTCTTTTAAATGTGTAGGTCATCTTGATGCTTTTCGTTCGATCCAATCTGATTTCGAGTATGTCTGCCCAAGAGTTTTCACTGGTTGTGTTTTGGATTTTGTGTGGATATAGAGTAATAATGCCCCACCGTTTTACGAGAAATAGTTCCACCGATTTCCGACGAAGTAAAGAGATACATTTGTGACGGTGCATAAATATCTATCACAGGACGGGAATTTATTTTAAGCACGTGTGACGTCGGGGCGGTCTGGCACTTGACCCCTCGCAAAATAAGTCCTAATGTTTTATGGTCATATGCAGATTCATACAGAATGAATCACAACGACACAATGATAAAGACAGACGAGCGAAGAATTCTTTATAAATTAATATGTACCTCTCACTTTATTGCAAGGGTTCGAAAAGGGTTACTCAAGGTTTGCGTGTGAGAGGGAACTGGAGATCGAACATAACTGCAATATTTTGACCCCACTGTTGTGTCTTTCTCGTTCTCCAGGGCTGCTAAACCGGAGGCCCAGGGGCTCACTCTGCTGGATGATGGCTTTCTTTACTGCATCTTATCAGCAGCTTCTCTGGACCCCAAATCATCAGGGCCCCAAGACCCTTCGGCCTGGTGTGGCTTTCCCTATCACATCTCCTCTCCAACTGTCTGCAACTCAACTGGTCCGTCGAACTCAACTGAGTTATATAATCGTTCGACACCCACTCGATCTTTGAAATCGAATGTCTAATCATCATCAAGCGGAAATAACTGTCATACAGTTCAGAGGTCACTCTCTTCCGGTGCGTCAGTCTATGAGAGTATCATGTGATTTTTTTAGCTTGTCCCATTTTGTAAGCCAATTTCCGTCCACGCGATTTCCTCTCCTGACTGCCATTGGAATGTGTTACTTCCTTCCGATGCATCACTTTGAATGGCTTTTTGCCCGGGACGAAGGTCAAAATATAACACTAGTTAAGATTGATTTTTCGGGCATATGGGAACTGGCAGATAATGTGGGGTTTAATTTGGGGCTAGACCAACCGCCGCTGGCAAGGGGGTTTCCAGATTTCACGTTACACCCACCCACTGGGCCACTTTATCTTCCTACCCCCTAGGCTAACGGAAGGCAAGGACCTCTAGGTTGAGATAAAATATTATTATTTACTGTTGTCGACAATTCCAATTTCCCGTGTAATGTTTTTAAAAGCGAATAGGACATTTAGCGAGAATACATTGAAGCGAATGAAGCTGAAAAAGATATACACGCAAAAGAAGGCAACTCGCTGGGTAAATAGCACAACAAATAAATTTCAACGAAGGGACATTTAATATATAACCAAAATCTTAATAGTCGAAGTCCAAACAAATATTTATAGGGGCCGGCTATATTTTGCCAGCACACAGTCTCAAACAAAAATGTCTTTCTTTCTTCCTTTTTCTTTGCTTTCTTCTTTCCTTCCTTTTCTTTTCTTTGTACTTTTCTTTCTTTACTCTTGGACCTTGAAAAGGTGGATAAGTCCACCCATTCGTTTACAGTTTTTGAAATGAATCTTTCCATTCTATTTCTCTTCTTTTCTTAATACATATTATCCTTTATATGCTTCTTTCTTTAAATTGAGAGAGAGGGCATATGATTGCAATACTTAGGAAGGGTGGATGGAGAAAACGGTTTTAAGGTTTACTTAGCTTTTTCAACGGGCTTCTTCTGAGATTTCTTTTCTTTTACGGGCGAGTGGTGTTCTGGAGAATTTGGCGGGAAGGCACCGGTTATCTACTGTCCAAAATTCTTTCCGCTCTTCCCCGGAGTTTCGGCGACAGTTTAAATACATCTTTTCATGCCAACTGCTGTCCTAAAACTAACTTCCTTTCACTGGCGTGGTACCCGGGAGTTTTTTTTTTTGTTTTTTTTTTTTTTTTTTGGCATCAGGTCCGGACGTCCTCTCACGGTGACCTCCGTCCTAAAAACTGAAATTCTTTATCCCTAGTTCCTCTCCCGAAAAGGGTACCACTTCCGGCGCCAAGGCTTCGGCCAATCATTTGGCTTCTTTATTCCCCTCCACCTCCAACTGTCAGGCTATTCATTCGGGCTACTATAATGACCTCTATATCCCCATCTCTGTCCAACCAACTTGGGGTTATGGAGTGCAGATAGCTTGACCTCGATTTTTAACTACCTCAGCGGTCAGTCGCAGAGCAGTTAGTTCAAACACAGACGGGGAAGGGAAATTAAATCTTACTTCTTTCCCCTCAGTGGCATACAACGTGACACATTGTTGTGAAGCCTGTTACGCTGATTTTAAGGAATTGATTGTTTTGTGGGGGGGGGTTCAAGCTGTTGCTGATTTTTCCGGTTTTTTCGGTCTCGGTGGATGTCTTGAATTTGAGTGTGGTCAGTGGGGAGAATAAATGGATTTAGGAAAGAAGGAACGTCAGTACCGACATGGAAAGGTTCCAGAATATGTCAGATTGGTGGGCAAATACAAGGGTCTTAAAAAAACGACTATTCTAAATACTGACTCTGCTTAGTTCTATGGGGTGTTTATTGGTGTTAACTGCAAAATTACGACACAAACATATGCGGACGTTCGGGAACGGAGGAGTAAATAGGAGACAGAAAGAGATAGAGAAAGAAAGAAATGAGAGGAGTAGTTGTTTATGAGCATAGGAAAAAGAGAAACAGAAAATAATTATTGCTAGCGAAGTAGTAAAATATTAGTTCAAAAAAAAAGGAAAAAGGAGAAAAGAACTTGGTTTCGGCAAAATAAAAGTAAGAAAAATAACAAAGAGAAAATGGGGTTGTCTCCCTAGTGTGATGGTTAAAGCGAAGGACTCCGAAATCGTAGTAAGCAAGTTCGTACTCCAGTCGCGCTATTACGTTCACTTTCAGGCAAATACCCTTGAGAAAGGTATGAACCCCCGTATCCTCCACAGCTATGGGTTAAATAGCACCACTAGTGTTCTTCCAGGAGAATAGCATCAAAAAACCTACAAAGGAAAAATAGTTTTGTCTTTAAAAAAGATAGGAAAAAGAATACAAAAAGACAGAAGGAACGAATTGTGGACAATTTAAGGTGTAACATGTTCTTTTCTTGTACTTTCATTGTATTTTTACTTATTATTTTCAATATATTTTTGTGGTCGAAGAAAGGGAGACGATTTTGCAAGAATATTCGTTGTACAGATAAAGGCTATTTAACATTGATGAATGGATTTGAGAATGTTTCATAAACAATTTCTAGTGTTATTATGGGAGAATTTAATATATTTACAGACTCCAGTTGATTGTTTTTGAAGAAAGTTGTTTCCTAGCTAGAATTGAGATCAGGCAGAAAACGGTGAAAAAGGAAGAACAAATATGAGATAGAAATACGGGCATTAAGAGCGATGGAGAGAGAGAGAGAGAGAGAGAGAGAGAGAGAGAGAGAGAGAGAGAGAGAGAGAGATGAATAGGAAAGTGAACGGCAGATTCCCGAAATCCTGGTATTGTTATCTGCAACCGCCTAAGGAAAAAAGAAATGTACCAGCAGCAAATCGGCTGTTGGTTGAGATTGTCTGAAAAAAGCTCACGCAGAAGAGGCGTTTAAGTGGATACGGTAAATAAAACAGGAAAAGAAAGTTAGTTGGAGATATGAAGACGGGCTGGAAATTACAGTACTCGTTTTTGGGTGAGCTCCACAAAGATGTCCCTAACCTGCTGCAAAGATGTGAAAAAGAGACCCCAAGTTGTCACGTACGAGAACTACATCAGAAAACGATAAAGATAATATCAGGGCTTGTATCTGCCTCTCTCACTCGGTGACAGTATATTTCTCTTTGTCTCTCTAAAGCGGTTGACTCATTTTTCCTTCTCTGTTTCTCTCTTTTTGACGACTACGAATGAGGAGTCGCAGCTATAAACTTCGTATTAAACGTGCCAACAGACGGTTTTTGTGTGCTCGTCACTTTTTCTCACGGTATGATTACTGCGGGGGTCCAACTGAAACTTAAGGCTTAGTGATACACTCATAAACTATTTAGAACGGTGGTGTTACACATGTCTATATGGTTCTGTAGCGCTACATGGGTCTACTGAGAACCGTGGTGGTGCAAGAGTCTATTAGGTGTTGTAGCAATAGCCGACTGGTTACTTTAGTCTTAGTAAAGCAATTGGACAATCTCTGAATACAAAACAAACCAACCGTAAAAACCATAGCAACGGGTGCTATGAATATATTTACCCAATAACTTTAGCCATGAGCTGAATATGACACAAGGTCAATTTCATTATTTTTCTTCTTTAAGACTGACAGCATTATAGAGTTTGAATAGTGCTCTACTATTTACCCATACCCCAGGGAAAACGAAATATTTTCATACCTTTCCGAAGGGTATTAATACGAAAAGGAAACTTAAACAGCTTCGTTGAGGATTTAAACTCAAGTCGGTGATTACAGTTCATAAGCAAAAAACCGTCACGATAAGTGCGGCTCTTATAACTAGTACTTTGTGACCCAGTAAAACCTATTACTCGTTACTGTTTGAGGAGATATGCAAGACTAAGTAACCATCCCCTGACCTGAGAGCTACCAAAAAGGGAATTACTCGGCACAATTCGCTAAACCGCCCATGGGTTATTGAGTATGTGGAGTATGGGTAGAAATTAACCATACTAGTTTACTGTTTTGCCCTGATTCTATTGTTTCGAGTATTACATTGTGATATTCTTCAGAGACTACATTAAGGAAGCGATACTGGCAAATACACCTGACCAAGCCGAAACACTTCTGCATAGTTTGGAACGAGCAGCAGCAAGCATAGGCCTCTATATTAATGCACACAAAACGGAATATATGTGCTATAACCAAACGGGGGACATCTCCACTCTAGAAGGAACCCCTCTTAAACTAGTAGACAAATTCACTTACCTAGGAAGCAGCGTCGAATCAACCGAAAAGGACATCGAAACGAGGTTAACGAAAGCATGGACAGCTATCAATAGGCTATCGATTATATGGAAATCAGATCTAACCGATAAAATGAAACACAGTTTCTTCCAGGCAGCGGTCACATCGATACTGCTATATGGCTGCACTACATGGACGCTAACAAAACGGCTGGAGAAGAAGCTAGATGGCAATTACACAAGAATGCTGCATGCAATCCTGAACAAGTCCTGGCAGCAACACCCCACAAGACAGCAACTTTACGGCCACCTGCCCCCTATCACGAAAACTATTCAAGTTAGACGAACCAGACATGCAGGATACTGCTGGAGAAGCAGAGATGAACTCATAAGAGATGTACTCTTATGGATCCCCACACATGGCCGCGCAAATGCAGGACGACCAGCACGAACGTACATTCAGCAGCTATGTGAGGATACGGGATGTTGTCCTGAAGACCTACCTAGGGCGATGAACGATAGGGAGGAGTGGCGAGAGAGGGTCAGGGTATCCGTGCTACCAGCGCGATATGATGATGATGATGACCACTGTTTATTATTTTTACAATTGTCGTCATCTCTTGATTTGAGCGTCAGATATTCCTTGTGACATGAAAAGCCTCGTTCAAGAGGGTTAAATAACTGATTAGAAAGATACCCTCAAACCTTCCTTATCTGATCGAACTGAACAAATTTTAAATTAGATTTTAGGCGCATGCAATATATTATCTGTCATATGTGCTTGTTTTCTATCGAAAAAACACATTTTTTTAAATATTTTTCAATTTTCTTTTCTTTTTTTTTTTTCTTTTTACAATGACTCGACAAATGTCTTATCAGGTTAACATTTTGTACAAGGTTTCCTGTATGGTTTAGGCTTAGAAACAGCACTAGTCATTGCAAAAAATGCTTTACAAAAAATAACATCACAGGAAAAAGATTAATGGTACATTTGACAGATAAGAACAATCAACTCCTGAACTAAAACTTTAGGATAGAAAAATGCAAAGAAGAAAAGCACTCCATTGATTCCTGGAATTATTCGTTTCTTTTTGGAAAATAGACGGCTCACAGAGCATGACGTGAAACTATTGTTTGTTGAAATTTATCTCGATTTTGTCAAATAATTTTTTCTTAAAGTAACATGAAATGCTGATAGAAGTACTGAGCTCAAGTAGTTCTTCCGAGTCAAGACTTTTCACATTCTGGGAACGCCAAAAATCTGACAAGTTGTCGATCGAATTCGAAGACGCACGCTGCATTGATATACAGCTCAGACAAGTAATAATGGAGAAAGTAGATACCTCATGCATTCCTCTTTGTCATATGGAGAGGCATGTCAGTGAAAAGCATGTTTTAAAAATTTTTGAGCATTAGCGGAGGAGTGTCAAAAAATAAACCTAGGAATTTAAAAAGAAAAAAGAAAGAGATTTTTTTAAAAAATTCTTTAAGTCTTTAATGTATTAATTCAGGTTTTACATTTAGATGACGTAATGGTTATCGTCAAAGGAATTGCAATTGGTAACACGAGTTCAAATACTGATCTAGGCTATGTTTTACTTATGGTTAATGTCTTTGGGAAATACATGAATCCATCTGTCTTCTTCAAGCTATGGGTTACTACAAAGACAGACTGGGTTCTTTAGCCATGGTTAAATAACCAGTCAGGGAAAAGCAAAACTTTATATTTAGACTAGTTTTGAACTGCTTAAAAATTAGCCTTTTTTCACATTCTGCACACAGCAAAATAGTTGGGTAAATACATTCTATTATTGTTTGTATTTTTGCATTAAATGCGAAGATTAGTTACAACGGGAAACCTGGTTTAAAACAAATTTCTGAGGTCAGAAGTCTTCTCATTAATATTCTCACCAATTTTATCAAGTTATCTCAGGGGGTTCCTTAGTCGAAATCAAGTGACACTAATCATGTGGCACTTTTTTTTAAACTATGACTTATCATTAATATTTCCACCAATCTCCGACATCTCTTATATATTTTCTTTATTAACGATGACTAAATCTACTTTTCTCTGGAGTAGGCATCATTATATATGAATGCTGCTGTAACGACCTACTTACATTCATCCCTGTTTTTTGGTGTTCGTCATGATAAGGCAGAGAAGATATAGATAGACTTATTTGAAACTTACAATCGGACGATGTATGTGTGCTTCAATACTTGCCTCACAAATTCAGCCTGCCCCGTGAATCTTCGCCGAGGCAATTGTTCCAGCTAAACGCTCTCCACGACACCTTTTCCCGAGTGGAGAAATACAATAGCTCTATAGCAATTGTAAAAGAAGAATTGCTGTATTTTTTAGCGTTAGTATTTATTTTAATTTGATATTTTTATGTGAATTAAGTGAAAAGGAAGTGACTCAGTATCAATCTTAAAGACCGCCTAAAGGAGGGATAATCAGTTCTTTACTCACACACAAACACACACTCACACACACACACACACACACACATATATATATATATATATATATATATATATGAAAGAATGCGCTGGAGAATAGTTATTGTTGCAAGAAATAGACGCCGTGATCTTAGTTCAAATCTTGGACGAAGTTGTTTGCATTTCACATAGTGCGACTACCTTTTGGAAATCTAATTATTCTCACTCTAGCTATGGGTAAACAGTAGGGAAGACAAACGTTTTTAAGTTTGGTAGATCAACCTGTGTAGGAGAAGGAGAAAAGAATCCTAACCTTTTAAGATATGCTTAAAAATTGATTTTGTGTCATATCCTGCTCCGGCAATAGTGTTGAGTAAACACACACACACACACACACACACACACATATCATAATATACATATATATATATAGATTTCGAAATTTTAATACAAAACGCAACGTATATCCTATTAAAAATGAATGTTTCTATCGGAAAGAACAACATTTTTCACAGTGCTTTCTAAGTATAAGAGCTCTCTAAATATCGTAGAGTTCGCCTGAAAGTTGTGTAGAACTGTTTACGGACTGCATCACAGTTGCAATATTTTATGGTGTTTAATGTTACCTGGTTTACTGGGGAATTTTCTTTTTAAAACTGACTTGTGTCTCTGAAATTTCCAATCATTTACACGATGAGTTTTATGGCAAAACGTTTTCTGTGTCTATCTACTGCTAAATGTATGTGAAAAAAACCACTGCACTGCAAAAACTAATAACATATTTTTGAGAAAAAATTCAATTAGAAACGCACGCTGTTCACAATTATACGCCATAATCACTAATAAAATGACATCTCTTCTGCTGCCCAAATACATACCGCCAACCAGATATCCGAACAAGCGCCTTCACAGTGGCAATTTTGAATATGAAAGTGTCACATGATATGCCACAGAGAGAGGAGAAGTAAGATTTAATCTCCCTTCCCCTTCTGTGTTTGATTTAACTGCCCAATGACTGACCGCTGAGGCAGTTGGAAATAAAGGTCAAACTACCTGCACTCCATAACCGGGTGGACGGAGAAGCATGACCGAATGAGGTGCAGGAGGACGAAGGAGCCAAATGATTGGCCGAAGTCTTAGCGCCGGAAGTAGTACCCTTTTCGTCAGAGAAAATAGGGATAAAGAATTTCAGTTTTTAGGACAGAGGTTGCTGTGATAGGACGTGCTGATCTGATACCAAAAAACTCCGGGCTCGCTCGCCTGTGAAAAGAATTCAGTTTGGAGACAGAAGTCGACGGATAAAGCAGTCGGTTTCCAGCCCGCTCCGGAAAAAGCTGAGCAGAATACTTTGACAAGAAGATCATCATCATCATCATCATGTCGTGCTGGCAGCACGGATATCCCTGACCCTCTCTCGCCACTCCTCCCTATCGTTCATCGCCCTAGGTAGGTCTTCAGGACAACATCCCGTATCCTCACATAGCTGTTGAATGTATGTTGGTGCTGGTCGTCCTGCCTTCGCACGGCCATATGTGGGGGTCCATAAGAGTACATCTCTTATGAGTTCGTCCCTGCTTCTCCAGCAGTGTCCTGCAGGTCTGGTTCGTCTAACTTGAATCGCCATTCGTCCGTAAAAGATAAGAACCTGTGGAGTATACCAGCTAAAAGCTAAATACATCTTAAACTGTTTTCCTCCTAACTCTCCCAAATATTGGAACTTATATGTATTCTGAAAAGGAAAGAAATAGACTGAAGAAATTCGTTTCATAAACTGTAAACGAACGAGTGGACTTAACTACCTTTGCGAGTTTTAAAAGTTAAGAAAGAAAGAAGAAAGAGAGAAAAGAAAAAGAAAGAGAGACATTTGTGTTTAAGACTGTCTTCTGGTAATATAGCCGGCACCGTAAATATTTGTTTGGTCCGAATGTATTAAAAACCCTTTTATATTTTAAATGTCCCCTCTTGTCGAAATCTATTCGTTGTGTTGTTTACCTATCGAGTTGCCTTGTTTTGCATATTTCTTTTTCAGCTTCATTCGCTTCAATTTATTCTCGCTAAATGTCCTATTCGCCTTTAAAAACATTACAAGGGAAATTGGAATTGCCGACTACAGTGAATAATATTTTTTTCTTAACCTAGAAGTCCATGTTTTCTGTTATCCGGGAGGTATGAAAACGAAGTGGCTTAGTGGGTGTGTGTATCGTGAAATTTGGAAACCCCCTTGCCAGCGGAGGTCAGTCTAGCCCCAAATTAACCCCACGTTATCTGCCAGTTCCCATGTGCCCGAAAAAGGAATCTTAACTAGGACTTATTTTGCGAGGTGCCAGACTGCCCCGACGTTACACGTGCGTAAAATAAACTCCCGTACTGGGATAAGTATTTATGCACCGTCACAGAAGATATTTTCATCGGACATGATGTACATATGTGTGAGTTATGCACACGCGCGCGTGTGTGTGTGTTAAGAAGCAATTTGTTTTACAACGGCTTTCTTTAATCAAATACTGACCACAAGAACAGAATTAATCCAATTAGACATTGATATCTCACCTCTTTATTTTGATTTTATAACTAAAAGCTTCATTTATTTTTTAAAAATCATCGGCAATAACTCCTGATCCTCTATTCTTTATTACATGAAAAATGTAACCAGCACAAATAGGTGAGATATCAATTACCTATATATATAAATATATATTTATATCAAGCTCATCAAATTATGCTGCAAGTGCAGGTTTTTCTTACTGTCTCGCAATTTGTCCTTACTATCTATCGCTCCAAGGAGGTCATCCAGACTACGGCCTGTGTCCGTAAAGTGGTGTCGCCGGTAGGTTCTTGTTAGTCAGCCCACACTGGTACCACTATGTGAAGGAGTCCATTAGAGAACGTCGCTTATAAGTTCGCCCTTACTTCTCCACTAGTGTCAAGCATGTCTTGTTCGTCTTATTTGGCTTGTTTCAGAGATAGGAGTAGGAGTTAGTGGCCATACAGCTATTGTTTTATGGGATAATACTTCCAGGATTGGTTCAATATAGTGCGTAGCATTCTGGTGCAGTTATCATCTAGATTTTGCTCCATATCTTTTGTCAGCGTCTATGACGTATAAAAGTCGACGCCAAGAAAAAGATAATAAAACAGGTCTGGCAAAATAAAAATATTTAGTATGAAAAAATGTCTTTCAAAAATAATACATTTATTCACCCATCCCGGAAGTGGTAAGTTTTAGTCAAAGACCAGTTCACAAATTAACAGTCCGTCAATTCTTTGTAAAACTTTTACGCTTTTCTATTTTTGTTGTCGATAGTCTGGCGCAAGGTAATAATAATACATAGCGGCTACGTTTTCCCCAATACTTGGTACAATTTCACATGTCCTAATTACGTTGAGCTTCTTTGCTTTATTAAAATGTCGTATTATGGTCAATTTCCATCGCTTTTTATACTCAAGTCAGTCAGGTAAAAGGTCAAAGATTTTGAATCTTGTTGTCACCTTTTCTACTGACGAGCTAAATCGGGATTTTCCCAATCTCTCTGTAATTGTCACATTTTCAATATTCACATCGTTTCTTTTTCTACAACTAGAGTAGTCTAGTAAAAGCCCGAGTCTCAGAGCTACGTGGAATTCAACTAGCGTTCACTCCGCGGGATTCTCTTTTCTTATCTTGTTCTCTTAATTCACTTCGATTTTGTACTCCCAGGGTAGTCTGGTAAAAGGCTCCCTTAAATTATTATTTTATCTCGATTACTGTTCGTTTCGTTATCTCCACGAGTCTGGCTCAAGGCCATTGTTCGTTTGCTACGCGCTGGTCTCTAATGTATCATAATATCTCAATTACTCTTCGTTTCTTTATCTCAATGAGTCAGGCAAAAAGGCATCTCTCACTGGTCTCTAAAGTATCATATTATCTCGATTTATGTTTACATCTTTATCTCCAGGAGTCTGGTAAAATGTTACTTCAAGGCAAAATATTTTTCAGGCTTCAGTTCTTTCTAAGTTTGTCCATCGGTGCGATTACATCACGACGGTACATGTAATACAGTTTTTCTGCCTCTCCACTTTGGGTAGTTTGACACAAGGTCAGAGTTTAGAGAGTGTGTAAACTAGTAGCTGCCTCCTACTCGTCTGTTTCTTGCTTTACATGTATATTTCATCTGAGGGGTAGAAAGGGTGACCTCTAAAAAATGATCACTTTTCACATAATTTGGAATTCAATGATTTTCGCGGACGTGTATTAAATCGGGATTGTTTAAAAAATAAATCCCATATTCAATTCAAGAAGTAGGTAGACTAATTTTAGATTAGTCGCTTTTTATGATTGACAGTCGGGGCTTTTGATCTGAATTAGCCTTTTCACTTCAAAGCGTTTGGATCATAGAGACATGTCAAAACAATTTACCGAAATTCTGATGGCTTTAATTTAAGAATTAACGTTACATTTGTGTTGTATCATGGTAAGGAAAAGATACACAGTGAAATAGAGTTAATCATGAATTAACTCAAGTGGTACAGTCTGACTAGTATTATAAGTCTCGCGCTGTTGGTGTTACGTCCGAAGTTGGTCTTACTACTGAGCGACGTCTTTTCAGAGCTGTCTCTCCGCTTCTACTTTTCGCTTTAGCTTCTCCCGTGCTTAAGAGACAGAGCATCTTTTATACTTCCGCGATACCGGAAGTCACGTGGTACGAGCCACTATAAATGTAATAAGTGTAATGGTTATTGTCGTAGGAAATGGACACGGTGACAGGAGTTCAAATCCTGGACGATACTGATTGCATTTCACATAGCACTAATACCCTTGGGAAAGGTATGAATCCAATTATTCTCCCTCCAGCTATGAGTAAATAGTAGGACAGACTGGGGTTCTTCAGCCTTGGTGAGGCAACTAGTCTAGGAGAAGGAAAACTCTGAATTGAAACCTGTTAAACTCCGCTTAAAAATTGACCTTGTGTCATATTCTGCCAGAGCGGAGGGGTTGGTAAATTTGTTTTTTCAATAACAATTCGTGTTTGTCTTATTCCATCTCATAATAACACAATCTTTAGCTACACTTTATTCCAAAAATCTATTGTGCCATTACACATCTGTAACGTATAACTATTTTCTTCCAAAATCCAAATCGGTTTCTTTTTGCTCTGGTTGATAAAATTTAATAGACTGGTCTTTGACCCTATTGAAAAAAACCAGTGCTTGGAAGAAATTCCATTTTAGTTTATTGGACAGGTCAGACTTCCATACGATACTATTTACCAACCCCTCCGCTCGGGCAGGATATGACACAAGGTCAATTTTTAAGCGGAGTTTAACAGGTTTCAATTCAGAGTTTTCCTTCTCCTAGACTAGTTGCCTCACCAAGGCTGAAGAACCTAGTCTGTCCAACTATTTACCCATAGCTGGAGGGAGAATAATTGGATTCATACCTTTCCCAAGGGTATTAGTGCTATGTGAAATACAATCAGTATCGTCCAGGATTTGAACTCGTATCGCCGTGTTCATTTCCTACGGCGATAACGACTACACCACGGGCACCTCCATCTATACGATTGATAGTCTATCTCTAGCAGTCCATGACTTCACTAGGTGCATATTGATGTCACTTTCACTAGATGAAACGCTCTTACCGAGGTACTTGAACTTTTCCACTAATTTCAGAGAACTCCCATTTACAGGGGGGATGTGTCCTTCTTGATTAAAACGCATGTACTGCGTTTAGTCTGCATTCACGTGGATGTCAATGCTCTCAGCTATGCAACAGGGATTCAGCTTGGGTAGGTGTATTTGCAAAAAAGTTTTATGTCATATGCATTGTTAATATAGTTAGCGTCCGTAATACTTACTGCGGGATATCGTCTGTCTTTTTTTAATCTAAAGCTATTTTCCTTCATTAGGTCAACGTTTGGAGTACATAATCCCGGCATATAATGAACACATATCGTGTTAATGTATCACCTTGCAGAACTGCAACAACAATGTTGAAGAAGTGTGTGTCTCCATCTGGTGGGCGAACTTTGGCTTTCTTGTTACTATCGAGCATCATTATGGTTGTAACAGTTTCTTTAGAGAGACTATAAGCTAGAAGTATTTTCGCCACATTTCCTCTGTATATGGAATCAAATGCCTTGAAAAAATTTTTAAATAACAGCGTCACCTCGAGCTTTTTTGAACGTACTCCTACTTTTTTAACAGTCTGTAAAATTCTATGAAGTTGTTGTTCGAATTTTCCGAGAATTATTTTGATTTTTTCTTAGAATATTCTCAAATTCTTGTTAGATGAAATTGGTAGCTGATCATTATAAACTAACGTTGCTATGAAAGTTGGTGTTACGCCTCGATAGTTCTTGCTGATTCCGATGTCGCTTTTTGGGGAAGAGAAGGATGAAGCCTTTTGCCAATTTTACTCTTGTGTTCTGGTTATATACTGCATTGCAGAATCATAGCATTACTTCACCGAATTTCCTCGTATTCCATACTACTGGGAGTATTTCGCTGAGGCTGGCAGCTTTTCCATTTTTCATTTTTGCTTGTACATCGTTGAGTTCTTCTTGAGTAAATTGTTGTAGTTTTATGATGAATTGGTTAATAATAATTTTCGAGACAGGTTTATCTGTGACTTTAGGAGAGTTTCCAGGCAGATTCTTAAAATGTTCTTTCCACATGTATATTTGTTTTTCTTGGCTGACATCTTTTAGTTTAGCTCTCGGGGTGCTCTTCCATTTACTCATCACAATTACTGTTTGCTCCGCTATTCGAGAGCGTCAATCTTCTACCGAGTTTCTTATTTTATTGATCTTAAGTTCAGTGTGTTCTATTTGTTCTTTTTGATATGCGTTAGTTAGTTCTCATTGTGACTTCTTGTGTTTCTGTGCGATGGCATTAGATAGGTATATATATATATATATATATAGTAGTTTATTCGATAATTAAAGTCCAAGTTTGGAATAAACTTTATTCCTGAATTTAGGAATTGAAAGAATGTTTAAATCAGTCAAAATACGATCCCTGAACATCTATGCATTAGTTACTTCTCATTGTGACTTCTTAAGTTTCTGTGCGATGGCATTATATAGGTTTATATATATATATAGTATACTTCGAGACGGTCTACTGTTTGAGACGGGGGAGAAGGCTATGTATTTCGTCATTTGGTGGTGGGGGGTGACTTTGGTACCTTTAGGCTTTTACTTTTTCTTCTAAACTGCTGTTGGGGATGGTGCTTTAAGAATTTTAAACTTTTAGAAAATATTCAAAAACGTTTTGCCGTGTTCGCTGACATTTGGACAGTCATATATTCAATTTGGGTTTATAGAAAGGGTGTCTTTACATTTAAAACGCACAGTTTAAGCAATATTTTACAAACAAGAATACAGCATAACATTTTGTAAAATTTTCAGCATTTTAAATTAATAGGACTTAAAGACATACTGACCAATATTGAAACAATTTTATCTGCTGGCAGGTGCGAGTTTAAATCCTTCCTCTTCCCTTTTAGCGTTTATTTACTAATGAATTTTAAGTATACTTGGAGACTGTCTACTGTTTGAGACGGGGGGAGGAAGGCTTCTATAGAAGAGAATAAAACAGCCATCGAAAGATAACCATGACCCACACTCAAACCACATACACAAACCACATCACTCTTCGCGCGGGTAAAAACGGGGCGCGTCCTGCTGAGGTTGGAGCTCAAACGACAAAAACTACTAAAATGCAAACAAACACTACTAATAGCGACAATTAACGTAAGAACCTTAAATAGAATAGGACAACTACCAGAGCTAATCGCATCGGCCGTAGAACATAAGATAGACATAATATGCATACAAGAACACAGATACGCGCACACCGAAGATATCAAATATCACGAAACTGGCAAGGGATGGACATTCGTCACTGTATCAGCATGAAAAAAGCTCTGTCAACGCCGCAGTAGGAGGCGTAGGAATGCTTATAGGACCCAAAGCATTAAAAACACTAAATAGCATTGAGAAAATACAACCTAGAATGATGGCAGCTACTTTTAACGGCAACCCCAGAGCAACAATCATCTCCTGCTACAGCCCTACCAATGTTAGTGAAGAAACTGAACTAGTCACCTTCTACGATGAGTTATCCTCATTAGTGGGTAGCATCCCGAAACACAACATGTTAGTCATTGGCGGAGATATGAATGCCCAAATCGGGAAAAACGGAAACAACTAATACAGCCTCAACAACACGTCAAATAGGAATGGGCAACATCTAACAGATTTCATGATAGAAAATAGATTAGCATGCCTCAATACAAACTACCAAAAAAGGGAGGGCAAACTATGGATATACACGTACGCGAACAAAGCACAGATAGACTACGTCCTTATAAACAAGAAATGGAAAAATATTGCAATGAATTGTGAGGCATACTCCTCTTTCGAAGGTGTGTCCTCCGATCACCGAATAGTCACGGCGAAAATACGGCTAAGCCTACGAAAAAACGCCAAGCGAACAGCGACCACCAAACACTATGACTGGGCCCTTTTGAACAACAGAGATTTAAGAGATAAATACGTATCAGAATTAAGAAACAGATTCGAAACACTACAAGAGAAGACGGAAAAAAGTACACCAAATGACGAATATGAAAATTTCGTCAATGCGCACATCGAGGCAGCTGCGAAATGTATTCCAACAAAACTCAAAACTAAATATAGAGTCCCATGGGAAACTTTAGCAGTGAGAGAAAAACGTGCACTAGTGAAAACAGCCTCCAAAAACTATCGAAAAATCCAACAAACACAAATGCCCGAAAACTAAAAACGGCACAATATCAATTAGCAGGCATATATATAAAGGAACAGACAGAATACATTCAAAATCAGATAGATAAGATTAGAGACTCGGTGGAAGATAGACAATCTAGGATAGCCTGGCAAACAATAAACGAAGTGAGTAGAAGAAAGAGCACAGCCAAAGCAAAACTGAAAGCTGCAAACCAACAACAAAGAATAAAACTGTGGAACCAGCACTTCGAAAACCTACTAGGAAACCCACCGAAAATAACACACGAACCAATCACCAGAATAATTAGTAAACAATTGGACATTAAACTGGGACCGTTCACACAAGAACTTGACTCGGTTCTCAGAAAAATTAAAAATAGGAAAGCTGCAGGGCTGGACGAGATTCCCCCAGAAGTATGGAAGACCAGACAATTCGACGACATACTGCTCCGACACTGCAACGCAGTATATAATCAAAATCCGATAGATAGATGAATGAAGGGATGCATACTCCCCTTCCCTAAAAAGGGGGACCTCGGATTACTCAAAAACTACCGAGGCATAACACTTACATCCATAGCAGCCAAAATCTACAATGCCCTACTACGAAACCGCATAGAATCCAAAATCGACAACATACTTAGGAAAAACCAAAATGGCTTCCAAAGCTCTGGACGGAATCCCTCTTAAACTAGTAGACAAATTCAGTTACCTAGGAAGCAACGTCGCATCAACCGAAAAGGACATCGACACGAGGTTAACGAAAGCATGGACAGCTATCAATAGGCTATCGATTATATGAAAATCAGACCTAACCGATAAAATGAAGCGCAGTTTCTTCCAGGCTGCGGTCGCATCGTTACTACTATATGGATGCACTACATGGACTCTAACAAAACGACTGTAGAAGAAGCTAGACGGCAATTACACAAGAATGCTGCGTGCAATCTCGAACAAGTCCTGGTGGCAACACCCCACAAGACACCAACTGTACGGCCACCTGCCTCCTATCACGAAAACTATTCAAGTTAGACGAACCAGACATGCAGGGCACTGTAGGAGAAGCGGGGACGAACTAATAAGTGATGTGCTCTTATGGACCCCCACACATGGCCGTGCAAAAGCAGGACGACCAGCACGAACATACATTCAGCAACTATGTGATACAGGATGTTGTCCAGAAGACCTGCCTGAGGCGATGAACGATAGGGAAAAGTGGCGAGAGAGGGTCAGGGATATCAGTGCTACCAGCACGACATGATGATCATGATATATATATATATATATATATATATATATATATATATATATATATATATAGTAGTTTATTTGATAATTAATGTCCAAGTTTGGAATAAACATTTATTCCTGAATTAAGGAATTGAAAGAATGTTTAAAGCAGTCAAAATACGATCCCTGAACATCTATGCATTTCTGCAATTGACCCAGGAAGTTATTAATTCCTGTACAATAAAACATTGAAGGTTTTGATAAAAAAATTCTTTAAATGTAGTTTTTACGGAATTTTTCCTGTTTTTTTTTTTGTTTTGTTTTTTTTTCGTAGAAAAGTTTCCAGCTACTTGACAAAATAGTAAGGATCAGAAAAATATGTTGGATGTGGCAATATATATCCCAAATCAGTGAGCTTCCGTAGGGTAATCCTGGAAAGATGTGACTGAGCATTGTCATGAAGCAAAATTATGGCCAAGCTTAAAACGTAAACGCATCACTTCTTTTTTCATGTTCTTGATTAGAGGCATGTAATCTTCAAAATTAAATTCTGTAAGAAGTGATAGAAAATTTTAAAAAACGACTCGTTAATCATTGAGAATGTGTTGTTTGTTTTATAACAACGACAAAAGAAATAATACGTTCGAACAGAATTTAAATAGTTTATCCAAAAACCGAACAGTATCTTCCAAGCATTCTAATTATTATATATATACATATGTGTGTGTGTGTTTTTGTTAATATCCGTATCAGCTTCTCTTATTTGTCTTTATGTTTAACTTTGAATCTTACAGAATTACATATTCACAATTCCACTACGAATTGTGTATTAGAAGTCCTTCTTATTTTGTTCATTGCACAATAATGTGCATTGGTTATATCGTTTCATGTAATTCACACCAAATGTATTTCATGCTTAGCGTGTCGCTGCGACGGTCTCCAATCCGCAAATTTTTCTTATATGATTTAACAGTAGATATTTTTTGGAAAAGGTCCAGGTGTTCCTGTCACCTATAGTTTACTTCATCGTCATTAGGTATCTCCAGTATGTCACCGATCACAGGTAATGACTAAACTTTTTTCTTTCAAACTCTCCTCAGTTCTTGAAACATTTGTAATCAATACAATTGTTTCAAGACTAATCAATTCAAACTAACAATACTCTCGTTCAAGGTCACAAAAAAATGAGAAGATGGATACTATGTCTGGTCTTCTAATAGGAATCTAGTGTTCTTTTTGTATCTTAAAATCACCGTGAATTTTGTGCGTCTCATCGTCAAGAACGGATTCTGGTTCATTCATTAAGTTGTAGGATTTTACACAATTCCAAATTGATCATTTTTCCTTCCGTCGTGCGTAATTTGTACTCTTATTGAGCAAGTTTCATGCATTCCCTTATTAGGCAATCAATAGTTTCTGCACGTAATCAGCAGTTTCTATTATGTTGCGTATTTTTAATTTTCGCTTTAATATAATTGGTCTTTGTGGCGTTATTTTGAGCAATTAAAAAGAGATGCATTTTCTCTCTTAAGATTTCCCTTTCTCAGCTATGTCCATGACTTTACGTGTGCATTCTCACCATTTTGTCGCTTGAAATATCCATAATGTTGTTTTGGTTCCAATCTGTTTCCTCGTTGTGTTCTTTTTCTCTGTTCGTTTTGGCCATTGCCTTTACTGGCTACTGTAATTAGACTCTCATTATTCTTTTAATTTAATTTCCCGAGTTCTTGTACTGATTCACCTATAAAATTAGCAGTGCCATCGAACCTTGTTCCTGCTTCTTTTCTTGACACATATAAGTCAGTCAATATCATTGACCTTGGGAATAGTCATCAATTTCCTTGTTCTTTGGGTTATTTTCTGTGTTAATCTCTTGTAAATTTTATGAATGATCGTGAGTACCTTACAAGGGAAATAGACCGGGTGTCTATTCCTCTAATGAAATTTTTGCTGCAGAGCTTGGTTTCGAGAGGTTTTCTGATTCTTCTGGTGTAGACAATAGTAATTATTATCATTAGTATTAATAGTAACTGTGGTGTTTTCCTTCTTGCGAATTTTCACACTATCATTAGCTGGTGGTCTTTCTTGGGAGTCTGAATGATATTGAGTCTCCTCAGGTCAGAAGAACTCTTCAGAGTATTATCAACGATCTCAGCGAAAGGACCTTTCTAAGTATTCCTGATATTCTTAACAGTGCTGTTGTCTGGATGGTCTCAATTTTGATCACCAGTCTTGTTGTGTCTTGTCCAGAAGTTTTAGGACCGCTCCGAGGGCGCTAACTGCAATTGGTATCACCGCCTCCTTTATATACAACACCTATTGGCGCTGCTATTAAGTGTTTCATGACTGGCAATTTCACCAGTTTTACACTTACTTTCCTTTTCATTCTCCGGTCAGCTGGGAAGGTAAAATCTTCCTATTCTGGTCTATTCCACCTGGCAAAACCTACCAAACCTACATATATGCCAATTTCACAGATTATTTACATTTGAAATCATTTTAAAATATAATCGTACATGTTTACAGTATCAGTTATCAATCAGGCAAACAAAGATATCTTAAATTACAGTTTATATCCATTACCGTTTATATTTATCCAGGATAGAATCTTTATTGACAAGTATTTAAACAAAAAAATGGGAAAATTGAATACACATGTTTTCCGTTGTTTTTTTTGTTTTTTTTTTCTTTTTACCTTAGTCTTATCGCTATGCCATACAAGTCATAGTACTACTTCCGCCAAGCATTCATGTCTGATCCTTTTGTGATAAAATTAATAGCTCAGTCCAAGAGGGCCTTCCGCCAAATCAAAACTAAGACCCTTGTATAAAAGTTGTTAGAGTTAGGTTGATTGCCCAGAACCTGAGGCGCTCTTGAAAGGGATGGATGAGGAATATGATCAACTTTTGTACTCTACCTTTGGATGTCTTGCTTTCTGAAGAGTACTCCCGTAAGCATTTAACCAATCATTTGTCTCATTTTGGTTTGTGAGGAGCCAGATAAATACACTGCCATAAAGGTCATTGTTTCTTACTAGACGTACACTCGTACACCCTCAAATCTCACGTAAGTATATTGATCCTAAACTGTTAACATATGCGTTTTCCCTTAAAATTGTGTTTAATCAATGAATTTCTTGAAATCATTTCTCAGCTACTTATGAAACATCTTCTAAAGGTTAAAGTTTCAAAATTCTCATTTGTACTTTAAACTTTTTGACATCTTATTTATTGATTTTAGACTCAGTTTTGCAGCAAAGATTTTTATATAAAATATATAAATTTCTCTCCCTTCATACAAGAACAATGCACAATCACTACAAAATAGACAGAATAATTGTCAATTTCGTACAAGTTTGAGAGATCACATTCTAAACTAGACCAGAAATTTGAAAAATAATGTTGCCAGACAATCTACATAATCAATCATTATCAGTCAAAGGAAATATTAATTTTATATTATTAAAAACTCTGAACAATTTTTAAATCGAATTAGATAAATTAAGCTGAATTCATCACGAAAAGCCAATCATGAATTGTCTATGTAGTCAATCTAAAAAACAATCAGACATATTTTGTTTTCAGCTTGGTAAACCTGATTGGAAATCTGCCGATCGATGTTGACCTTGAACACATGTAAAACTATATTTTGAATTCACACTCAGCTGAGTAATATTGACTGATCAAAATTGTGATTATTAAACAGGTAAAAAAAACAAACACAAGACGAATTTGGTTTGTCATTGTTCCTAACCTCTTGTCCTCGTTTTAGTATTCTTTTGAGCCATTTTCCGAAATCATTCATGGTGTATACAGTGTCATCTATGATTTTGCGTCTTTAATCTGACTACTATATATTTTCACTTCGATATTATTGGGTGTGTTGTATTTTTTCTAAAACGTAAAAAAGCATTGAATTTCTCTTCTTAGATATGCTCTGCTTAATTGAATATATATCAAATATACTGTGTCATCTATTGTAATTAATGATTATTCTGACTGCTGTCTATTTTTCTTTCAATATTATTGATTCTGATGCCTTTCTTTTAAAATTTTGTAACCTTACTCTCTTTAAGTATCCTCTGCGCAAGTTGATATTTATTTTATTGAGAGTGTCAACTATTACAATTAGAGTTTATTCTTATCGCTGTCTGTTTTCCTTTCGATATCATTGGTTCTGCAGCATTTCTTCTATACTGCATTACTCTCTTCATGTGTCTGCTTGGCAACTAAGCTGTTCATGATCATATTTTAACCACTTATTAAAATATCGATGTATCAATGCTTTCTTTTTTTACTTAATTTGCCTATATTTCTTAGTGTCTCCCTTTGAACATATATTTTCGTGGCTCAATGTTGCAGTTTTTATACACTCGGTGTATTGAACTACATTTTTTTTTTCAAATCAATCTTTACCCCTAACGATTTCTCTTCCGCATCCCATTTTGTTTACATATAGTCTTTCGGTGTGATCTTTTGGCTGAAGAGATTTTCTCATAGCCATTAACTTCCTGGTCCAATCAAATCATCGATTTAATTTCCTATCTTGTTCTGCCAAGTAAGAGACCCTTGTACCCCACAATTGTTACAACTACGTGTTCATACCCTTTATCAAATCTATACTGTTTAGTTTTGTTTCTAATATCTTTCTTATTCTATTAAGATACGTCTTTTTTATTTTATCATTAATTTCCTTTTGCCTTATTGAGTAACAGAATTATTTGCCGCTAAAGTGATCATTTTTTATCAAGAAGTTCAATTTCGTCTTTTCTCACTGGTTTCCCTCCGTGGGACATCAATATGACGTAGATTTTTGTATTGAAAGGAATTATTTTCTACTTCTTATCTGAGGTAGAGATCGGTTTGACTGAAATGACAGCGAATCTCTTTGAAAATACAAGACTAACGTTGATTATAAAAAAGCAAATATTTGGGCTTTTCTTGAATTTTTGATGCTTCCACTTTTTTCGCATTGAACAATATACCTATTCACAGTTTTCCTAAAAGCGTATTATATCCAGTATTCATTCGTTATACAAAGTCAATGCGATCTTTTAAGTAATATTTCTGATTGTGTAGATTTTTTTTGTATCAATTTACCTTTAAGTTAAATGCATTTCAATCAAAATAATTCCCTGGCGAAGCCACTCACTAATGAAGCAACAAGGCTAGGATTCTTTAAAATGACTTTAGTTGGTTCTTGAAAATTTCGACTAAGAAGCTTGGTTTTTGTTCTTAGGAACGAACAATTCTCAAAGGAAATGAAATAAAACAATTTATCGGGGATATTTATTTTGGTATGCATGAACTTGACTTTTTAATCCAACAGGTCGGTAATCGTTATTGCAAATCAGTTGATCGACGCCATTCCCTTCACTAATCAATCTCATTGCCAAGCGTAGCCCGTCAGGCAGAATATACTCCTCTGTCGTATCCAGCCTAGATTGTCAAGTGATCAGTGAATCAGAACGGTGTTCAGCTTCCACTGTCTTTAGATCATCGAAATATATATATATATATATATATATATATATATATATATATATATATTCTTGTATGATCCAAGGAGGAAATCCAGGGGGTAGGAATATCCAATATGAGTGTCAAAATTAATTGCTATTGATGTGTAATTAATTTGGGATAAATGATACATCAACACTCAACGTGTCGAGCAAAAAATATTTTATATGAAGACAAAAAGAAAAGAATTCACTTTCTTGGTATCATGACAAATTTATTTTTTCTAGGTTTAACTTACAAGTTTTTTTTTAAATAAACCTTCTTCCGATGAGATATTCAAAATTTTTATTCAATGTCTTCATATTGCTTCCGGTGAGAATGGAATTTAAAAAAAATCTTTATCTTTATTTATTTATTTATTTATTTAACTTTAAAATAATTCATTTTATGTATTTATTTAAGCAAAACAAGTTAATAAAAGTTGAATATATTATATCCATTATTATTTTTTCCGATGTATATTCTAAAAAAATACTATAACCCCTAATTTACATACTACAGGACATGGAAAAATCAAAAAACCTAATTCTGGAAAAAGTAATTCTTGTTATGCGACTTTTTATAATATCTTTAGATAAAGTTTATATTCTATTTTCAGAAACAAATGTTTTATCATTATAAAAAATATGAGGAAAAATAATCAAATTCTGTCTAATTTACAAAACTTAGTTTTAGTTATTCAAAATATCGTAAGAATTCAAGTTATTTACATACGTCAATCGTAATAAACACATTGTTCATATGTCATTCATATGTAATACACATATCGAACGTTCAGTGATTGTAATAAGTAAAGATATAATCAGTAAAGATATTATGTTGATGTAACTAATAATTTAAAAAATATAAGATATTAGTGTTCGATTCTTAAGCTTGTGATTATCTATAGCAAAAAACGGTATAGTTATAAACGGCGTATTATTTGGATAATTCCTACTCGTTAAAAGTCCAATTATTTATTTTTTCTTTATTATTATTTTTTCTTTTTTTATCTTATTATGAAAATATATCATTATATATTCTATCTATTAATTTTGATTTTATTTTATATTAGAAAAATATTAAATTGATTAATTCCTGTCTATTTTTTAAAGAATTATAGATTGAAATATTACTATATAGAATAACAGGCCGAGAAATATTATCTGGTCAAATCCTCCTTTTGCAAAATTTCAAATATCAATATAGGCAAATATTTTCGAAGCAGAATAAGTAAACATTTTAAAGATGGTAATTCCCATATAAAAATTATTAATAAGAATAAAGTAAAAATTAGTTAGTCTAGTACTGACAACAATCCTAAAATTATTGACAAACACAACAAAAAATTAATCGATAAACTAGACAAGAATTATAAAGAAAACTTAAAACATGAATGTAATTGTAAAATACAAAATGAATGCCCGCACAAAATAAACGCTGTGTTTGGAGCCGATCACATGACAAGGTTTAACTATATATACTCTCGACTTCCAATAACTCGGTCTCTTACATTTTGATTTCCAGAGACAGCTATCATTCTCTCTTACATTCTAAATCCCAGCTAGCGACACGTAGCTCCAAAAACATACAATGGGCATGTGTATAGTATGCGAGTTCTTTCTTCTCATGTTCAGCCAATCCGCCGAAAGACTTCATGCACCCTCAAATTCTTTGGCAAAACCAGAAAGAGATAAAAGGCCGGTGTATAAGTACTTTTATGTAAAATACTTTATTAACATGCACATATAGCCTACAGGACGCTGTTAATACGTAGTCTGGTTGGATACACCTAGATAATAACCGCTCGTGCGCACACACACACACACACACACACACACGCGAATATTTGACGAACTATATTTTGAACAGTCTTAATATTTTTACCGAGTACTTGTTGATATATAAATGTATTTATGTTTGTATTGCTTTATTGTGAATGTTAATTTCTTTGCGTCGTTTATATCGTTTGGGTTTTAAAATCTGAATATCAGCATAGGTAAAAAAAATCATACATAATTGTATTAATCTTAGTTAATTAAGAACATTTATTTATAAGTCCCAGAAATTCACTCTAAACTACCCAGCAGGACACATAACATAATGGTCATTGGCGTTTGTTCCCTTAGCTTCAAAGGAGACTATCATCTGGAGGTTGCAGTGTCAATCCTGACTGCAGTTTGACAAACACCTGAAGAAGGCCGGAGGACATATCGGCCGAAACGTTTTAGAAATGACGATGAATAAAGATGAACACAATAGTTGGAAAACCTTTAATGAGAAAAATCCTCAAGGTTTGTCACAGAAATTCAGACAACTATATCACCACAAATTGTAAGAGCAATATATTCAGTAACGACACTCACCAAAAATGGTAAACTGACGGCGTGAAATGAACATGCAAAATTTCCTGAACATGTGGAACAATTTTGAATGAATATTCACTCATTTCAAATATAACATAGAAGTATTGTTGCTACGGTGCATAGAGTTGAGAAATGAAAGCAGCAAACAATACCAATTCTCCAACTGATAAAACAACCTGTTCGAACATATGCAAGGTCAATACACAATAGTAATTACACGAAAATTTTCAACGAATAAAAACAAAGTTTCTAGCTGAAATTTCATACACTGAAACAAAACAACAGAATTTATTTCAACACCTGCGAAGAGGCAAATATGAATATACAATTACTACTACTATTAACACGAGGAGTTTTCTTTTACTTCACCCCTACTAGAGGAAAGCAACCTCTTAAATCGTTTTGTTTCTTTTCATCATTTCTCCTACCTAATCTTACTGGCTACAACATCATTTCTCCTTTACCTCAGTATAAATTACTGCTATAATTTACAATTGCCAGTGGATAGAACATAGACGAATTTCAAAAATGAAGATTACGACCACATGATAACTTTCACAAACGAAATAAATTCCGACATTTTCGAAACAACGCAAACACAACTACAAAAATATGACTCAATTCACTGTAGAGTCACTTACTATCTTAACCATAATTCGGCAAGATATCGTTAGGTACTTAGAGTGACGAAGCCAAAAACACTGAATGAAAACATGCCGAATATAATGTAACCAGTGTTGGCTCTAGCCTTCAAAACAAGGATAAATTCAACAAGCATAAAACCAGAAACATTTTCTTTTAAAGAATTACAAGAATATTTAGACATCAAAAATTGACATTAATTCTCAGACGTCTGCTATAAATGTTCTGTAAGAAATTCGTTTCAATCTGACTCCACATTTCATCATCCAGCATTCAACTCAACGATTTTTTTTTATAAACAGATCAAATGGTAGCTGTATAATTGTGGACACAACCAAGAAAATCAAACGCGTTTTCAATTCGAGCCTAAATTCAACGCTAAAACCTGATGCATTGGAAAAACACAAATAATCAACAGCTACGGACCTTAATTCCATGTTAATCGTTTCGAGGTGAAACTCGTCTTACATGAATTCACATGTGACATAACTCGTTTCATTCAACTGCACGCTACGCAATCTTCATGGAATTCTCAAGCAAAACAGTTTCCACATTCACAGATATCAACACACTTGCATTCCCCACCAATCACATAAGCAACAATCCACACCCAACCATGTTCATCCAACATTTTCATCCAACACGACAAAGATGAATCAGCAGGGTATATGCAAATATACCGACGCCATCAAGTAAGAAAGAGGAACACATTACAACATAGGACGAGGCGCCTCTGGTGGTGTAATGGTTAGCAAGCTCGACTAGAAAACCTACACGAGTGAGTTCGAGTCTCATTGGGTGCCCCTTTCATATGGCCTTGTACCACATCTAAGCAAAAAGCTTGGTAAATTTCCATTACAACATAGGACTAACACAAGATACGTGAGACAAATTATTCCAGTTGAACAAATTAAACCCGGCGTACTTGGTTATAACCTACAAAGAACTTACGAGGGATCATCTTACACTCACATTAAATACCAAAAAGAGCGAACTATTTTCCACACTGACACATACACCTACATACATCACTATAAAGCCAATAGATACGTACATTAGCCTCTACGTTAGTGACCATATTGAAAAATATTTTCAATATTTATCAATCTGCCAAGTGGTATATAGGATTTACATTCCTATATTTTTTAACGGTCGTGGTACAAGGAAATTTAAGAAAATATTATACTGATTATCTTGTTCCCAAAACAAAGATGGCAAACGTCGGTAAACTAATTAGTTTCGAGAATCTACTGATCAGGGAAGCCACGTGATTTATGCTCCCAACTCCGTCCACACATTTGATTTTGTCCTACGCAAAATAAATGGTGCGTTGGGAGCCGATGACATAACAAGTTTTAAAAATATATACTCTAGACTTCCAATAACTCACTCTCTTACATCTTGATTTCCAGAGACGGCTCCCATTCTCTCTTACATTCTAAATCCCAGCTAGCGACACGTAGCCCCAGAAACATACAATGGGCGCCAGTATAGTATACGAGTTCTTTCTTCTCATGTTCTGCCTATCCGCCGAAATACTTCATTCAACCTCAGACTCGTCGACAAAACCAGAAAGAGAAAAAAGGCCGGTGTATTAGTACTTTTTGTGTAAAATACTTTATCAACATGCAAATATAATCTCTAGGACACTGTTATTATTTAGTCTACTAGCATACACATAGATAATAACCGCTTGCACACACACACACACGAATATTTTACGAACTATATTTTGAATATTCGTAATATTTTTTTACAATGTACTTGTTGATATATGAAATTATTTTTGTTTGTATTGCTTTGTTGTAACTGTTCTTTGGTCCGCGTAGTTTATATCGTTTGCCTTTGAGAAATTGTGGGAGCAACATATTTAATAATGAAACACACCACACACACACACACACGCATATATATATATATATATATATATATATATATATATATATGTCTTTCTTTTTATAGAATTGGATATTTTATATTACTTTCATTAAACGATATAGCATATCAAAAGAAACAATAATCCACTGGTAAATAATTTATTTTAAGGCTTATTAACTTGAATAAGGATAAGTGATCTGTGTTCGTTATTTATATTCAAGCCACCAAAAATATCATCAGTTATACATGGTCTGAAATCTTTAAAAAATCATGTTTCTTAAAGCAATATTTATATTCCATTATTTATAGCATCCTAAGACATTGAGATTAGGGGTTTTGGCGTGCCACGAGCTAAATGGCAAAATGTAAATTGATTTTCTTACAGCTTTACAAATTTGTTTGGTGTCGCTAATGCCGTAAGCCCCATCATAGTTAATTTATTTCTGTGCCAAATCTTGTATGTTTAACACCTTTTCTGACTCAGCTTGTCAACTAAAGAATGGGAAGCGTTTATAGCCTTTTCCAAATCGACTTTCCAAAGAAATCACTCCAATACAAACTAATATATCAGTTTATAATCTTGTTTTACACGAAATTATTTCGTTGTTTTCTGAAGTTTGTTTAGTAATCCCCTCATCCTTTAACCATCATCGACATCTTTGGGGATTCTGCGTGGTGTTATAGTTAATGAGCAAAACTTGTTTCCCACTGAATTTGTTCGCTGATGTTCGTAAAGCAATTACATTATTCGACTTGTGTTTTATTACACGTTTATTTTTGGCACTCCTAACGATGTAATCATAAACAAGCTTGTATCGCAGATCGTTATTGGCGATTTCGATTCACAATGGGTTTCCAAAACTCCGGCTTGGTACCAAACTAAACTTAGTAAATAACTTCATGATGTTCCTTTTGTTGCATTTAAGACACTGTTTCGACTAATTTTCTTCAAACTTTTTCAATGCTTACTTTAACCTCGGCAAAGAAGTAAGATTCCATCCAAAAATGAGGGTATCCAGGGTACGATGCTAAACTGAATCCCATAATGAAGCTACAGTTCTGCAGATGTGAGTTATGTAAAATATACCTTTGTTAAATTTCCGACAATATCCACGCTCCACCGGAGTTGGAGAGCCAGTTAGGATCCCAATTATGAGTCAATTAGTCGTATTAGATGGGTATACGTGAAATCTTATGTGAACAAACACATGATATTAATCAAACATAATTATTAATGTTCGGAAGACTTGTAGCCAGAGAATTATTATTAATTCTTTGAAAACATATACTTGAGTGCAAATTATTGGTGTTAACCACAATCATATAACTTTGCAAACAAATAATTATTATTCAATAGGAATAGTTACTTTAAATCGTATTCATTGGCCTAGTGGGAAGAGTGTTCTCCGATAGCCTGGGAGACCAGTGTTCAGTCCCAGGTCACGTCATACCAGATACTTAAAAAATTGAACACTCAGCATTACAAGATACATATCAAAGGTAGTGGAGCAATCCAGCGGGAAAAGAGTAGCGCCTTCCTTTACAACTCGGCATAGTAATGTGGTATTTTGGCCTTCGACCCGGCCGAAAATGCCATTCAGAGTGATGCACCGGAAGGAAGTGACACATTCTAATGGCAGTTATGAGAGGAAATCACGTGGGCGGAAATTGGCTGATGAAATGGGACGAGGTAAAAAATTCGCATGGTACACTCATAGACTGATGCACCGAAAGAGAGTGACCTGTGAACTGCATGACAGCTATTTCCGCTTGATGACGATCCAACATCCGATTCCAAAAATCGAGTAGGCGACTGAGTGGACGTTGAACTATTATATAACTCAGTCAAGACAGAAGTCAGACAGTTCCAGTTAGAGATCGGACGGGGTGGTAGGGAAAGCCACACCAGGCCAAAGGGGCTCGGGGCCCCTGATTGAGTTGGGGCCCAGAGAAGTTACTGATGAGATGCAGTAAAGAAAGCCAGCACCCAGCAGAGTGGACCCCAGATCCTCCGGTTGAGCATCAGGAGAACGAGAAAGACACAACGTTGACGGCCATAAGAGTGGAGGTCAGAATATTGCAGTTTCTGTTCGGTCTCCAGCTCCCTCTCACACGCAAACCTTGAATAACCTTTTCGAACCCTTACAAATAAAATGAGTGCGTCGGTATGTATACAAGAGTAACTATTGAAAATGGAACCTTCGGGTCACTCTTGACTAAAGGGAGACAACTTTACTTACTTATACTGTATGAACCATCAGTATTGAAGCAGTGCAACTTTGAGCAAATAATTCGGATTAAAGAAAAAATCTTGATACTCTGTCCACAAACATGTCTAGTACGGCTATCCAAAAAACGCAAATATAAACACATAGAGAATGCGATTCTTTAACCTCTAGCCACAAAATAATCCTAGATGGTTTGACATGCCGTTAAAATCAATCAATCCCCCAAATTTCTTAGTGATTGTTTTTTCTACAGTATATGTTGATATCGCTCGAGACTGAATTTGATTTTATTTTGGCCTTTTTTGCGCTTTTTAATCTTCTAAAGTTGAACTTCCAACAAGTTTCGAATGTTATGTAGTCAGGGTAACTTCAAAAGCAAATCTATGCAGTATATGATAACTTTTAATGATTATCCCCTCTAAGACATGAATTCCAAAACAAAAAAAAGTTTACATATGTTTTCCTGACATATTCATAACTCAACTCTTCCGACACGTATTGGACGTGTCACAAAGTTAGTTTGTATACAGAGTACAGCTGGTTTGAAATACATTTTCCTTCTCCAAGACAAGTTGCCTTTAGCTTGACAGAGTCGACATGAATTCATGCATTTTCCAGTGGGAGTAGCACCAACTGAAACACAGCAGCCTTATCCAGGGTTTGAACTCTATTCACTGATTCTATTTCCTACGACGACAACCATTTAGCTAAACGTTTAATTGCATTTGCAGCTGATAATTTGCGTTCCTTCCGACTTCTCCTGTGTTTTCTTTCAGTATGCGTTGGAGTTCACTTGAGTTTTTTTAAATTTTATTTTGCTTGTTTCATGCTAATCTTTGAAAAACAAGTCGCAAACAAGTTTCATATGGCCTCTAGTTAGTTCAACATCAACTTATATGTACTTAGTACGTTATAATTCTCTTAATATTCTCGCTAAGATTTGAATCTCAAAGCAAAGAAACAAACAAAGTCAATAGCTTCGCATATATCTTGCAGTTGTAGCAGGTGTGTATTAACAGCTCGTGAAGAATCGGCTTTTGAAAACATCAAAAAGCTATTAATCAAACTAGATAAAGATATGTTACATGCCAGATAACGTGTTTTAAGAGAGAAGAAGCCATCTCTACTTTAAATGGCAGGCCTCTAAAATTAGTCGACAGTTTCACATACCTCGACGGCAATATCTCGTCTACTGAATGCAATCAGAGTTTAGCAAAGGCATGGCCTGCCATCGAAAGGTTATCAATCAAAGGAAAACCTGGTATCTCCAATAGAATTAAACGGGGTTTCTACCAAGCTGTGTCTGTGTCAATATTCCTGTATGGGTGTACCACAAAGGCAATAAAAAAATGCATAAAGGAAAAGCTAGATGGGAACTACACAAGAATGCTACATACTGTTTTGAACAAATCCTAGGAGCAATTCCCGACAAAAAAGGATCGCGACACATTTTGATGGATATTTAGCTGAGCCATCAACAGCACTCCCGGTTATATCATGTCGAGTCTGAAGCTGTATTTAACTAGAAAGACATGTATAATGAATAAAACGTTAAATTTCATGTTCCCTGTGTATTATCCCAAGCGGATTGTGAACATAAGTGCATTTTAAAACTGAATAAACCTAACTTCTTAGCAGAATTTAGTTTTCTCCTAAACTGGCTGCCCAAGCAAAGCTAAATAACCAAGTGTGCCTAACTGTTTACATATAGCTGGGAGGGAAAATAGATGAACATATACTTTTCCAAAGGAAGTAGGAATGAGATGAAATCCAATAATGTCTTGTCTAAGATTTAAGTCCGGGTCGCCAATTCTGTTTCCTATAGCGATACCCGTTACGCAAATAAATATCTCTCCCCTCTCTTTATATATATACGCACGAACGCATAAATACACACGAATATATATATATATATATATATACTTATTGATATTGATAATTGGGTGTATATTAATAGATTAAGAGTGTTCAATATCATTATTTGAGCCTATATATTTGAGATAGTGTAAAGAAAATATAGAGTTAACAAAGCGTTGTAGCAGCAATTTTCCTGCCTATGCCAAGTTGGTTTGGAGAGTGCATGGATGGTAAAAATGACACCAACCACCATTGACAGAATGTCTACAAGATCGTTATATATATATATATATATATATATATATATATATATATAACGATTTCGTGCAAATTTAAATCAGTTATTTCCTAATAAGTTTTCACTGTGTAAATGGATATATAGTGTTATCTAGAAGATAACTACCAGTCTACGGAAAGATTATCAAATAAATTATAAAGATAGATTCGCATAAAATTCAAAACTCCTTATAATTGTATTTTTGCAGGGAATAGTTGCTATCCTCACCAAGATATATATATATATATATATATATATATATATATATCTTTTTTTGAAGTTATATATATATATATATATATATATATATATATATATA
>OY757905.1:39861195-40001195 GCA_963585895.1 Sepioteuthis lessoniana | reverse complement strand
TTCTACTACCATACCATTAACATCAGCCTCCGACGGAGCACTATCTTACTAATTCGACGAGGGTTCCTAAGAAAGTTGAGGACAAAAACGAGATAATAATTGACGACAAGTTGTTATAAAAAAGGTGAAAGTTAAAAGTCACAGAAAATTCCATTCACATTATCATTAATGTTGCAACTACCGTCTGGATCGGTCTCAAAGACAGGAAGATGTGGAGTGGCATTTTCGAGTCAATGGAGAAAAGATCTGTAGTTTGAGAAGTCCCATCTCAATCCAAATGCGAGGCAGGGAGGGAGTTTTTGCGAGTCGCTAAACCTTACTCTTTACTTGTGATTCTAACATGAACCAAATGACTCACCCTTAAAAAAAAAATCCTAAATCTTATGTGAAACCCTTTCTTACGCCTGACCCTTGAGTCCTCGTTACTGACCCACTGTCGTCAAACAGTTAGGCACCAGAATCAATAGTAGGACTCTACTACATAATATATTGATATACTTTAAAAACGCGGGCGATATTTAAGTATACTCATTCCACGTTTGTTAGAAAGAGATGAAAATTTTATTATAAGTGATTCGTATGTTACTTTATAAGAAACATTAACAGACTTAAATATTCCTCATATCTTAAAATGGGTTTGAACAAATTAGAATAACAAAATACGGGATAAGAATGTTTATACGTTCCATAAGGTCTCTAGAACGAAGCTGAACTAGTTTTAACGTACCATTTGGATATAATCTATTATTAACCATATTTTACTACACACTCTGCAGTAATAATTTAAAATAATGTTATTCATGTGTTAAAAAGCGGTCATATTCCCATTTTCTAACGTTTTCCATTTTCCATCAGACTGAATTCAGTTCCTAATTACGTAGTCATGACAACATTACAGATAATTTGAATGTTCGAAAATACTTCTACTAAAACTTGAAATATATATATTAATCACTGAAATTAAGAATCATTTCCAATCAATATCTGAAAACGCACGCACAAAACTCGTGCACCAAGTTTGTTTTTATGTTTTATTTCTCTGCCATTCAACTGAATATTTTATCCATATATTTATCCATGGTTCTACAAAAGAAATCCAAAACAAATTTGTTGTCGCCTTTAAAGTTAGGACTATCCTGGGCTTTATTGAAAGCTTAAAACTATCAAACTTCTTGCACGAAAACTAAAAGCATTACAGTCTTTGTTCTACTAGAGACTTAAAGAAGCCTTATTTGTTAAACCAATCATGTTTGATCTTTTTTGCTTATTTAAGCCTGAATATGATCTTACTAAATATTAGGTAGATAAAGAAACTTATAAAACATTTACTATGTACACAATGTAGCTAAAATATTCGTGCAAAGAGTTTAAGCCAACGGGAAGAAAATTCTGTTCACGTAATTCAGTTGCCACCGTCTTGAATGCATCAAGAAAGAAAATTCTTTATCGCAATAATAGACTTAAATTCGAGACGAAAAAGTAGAAGAGAAATAAATACGCTAAAGTTTATATAATCGAACTGATTTTTCAAGAACATATTTTCTATATATGAATAGGTCTAACGTTCAGAATGTTTTATCTGGTGTATTACTTTTGGCGAAATGTTGACTTTTCAATAAGACTGAATGGCTTCTCGTGAAGTTGGCTCGTGAAGATACCTGGGAAAGTCTTCCAGAAGGCACACCATTACTTTTGTCACTGAGACCGAATGATCGTCGGATTTGCAATATCCGGCAGGGATGAAAAAAAAAAGAAAGAAAGAATGAACACACAATCTAAAAGTAAGTCTTTTTATGTTGGGTTCTAGTGCAAACAGACACGAACACGTATATTGACGAATGCAGACTGGCAAACAGAGAAGTAATTTCTGGTGGAAAAAACACATCAAATCTCTCTCTCTCTCTCTCTCTCTCTCTCTCTCTCTCTCTCTCTCTCTCTGTATATATATATATATATATATATTAGTGCAGGCATATATATATATATATATATATATATATATATATATATATATATAAGTTTATGCTTATATATAGACATATTGATATATATGCACTCAAACACCCTCACACACACACACACACACACACACACATATATATATATATATGTGTGGGTGTGTGAAGGTGTGCGTGTACGTGTGCTGATTGCTTTTTGCTTATTTCACCTGTGAGTTTATATATGTATAGATTCAGATATTTCTACGTATTGTTATATATATATATATATATATATATATATATAATGTGTGTGTGTTTTTATCTGTCTGCGTGTGTGTGTGAGTGCACTCTACTATACATACCCACACACTCTCTCTCTATCACTCTCTCTTTCACTCTCTCTCTATCTCTCTCACCTTCTCTCTCTATCTCTAAGTGTACACATGTGTTTGCTTGTATGTATGCAATGCCCTCGCCTTCTCTCTCCTTTTCTCTCTTTTTGTGCGTGTGTTTGTGTCTGTATGTACGTGTACATGTGTTCAACTCTTACTTTGTATTTAAACAATCCTGCATATATTACATATATAAATTTAGATATTTACTAAGCGTTGTTGTTTTTGCATAATAATATAATATAATATAATATAATATAATATAATATAAGGATCAATAACACTTTTCTAACTTATGTTAACATTCCCAGTTTAATAGATATAGCGCTCATGTTTTTTGTCCACATTGACTGGTAAAAAGCTACAATACTGACTGAACCTAGTGAGGATCAAATTCTTTATCTCAACTGTCGTTATATGGCAATAGCTTTTTTTGTTACCTAATACACTTTCCACTTAATAAATATATGTGTTTTCTGAAGGTGCAAAACGTATATATCATTTACTCGTTCATGTATCTGTAATAATAATAATAATAATAATATATATGTGTGTGTGTGTCTCTGTGTGTGTGTGTGTGCTGTTTTGTACGTACATCCACATTTAATACTTCTTCCACCGCACCGAAAAAAGTCATTTCGATTTTCTGATATTTAATATAATCGGTATCTGTTCTGGGAGGCACATTTTTGTTAAATGTTCACCGATATAGTATTGTAGAAGCTGGTCAACAATGTCCATGCAATATATTTCTTGTGATAATCGAAATAAAATGTGTAAGTATCGATAACTCTTTAAGAAATCAATCGCTTTTTTTTTCATTTTATTTTTTTCATCTATTTTATATTTTGGTATAAAAATGATCAGCCTCTCGAGAAGATCTTATCACGGAAAAGACGAAATAACTGCCTACCAGTTGTTTAGCTTGAGTTTTTTGAGACTTTTTTAATTTTTATTTTGCAAGCCAAACCTTTAGAAAAAATATTCCAAAAACTACATTTTCGATTAAGAAAAAAAAATGAACAACATTGGTGTTCACAGATCGATGAATAAATCTGAATATTTAACAAAAAAACCCTTCAAAATGCATAATTAGTTTGGACAATCTGAGGCTTATTTATTCCATGATATCGACTTTTGACGCGAAGAACCGTTTATAAGTATTTCTTTATATTATTTCAACATCCAAAAGAAATTACATGGTGATACTGATTTCTTCATCTCTGATTATCATCAGAATCCCTCCAATATCCAGATCAGCATGCCCATTTTGATTTTAATCATATATGTATTTATGATTTATTTTTAGGGGTTTTCTTTATCATTTGATGTCTCTCGGTGTTAACAAAGTAGAAACCTGTTGTAAATGAATGACAAAAACAAATGAACCGCCCCATTGGCAGGTGCAAGAAGATTTTGATAAAAGACACCCAACGCTCATTATTTCTAATCAAGAACCTCTATGTAATAAGGTAAGCATCTGCTCGTGAGTTTTATATGATAAAAGTATTTTAATGAAGACTGACTCGCTTCATGATTAATGAGATGAAATTAATGTTACCGGAAGACAATTTTAAAGCGGAGTTCAGTTAGAATTAATCCAGTTTTCTTTCTGATAATCTACTTGCTTTGCAACGGTTACATTATCCAGTCTACTCTGCTGTCAGCACATAACTATGAGAAGAAGAGATTGATTCATGCTTTTTCAATGTTATTAGTATCAAGGAAAATACAAATTGCATCGTCCTTGATTTAAACGCCGATGGCCGATCCCATTTTCCAACGAATATAACCGTTATTCTAAGCGTGTCTCGCTGGTTGCTATTCTCGTTTGAACTTTTCTATAACTGCGCCATCCGGCCTTCTTCAGTAAGGTGATATGAAACATTGTAGTTAACATTCTGGTTTTAAACCGATAATTAAATCCAGTAGATGTAAAGATTATTCTGAATCCGTACTTCAAAAATAAAGGATATATCATATCAGTTAGTTCTTTCTAGTTAATTTACACTGATTCGAATGAAAAGGAAGACAAAATAGCACTTGTTATTAAGAACCAAGTAACCATCACTGAACGAAAACAGTAGATGCAAGCGTCATTTAAAGTTGATCTAGTTACTAGTTAATAGGGAGTTCAAAAATTGTTGTGATGATTATAAAATATCTGATACAATGTTGGTTTAGCTCGTGGAGGCCCCATCAAGAGTGCTTCTCGGTCAAATAAGTGAGAAAAAGTTCATGTCATGTCAGCATCCCCCCTTAATAGGTAACCCTTTATCCATAAGACAATACATCCAAACCGTAACCCTTTTTATAGAATAGGAGCAGGTCTTTATTGGGCGGGTGGTCCTCTAAGACTGGACTGATTTAATTTGAAGAAGACATTCTTTGGCAAATGATTTTCTTTGTCTTTGAAACATGGGCAACGGGATGATAACAACCTACCTTCATGGATTATTAATGTTTGGTTAAAACTACGAAGTCACTAATAACATACGTTGCGTTAAGTTGATTTTTCAACGAGGTTCTTTTTATTAAGGTATTGATAAATTTATGTGTAAAACTTGCAGACATTAAAATTTAACATGTAAGCTGTAAGGGAAAGTGGTTGATAAAGGTGGATATATGGTAAAACAAAGTTAAGGTTTAATACACTGGTTAGTACTAACCGTTGGGTAATTTTAAGGGTTTTCGTAAGGTTTTGCAGTATTTTGGTAGGAGGTTGTTCAGGATGCGGATATCATGTAAGCAAAACAGTTCTACCCGTTGCTGTCGTTAGTATTGTGGTAGTTGGTGCACTGACATGCTGTGCATTGCTTATATACGAATATGATTTGAAATATGCACAGATGAACACGCAACATATTCTAACACCAGAACTTACATTTTCCGAGTTTAAACAGAACCCTAACGCGGCGAAAATAACCAAAAAAACATTTGTGGTACAAAAGTTGAAGGTGCAGTTGATCACAGCACAGTAAATTATAATACTCGTATTGCACCGTCAAGTATGCCGAAACCGTGGATTCCGAGGTGATACCCTAAGCCATAGATTCACTTCCGATAATTACCACTTGGCGAGTACCAGGCGTGCTGGGTAACTCACGGTTCAGTGTAGTTCGTCACCTTCACGACCACGGCAAAACCATTCGGAGGAGCCGAATTATGTCTTGCGAAATTTTTGTAACTCTTTTGAATCAGTGTTAGAATAGACACCCACCTTGAAATATTTGCTTTTTCACAAACACATATGTGAATTAGCATCAGGCGTTATGAAGAATGTATCAGCGTTTCATTTGCGAACGATTCGAATGCAAGGTTTGGGAAAATTCCTTGATGAAATGACCGGCTTAGAAAAGGGTGATATGTGCAGAAACTCGAAGGACTGGGGTAGTTTAGTGGCACTTCTTCCTTTGACCAAAAGCCCAGGGACTTGAATTAGAATTCCTTTGAAATAACTAATAATTCAACACATAGGCTGAGAAAGAAAATGTCTTGGAGGTTTGCTTGCAACCCGAATGAAAAGAGCGCATATTAGAATTTCTTTAGGAGATAAGGGATTAGTTTATGACGCGAAAAGGGCAATCTATCAACGTTGAAAACCTACGTAAATGTTGAGGGTTAGAAGATGGAAGATATCAGTTGGTTTAATGACAGGATGCATTGTTTAGTTTTTCTATATGATCATGACTTGTGTGTGTTCTAGCAGCTGCTTAGCCGAACGGTAAGAACCTGGAGCTGTAATTTTTTCCTATCTTCAAACTTGGCTGAGTTAATCCGTAAAAGCATGCAACAGAACCAGTGGAAAAGTCAGATCATATTCTAAGACATTTCTGCGGAGAAAAATCATGAGTGTTTCCAATAAGAAAAACCAACGAATTCTGCTTTACGTGTTTGAGAATTTTAGCTGAAACCACACAATTTATCAGACACATTGGCCTAATGAGTAGAGTGTTCACCAATGGTCCGGGAGACTGGGGTTCAATCCCAAAGACTCAAAAAACGGTACTTGATGCCACCTTGCTTAACACTCAGCATTATAAGTTAAGGATCCAAGGAATGGAGTAGCGTCCTCTACTACACCTCAGTGTTGTAGCTATTGAACTGGGAGCCTTCGTGTCATCTGCGACCAAGGTCGGTCAACTTTACTTTCTTATACTCCTCCGTAATGAAATATCACAGAGTAAAAGTAAGAACCCAATTAATACTTTTTTCCTATTTCCAAGTGTTCTTTACAATTTGTTATCTAAAAGACAAAATTTAAAAAAAAAAAAAAAGAAAATCAGAGCAATACTCCAGTGTAATCATACCTGTCATTTTGGCCAACTAAAAAATAAATCTGTGTAGAACTTACTTATCCTGTAAAGTAAAATTATGCTCAATCCGAAATACCGGGCTTATGCTTAATTCTACAACCCCAGTCAGCTATAAATATTGGGCTGTGTAAAATATAAAAAGCCTCAACCCTAAATATCGGGTTTATGGTTCATAGTAAAATAACTTTCAGCCCAAAACTTCGGGCATACATTTCATCGTAAAATAACGCTCACCCCAAAATATGTCTTATGGTGCATAGTAAAACAATACTTTGCTTAAATATCGTGTTTATGATGCAGAGTAAAATAACGCTAGGTCAAAAATACCGGGATGAAGGTGCATGGTAAAATAATGCTCAGCCTTAAATATCTGCCCTGTGATTCATAGTAAATGTTGTTTTCCGTTGGTTCTGCCAACAGTCAAACTGTTGAAAATTTACACATCGACAATAAATGAATAGATAAGAGAAGTTTGAAGTGTCTCAAAGAAAGTTGGCACAGACAAAGAAGCAAAGACAAGATGGATATATATGAAAAGACGAGGGAAATTTTACTCAGGCACGTGGTCATAGAAAGGTCCCATTCACTTTTTGGAGGTGTAACAACTTTCTTCTGAGTCGGTCTCAAAAGTAGAAATACGTGAAGTGATTTTTCAAGTCAATCAAGGAAAAATTTTCTTCTCTAAAAAGTCGCTAACTCCCAAAATTAGGTCGTTACTTGTTGCTCTCTCGGTTACTAATTGTTTCATTTTGAAACTCACCATCTCGTGTATGTGACTGTCTCTTACATCTCCCACGATAGTTCTGATGATTAAACCTTTTTTGTAGATCGCGCAGCTGAGCACCAACGTCATATTTTGTTAGAGGCGAGCACAGTATTATAAAATCAAGGGAGATAATTGCATTAGTGTTTGTAATATCTGAAAATTTTCATGTTGAGACTCCCAAAATGTACCCATAATTCGACCCTCTAGCCGTACAACTCAAAAACAAATTATCCTTTCATCACCGGGTAAATCTAAGTGAATGCTATCATGAAAAAGCTTATCTTAAAATTTTCCGTTTTCTCAGTGTTTCAGTCATAAGCATATATCGAGAGTTCATTTCATTATGCATATATTTATACGTATATGTGTGTGTGTGTGTGTGTGTGTCTCGGTGTGTGTGTGTGTGTGCATGTGTCATCATTCTAAATGCGTACAGACATCGCAGATTCACTTCACTTTCTCTCTCTCTCGGTCTCTCTCTCTCACGCGCGTGCGCACGTGCAATCACATATTGCTCATAGTAAATCCTCTAGACAGAATCTAGAGTCAGCACAGACCTGATAAATTTGAGGTTTTGCTGGTCGGCGAAAACTGGTTTGTCCATTAAAGAACGTTGCTTGGGTGATCTTCCTTTCTTCTTCAGCAGTGCCTAGCATGTAAAGCTAATCTTTGATGGTATGTGAGATAAGAGATAAGTGGCCATACAGTTACTTGTTTGTAGGATGCAGTTTCAAGAAAATTTTCAAAATAGCACGTAGCATCCTTGTGAAGTTCAAATCTGGCTTTTTTCCAAGATGTTTCATCAAAGTCCAAGATGCGCAACTATATGATAGTACTTACTCGGACACAACATGGAAGAATTCCCGTTTTCTATTATCAGAATGATTGGATTTTCTAATAGTCGTTAACCTGTCGCAGAAATTTATGTTTTACCTCTGAGTATGTCACTTTTAGTAAATGTGCTTTTGCTACCGATATATGTGAACGCGTCCTATTTACCCAACGCCTCCGCTCGGGCAGGATATGACAGAAGGTCATTTTTTAAGCGGAGTTTAACAGGTTTCAATTCAGAGTTTTCCTTCTCCTAGACTAGTTGCCTCACCAAGGCTGAAGAACCTAGTCTGCCCTACTATTTACCCATAGCTGGAGGGAGAGTAATTGGATTCATACCTTTCCGAAGGGTATTAGAGCTATGAGAAATGCAATCAGTCTCGTCCAGGATTGAACTCGTGTCGCCGTGTCCATTTCCTACGACGATAACCATTACATCACGGGCACCACGTCAAATACATTAAAAACTTACAGATGATTTTTTTCGCGTATTCCTCTGTTCTTGCTTGTCCTTTATCTTTGTTTGTACGTATGTTTCTTAAAAATTGAAATGTTTACGAACGTAATCTTTCAAATTAAAACAATAGAATTTTTTTTTTAAATTGTCAGTATTTTCCTATTTTAATTTGTCGCTGCATTACATCATCTTTAACAGCGTCAATATAATATATGTTCGTCGAAATTTGATGTAGACATTTTTTTTTTAAATTAATTCCAATACTTCTGGATTATTTTATCGGGAGAAAGAGTTACAGAGCGGTTAGCGAGTACAAGTGTCGCGGCAAAGCTATCAGGAGGAAAGGTAGTGTGCTTTGAAAATACCGAATTTGACGGCAAATAAGGCGCACTCTATTTTGCTACTTTTTAGAAATTTCCCTGCGTCTTATATGCCATATGTATGTTTAAACTATGCGATAGTCGACCGGAATTAGCTATATGGCAACTCCAATTAGCTTAGACTTTAGATTAACTTTTATATACCAATCATCATCATTTAAAAGGTTATAATGCGGATTTAAATGTTATCATTGATAATATTCATTATATTAGTTTCATCACCTTGAATATTAATACTTTTTTTTCTTGATTTGCACTGCTGAAATTGGAGTGTGTCTTATACACCCGTACTTCTTTTATACCGTCAAATAAAGTAATTTCCTTATCCTGTTCATCAACAGGCCCAAGTATTAAAAGCACACGTGCGAGTATTCGGGGATTAATTTTAACTAAGATTAATCTTTTTATCTTTGTCCCCTTAAGGTGACAAACGTCGATTACTCTCGATGAATAATAGTGGGAAAATCCACTGTTTCTTCACCTCTGAATCAGTCATCAAACTCCTAACAGAACGAAAAAAGAAACATTTATGAAAATGCACAGTTCGCTTGGGATACAACTCTAAATAGCAGCTGCATAACTGGAGAAAAATACATAAAAACAAAGAAAAGTATGATACATTTAAATAGCTTAACACAAGAAAAGAAAATTATATATTATCTGAATAAAAGCCGTCTCGTTTATTCTCGGCGTTTCATTTAATGTCTTAGCTAACCGCTGTCAACCAAAAGTAATTAATCCATATGGCTATTTAATTGTTGGAATTCTATAGTGAGGCTCACTAGCAATGAGTCAATGCTCACATGTGTAACCATGAATTACGAGTTGAACTGAGATTATATGGACATTGGGGCGTTACACTATTCGATGGTGGCGAAGTATATTCCCAGGATAGTGATTAGTTGCTAGCCCAGTGGGCATATTAATGTATATATACAATGGCTTGCTTCAGTCGCGTTTCAAGTGTTACCGGTTTGGTATTGAATTATCGCCCGTTCCACTTTTTGTCTGCCAGCTAGATGCTAGCTGGGGCCGCTGAGCCGGTAAGTGTTCTTATTTTTGTTTATACTGCACGTTAGAGCAGTGGCTTCTACATTAATAATAGTCTAAAGTGCAGTAGATGCAATATGTGTGAATCGTCTATTTCCCAGGGCAAAAATTATGACTTCCCGCACTTAGGGAATGTTCAGTTAGTTTTTATTTTCTTTTGATCTTTTAGCAGTAGCTAATAACAGATAAGACCCATCACATAAATATTTCCGACTTAAACTCGTGACTGGAGAACATATTTTACTACTAATAAAACTGTAATACAAATTAACTAATACAAATTACTAATACAAAAACAAAATACTAATGCAAATATCAATACCTAATCACTTACCGTTTCCAGCAGTTGATTCACTGACTGCAAAAACCAACGGGAAAATCACTGCACCCAGGCAATCAGTCAGACAACGAGAGAAATGTACAAAAGTTATTGACTTGATGCAGGTACTTTGGCATAATTATATACTTGTGCTAGCGGTTATCATAGCTTATCTTAATATAAATCTATTTAGAACGCTTAAATCACCTAGTCCAAGTAGCATAATGGTTAGAGTGCTGAACTCCTACCTCGCAGTAAGCAAATTCAAAATTTACTAATACGTTTATTTTCGGTCTAATAACTTTAAGAAATGTAAGGACGCCTTTACCCCTTCAGTCATGGGTTTAAATATTATCACCGTTGTTCTTCAAAAAATTAGAAATCCCACCTCCACGAGTTACCTTATTCTTTTCAGGCAGGCATTTCTCGAATATATTCCTCAAATATTTTTAGTGGGGTGTCCTCGTGGTGAAATGGTTAAAGCGATGGACTGTGGAATCGTAAAAAGAGAGTTCGAACTCCAGCCACGCTATTACATTCACTTTCGGACAAATACTCTTGGGAGAGGCATGAACCCCTTTATCCTCTCAGCCATGGGTTAAATAGTACAACTACTGTTCTTCTTGTAGGAGGGCTTTGGCATTAAATAACCTACAAAGGTTGATATGCCATGAAGCAAAGAAACCAAATCAAATCAAGGATTTTAAAACTTTCTGAAATGGCTGTTAATAGATATTCTTTGGTGGATGGAACCTTCTTATGGATCATTTGTTTTATTTTCACTTGGATTTAGATCCAGACAATTCACAAGGCATACTTATGATTTTATATGCATTTCCTGAAGAAAAAACGTAAATCCTAATCCTCAGCAAGATGATACATTATACTCCAGAATTTTACTTCATCCTCAATAAACTATTTTCCTGTCGATGGAATCAGAAAATTATCAAGGATTTCTATGTACATTCATGAAATTCCACGATTTTTCCATGGGCCAAAAAGTAACTGCAAATAGAAAGTCAAATTTTCTCAATCTTATTTTGAACAAATTGTTAGCAAAATTTACTTAGATCTCTGATTAAAACAGATCTTCGCTCTGTTACATTACTTCGATTATACCATGCTGTTATTTTTGTCAAGTAATATAATCTGTTATTTTGAATAGCTTATTGTCTCTATGTTATAAATTAAACTTCATCGTAGAAATTTATGAACAAGAAACGTTCTGTTAGGAGTTTGATGACTGATTCAGAGGTGAAGAAACAGTTGATTTTTCCCACTATTATTCATCCAGATTAATCGACGTTTGTCACCTTAAGGGGACAAAGATAAAAAGATTAATCTTAGTTAAAATTAATCCCCGAATACTCGCACGTGTGCTTTTAATACTTGGGCCTGTTGATGAACAGGGTAAGGAAATTACTTTATTTGACGGTATAAAAGAAGTACAGGTGTATAAGATGCACTCATTTATATCTATGCTTTATTCAACTCGAACAATGATTAGCGTTTAACTTTCTATACTAAAGGAAATAATGATAAATATTTTTTATACATCACTAATATTTTTAGCGTGTATAATTATATCCTCGTATAATAAGTTATCCTCATTTGATATATTTGAAAAACGTACGAGAAGAATTGCAAAAAAAAGTACACTTCCGTTGTTCTTGATTTATTTTCATTTCGACTAGTGTTTTTGGAAAAGGTCGCAAGTGATGCAACGTTTATTCTTAGGAAGTGGAGTCCACTACCGAATTCAAATATTTATCGATATATCCTTTGGAAAGTTATAAATTCAAATATTCTCCTTCCACCTATAGGTAAATAGTTGGACAGACAGGGTTCTTTAAAACTACGATGGCAACCAGTCTAGAAGAAGGAAAACTCGGAATTTCAACTAGTTGCATACCTGAATAGGGATGGGCAGTACCTGGCTATTCCTGTACCAAGACAAGTTGCATGAGTAACGCTCCTTCATCTAAATCAGGTTACGAGACCTTTGAGATTTTGAGAAAAACAAAACTGATAATAACAATGAAATACTCATTTGTAAACATACAGTGCCGGCTGGTTGCTTGGATGTTTACTTGGTTTCTTGGTCTCATTGGGTGCCCCATTCATGAGTCACATCTAAGCAAAACGCTTAGTAATGTACTACTTGGTTTCTTGGTTTGTTTTCATGACATATCAATCATTGGAAGATAAGCGTCCTGCATGTTTAGCCACACTGAAGAGTTGTCATACAACGAAACAGTCTGTCTGTGAATGACAATATATACGCTCCCCTTCCAGGGTTGATCACTCTGGTGAAGGAATTAACGGCTGCCACCTACGTAATGCAAAGCCCTTCCAATGAACTGAGCACTCTGGTATCCGATAGCACAAAATGTAAACAAACGAAAGCTAATACATGTGCGTTATAATACAGGAACTGACGTACGTCGTCGAAAAGGCTGAACGGTTAGATACCATGTCTAGCGTAAAGTTAGACGGGCTTCGATCCCAGCTTGAAGCGTCCTGCGTGACTAGGCACACTCATGAATTGTGATGCAACGAAACTGTTTGTCTGTGGATGATTATATATATATATACTTTATTCGTACTGAGTTAAAAGGTTTGAAGTAGATAGATTGATTAACTAATTGTATTTGACCAGAGATGGGATGCTAACATGTACAGGAACACCAGTTTCGAATGGACCTGGCAGTAATCGTAATGAAATGCTACTCCCCATTTGCCAACCTGTGATACTACCACTTTAGCAGCCAACCCCGTACATATCAACTTCTTTAAACCAATACAATTCATGGCCTGTGGTTCATTCAGTGGGTTCCGCCGGGGTATTTCACATTTCTTTACGTCAACAAAAATACAACCGAGAGTGTGGGAGAAGAAGAACGAACGAACAAACACGGACTTGGGTCAGTTCCAAGCGCAAGAAAGGGAGTTTTGTCACGATTTTGTGCAGCTTTTCGTGCATTTAAAGACTAACGCTGGCCTGTATTTTGCGCGAAACTTCTTCAAAGCTACTTGGAATGCCAACTCATTTTTGACTGTCTTCCCTCACTGCCTCCTTCTGCTGACCGTCCGTCCCCTGGACTCCGTTGTCGACTGCTCTCTCTCTCTCTCTGGGTTCCTAAGTCAACTGACCCTCTGTCTTCTCTCGGACCTTCCTTTCCTTCTCCACTTCCGGACTCGTCGGAGATCTCGAGTCCAAGCTGTTTGTTTGGGTTTCGCGCCAAAACAGACAAAGAGATCGTCTGCCTGGCGTACCACCCACATAGTGTCACAAACTTCCAAAACTGGAGTCTCATTATCAGATGCAGCTTAATGTTATGTACAGGAAATTAAACCCTTACAAGTATTCCAATCCAACACCGCAGGATTTTCATTGAGTTTTCTTTTTTTTTATTAATATTATTGACATGTTTTTGGCAAAATATTTTTTATAAAAGCAAAGGATTGAAAACTCCAAATGCAAGATAAATATTTACTTTAATTCACCCATTTTTAAAATGCTAAGTTAAAGCTTCCGTTTACGAACAAAAAACATATTTTCAAACTGTAAAATAAATGATTTATCTCATGAATCATCATTTTACAAATCTAAGTATTATCATTTACAAATCATTAATTAGAAAATTATCTAAATAAATTAAGTAAAAGTTGATAAATGGTAGACTTGTGTACTCAAAAATATTAGCCAGAAAATTGTTTAAAACTATCTAGTCCTTTTTTTATCAATTATCGAAAATGTATATTAAAATCCAATTATTACCAAAACTTACTGTGACCTTTCTAAAATCGTCTTTCTTATTCTTTTTTTAGCGGGATCTAAAACGGTACATAATTTCGTTCGTTTACACACCGAAACACCGACACACACACACTCATACACACACACATTTATATATGTGTGTGCGTGTGTGTCTCTGTGTGTGCAAATTATTCAAACTAAAAGAATATAAATAATAAGAAGAACTCGCAAAGAGAAAAATAATACTGATAAATAAATAAATAAACACAGGAAAATAATGAATTAAACATAATAGAGTAGATAGATAAACAAATTACAAAGTTAATATAAACTAACCAGTTAATATAAACATTGTATAAACGAAATCATCCAAAAAAAATTCACAAAAAACTATATATATATATATATATATATATATGTGTGTGTGTGTGTGTGTGTGTGTTTGTACGTGTGTCTGCATGTGTGTACCAAGCTGATATATTTGTAATTATCGTTCTTCTTTTTATTTAAATATAGATAGTAGACGTTTAGAGCATTTTTTGTTGGGTAGCGTCGTTTCAATTTTCGGTAATTTGTAGTGTCACGTCAGGAGTGCTTTTCTTTATTTTCTTATTTTTCAATCTCATTTTCACTGTCAGATGATTTGTAATGAAATTTAAATGACAAAAGTGATATATAAGGATTTACCGACTCCTTGTTGCAAGCCAGAAGCGACCCAAGGTCAATTTCGAAATAGACTTTAACTGGTTTAAATTCAGAAGTTTCCCTTCACTTAGATCAGCTGCCAAGATATGGTTTTAACAGCTCAGTTTGTCCTACTAACTGCTCATTGTTGGGGGAATAATTCTGGGATTCATCGCTAGTCCAAGGGCATTAGCACTATATGAAATGTAAACGCCAAATCCATTTCCAAAGACGATATTCATAACACAAAGAGACTGAAATATTTGCATGCTGAACAAGCTCATAATCCCTAGTGGAATCATTATCAACATCATGTCGCGCTGCCACCACGGACCTCTCTAACCCTCTCCACCCGTCTCTATCTTCCATCGCTCCCGGAAGGTCTTCAAGTCTATACCTTATATCGGCACAGAGCTATTGTATATAGGTTCTGGCTGGTCGTCCTGCCTTTGCTTATCCATGTGAAAGGTGTCCATAGGAGTATGTCGCTTATGAGTTTGACGTTACTTCTTCTGCAGTGTCCTGCATGTCTGGTTCGTTTAACTTGGATAGTTTTCATGGTGGATGGAAGGTGGCCGTATATCAGCTGTTTTGTCGGATGTTTCCTCCAGTAATTGTTCACTATTGCTTGCAGTATTCTTCTGTAATTTCCGTCAAGCTTTTTCTTCAAACGTTCAGTTAGCGTACATGTAGTCTATCGACACGACCGCTGCTTGTAAAAAAAACCTGCGTTTTATTTTATCAGTCAGTTCTGATTTCCATATAACCGATAGGCTATCGTTAGCTGTCCATACCTTTGCTAGTCCCGTGTTGATGTCTTTGTCGGTTGATGAGACCCTGCTTCCGAGGTAGGTGAACTTGTCAACTAGTTTCAGAGAACTACCATTTAGTGTGAAGATGTCGCCTCTTTGATCAAAGCACATGTATTCTGTCTTGTCTGCGTTGACATGGAGGCCTATCTCAGCAGCTGCTCGTTCCAGATTATGTAGCAGGGTTCCGGTTTGGGCGGTTGTATTTGCCAGAAGCGTTATGTCATCGGCATAGTCCATACCCGTAATAGATTGTTCGGTGTATCTTTTGCTTCTTTTCTTGCCCAGTTTGAAACCGTTATCTTTCATTATATTAATACATGTTCTAAGCGCGTAGCCTAAGCAGATGATAAACAGGTATAGGGCTAATGTGTCACCTTGCAGCACACCTGCTACAATGTCGAAGTAGTCGGTGTCTCCATCCGGTGAGCGGACTTTTACTTTCATGTTTTTATATGGCATCATTATGGCTGCGATGGTGTCTTTGGATTGGCTGTAGGCGAGTAATATTTGTTTCATTTTCCCTCTGTCTATGAAGTCAAAGGCTTTGAAGAAATCGACAAATAATAGTGTTGCGTCAAGTTTGTTTGCACGTACACCTTAAAAAAAATGGATTAACTGGATGACCCTCCCCACCTCACCCCAAGCACAAGAAAATACCTATATATCTGTATAAAAGAGGAGATATTTACGACGCCAGGCGACACTAGAATGGATGGACTGTGTTAAAAAATGAAAACTGCAACCAAATGCAAAGCAAATCCACTCTACCTTTGGTTGAGGTCAACTGACAGTTATATTTTTTGTCTTTTACTATACTGTCATTTTAAAATGCACGAAAGATTTTATTTTTTGTAAAATCACTGCTGTATATTATCTGTGCTTTAAATGGAAAAAGACAAATACTATAATTCCAAGTAATAATTGAATCTTGTAAAAAGAGGTAAAAGATGCAAATGTTTTTAGAATTTATTAGAATTTAAAAACCTAAGTTAGCGTAAAAATAGAATGCCTAGAAGAATGCAATGAACGATAAATAAGGATTCTGAAAAAATTTAAAAAGAATAAAGTAAGTGATTGTGGACATTTACAAAGTTAAAACTTAAGATAGGCAAGAAGGAGAAGGATTTTTTCTCTAAAGCAGCATGGTGGACGTAAAAGCGAGCGGACAAACCCTATGACAGTTCAACACTGTCGTTAACCAGGTTCTGGGCATACGAATCCTTCGGGGCAACGGCTAAGATCAAATAGTTCGAACGAGGAACTACAGCTGCTCTTCTATAAGTGTGGTTACTATGGATGAGAATAAAAATACCACCATCGAAAAATTACCCTGACTTGAGGAATAAACAACAATAATATCATGTTTACAGATAAATCGATCTCTCTGAAAGTTAGATATTTTATTTATCCTTTTAACACTATGAATATATCAATGTGTCATACTGTTCATGAACTACAGCTGCTCTTCTATAAGTGTGGTTACTATGGATGAGAATAAAAATACCACCATCGAAAAATTACCCTGACTTGAGGAATAAACAACAATAATATCATGTTTACAGATAAATCGATCTCTCTAAAAGTTAGATATTTTATTTATCTTTTTAACACTATGAATATATCAATGTGTCATACTGTTCATGAACTACAGCTGCTCTTCTATAAGTGTGGTTACTATGGATGAGAATAAAAATACCACCATCGAAAAATTACCCTGACTTGAGGAATAAACAACAATAATATCATGTTTACAGATAAATCGATCTCTCTAAAAGTTAGATATTTTATTTATCCTTTTAACACTATGAATATATCAATGTGTCATACTGTTCATGTATCAATCAATTTCTTGTTCAATTTTTTTGTCTTGCAATTCATTAAAATGTCGGTATCCCCATCCGCTATTGTCAATCAACTGTTCTATCATATGTTTAGTCGTTTCTTCATAACAATGTATTGTATTCAGATTTGCACCACAAATACACTTACTTTCTCCTTATTTATCTTGACGATTATATCAATCATATTATATACAGATACGACAAAAAAAAAAAGAATGTGCTACCAACAAAGTCTTAATCTGATGATGATTCTGAGGTGAGACATTGTTTTGGGACCAAAAACATTATTGCCTTTAACACCATAGAAGACTATTACAATATATTTTTTGGTTTTTCCTTCAAATTATAAGAATGCCAAATCAAAATGTGGCCAGAATATAAAATCCTCCGTTACAGCTACGAGCTCGTACAACTTTCCTTCCTCTTTAGAGGAGAGCACAGAAATGTAGATACAATTAATGACAACGTCAAGGCACTGAACTGGACATGGTATCACTTCTCTAAGTCAGTGTACGAATACCCAATACAGAGTCTTTTTTTCGCCCTTTATTTCAACGTCTATTTCCGTATATCTCTCTCTTTATACGCTCCCACCACCGGGGTTGACCCCTCAGGCGAAGAAATAAACGGCTGCCACTCGCGTAATGCAAAACTCTTCTAACGAATTGAGCACACCGGTAGCCGAAAGTGCAAAATGTAAACCAATGAAATTTTTATAAATATACGTTAAGAGCAGGCATTAGGTCATCGAATTGCTGAGGAGTATGTCATCGGTCAAACGTAAAATTAGGCGGGTTTCGATCCCTGGTGGAAGCGTACTGTGTATCTAGCCACAGTTGGGATTCAATGATACACTCCAATATCTGTGGCTTTTTCTTGCTAGCAACACTTGTTACACTTTTGAAACATCAGCTGCCTTTATCACTTTGTTTTTCAGAAAAGTCGAAATTGTTGATTTTGCCATACCGTATTGACTTGTGAGATCAGAGACTCAAACGCCAATCTCGGATTTGATGATTATCTTCTTCAATTCTATTTTTGTTCTCTTTCCGATAGTATCACTTCTGTCTTTCTTTGGACCCATGACTAAAAGTTTAAGTACCCATAATATATAGTGTCACCTCAAACAAAGTGAAAAAATTGCACAAACACAATATCAGACATTCGTTCAATGGAGTATCTACTAGGTCTGATGCTCACTGATGCTACTCGAGTAGACTCGGCAAGCCATTCGGCTGTGTTCGGTTGACCTCAGCGGTCATTCGCTTGCGTAATGTTTACTTTGACTCGATTCATATGTTTCAACTCCGTCTGACTTCTAAGGCATTTTTAACTGAAATTTTTGATCGAACTCGGAATTGTTTGACTTGAGACGCATTCAATAACCGAGGTCTCAGTTGCTCCGATTCTGCAACACCGTATATATTTAGAACGGAATAGAAAGATAGAAAAAAGGATGCCTCCTCCTCTTCCCCAAAAGATGTGACCTCAGAATTGGCAAGAATTACCGAGGCATAACCATTACTTCCATAACGGCTAAGATTTATAATGCTTTTCTTCTCAAGTGCATCGAACCAGAAATTGAGAAAATTCTTTGAAAGAATCAAAATGGTTTTCGGAGAAATTAATCCACAAAATCACAGATTCTAAGATGTGTTGAATTTGTGAAGGAGTTCGTGCAAAAATACCTTGAGGTGACACTCTTATTCATAGATTTCTCCAAGGTCTTTGACTCTATTCACCGACGAAAAGTTAAGCAAATACTTCAAGCGGAGTGTCTCTGAAAAGAAACTGTAACAGCCATAGTGATGCTCTATCAAAACACGAAAGTAAAAGTTTAATTACCAGATGGATACACAGATTTCTATGCCATTGTGGCTGGAGTTCTGCAAGGAGATACATTAGCCCCATATCTGTTCATAATCTGCCTAGACTACGTACTTTAAAAGCCAATAGATCTAATGAAAGAAAATGGCTTTACACTAAAAATAGCTAGAAGCGGATAATACCTCATAGAAACTATTAAGTACGCATACTACGTGGATGACATAGCGCTTCTTGCCAATACACCAACCGAAGCCGAATCTCATCTGCATAGTCTGGAGCAGGCAGCAGAGAGTATTGACGTACTTCTGAAAGCAGACAAAACGGGTTACATGTGTTTTAATTAAAAAAGGAGATATCTCCTCTCTAAATCGTTGTTCTCGGAAAATATATTCCTCGGTAGCAGCATCTCCTGTACTAAAAATGACATCAATCTTAACCTATCAGATGCGTTGACTGTTATGGATAGGTTGTCGATCGTTTAGTAGTCTGGACTATCCGATGAAATAAAACGCAAATTCTTCCAAGCAGCAGTTGTGTCAATTCTACTATATGGATTCACCAAATAGACGCTGACAAAACTTACTGGTAAAAAGCTTGACGGGATCGGCAAAAGAATGCTACAAACTATATTGAATAAAGCCTGGAAACAACATTCCACAAAGAAGCAACTGGACAGCCACGAAACTCTCATCTCAAAAGCTATCGAAATAAAACGAAGAAGATATGCAGGACACTGCTGGAGAGGTAAGGATAAACTCATAAGCGTCCTTCTCCGATGGACACCTTCACACAGACGGGCAAGCGTTGGCCGACAAGCTAGAACTTGTCTTCAACATCTCTTTACGGACAGACATTCGATGTTGTCTAGAAGACCTGCAGTAAATGATGGATAAAAGAGACGAATAGGGAGTGAGTCAGGAAATTGTGGTAGCAGCGTGGCATGATATATATATATATGTATATATATATATATATAATGAAAAATGTATATATGTTCTGCAAGGAGGTACATTAGCACCATATCTGCTTATACTCTGACAAGACTGGGTACTTCGAAAGTCGATAGATCTAATGAAAGAAAATGCTTGTACTCTAAAAAAGGCAAGAAGCAAACGATACCTTGTACAAACTATAAGGGACGCTGGCGGCGATGAAGACAGCGATTCTGGCAAATGCACCTACCGGAGCTGAATCCCTACTATATAGAAAGGAGCAGGCACCAGTGGGCATTGGCCACCACGTGAATGAAGACTAAACGGAGTACATATGTTTTAATTTAAAATGGTTGCTCTTTGAAACGAGTAGACGAGTTAACCTATCTCGGTAATAGTGTCTAATCTACTGAAAATCACATCAATATGCGACTAGCGAAGGCATTGACTGCTATGGATAGGTTATTGATTTATATGGATGTCTAACTTATCCAATAAGATAAGACATCATTTTTCCAAGCACGGGTCGTGGCAATTCTACAATATGGATGCATCACATGAACACTGATTATTGAGAAAAAGCTAGAGGAGAATTGCACAAGAATTCTACGAGCTATATTAAACAAATCCTGTCTACAACATCTCACAAAACAGCAGCTGTACGGCCAGCTAACTTCTATCTCTAAAACCATCCAAATAAGACTGATAATACACTTGGGAAACTGCTGGAGAAGTAAAGATGAACTCACAAGCGACGTTTTCTTCAAACGGACGTGCAAGTGTTGGACGACTAACAAGAACTTATCTACAACAGATCTATATGGACACAGGTTGTAGTTTAAAAGATCTGTCGGGGGAGATGGATGATATAGTCCAATGGCGATAGAGAGAGTTTGGGAAATCCGTGCTCGAAAGACGACACCATGATGATATATACCGTTCTCTCTGACCTGTGTTAATAAAGTGGCTGGAGGTAATGTGGGCAACATTAATACGAAAGATGTTAAGTGGTTACCGTATTACTTCTGTACTGTAGAATCCACGGGGACAAATAGCTGGGTGCCTTGGAGTAGGGTGAATGGGCGTTGTGCTGCCAGTGTCGGTCTACTAAGTCAGGGAAAGGAGTGTGAAAAACAGAAAGAACAGCTCACCCCTTCGCCTGTTTTTCCTTCGATGAGTAGTCAAATTTCGTTTCAAATTTTCCTGGAAAGTAAACAGTTTCCCCGACTTCATTCTGGATAAAATGTACTTTGCTTGTCACGTTCAACAAACTGAAACAAACTCAAAGAATTTCCATTTTCTGCTAATTTTTATTATCTGTCCCTCGATAGTCGATCAAAATACAATTGACTTAAATGTGGAAGAGCGAAAGAGAGGGTCTGGAGGATAGCTCTTTCTTGGCGTTCACTTCTGATTCGATTTGCAAGATTATAACTTTCTGGGTGGATTATAACTTTCTTTGATGTGCGAATACCCTCTGTGCAAGCGAACGACGTTACCCTCTTACTAAATGAGCTAAATAATAGAGTTATCAACTTCAGCTTCCAGGATACTTCTGGAGAAGCAGAGACGAGCTCATAAGAGATGTACTCCTATGGACCCCCTCACATGGCCGAGCAAAATCAGGGTGACCAGCTTCAATCTAAATACAACAGCTCTGTGAGGATACGGGATGTAGCCCTGAGGACGTTACAGGAGTGATGAACGATAGGGAGGGGTGGCGAGAGAGGGTCAGGGATGTCCGTGCTGGTGGCACGACAAGGTGATGATGATCATCATGATGACTTCAGATTGCTGCAATGTGTATATGTATGTATGTGTGTGTGTGTGTGTGTGTGTGTGTATCATTTTTTTTCTTGGTTCGATGCCCTGTCTCTATGGATACTTTACTCAGCCTTCTTCTATGTCGACAACTAATTGACTTTCCCTAAGTGGCTTTGTATTTGTTTATTAGCTGTCGTTACTTGCAAAAAGGAATTTACTGTTTTTAACCCAACCTGGTGATCTCTAAAATGGAAGTCACTTCCACAGTAAAAGATTAAAGATGGAGAGAGATGTCATGTCATGTCATGTCGCACTGCCAGCATGGATCTCCCTGACTCTCTCTCTCTCTCTCTCGCCACCCGTCTCAATCGTCCATCGCTCCCGGTAGGTCTTAAGGCTATATCCTGTATCAACACAGAACTATTGTATATAGGTTCTAGCTGGTCGTCCTGCTTTTGCTCGTTCATGTGAATAGGTCCACAGTTATATATCGCCTATGAGTTTGTCCTTACTTCAATATAGTTTTTGTGATGGGTGGAATGTGGACGTACAGCTGCTATTATGTGGGGTGTTTCCTCCAGGACATGTTCAATACAGCTCGCAGCATTCTTGTGTAATTGCCATCGAGCCTTTTCTCTATACGTTTGGTTAGGGTCCATGTAGTGCATCCCAATTACAGTATCGACGTGACCGCTTCTTGGGAAAAAATTGCATTTTATTTTATCGATCAGGTCTGACTTCCATATAACCGATAGCCTATCGCTAGTTGTCCATGTCTTTGCTAGTAACGAGTTGATGGCTTTCTTTGTTGATGATACAATGCTTCCGCGGTAGGTGAAATTGTCCACTAGTTTCAAAGGCCCACCCTTTTTTCACATGAACCTAAATTCAAAATGTAATTTCAATTTTGAATTCCTTTAACACAAACAGGTGGCATCAAAGAAAAAAATCCATTATTAGGAGATATTTTAAAAAGACAACTTATATTTGTTTACACTCCCACGAAAGTAAAAATTCAAAAAGTATTTTGACTTAATTTTAACCTGGACAAACCTACTGTTTATGGTGTCTGGAGCAGGTGCTTTTGTTATATCCTTTCCAACGAAAGACGCCCACAGAAACAAACACGCACACATATTCAAACAAACACAAGCATATATATATATATATATATATATATGTATATATATATATATATATATATAGAGAGAGAGAGAGAGAGAGAGAGCGATGATAAGTTATAGCTATTTTAATTTAATAATTTTCCTTGTACATCTTGTTTGTTTCAACTCTTGTCTACTGTACCGAAAAAACTATTGTCAGTAGACCATTGTCTCTGAGGAGAGTAACACCATAACGTAAATGACAACTCTAGAATTTCGGAAACTTTATGCTACACTATTGGCATTCGATTCCAATACAATCAATCAAGAGTGATGGGGTGGAGGAGTCAATCAGAGCCAGTGACGAGAATTTAAAAAGAGTGGTCTGAGGCCTATGATTATTACGAAAATACGGCAGCTTGATGAGAAAAGACCACTCAAATACTTTGGAAAATTCCAGGCCATAATTGACAGCGATCTTTGCAAGTCAATCAGGCCTATTACCAGGGACATGGGAGTGATTGAGTTTCTTAGGCAGTTAGTGCATGTAGACGTAGGGTGTTTCTCATACACGATGAGAAAGAGACAATTTTTATCACAAGACAGGAAGAACAAAGAAAAGAGGGTGCTACGTTTTTTAACTAATTCAAGCATTCCCTCCATATGAAAATATTTTGTTTTTTCTTACATGAGAAATATTTATACCAGGCTCAAATGTTGAATTTCCAGTACTGCTGTTTACTATCTCTTATTCCACAAGATGTATGGCTATTTATTAATAAAAAGGAACAACCAATTACCTATCATGATTCTGGGGTGAATACCAGCGAGGCTGACTTAATGGCTCCATTCGCTTTTCCGCATAGCCTCAGTCTCTATATATAGTTCTGCGTGAAGAGTCTTGGAAAGATAGTACTGCTTTGGGCCGCTGTAGGACTTAAGTCTGGCAACAAAACTATTTTTCTTGCCACATAAGCAGAACCTAGTCTTAAACGTGAGAAAATTTCTGCGTCATCACCCCAGCATATACCTGCCAATTTCCACAGATTGCAAGCACTTTTATTCGTGTGTGTGGAAAGTGGTTGGCGAAAGGCCAAATAAGTCTGTGGAACACCAAAGATGAACTGAAGGCAAGGATAAAGGCCACATTTACAAATTTGAACAAGAAGACCGTCGGAAAGGTTTGCAGAAGATTCCAACGTCGTCTGGAGGCTATGGCTAAAGTTGATAGAGATTACTTTGAATAAATGTATTCTATATAATTTCAATGAAATTTTGGTATATATATATCTGATAAAATGAGATCTCAATGTTATTTTCCTTTTTTGTGTAATCTAAACGTCAATTCACCAATCTACACACACACACACACACACACAAACATACACATATATAAGGGTAATGGAAACGTATTTATGTAGACAAAACAGAAGTGATACATATTTGTAAAAAATTCATTCAATCACGTTGAGTTTCTTCGTGGCTGTGCGGTCGAATTTCCGTTCAGATAAAGGTTTTCGATCTCAACTTCAAGAATCTCCCTTGTCTGTCCACACTACAGAGTTGTGATACGAGTAGACAGTCTGTCTATGGATGACTATCTGTATATCAATTTCCCATACGTATTTTAAATCTATACACCCAAATTACTTCCCTGGTCGACAAATGTCTTTCACAGTCCCATCTATGTGTGTCAAAAAAAAAAAAAGAAATGAGCCAAACCAACTTGGGTGTGCAGTTTGATGGGGCTGATTACTTGCTGTATTGTGGGATCTATCATTCGTATTTTACTGGGGAATAACAGTTTTTGAGGCAAGCTGCTGCGCTAATGTAACGTGGAGCTCAAAATATAAAGTCACTTAATAGTACAATGGTTATAGAGAAGATAAAATGAATAAAACAACGTTCTTAAATATACGTTCTGCCACTGTGAATTATTTTAACATTCGTTCTTAGAGGGTTTGGAACAGACAGAAATTTACCACTTTCAGTTATTTGATGAATACGTTAAAGAACAATAAGTCTTTTTTCCATGAAAACTCTTTTTGTTTAGGCTAAATCCTTTATCCTATATTTATGACATTTCTTTCTTCTACTTATCTATTAATAGTAACGTAAACGATAATCTTCATGAAATAAATATAATATTCCTATATGTGCGTGGTTTTGTATGCGTGTGTGTGTGTGTACTCGCGTGCGTGTGTGTGTGTGTGTGTGTGTGTGACGTGAAATAGGTGTCATCCCCAATTGTAGAAAAGTACTATCAGTTTGGCTATTTTCAAACCTTGTCTACAGAGGTGGTTTGACGAACATCATAATAAGATTGGACTCTTGAGTGTATAACCGAATGTAGTCAATAACAATATTACTTTTTAAATTGATATACATGCCATCGATACACAGTAAAATTTGCTTTTATTGAGAAAATTTTTGCCAAAGTTTTAATTTCTATCAAGCGGTGATTAATTTTAATTCTAATATATATATATATATATATATATATATATAATTAGTGGTGTAATAGTTATATATATATATATATATATATATATATATAGTGGTATAATAGTTATCGCCGTAGGATATGGACACCGCGACACGAGTTCAAATGCTGGACGAGACTGATTGCATTTTACATAGCACTAATTCCTTTAGGAAAGGTATGAATCCAATTATTCTCCCTCCATCTATGGGAAAATAGTAGGCCAGACTGATTTCTTCAGCCTTAGTGAAGCAACAAGTCTAGGAGAAGGAAAACTCTGAATTCAAACCTGTTAAACCCCGCTTAAAAATTGATCTTTTGTCATATCCTACCCGAGTTGAGTGGTTGGAATCTATATATCCTCAAGTCATGTTGATAAACCGAAGACCCATGATTCTCTCTCAGCATCAGTTTTTATCTTCCACTATTCTTGATAGGACCTCTAGTGTCTGCACAGACCTGATGTATAAAAGTCCTCTCTAGTCGGCCGACAGAGGTACATCCAAGTGCGCACGTCCATTAGAAAAAGTGGCTTAAGCGTTCATCTCTTCTCCAGCTCTTTTGTGTGGTTCTCATAGAGGTTTTTTACAGTGGGTTTTCTTTGCTTGACGAAATGCTTGCTATATGCTTGTTCCATTTTCAACTCAACCGTTTTAAAGTGAGAGGTAAAATGGTTCGAGTTTGTTCGAAATTAAAGACAAAAATATAATCTTTGGGTGTAACAAGAATGATAAGATAGCTGCTTATATATATATATATATATATATATATATATATATATATATATATAATTTGTTTTATAATATTATTTAACGACGTTAAGTGGCCTCTCTGCTAAAATTTCCCCGATTGTAAAAGTAAAATAGAAGCTTCCTCCCTATTTCACACTATACGATCTGAAGGAAATTGCGCTTCATATTGTAACCGCGTATGTATCAAGAATTTATATATATATATATATATATATATATATATATATATATATGAAGGCTTTACAGAACTCCGAATCCAATGCACCAATATAAGTTGGTCTAAGCATGATGAAAGAATGAACCGATCCTAGATTTATCTGAGTAAAATAAAGTGCGATAGGTAGATCGAAGCTAAGTTAAAGAAAAAAAGGAAGGATAAGTTTTCCCTTTTTTCTTTGAGTGGGTGTTGAAGAATGAAAAAGATGATGAAAAAAGTGATGAAACAGACATCTCCACCTTCTATAACGAATTATCTAGTTCGAAGCCATCCTAACTCGACGCTCTGATCATCGGTGGGGGAAATAGATATATACAGAGATAAAATATTCTGCTTTCAAAAATTGTAAAACAAAAATGCCGAATATCTAGATTTTTCACTAGTGGATAAGTTTTCATGCCTAAACGCCAAATTCCAAAAAACAAGGAAATGCTAAAGCATACATTTACCAAAAAAAAAAAAACTAACGCGAAGCAATATTATACATTTATAAACAAAAAGTGGATAAATAGCGCTTTGAACTTTGGAGCAAACTTCTTTTTTGATGACACAGAAACGTCTCAGCAAAGATTCTTGAACAGAAATAAGTAACAAGCAGTTAAGATATGACTGTTTCTCAATTATTAATAGTTATATAAGAAATAAATAGTCGAAAACTTGAAGAAACACGTTTGAAACTAATCAATTGATATCTGACAGATACACTCCGAATGATGAAATTGAAAACTTTGTTGCTACACATATAGAAGCAACAACAGAGTGAATATCAACCAAACCAGGTGTTAAATGTACAGTTCCCTGGGAGCCAATAGCAGTAAGCAAAAAAGTAGATGGCAGGAAAAAATAATTTATTTTCTAAACGTAACCCATCAAATGAAAATGCACAGAGAATTATGAAATTCTTAAGAACTATCAGAAATATGCCAAAAAGAACATCTAGAATTCATTTTGAATGAATAAAATAATAATAAAATCAGAAAATCGTCTGAAGTTAGACAATCTGGATTAGCATTTTAGCCAGTAAATTAAGTAAGCGGAGAAATAATCATGTCGTGATTAAAACTAAAAGCTACCAGCCAAGAAGACAAGCTTCAGAAAAGATAATAATATTTTAAGAATCAGTTTGGAAACCTCTCTGAAAATGCTGAAAAACCTACTAAAATATTTAATGATCAATTTGACATCAAACTACAAATTACTGAGGAAGAACTTGATTCAGTCCTTAAGAAAAATAAAAACACAAAAGCGGGAGGCTTCAAAAAATATCTCTTGTGGGATGGAAGACAAGAATATTTGAGGACTTATTTCCTCGATTATGCAAAGCTATGAAAAAACAAAACTCAATTGAAGTATGATCGAAAGTCTGCATCCTCTCCTTCCCTGCGAAAGGTGACCTCAGAATCATAAGGAACTACTGAGGCATAACTCATTCTAGTATAACTGTATGTTTATAATATTCTCGTTCTTAATCGTATCCAATCTAAAATAAAAAAAATAAAAACTCTTAGGAAAAATCAGAAAAACTTTCGGAGTTATCGATTCACTACACCAACAATTCGAACAATCCAATGAATTATCTAAGGAATACGTACAAAATGTATCCAATTGTTAGTAAATTTCTCCTAGGCATTTGATTTCATACTCAAAGGAAAGATGGGGCTAATACTACAAGAATATTGTCTGTCCAAAGAAACTGCTACCACTTTACAAAAACGTGAAAACAATGGTTTACTTAAACGATGATGACGCCGACTTCTTCGACATTGTCAATAGAGTCTTGCGTTTAGATAAATTGTTCTAGGTACTATACCTGGTGGAGAGGAAATCTTTCTGGAGCGCTGGGTTGTGCTGTGTACCCATTCGCTTGCATTATTCACAAGTCCGGTCTCATCCGGGATACTTTTAAATGATAGGCTCTTCCCATAAATTGGTTAAATAGATGTTAAATAAAGGTATCTGATAAAGATGCTTGACAACATATGTGAGCAAATTATTAGGGTTGCATAGAAATACTTCGTTCTAAACAAAAATTATAATTATTTTCATTATTATTTACTACTTGAAAGTTTTCAACACAATCATTAGCCAATGGTTTCTCATTGGAGTTTGAGTGACACCTAGTCTCCTCAAGTCTCCAGAACATTTCTCAGTATTCTGGCCGATCTCAATAGTGTAGTAGTTTGGATGGTCTCCACTTGTCCTCTTATTTCCAAGTCCACCTGTCCATGTACCAATCCCATGTTGACTGTAGTACGAGCACCAAATACAATTGGTATCACCGTCCCTCTCATGTTCTTCAGTTTTGTTTTGTTTTGTTTTTTCAGTTCCTTATCAAGGTCCATATACTTATCTTTCTTTTAGGTTCCGTTCAATTTTACTCAGTGGTCAGCCGGCACAGTTGAGTCCACAATTCTGCAAGTTCTCTTTTTTTGTTGATTATCTCTAGACCTGGTCGTCTGACTGAGATTATTATTATTTTACTCCTTCGTAGTTTTTCACATCAGCGTTAGCTGATGGTCTTTCAATGAAATTTGAGAGACAACAAGTTTCCTCAAGTTTCCGGGTCTCTTCTCAGTATTCTGGCCGATCTCAATAGTATAGTAGTTTGGATGGTCCCCATTCGTCCTCTTATTTCCAAGTCCTCCGGTCCCTGTACCAATCCTTTGGTGACTCTACCAAGAGCACCAATTATAGTTAGTATAAATGTCTATTTTATGTTCACCAGTTTTTTCAATTCCCTAGCAAGGTCGAGGTATTTATCCTTCTTTTCGCTTTCTTTCAGTTTTACTCCGTGGTCAACTGGGACAGCAACGTTCACAATTTTGCAAATTGTCTTTTTTTATTGTTGTTGTTTTTGATTATTATAAGATCTCTTCGTCTGGGCAAGATAAAGTGATCCGATTGTTCGTTAAAATCCCATAGGTGTTCATCATTCTCCAAGACAGCTGCTGGCTTGTGCATAATTATTATTGTTATTATCATTATTGTTTACTCCTTGAGAGTTTTTCACATCAATTTTAGCTGATTTTCTTTCACTGGGGTTTGAGTGACTACAAGTCTCTTCTAGTCTCCGAGACTCTTCTCGGTATTCTGGTTGTTCTCTATAATGTTGTAGTTTGGATGGTCTCCACTCGTTCTCCTACTACTAAGTCCTACAGTATCTTTAACAATCCTTTCGAAACTGTACCAAAGCCCAATTATCATTAGTATAATTGTCACCTTCATATTCCATAATTTTTTTCAACTCCTAGCAAGTTCGAGGTACTTATCCTTCTTTTTATTATAATTGTTATTGACAAAAATTAAAAGTGCGTAAATATGATTGCAATGGAATGTTGAGGATAATAATAGTTACAATCAAATATTTGAAGCTTTAAATTTAAGTAATAAATAACTCATAAAATATTTAAGTGTTATTAAACCAAGCCAAACTCATATACAAATCGCCGATATGAACAAGGGCGCTCAAGTTTATACTACATTCGGAGCGCAAGGCTTTTTAATAACAATAAGAAAATATTGAACACATCGGCAATTCAGCCAGGCGAAGAGTCTTCTAGACATTATGGCTAACACTCTGGCCTGTGGTCTCGGAGTAAGAGAGTTTAAACTCGTTATGCTGTGTCGTTCACTTTTGGACCAATACTCTTGCTAAAATTACAAACTTTTAATCCCCCACCACCTATAGGCTAGATAATATCACTTATTGTCTAATTTTTTTGTTATGAAGCTTGATAATTGTTATTACTTAAAATATTCGGATTATTGACCTCATCTTTATTGTCATACTGACAACTTACAATAGCTAAACACTTGTGACCGGTCATGTTCACAAAATTAGAACGGTCTACCCCTGTGGTTCAAATAAATGGTTCAGTTCAAGGTTATGTTTGGACTCCCGACAGCAACATGAAACACCTGAAGAAGGCCGAAGGATATATCGACCGAAACGTTGTGAGTATAAAAGTAACAATGAAGTCAATGGTCCAAATATTCTAAATAATAACAATATCATTGCTGTTATTCTTCAAGGATTACTTTGGCAATAACTAACCCACGAAGATTGATATGTCATTAAACAAAGGAACCAAAGCAAACCTAATTAGCCTTACGTGATATCAAACACATTAATTAAAGTGCCAGTATTATAAGACAAAAATGCTGGGTAGCATTCGTCCAAAAAAAAAAACAACTACCGCTTCTGCTATCAACAAAGATAAGCATCTGGCAATAATCAAAACCCTTAAAATGCCACATCAACATAAGCTGATCTTTATTTGTCACTACAACAAGACTAAATGACATTGTTTCTGTCATTACCTGTTATTATATAGGGCAATGCTAACAACTGCAAGAGAATTTTTTGCTCATCAGCATTTAAAGCAGAAAAATTTCTTTTCTTTTTCTTTTGCTTAAGTTTTTTTTTTGACGAAGAATTCAAAATTAACCTTAGATGTTTGGCGACTCTTCGAGATAAGAATGATATTTTAATCTAGATCGATTCAGAAAAAAATGAGAAAAGACAGAAAAAGACCTTTTTTTCATTTAACAATTTATTTCTCTTTTGAAAAAGTTCAAGTAGTTATCATTCCTAATCACAATACTAAAACTAAACGTTCGCTCGCTTTAGAAATTTGGTGGTCCTTTACTAATTGTTTTGTTTGATCTCTTAAAACTTCTTGATCAATAGCTAACTGCTTCTTCTTTTATATATATATATATATATATATATAAGGAGTTTAATTACATTTTATTTAAAAACTATAAACTGCAACTGCAGTTTACAAATTTAAACTGCAATGCTAAGAATATACGAAATGGGAAAAACATATCACAATACCGCTATTATTAAACATTCTGTTTCGTTAATAACCAACACTTACCTAATTGTCAAGAGAGTTTGAAACAAGATTTTCTTTATTCTTCTATGTTGACATATATATATATATATATATTGGCTTATTATAACAGAATAGTAATAAAACTTCAGCTCAAATAAAAGTTAAAAAGAAAATATTGTATTAGGAAAAACCTATCCATACTCCAGATAATAGTTGGAAAGAAGGTAAATATTTTTAATCGTATTCAAGGATGTGTTAATTATATTGGGCTTGCTTTTTAACAAGAGCAAATTTAATCTATTATCCAATTTTGCTAATGTGATTGAAGTAATGATATTAATTAAAAGTATCTCTAACAAACAGGTATACTATGAATTACTGCAGAACCCAAACCGAGATAATAATTATTATTCAGAAATCCTCATTATATTGATTATTAGCAATGACCGGTCACAAACGATTTTTTTTATTCCTGAATTGCAATATACAACATAAAGAATCGAGTCTCTCAATTTCGTCAAATAAATTCGTGGTAGAAAAGTGTAGTTTTCAATGGATAAATCATATCTATATTTTTAAATTGATGGTTTTATGGTATTTTTATTTCTTAACTAATCGAATGAACGATATTGAGAGATTGCCCTGAGTGAGCAGCAGAATAATTACTTTATATTCTTCGATAATAAGTCATTCAGATATCTGCACAGAACTTATAGTAAGAATTGATAATTTAGAGCAACGAATTGAAATTCAAAAGCCAGAAGAAGACAATTGGTGCTGGCTACGTATTTGTGTGAATACTTTATAATGTCCAATACAAGATATCACTGTTCGTTATAAGCAGTCTTGTTCGCTGCGAAAACATCCTCAGTATCTTTTTGTGTTTTAATGAAATATAGGGTTTAAGTGAATTCCTATGGCTATCTATTTATATATCTAGTTTAAAGTTCAGTTTGTGCTGTTACTTTTAAGATAGATTTCAAATATATTAAGTCCTGAAGCAACTTTTCGTATTAATAAATGTTCCGTGGGTCAAAATAGTTCTATATTAAACAATTAAATTTAGTGTAAGTATAGCTTCAATGTCAAAAACAGTTCCATTTCAAATAATTCGGTTTAACTTAAGTACTCACTTTAAATGTAAGTGCAGTTTAATTTTCAAACACTTTTCGACTTCAATTTAGTCTAACAGTTCTAATTCAAACGATTCAGTTTAGTATAAGTATGCAGTTAGTTCTATTTAATCCATACATAGGGCCCTATGAGGTGCTACCATTGCGGGCCACAGTGAACCTGGGAGCAATGGCAATGAAGGGGTGTTTTGAAATCCCCAAAGCTCCAGCATCACTAAAACCTAACCATCAGATTGTGTATTGTTATATCCAAGACACTTATTGTTGGTGGTAGGGGATCTTACCCCTCTGTAGAGAAGCAGTTGGTGTATTCTACATCCCCAGCCTACTGGGCAATTTGAGGTAGTCATCGAGATTTAGTTACCTGAAAAGTGTCTTTAATTTTTCTTTAGTGATTCGTTATGATAATAACAAGTGAAATTATGGGGATGTTTGTGGGTGTTTGCGTTTGGTTTTATTACATATCAACCCTTGTAAGTTTTTTAATGCCAAATCTTGTTTTATATATATATACATATATATATATATATATATATATATATATGTGTGTGTGTGTGTGTGTGTGTGTGTGTGTGTGTGTGTGTGATTTTAAAATAAATCTTGTTGATGACATTCTTAAATGAGACTGAGCTCCTTTTTACACATAGTTAAATCGTTTCAAGTATTGCTATATAACACTTACAATTTAACAGGTCATTTGTTTGCACATAGATTGTTCTACTTGACCTAATGATAGGACCTTGTCAGGTGTAAATACTCCGATTCAAAGTCGACCTGGGAGCAGCGGTTATTAGTGTGTACTCCACATTTCCAAAACTCTGAGGCTGGAGCCTCATCATCAGATAGTTTAGTGTCATATTAAGGATACTCGGGGATTGGGGGGCCTTATCCTTCTGCAGATGCAGTCGGTATATTCTGTAATATAATGGCTGAGTGATTTTCTTTGGGTTATGTTAGGCTGAGAACCTTTCGGCTCAGTGCATGGGTTACTTAGGTACAACATTAACACAGGTGTTCATGCGCGCGAGCGGAGCGGACGTGTCACTCAGAGATGTCACAATAGCCCGAGATGGGAAACGGGGTTGCAAAGTGCGAATGACGTCACGCACCGGAAGCGCGCGGAGGAATTGGGGAATTTGAAGAAAGTTAGGAGAGTTGAGACTAGACACCAAACGAGACGGTTGACTTTCGCTTGCTCGCAGAGGCCTTGGGCTGGTGTCGCACGAGATCGGGGGGCAGATGAAAAAGCCAAGATAGAAAGATTGTGCCTCTCTTTCCTTATGTTGAAAAAAAGTTTCGTACCTGAACTGAGAATTCATACTTGTTTTTCGTGTTTCGAGATCCCTATGTTCTATGAATATATATATATGAACATCCCATGCACATTTCGCATATTCATGTATATGGCTATGGTACAATTCTACAGCCACAGCCGACTAGGCTAACGTCTTTGATGAAACTATTAATCACCTAATTAATCACTTAATCATATTATTAATCGCATAATTATTTAATCGTTAGTCACACAATTAGTGAAAGCAGCGAATTGGCACAAAAGCAATAAAAAATGCAGGACGAGGTGAGGAAGTTAATCTTCAAGAGATTAAAAATTGACGATGCACAAACAAGGAAATTCCATAGCACCTTGAGATTCAAACATATAAGCCAAGCCAGATCAGAAGAATAGACCTAGTATTAACTAATAAAAAGAAAAAAGCTTGTCATCTAGTGGAATTTTATCGTTTCAAGGGTTCACAGATTGACAATAAAAGATTGCTAATAACTCTCCTATTAATTATGTTGTTTTCTTTTTTGCTTCAGATTTGAAAATGGTATGCTATAACAATTATCAATCGTCAATCACAATGCCTTGGACAAAAGAGGAAAATATTTTGCATAACTACTTATTTGGACACAAAATCATTGAAAAGTGCCTTAAAATAGATGCAGCCCATTATTATGATGATAACTTGTTGAAACAGGAAATTCGAAAAAGATTCAATGTACCGGAAGCTGATGTAAAAACAATAAAAAAAAACCCATTGATTTGGTATCTCTATCACAAACGAAGCATTTTTTACAGGGCGTGTTCAAAATGACTAGCATTACGCTTGTCTTCGTAATATACCATTATCATATTAATGGGTTGCACCTTTTTGAGACACTCTGTATATCGAGGTAAAGAAATGAAAAAGCCGAAGAACTTGAAAGTGACGATGATATCAACTGTAAATGTTAATTTTGGAACGGTCCCCAAAGAAATGGAAAAGAGACTGGGAAACCAAAAGTCAAAAGAAAAATGAGACCATCTTGGATACTCAGAAGAGTCTTGGGGATTGGAATAGACTTGCCGTCACTCATATCCCAGTGAAAACAATCTGTTAAAATTGGCGCGAAAAACACACAAGAAGTAAAATAATGCCAAATGTATTAAAATTGATAGTTTTAAGAAGAAAATCAATCAATTCTGAATGATTTTTAAAATGTTTAAAAAAAAGACTTCAGAAATCCACATTACATATTCAAGAATACGTAATGTGTCATGTACTGTAGGAAAGGGATTATCATTCTTAAAGAAAAAAAGTTATGGATTGCATCACCAAATTATTATATCCTTGCAATCCATTAAACTATAAAGGAATTGAAAATAGTAAATCCTCTAATATATTTCAGTGGCCTAAAACCAATTATTGAAATGACATTTATTTAAATGATAAAATTATATTACATCCGATTTAAAAAGTTCATTGCACGACTTTAAAAGTGTAGCTTGATAATGGAGTAACTGCTGAAGTTAATTTTAATTAAAAAGAGGAGCAGAATTGTGATAATAGACTTTTTTTATCCATTGCCAATTAGTGCTATTTTTTCATTGGATGTTTTGTTTGATAATTGACTTGCGAAATCTACAATTGGCAAGTACTATAGATAGTTTAAAACGATTACAAAATCCGTTGAGTCAAATAAGTTTAATCGAAAGGAGATAAAGCCGCGGTCATTTGATAACCTGGCTTTCATTTAAGAAGGTCACGTGATCGAAAAACTCTTCACTGTTTAGAAGTAGAATTGAATTTCACTTCTGTCATTAACTTAATTGCAAAATGAGTGGTTGAGTATTTCCATTTCTACTCCAACTTTGTTTTGATAAAACTGACTACCCGTTAATCACAAACAGGTTATAGAAAATAGAAGTCATCGTGATTAGATAAAATATGTGCACACAAAATGTGTCTGAGTTATTCTTTATTTTTGAGAAAAATAACATGAAACATTATAGAAACAGAAGAACAAAGAATTTTAGGCGTCGAGCATAGAACTAAAAAGTAAAAATGAAACGTAAAAGTATTCGCCGAATCTGTATAAATACCATCGAGAGAATATCTAATGCGTAAAAACATATATAAAACATATAGTAAATATTTTTGAATTGCAAAGACCTTTACTAAATGGAAGAATGCAGAATGATATTATATATAACAAGTGCAATTCCAAAATATGTATACACAGGAAAATATGCAAGATTATATGAAATCTAGACACATCAGACTTGAGAAATAAGGAAACGAGATAAATGCATTCGCAACCTTTTTTCCACCAATATTTCTGAGCGCTCTGTTGCGTATCTTGTGGGATATAAGAGGTCTTGGCCCCATATGAGGTAATGGAATGTTGATTAGTTGGTTGGATTTACGGCATGTCAAACCTTGTTGGGTTATTTTATATCGGTTTAACTGTTAAGGTCACAATTATATTCTGTTCAAAATGTTGATTCAATCATTTTAAACATCGTTATGAGATGCAGATATAGTTTACCTTTAGATGGGATCTTAAAAAGTACTATCGCTCCAGGTAATAGTCGACCTCGAAGAAATAAAAAGGAAGGGCTGAAAGCTTTAGAAGTCCAACCACATTTTAGCGTCATACGCAGAACATCTTTTTCAGAAGAGTCTTATTACACTGCAGTGGATACAGTCGGCCTCTCTAAGATTCCACCGACAGGAAAAGCAAAGACTGACTCAGGCCGGATGGTCAACATGCCAAATGATGAATTGGGGAACTGGTCTAAGTACATTATTGCCTATATTAAAAGGTTCAGGTGTTGTAGACATAAAAGCATATGGTTACAGATTAGGCAAACATAGTCCTATATATAGTTGGGCTTTTATATTTCATTTATATTAATTACTTCATCATCATCATCATGTCATGCAAACAGCACAGATATCCCTGACCCTCTCTCGCCACCCCTCCCTATCGTCCATTGCTTCCGGCAGGTTTTCATGGCTACATCCCGTATCGGCAAAGAGCTGCTGTAGGTAGATTCTAGCTGGTCGTCCTGCCTTTGCTCGTCTATGTGAAGGGGTCGACAGGATTACATCACTTATGAGCTCGTCCCTACTTCACCAGCAGTGTCCTGCAAGTCTGGTTCGTCTAACTTTGATGGTTTTCGTGATTGGTTGTTCGTGGCCGTACAGCTGTTGCTTTGTAGGGTGCTGCCTCCATGACTTGTTCAATATTTCTCGCAGCATTCTTGCGTAGTTGCCGTCAAGCTTTTACTTCATACGTTTAGTTAGCGTCCATGAAGTGTATCGATATTGCAGTATCGACACGACCGCTGCGTTTTATTTTTTGGTCAGGTCTGACTTCCATATGACTGATAGCCTATTTATTACTGTAAAGGGTTCAAAACTTAGTTAATTTCTAGAATAATATAATTTGTATTGTTCCTACCAGATGTGTTTATATAACTCTGTACAAAATACTGATTTTCGTAAGCAGCGTCAAATCAACCGAAAAGGACATCGACACGAGGTTAACGAAAGCATGGACAGCTATCAATAGGCTATCAATTATATGGAAATCAGAACTAACCGATAAAATGAAACGCAGTTTCTTCCAGGCAGCGGTCGCATCGATACTGCTATATGGATGCACTACATGGACACTAACAAAACGGCTGGAGAAGAACCTAGACGGCAATTACACAAGAATGCTGCGAGCAATCTTGAACAAGTCCTGGCGTCAACACCCAATAAGACTCCTACTGTACGGCCACCTGCCTCCTATCACGAAAACTATTCAAGTTAGACGAACCAGACATGCAGGACACTGCTGGAGAAGCGGGGACGAACTCATAAGTGATGTACTCCTATTGACCCCCAAACATGGCCTTGCAAAAGCAGGACTACCAGCACGAACATACATTCAGCAGCTATGTGAGGATACGGGATGTTGTCCAGAAGACCTGTCTGAGGCGATGAACGATAGGGAAAAGTGGCGAGAGAGGGTCAGGCATATCCGTGCTACCAGCACGACATGATCATGATGATGATGATGATATTAAAGTACATCTCTATTAACGGTCATTTTCGTGGAAAATAGAATTGTTGACTGTTGTTCAAATCCTGGACGTGACATTTTGCGTTTCACTTGGATGCTATGCCTCTGGAAAAACATGAATTCGTATGTTCTTCCTCGGCTGTTAGTATACAAACCAGCTTTACACTGCTCTTCTGTTATCAACTCATCAAAAAATTTGAATGATCCTATACAAGACTTTAATACTTTAAATGAATCATCAGTGAAAGCCATAGGCTAATCTTTGGCTGAGCTAATGGTCGTCATAAAATATGATGACCAAGCATTATCTCTGTGGGCATAAGATGAAAAAAAGTGTATTAGACAAATAGGATTTCTGCTTTGTAATTACTTTTAATTTGGAGATGTTCGTACTGTAATGGTTACCATTGTTGGAAATGGACACAGTGACCCAAGTTCAAATCCTGAACGAGACTCTACTAAGTTCACATAGCGCTAAAAGACTTAGGAAAGCTAGGAATCCAATTATTCTCCCAACAGTTGTGGGTAAATAGTAGGGTAGACTTGGGTCTTCAACTTCGGTATGCCATCTGGTCTAGGAGAAAGAAAACTTTGACTTCAAACCTGTTAAACCCCTCTTAACTAACCTTGTAGTATTCCTGCTCGTGCAGAAAGATTGGTAAATATATACTTTTAATTAATTATTTCCCGCAGATTTTCGGTGAAGTCACTGTGGCGTTTTATGTTACAGAGCCACAATTAACGCCATGTGCGAAATAGACATATAATGTTCATAACGATAGAACATAGGAATCCCGAAATTCGAAAACACGTAACGACTTCTTTGTTCAGGTACGAAACCGTTTTATTACTTTTGAGTTAAAGATTTCGACGTAGGGAGAGAGACACAATCTTTTTATGCTGGCTTCTTCATCTGGCCCTTATCTCGTGCGGCACCCATGGCGCGCAAATTTGTCTCGCCTCAGCGAGCCCCAAAAGTCGAACCTCCTCGCTCGGCGTCTAGTTGCAACTCCCTTAACTTTCTTCGAAATCCCCAAAATCCTCCACGCACTTCCGGTGCGTGACGTCACCCGCACTTTGTCACCCGTTTCTTCATCTCAGGCTATTGTGACATCTCTGAGTGACATGTCTGCTGTGTGTGCGCTCGCGCATTACCACCTGCATCATGGTTGCACCTAAGTAACCCACTTACTGAGCCGAAAGGTTCTCAGTCTAACTAAACCAAAAGGCATGAACCAAAATCCCTCGGCCATTATATTACAATTGGCTAACGTGCTGGACTGCTATATCAAAATGATTAATACACATTCGAAAAGTTTGAGTCTCTTTTATTTTCCACATCTAGATTAAATGGTACCACGACTGTACTTCTACAATGTATGCATTTGGCAGGAAATAACCCACGATAATTGATATGCTATTAAACAAAAACCAAAAAGAAACGAAGCCATCACTCCAAATCCCATTCTGGCCCGGGGCGGTAACACCAGATAGGATCGTATCTATGGGTCAAACAAAACTAAACTCTGTACTTATGCTAAACTAAATTACTTGAAATAGAACTGTTTATAAGTATAAAAATGAATTTGGATTTAAATAACGTACTATGGTTGATATACCATAAAACTAAACCAAACTAAAGAAAACCAACTACTTTCGACCTAAGTTAATCGACTGAAGATTTACTGAGGTCGAAACTAATCCTAGTTCAAGGATATTTATGCTTAATTTGGTTCTGATGATCTTGGGAAATTTAAGCCTCCATCTGTTCTTCTCCAGCTATATATATATATATATATATATATATATATATATATATATATATAAATGGCCTGGCAGACTGGGTTCTTTAGCCTTGGTTAAGCAGCCAGTCTTTTAGAACGAAAGCTGAATTCAAACCAACTTTGAAAAATTTGACCTTGCTTCTCATCCTTCCCCAGGCGAATATTTTTGGTAAATACATGTAAAACTTTTTAAAAACAGATAACAAATAGTATAGTCATTTTCTTGTATAATTGCGTTGTTTCAGAATAAAATAGCAATATCGAAATAACTGACACTATCGATTCGTTCTTCAAGAAGAAAAAAATATAATACTCTTAAAGTTACCTCCCTTAGTTTTGCTTTACGATATTCACGATTCGGTGAGAAAACCAACTGGATCAAACTTGTCTCAAAAACGTATACAACGAAAAAAGAACGAAAACAAAAAATAATGAAGGACAAAGATCATTCGTACAAAAATCTATCTAACAAATAAATCTAGCTATCGTAACTCTAACATTGATATGTATTTGACAATTCAGAACAAAATAATAGAGGCAAGACAAAAAGAAATTCTAAAAGCGAATTTTTTCTTGATAATAAAAGAGTCGCGGACAGTTCTTCGGATTATTGAAAACCGCACAATGGAGTATATTTTGTAAAGACGTCAATTGATATCACGTGTATTTTCTAAGAGCTGGGGGTAAGGATTTATAAGTAGGTGATAAGAAAAAAGTTACATTTTGTACAAACCACTATAGACTGAAATCGATTTAATATCATTTTATTTTCAACATTTTCCTCGCCTCTTCAAGAAAACCCATACATTTTTCGGCTGACATAGGAAATAAAAAAGGCATGTTTTATTTGGTTATAAATAGACTACGTAATGGACAAGGAATTGAATATACGGGAAAATAAGCTCCGGTGGGTAAAGAACTAAAGTTGATGGAATTATTTCAGTTCATACCAACTGAGAGTTCTTGTCAGATATCTGAACTATCAAGGTACATTGTTCAATTACTTAAGTTAGTAAATCTAGATAGTTCGGAATAAAATTATGTATTAGAAATAGTAATTCCGTTACAAATGCCAGAAAAATAGACTATTTTATGGGGCAAAATACATTTTAATTACAGAAAAATTGAAAGAGAGAGAAAGTGAGAGAAGGAGGAAGAAAGAGTAACGCACACATGTTCACAAATAAACTCACGGACAAACGATTTCCATACCGTAAAAAGGAGGATATGAATTAAGATAATGTAACATTACAAGGTACAAATGCTCAAATGGGCGTTTGTACAACTACTACTACAGCACGTAGACATTAGTAATACTACTGTTCTATAGGGTCTCATACTTGGCCTCAAGTTTCAGTTAGATCTCGTGGAAATGTTATGAAAAAAAGAAGTGACGAACACACAAAACACTGACTGGGTTTGCCAACACACGTTTATTCACCTGTGCCCCTTGTATTTGTCGACAAGAAGAGAGAAACGTTGTATGAAAATGAGTCAACCGCTTCAGTTAGACATAGAGAAATAGAACGTTGTGAGAGGGGAGAGAGCAAACACAGACCTTGAATTATATTTTTTGTTTTGTTTTGTTTTCGTGCTAGCTTGCTTTCTTGCAGGTTCTGTCTTCTCAACTTCACGGTGGATGTGAAACCCCTTCGAGGAGTTCACGCTGTAATTTTTGGCCATCTTTCCAACGCTGTGGCTAGTGTTCAATTGCCGTCTTCACATCGTCGCGTCTCGTACTCAACTGACACTTCTGCTCTTCTCCAACCCAAACTGCTTTGCCATCTGAGTTTCTTCCAGGTTTTCCATTTGAGTTTCCTCCAGCCAATAAGAACTCGGTGCTGATTTCGCCTGAACCATTTCCATTTTTAACCAGGGCCTTCTCTGCTATCCCAGCGTTGACATTCACATTTGTTTCTCCCTTATAGCCTCTCTCTCTCTCTCTCTCTCTCTCTCTCTCTCTCTCTCTCTCTCTCTCTCTCAGTCCGTCTCTGTCTCTGTCTATTACTTGTTTCGATTATCTTTCTCATATATGTTTCCATTCTTTCGACCGTCCTGTGGTAGACCAGAAAATCTTGTTAGGAAACTATTCACAACCAACCAGGGTCCGTGATTATTTTACAATAAGTGGGAATTGGAAAAAATATTGTATTTTGCTAAAGTTATGAATAACGATGCTCAGTTTTGGTGATAGACCATATATATTTTAGTTTATGATTGCTCAGACACCTAGTCAATAGCGCTTGGTAACTGTCAGTTCCCCGCTCATGTGATCATCGCACAATATATATGTGTGTGTGTGTGTGTGTGTGTGTGTGTGTGTGTGTGTGTGTGTGTGTGTGTGTGTGTGTGTGGATACGAGTGCACGTAAGTGTGTGTGTGTGTCTGTGTGTGTGTGTGTGTGTGTGTGTCTGTGTGTAAAATCAAAAGACGAAACAATCGTATGATTTATCGAAAGTGCTAAAATACTGGCGAAGAACCCCCTAAAAACTAACAACCTCTGAATAAACCTCTGAATAAAGTTTCATCTGATTATTTTATCTTGTATTTTATAGAAACCGGGCAATTGGCCTAATGGTTAGAGGTTCGATCCCAGGTCGAGTCATACAAAAGACTCAAAAAAATAGTTCTTGATGCCACCTTGCTTAGCACTCTGGATTATAAGGTTAGGAGCAAGGGTAAAGAAGACCAATCCAGGGAAAGCAGCTGCATCCTCCCCTAAACTTTGGTGTAGTAGCTACTGAAAAGGAAGCTTTCGGGTTAACCTCGACAAAGGTCACCAACTTAACTTACATATACTTTTTAGCAAACGTATGAAACTTATATATATATATATGTGTGTATGTATAAGTTTTTTAAATTGTTTCATATGTCATAAATATATATATATATATATATACTAAAATAAATTGCAGTTCACTTACCACCCCCTTAACTGCTCTATGACAATGAAAAAATGCAATCTTCAGATGATAGCATCTGCTTTCATCTGACGACTGTTTTTTTCTTACTCGCCAAAAGACTTCCTGAAACTGGCAGGCATGAAGCAGCCGAAGGTGGGTATGAATAAATTATGATTTATTCCAGGTTTCACCCATCTCTACCAGCGAGTATTTAGCGTTTTCTGGATTTTTTGTAATAACGATTTAAAAAAAAAAACTTTTAAAGGCATATCAATCTTTATCAATTCTTTATTGCCAAAGCTATCTTTGTTGAAGGATAATAGGGATAATATTTAACAAATCCCAGGGAAGATAAAGAGGTTCGTACCTTTCCCAATGAATGTATTTAGACAACTTGTAATTGAACCCGCTTACATCGTGGTCCAGCACAGTTGGGACTACCTTAACGGGGCTTCCTTTAACAAGGAGAAAAATAAAACTTGTTCATTCTTATATGCATATGTACATCTATCTATCTATCTATATATATATATATGTGTGTGTGTGTGTGTGTGTGTGTGTATGTGTGTGAGCATTTACACGTGCGTATATCCGAATGTGAATTCGGATGTGCGCATGTGTGTGTGTGTGTGTGTGTGTGTGTGTGTGTGTGTGTGTGTGTGTGTGTGAGAGAGAGAGAGAGAGAGACAGACAGACAGACAGACAGACAGACAGGCAGGCAGAGAGTGAGAAAGAAGGAATGAATGAAAAAGGGAAATTGTGATTTTAAAACCCTAGAACTCTTAGTAAATTTTTTTCCCAACCTCTAAATACCGAAGCGCATTGAATAGTACGGGTTTTTTGTGAGGGTTTTTGGTGTAGCACGGTTAATTGTATTTTAGTCAAAAGACTTAACACAAAAGGACAAAAAATTTTTAGAATGCTGCCGGAAAAAATATCCTCAAGGCAAAACAGAAAAAGAATGATGCAAACAACACCGAACAATAATTACTCAAATAAATAAAACTTTTTTTTTTAATTATAGGCGATATGTTTTTGCTGTCCTTTCGTTTCTAAATTTCTTTTAAGCTTTCCATTATAAGTAACATTTAATTACGTATCAATTATGAAGTGTGATGTGGTTTCCTTTTTATTTATTATTATCTTTGTTCGGGTTGAATGAAGTGCATCGGAGTTCATTATATAAAGACTTTCAGTATTGTTGCAACTAGAAAAACACGTTCTGCTGTTCTCAAGTGTATTTGCAGGAATGAAAACACAAACATTCTCCTCCGGGATTTGAACCAGGCTCATTGGTTACATTTCCTTGAAAGGTAACTCTTACTACAGGATGATTTATGGAAAAGGGTGGAGTGAGTAAAAGAACAATTGTAAGTATTTCAAATAATTATCAGGCTTTTATTGTTCTATATATATATATATATATATATATATATATATATATATATATATAAGTAAATAAGGGAAAGAAATCCGGCAGTATGAAGAAAATAGAAAAACAAATTAATCTAGAAGTGATGAATTTATTATGATAGAAAGTCACCGTTAACGAAGATAAATCTAAAAGGCAATAAAGATTTAAATGATGTATTTGTTAACCAAATAATAAGTATTTGATGGTTAGAATTGTTTAGGGTGAGGATTTCGATTATAATTTTCATCTAAGTGTTCGAGTTTCTACAATTGAAATGGTGCTTGGTAATTTTTTTTTTTATATTCCCTATTATAGGGAATCTAGGTTCTCCGTTTAAATTATAATCTTTTTTGAGGAAACGTTGCTCTACAAAGGGAAATTTATCATAATTCAGAGATTTAAATATATCCTTCATGTATGTATCTGTCAGTGTGTTTAAATACATAGGCGGTGGTTGTGGTGTAAATGTTAGCATGGTTATAAATGGACACGGCGACATGAGTTCAGTTTCTGGACAAGGCTGTCTGCATTTCTAAAAGCGCTAATACTCTTGGAAACTGTTTGAATCCGACTATTTTCCCGCCACCAATGAGTAAATAGCGTAGACTGTGGAATTTAACATCTGTAAAGTAACCTATCTTTGAGAAGAAAAACTTTGAATTCAACCCTGTCATATATATATATGTATATATATGTATATATAACAGTAATATCTGCTCGCCGTCTGAAGACAATGGGTGTAGATTATTCGTGTATAAATTAAGTGTGTAAAATCATCGTAAGAGACGAAGAGTATAATAATATTATTTGCTGAAATAAATTTATAATGACAATTTGACCCGGTTTGAGCTTCCTTCTTGTTACATTATATATATATATATATATATATATATATATATATATATTTCGGTGTAAAACGATGGATCATGTTGAACAGGAAAATTCAAAAATAGCTAGTTCCTCTGTGATTCGGAAAACGAAACTGCTTTAGTCAGATTGCTACAAATTCATAGCAGTCTGACGCAAACTCGAGAAAAGAGGAAGATCTTGTAAGAATTATCTGAAAATGTCTTTTGGGGCCAACCCACCACATTGTCTCTCCAGCTCGCTGACCAAAAACCAACTCCTGTCTTTAGATTTCAAAACTCAACACCTAAATGTATACAAAAATTTCTTTTCTCATATAATATCTTCTTAACCATTTCATCAGGAAGACAGACATATTAAAACACATGTCATTAACCTTTATTTAATTTAAATGTTTTTGTCTTAAGTCGACGACATGACTTGTTTACTTTTAACGACATCCAGACTCAACAATGATTTGAAAATACGTCACTCCGGCGATCTACAAAACAATCTGTCAAACACGTGCAAGAATTACTCCATATGAACTTTTGCGACGAAGTACACTTACATACAATGTTTTGTAACCAGTTTACAACCTCGCCAAACTTAATGATAGCACGGATATCCCTGGCCCTCTCTCGCCACTCCTCCCTATCGTTCATCGCCCTAGGTAGGTCTTCAGGACAACATCCCGTATCCTTACATAGCTGCTGAATGTACGTTCGTGCTGGTAGTCCTGCTTTTGCGCGGCCATGTGTGGGGATCCATTGGAGTACATCTCTTATGAGTTCATCTCTGCTTCTCCAGCAGTGTCCTGCATGTCTGGTTCGTCTAACTTGAATAGTTTTCGTGATAGGAGGCAGGTGGCCGTACAGTTGGTGTCTTGTGGGGTGTTGCTGCCAGGACTTGTTCAGGATTGCACGCAGCATTCTTGTGTAATTGCCATCTAGCTTCTTCTCCAGCCGTTTTGTTAGCGTCCATGTATTGCATCCATATAGCAGTATCGATTTGACCGCTGCCTGGAAGAAACTGCGTTTCATTTTATCGGTTAGTTCTGATTTCCATATAATCGATAGCCTATTGATAGCTGTCCATGCTTTCGTTAACCTCGTTTCGATGTCCTTTTCGGTTGATTCGACGCTGCTTCCTAGGTACGTGAATTTGTCTACTAGTTTAAGAGGGGTTCCTTCTAGAGTGGAGATGTCCCCCGTTTGGTTATAGCACATATATTCCGTTTTGTGTGCATTAACATAGAGGCCTATGCTTGCTGCTGCTCGTTCCAAACTATGCAGAAGTGTTTCGGCTTGGTCAGGTGTATTTGCCAGTATCGCTATGTCATCGGCGTAGTCGGCGTCGGTAATTGTTGTTGCGGGGTACCTTCTGCTTCTTTTCTTCGTCAGTTCGAAGCCATTCTCTTTGATTTTGTCAATCGATGTACCAAGTACGTAGTCTAGACAAATGATAAAGAGGTACGGGGCCAGCGTGTCCCCTTGTAGTACTCCTGCTACAATGTCAAAGTATTCTGTGTCTCCATCCGGTGATCGTACTTTTACTTTAGTGTTTCTATAGAGAATCGTTATTGCCGCTACGGTTTCTTTAGGTATGCCGTACGCTAGTAGGATTTGTTCCATCTTTCCTCTGTGAATGGAATCGAAAGCCTGGGTAAAGTCGACAAATATTAATGTCGCTTGAAGGTTCTTTGCCCGTACACCTTCAAGGATTCTGCGGAGGGTTAATATTCGTGAGGTCGTGGATCTATTTCTTCGGAAGCCATTTTGGTTTTTTCTAAGTATGTTGTCGATTTTGGGTTCTATTCGGTTTCGTAATAGGGCATTGTAGATTTTGGCAGCTATGGATGTAAGTGTTATGCCTCGGTAGTTTTTGGCTAATCTGATGTCCCCCTTTTTTAGGGAAGGGGAGTATGCATCCCTTCATCCATCTATCTATCGGATTTTGATTGTATACTGCGTTGCAGTGGTGGAGCAGTATGTCGTCGAATTGTCTGGTCTTCCATACTTCCGGGGGAATTTCGTCCAGCCCTGCAGCTTTCATATTTTTAATTTTTCTGAGAACCGAGTCGAGTTCTTCTTGTGTGAACGGTCCTAGTTTAATGTCTAATTGTTTGCTAATTATTCTGGTGATTGGTTCATGTGTTATTTTTGGTGGGTTTCCAAGTAAGTTTTCGAAGTGCTGTTTCCACAGTTTTATTCTTTCTTGTTGGTTTGCTGCTTTAAGTTTTGCTTTGGCTGTGTTCTTTCTTCTGCTCACTTCGTTTATTGTTTGCCAGGCTATTCTAGATTGTCTATCTTCCACCGAGTCTCTAATCTTATCTATCTGATTTTGAATGTATTCTGTCTGTTCCTTTATATATATGTCTGCTAATTGATATTGTGCCGTTTTTAGTTTTAAGGCATTTGTGTTTATTGGGTTTTTTCGATAGTTTTTGGAGGCTGTTTTCACTAGTGCACGTTTTTCTCTCACCGCTAAAGTTTCCCATGGGACTCTATATTTAGTTTTAATTTTTGTTGGAATGTATTTTGCTGCTGCCTCGAGGTGTGCATTTACGAAATTTTCATATTCGTCGTTTGGTGTACTTTTTTCCGTCTTTTCTTGTAGTGTTTCGAATCTGTTTCTTAATTCTAATACGTATTTATTTCTTATATCTTTGTTGTTCAATAGGGCCCAATCATAGTGTTTGGTGGTCGCTGTTCGTTTGACGTTTTTTCGTAGGCTTAACCGTATTTTCGCCGTGACTATTCGGTGATCGGTGGACACACCCTCAAAAGAGGAGTATGCCTCGCAATTCAATGCACTATTTTTCCATTTCTTGTTTATAAGGACGTAGTCTATCTGAGCTTTAGTATTGTTTGCGTACTTGTATGTCCATAGTTTGCCCTCTCTTTTTTGGTAGTTTGTATTGAGGCATGCTAATCTATTTTCTATCATGAAATCTGTTAGATGTTGCCCATTCCTGTTTGACGTGTTGTGGAGGCTGTATTTGTTGTTTCCGTTTTTCCCGATCTGGGCATTCATGTCTCCGCCAATGACTAACATGATGTGTTTCGGGATGTTACGCACTAATGAGGATAACTCATCGTAGAAGGTGACTCACACTAATTATATTACCTCGTCTGATGATCTTGAGACACCATATGAATGTTGAAATAATGAATCTATTATCATAATTATTATTGTGAAAATAAATATGTAAGTCGGTGGTTATGTGTGAGCGAAAATACGTTTTTCATAGTGAAGAAAATTTCCCACAAATTTGTATTACTAATAAACAAAAGCTTTGAACACAATATAATCATATATTCTCTAAGATAGTAAAAAAAATCATGCATCTAGACTTATCATTCTATAGACATGTAAAATGTATGCACATTCTTCTGGGGTCAACAAACTGATGCATTTATAGGTGTAAATGTGAATGCGTGCGCATTCACTTGAGTATATGTGTCTGTATGTATGTATGTATGTATGTGTGCATCTATCTGTGTATTTTTGTGGGTTTAACATTGACTCCCGGTGACAATTCCCAATTCAGGAGCAAAGTGAACATATTTTCTCTGATGCCTAAGACACCTACCACGAGTGTTGGGTGAAGCCGACAGAGCCAGTCACTTTTTAGCACTGGCCTCGACCGGACAGCCAAATTTAGTCGATCCTTCCCCTTAAAATTTGCCCTTCCCCGTGGCGAAATAGCTATGTAAATATTGTATAGATTTTTAGGTATTCTTTCAAAATATAGCATTCGTCTTAATGCTTTTGTTTGTTTGATTGTTTGTTAGTTGTTATTTTTCTCAGTGGGGTGGTTGTTGGGTTTATTTTATAATGACATGTTTTATTTGTTCTCTTTATTTAAAACAAAATCATATTTTAGAATATTACGGATCCTGCCGGAATAAAATACAAAAGCAGAAAAATAAAGAATGAGTTTGTTTTAGTTTTAGCAAGTAAAGTGCTTATACTATGTCATCGATATAATTTTGTAAATGGTTCCTTCACCAAATGATTTACATCTGAAACTAAGACTTATATACGAATTCAGTTAGGGTGGTTTTACTTACTTGCACTCGACGTCATAAATTAATAATAATCACAAAGCAGAAAAACTACGGGTAGTCCGGGTATACTAGTGATGTTATAATAAGATTCCTTTAAGTGAAACGGTAAAAGATCAAGACCAAGTACATTCTATCTCTGTAAAAAAAAAAATCATGGAATGATCTCACTTAGAGGTTGTTGACTTATGGGCTCTTTTAGCCTTATGGGTTTATTTAGCAGTAAATAAAGAGATACGACGAAAAATATTTAAATTGATGAACATTCTGGCTTCATAATATATACCTGAACCCAGATAAGATTATCTCAATGAATGATATATTGTTTTCTAAACCATACAGAAGAAAATAACCCCATGGAATTCATTGACGAAAATTTAGGATCGATATTTAGTTTCCTCTCCGGGACGTTGTGACTGTCTCAATTCTTTTAGGTATGAATTTCATTAATTTAAATGAATATTCTTTATCAAAGGAGTTTAAGTTCCCATGAATGGCAGTTAATTGAACTTTCCTAGTTGATAGAGATTCATCATCTAAATACTGGATTACGATCACACACACATACACACACAGAAATATATATATATATATATATATATATATATATATATATATATGCGTGTGTGTGTGTGTGTGTGTGTGTGTGTGTGTGTGTGTGTGTGTGTGTGTGTGTGTGTGTGTAAACGGAACTAAACTATACAAACGAAAGACTCCAGTTTTTTGAGATTTGTGGAGTGAACAGCTCCAACTTCATTGTCATAATTCCTAAGACCACTTTAATCAGCACTGGTTGTACCTGCTATGGTTATAACAATAGATCAAAAGTGTTTGTTTGAAATAATGAATAGTTTACCTGTTTAAAATGATTGAAGATACATGTTGTACTGTATTTAATTGGAAACATGAATTCTTTAAACTGACCTCACATGAAATAACCAAATAAGAGTTGACATGTCATATGCCAACAACCCAACGAAGCATAATACGCAAGCACGTGCATGTGCATACAAACACACACACATATACACAAACGCACACACACACACACACACACACACACACACACACACACACACACAGAGAAAGACAAGTACATATATATGTATGTGTTTTCGTGTGTGTGTGTGTGTATGTGTGTGTTTGTGTGTGTGTATGTGCATGCATAAAAATGAACATTTTAGTCAAATATAGTTAGACGTTATGACTGGTCAAATACATTATTACTTATTTTCAATCACTCCAAATGAATAAATTAGAAATTTAAAATCCATCTTAATTTACCTACGTAGAACAAAAAGAGCATTAAACGCGATCGGTACAATCTGCCGTTTTTGACATCTACAGCATACAGAATAACGTAAGATATCCTTTACGGATAGGCACGTACTAATGTTCTGGAAGAAATTAAGTTATCAAGAAACCTTAGAGACAATGTCACCATTGACTTGGTTAATGGAAGAAACACATCAGATCTTTTACTTCTTTAAGTAGATATCATTGAGAACTTTTCGACATATGTTAACAATTATACACCTGAATTATTTTCCTTCGGGATAGTCAATATTACTAATGAATGCGAACGCAGTGTCAATTATTTTCAATATGGGCTTCAGTCATTCGCTTCTCACTTTGTCTATTTCATTACGTCGTTTATGGTCGAAGAATATATTTTATTGATAGGGGTTGTCCGTCAAGATTAGACAACTCAAGTCTTCTCGATGTAATGGAAAAAGCCAGTCTCTAATTGGTTGTTCACGGCTTAGATAAGAAACCTTAACGCCTATGATTGATTCCCCTCTTAAGTGTTAATAGAATCGACATGAGTATATAGCAAGATAACTTTTTCGGAAATAATGATTGAATTTATAAGAAAAAGGTTTGAGAGAAAGAAACTCATTATCTGTGTTCGTTTCACAAAATTAAGAATACGCCGGGTTGTTCGAAATATAAGACTAGCGCCTAGGAACGTTTTTGTTCTCTAATTGGTTTCAGTATAAAACAAAAATGTAACTTTATCCTGCAATACCCATTGAATTATACTTACAGTTATTCTTTAAGAATGGCTTCATTTTCATAAAATATCACATATATAGGACACTTACCGAGAATCAAACACACAATTTAGTTATGATGATCGGAGAAACCAGCTGGTTAACTCTTACACTGACAGAACGAGCCTAAGAAATTTCCTAATGTTATATTGTAAGCAAATAGACGCGCGGTGGAAATAAATATTTAAGTCAGCATTCAGAGGAGAGAAGAGATATCAAAGTTCAACTCTTTATCAGCTAGGCTAGGTATAACAATATACGCGTAATCTAGCAGTTAACCAAGTCAACATTCAGAAAAGAGATGAGTCATAAAAGTTCAGCTCTTCATCTGCTAGGCTAGATATAGCACTATAATTATAATCTAGCTATTAATCAAGGCTTTCCGAGTTCATCAGACTTGATTGGTCATCTAAGTGGGGTTAGAAGTTGGTCCGAATATGTTATCAACGGAAGTGGTGGTAGATCCAAATAAATAAACTTTTCTAGAGGGGAATCTTCCCCTTTTGGTGTCTGAGGACAGAAGACTTGAGAAAGTTTTTTCACAAGGACAAGTTATTTAGTTACGGGGAAAGATGCAAGTCACCACCAAAATTTCTTAGCGAAACAAAGTCACCTCACCCTTTAGGATTATTCTATGATTTGAAAAGACCGTTCCTTTTGGACAAGAATATACCACTGTTCATAGTTTTACCATAAGCAATAAATTCAGAAGAATTTTAGTGACCATGTGTCTGGCGATTCTTTCCTTCATATGAACAACGTCATCTCATCCTAATTTCTTCATCTCATTGTCGACACTTCAACTTAAAATTTACCCAGTTTTTAACATCATAAAGGATGAGATTTACATTATGCTGAGAGTAAACCTTTTGTTTTTCGACAATCACGTTTGAATTTTTTCTACAGTAAACTGTATGCAACAGTAACTCAATATGATATATCTATCATATATCTGTTATATGAATATTAACATAATATAAATGATCTATGATAGATAACTTATTTTAATGAATTATGCTTGCCGTAATTACTGATCGTCACTGCTCATTTTTTTTCTTTGTTTTTCTATTTTTCTTTCTGATTTTTGCTGGGACTAGCTCAAATATATTCTTTTAGTATTTCTCATAGAAGTCTGCATGATGGATATTATACATATTACACCTTCATTGCATTTGTAGCAAAGACATTTATTCATGACCACTGTCAATTCATTCAAGAACTGTTTGCACAATTGAATTGCCTTTCGTTAATGTAGTTACATACTAAAAATTGCTTAGTCTAGCAGACATACCCTAAGGATGGCTACCGTGCATGTAGTAACTAAATAATTATCAATTTAAATATTGATTATGCTCAAACTGCTTAATTTAGGTTGTAGAAAAATGTCAGTTTAAGAAATGTTGCTGCATCTTAAAAATAAATAAGAACAATTACATACAATTAACTGTAATATATTTTACTATCTGAGAAAATCTAATAAGAAGAATACAAAATTATACGAGCTAAAAAAAGAGTGAAAAAAGGTTCTCATATTGTAAAGTTCCTGTTGTACTTATGGGTGTGCAAATTTTCTTTGAGATATGAATGTGTCTGAGAGACTTACATATTTGATAGATGTTCTTTTCTTGTTGGGTGGGTGGAATTATATATGCCAATGTGTAAGGAAGAATGTAATTAACCAGTTTTTCCACCACGAGTAGGATGTAACACAAGGTCGATTTTAAACCGAAGTAGAGTTCACTAGAATTGAAAGCATGTTTTCTCTGATTGCTTCACTAAAGATAAAGAAGCCATACTATCCCACAGTTTACTCATAGCCCGATGGAGAAATGATTTATGCCTTAACCAAAGGCATTAGCATGAAATGATGCACAGCCAGCTTCGTCCAGGATTTGAAATCGGGTCGCCGGTTTTATTTCCTACGATAACCATTTCCCTTAGTGCAGTGAGTCAGTACATAAGCTTAGGGTATACTAAGCTTTGTTTTGATTCGTGGGGTCGTGTTCACTGAAGCAAAATTTTCAGTGAAAGCAAAAATTTATATCTAGAGTTTCAAGAGTTTGGTGTTTTTGTTTTTGTATTATTGTTTTTGTTTGTTACTTTTTGTGTGTAATATGCTGGTGTTCTCAGAATTTTTCTATATTTAAAGAAGAGGTACGAATGAGTTTTGGCGGTATTGTGAGATGGAACTTGTGTCGAATAGGTTATGTGATAAACGTCTCGACTGAGTTGTTGTCGTCAGGCCATTGTAGGTTCTTATCTTATTGGAAAAGCATTCACTTAGTGGATATTGAAAGTGGTACACTTCATCGGTCGTATTGAGGTAACTAGCTGAGGGTGAGAAGTTATCAGAGTTGACAAGTTAAGTTGTATTGAATATTTTGGATTATGTAGTCTTAAGGAGAACTCATAAAGTTCTTCGCAATAATACCATTCTTCGAAGGAAGAGAATGAAACTTTCACACTGTTTTCTTTTATACTGATTTAACAACTCGATCTAGTGCTCAATAATTTAATATCTTAGTAAAGAAGGGTGGCAATCCAACAAAGACATGTAAATTAAAATTTAAAACTTTAGACTGTAGACCCTGCTAACATTTTAGATTGTCTCTATACATTTTCATGTTGCGCTAAATGTTGATTGATGAAAGCCAGGTACAAAACGAAGAATATTTTTATGAAATGATTGATCATAAGGATTAATTTGATAGTTCCTGTCTGCTTATTCATCTGGTTCAGTTATACAGTATAATTCATGCTTTTAATATTTATATAACAAAATATTGCATATTATCACTGCTTTATATCGTACTCTTAGCAAAATTTATGAAATTTGTATACTTAGAGGATGTTCACATTCAGAGTTTATTTAGTAACAATTTAGATGCAAAGTATTTTATTAAATGCTTTTCCATTCTGGTATCATGACTGTTTCATTAAACAAACTAGACTAAATTATTCAAATTTGTGGTCCTATCATTTTCGAAGTAAACATTGGAAAATATCATGGAATGTCTCAATTTTGGGGAAGATATTTGAAAAATATGTAGAGAAAAAATACGGAAATAATTAACAGCCTATTCTCAAATAAAAACCACTAATCACGAATTATTTTCATAGCTAGAAAGGTTAAAATTCGCTATAAAAAAGTGGCTGCTTTCTTATTCATAGTTGGCTCAGATTCTCATTGAGTTTCAATCATACATTTTATTAAGATTAATTATTATTTCTAATGGTTGCTTTTTTAAACAATTGATATAAGTCTGAGAGCCGGCTGAAAACTTTATAAGCTGACCAAGAAGCTTTAATGGAATGGGACCAAATGAGTTTTTTTTTTCAACACTGTTCTCTTTGCGGTCAATGCACGTCTTCCACCAGTGTTGAACTGCTATGATCCCATTTATAGATAAAACCAGATAGGGTATCATCATTTGAACTTTCTGTCTATCCACTTTTCTGCCCACCCAATAGAATTTAATATAATCCCCTTCATCCAGTTGTTTTTTTTTTTTTGTATCCTTTTTTTTATCATATCTTTTATTACATTGATTATCTTCGATATATAGCTTAAGTTTTTGGTTTGGTAAGTTTTGTTTCTTTGCCGGAGAGAATATCAACCTTTCTGGGGATACTTAATGCCAAAGCTGTCCTTAGAGATGAACAGTAGTTGTACTATTTAACCCAGAGCTGGGAGAATAAGACAGTTCATAAATTTCACTAGGCGTATTAGTTTGATAGTGATCGTAATAGCGCGACTGGATTTCGAACCAGTTTTCTACTATGTATCTGTCTACCAGCTTTCCCATTACACCACGGTTGACTTTAATATTTGAATGAAATTGAAGCTCATTCTTTATTGATAACATGTACATTTGTATGTATGTATGTGTGTGTGTGTGTGTGTGTGTGTGTGTATGTTATTCTGTGTGCTTAAATAGTTATAAACGGTTTTACATAACATAAAAAACAATTACAGTCAGTTAAAGATATCAAAAGCGATGTTATAAAAGTATGTTGTGATAATGTGTCTATTTATTTTCGATAAACAATGTACCTAATACCGCCATGTTTTTTTTTTTTTTTTCATAATTTGATGTCATTTTTTAATTCAAAATTTAACATTCTGAATTTATTTTAGAGGCCTGATATTATCTTCTGCGTATTTCATTCATTTTCTTTTTCGCTATAATCATATTTCCTAGAAAATATTTCGACTATGAGCAAAACAAAGAACACTATTAAGTCTCAGGTCTTTTATTTTAACTGTCAGTTATTTGACCACGAGCAAAGATATTTGCTCATGCGTAATATTCACCATGGGATTAATATAAAATTAAGAGAAATTGGTTGGGGAGATAACTACCCAACGCAACGAAGCACAATGATTTAAAAAGCTTTAACCCCAGTGTGCACCTGATTGACCGAGTGTTGTAAATCAAGGCTCTGTTCGACCACTTGGGATTTTTTTCAGATTTTCTCGCCCTGATCCACTCGCAGGATAAAGTGATTTGTTGCAAGCCTTCATGAATTTTGGAATGCGTGTTTGCAGCGCTGTTGCCATGCATGGACCAAAAGATTTAACAAATCCCATCTTATTGTGGTGAAATCAAAATAGAAAGAAAGCCTAGGAGGATTAAAATAATTATTGTAATGATTACATAAATAATTATCTGATAGTTTACATAGTGGGACATCTTTCCCGGCAGGTATCCACCCTTCCAACATGATTTTAACTTTTAATATTTATATAAAAATTTAAATGAATAATTAAAAAGAGATCTTTATCAGATTTTTTGAGAAAAAAGATTGGGAAAAAAAGACACAACAGAAAGAAAGTTATGAGGGAAAAAGATTGGATTTTCAAAGAGTAACAATAAATCTTAGGAGATACATACAATAAGTAACAATAGAGAGACAAAAGATATTTGTCTCTCTAAGTTAAAGAGGACAAGACCGTTGAACACGAAGCAATCCTAAAGTCTACCTCGGCTCCTCTTCATCATGGTTAATTGAATTAATTAGACGTGCCTTAATTTACCTATATTCGTTGAAAACTATAGAGTTTATCTCCTGATCCAATGAATGACGCTATCGCTTACCAAGGCATTGAAACATAGAGCCCACATGTCCACCAACTAGCATAAGTAAGACATTTTTAATCCTTTGGTATGTTTTTCATGTACTGCTTGATTATAGGGCAATATATTCACATTTCCCCTGTTGGTAGATGTTTGCATATTTTGTTAGTATGTGTGTATATCATGTCACTATTAAAAGTTCCTATATTTGTATATGAGCTTATCTCGTGATTGCTTCCATTTCTTCATTTTTAGCGTATCACTGGATGTACTAATACTTATATTTGACCTTGACAGGAGGGTTCTTGACTAAATATCCTCAACTTAACCAATATTACAATTGTGTGTCATTTTGACACTGGCTTATCCGTTGAACTAATATTTGAAATATTTATAATGAAAAATTGACTCTCGAACAAATACCCAAGAGAAAAGCATAAACTCCGTAATCCCGCCAGCAATGGTACTCCTAATAATATTTTTAAAGAGTAGCTTTAGAATCAAATAACTCACAAAGAATGAAATGTCATTAAACAAAACAATGAAAAGCTTAACCAAAAACTGAGTTTTAAGATTAAGGAAATATTCGAAATTTGGAAAAAAGTTGCTTATTATTTTCAACTGATGACGTATCTTTGTTAATTATGTTGATTCAAAAAAGTTATACTTTTCTAAGTTTGATATTCTTAAAACTATTCAAGTTTTCCAACTCTAAAACGAGTTGTTGTTTATATGTTCATGAAAAAAAAACCTTCACGTCTTTTTTTTTTTTTTTTCAAATAAGGGATCATTGAGCACAAAAGATAACTGTTCATAGTATGTTGTTAATGTGATATTCCTGAGTGCATTGTGACGAAACTGGCATCATCTGGCACTGAAAGAACCTACCAAAAACAGTGACAATGAACTGGCTAACTTTAGGCATGATTTATTATTTCATCGAATGAAAAAAATCTTTCTGAGTCTATTAGAAAATGTTACGATTGGTAGAGGATATAAAACATTGTTTGCATTAGAAATGAATAAATTGATACGTAGAAAAAGCAAACAAGTTCGACAAAATAAAATAACGCTAAAAGTATTGCAACATCTCTACAGGGAATCACAAGCATTGTAAATAACTCGCCTTTTGAGACACCTAACAAAGACATAGATAGATAGATAGATAGGTAGATAGATTTAAAATAATGATAAATATATATATATATATATATATATATAAAACATATATATATGTATAAATATATATATATGTATATGTGTGTGTGTGTGTGTGCACGCGCGCGCACTCACTGAAAAATGGTTATATATATATATATATATATATATATATATATATATATATATATATATATATATATATATAAGTGATTTCTTCTCTACCCATGCCATAAGAGTGCTTCCTGCATTGTATCTATTACAAGTGAATGTATACATATATATATATATATATATATATATGCGTGTGTGTGTGTGTATGTGTATGTGTGTGGGTGGGTGTGTCCGTGTGCGTGCATTCACTGAAAAAAGGTTATATATATATATATATATATATATATATATATATATATATAAGTGATTTCTTCTCTACTCATGCCATAAGAGTGCTTCCTGCATTGTATCAATTAAAAGTGAATGTATATATATATATATATATATATATATATATATGTGTGTGTGTGTGTGTGTGTGTGTGTGTGTGTACGCGTGCGTGCGTGCGTGCGTGCGTGTATAGAATGAGAACGACATTACAGACATAAGGATGATATATATATGAGTATGTGTGCATTTGCGCATTTTTTGTGTGTGTGCGTGCACCCATAACGCATGTGTGCGCATTACGTGTGTGATGTATGATCAAAATATATTCAGTTTGAATCTGTATTATTTTTTTTTTTTTAGTATTGTAATTTAAAATTTAAATAAAGACCTATTCACTGCCAAGCGACTTAAATAATCAGATGATGCCTATATACCTTGACAATTTCTACCATAATTGTGCCAATTATGGATACTTTCCTCTCAGAAATATAAGCAAAACACCAAATTGTGTGAGTCGATAATTCTCCGTGATCCCGAGATTTAGCAGCGTCCGATTTTTCTTTATTTCCTAAACTCAAAATGTATCTCCCTTGAAAGATTTAACGAAGTAACATTCCGCAAGTTAGTGCAAAAACTGGCGTTTAAGTGGTACTTCCACCAATGGAATTCTCACTGGAATAAGCGTGATATAAACAGCTACTTCCTCAGTACTTTCTGAATGCACCTCGTTTGCTTGTATTCATGCATGTACTTTTTCTTTTCTTCTTTTTTATTATTTCGAAATTCACTAATCTTCTCTTATGTTTTCTTCCTTATAAATTTCTATGATAATCTATTCAACTAGTTAATTTCCTTGTGCCCATTCGGCTGGGACTGTAGAATACACCGACTGCTTCTCTGCAGAGCAGTAAGACCCCCAACGAGTGTCCCGGATATGACACAAAACAATACGATGGTGAGTTTCCAGTAATGCTTGAGCTTTGGAGAATGGGGAGTACTCCATCATTGCCTTCGCTCCCTGGTCCACTATGGGCCAGAGTGGTAGCACCTGACAGGGTCCTATCTATGGGTCTAAAAGAACTAAACCCTATACATATACTAAATTGAATTGGTTAAAATAGAACTGTTTAGACATTTACACTGCGTATTTATGCTAAACTGAATTCTTTGAAATACTGTTTTTTGTATGCTAAACTGAATTCTTTGAAATACTGTTTTTTGTATGCTAAACTGAATTCTTTGAAATACTGTTTTTTGTATGCTAAACTGAATTCTTTGAAATACTGTTTTTTGTATGCTAAACTGAATTCTTTGAAATACTGTTTTTGTATGCTAAACTGAATTCTTTGAAATACTGTTTTTGTATGCTAAACTGAATTCTTTGAAATACTGTTTTTGTATGTTAAACTGAATTCTTTGAAATACTGTTTTTGTATGCTGAACTGAATTCTTTGAAATACTGTTTTTGTATGCTAAACTGAATTCTTTGAAATACTGTTTTTTGTATGCTAAACTGAATTCTTTGAAATACTGTTTTTTGTATGCTAAACTGAATTCTTTGAAATATAACTGTTTTTACAATTACCTGATTGTGTGTTTTTTTCGTTCCTTTAATTCCCTCAGTTTTAATGCTATCCTTTCCAACGATATAAGCACATGAACATTTCATCTGGAAATGTTTTCATCTTATTTTATTATCATTGTAAGATCATTAACCTCTATCTTTGTATGTAATAATATATTGATTTATAAATCAATATGTAAGCATAATGAAATATTAAATGATGTGTAGGAATTACAAGGGAATGCCTACTGAGTAGAGTGTTCACCAATGGTTTGGGAGACCGAGGTTCAATCCCAGGTCGAGTCATACCAAAGATTTTAAAAATGGTAATTGATGCCGCTTTGCTTTACACTTAGCACTATAAGGTGAGGATCAAGGGTAAAGTGAAGCAATCTAAGGAAGTAGCTATTGAAAAGGGAGCCCTGGGTCACCCCCGAAAAATGTCGCCAACTTTACTATATATATATATATATATATGTGTATATATATATATATATATATATATATATATATATATATATATATATATAGATAAACACTTCACAAAGTCAGGGGGACTTAAGGCACGAAATTCCTTAAATATAAAAAAAAAAGAATTTGGTAATAAAACCATTAGTTTCTTTGTCCCTTTGGAGTACGTTCGATGACTGTGTGAAATATCTACTGAAATAAAAAAATATATACACCTTTTCTGAAAATAGATTGACTAATTTCTTCAAAATGATTGCTTCATCTTTTATATACTGAGATTTATTTTCATTTATAGGTAGGTTCAGAAATATGTACTTACCCAACCCTTGCGACTCAAAGTCAATTTTTAAGCAGAGTTTAACAGGCTTTAATTCAGAGTTTTCCTCCTTCTACATTTGTTGCAAGACAAAATTAAAAGAGTCGAGCCTGTTCTATTAATTACCAATACAAGGGTATCAGTGTTATGTGAAAAACAAACAGTCTCGTAAAGGGTTTGAGAACTGGTCACAATGTCCTTTTCCTCATTACACCATGACCACCATTACAAATATGTATATAGATATGTATATATAGTCATCCCCAGAGAGACTTTCTTTGTATCACAACTTTTCAATGTGGCTAGATACGCAGGACGCCCCAACCTGGGATCGAAAACCGCGAAATTTTACGTTATACTAATAACTTTAGCGCTCAGCCAGTTTTTGCGGTCTACGTCAGCTCGCGAATTTAACGCATTTTGTATTTTTAACTTTAGTTTATTTACATTATACACTATCCGATACTGGAGGGTTCAATTCGTTAGAAGAGCTTTTGCATTACGTGAGTGGCAAACGTTAATTCCTTCGCGCCAGAGAGTGTGTGTATGTTTATGCATATATATATATATATATATATATATATATATATATATATATATTTGTGTATGTTTTGTTGCATATACTTGTGAAATTTCACATCGTAGCAGGCAACGGACACTCTAAGATCGGAGTAGTGGGAGCTTGTGGACCGGAAACCCCCGAAGTAGAAAGAATGGAACCACTTTCGTTTACTGGGTGAATTAGAAGGTGGATTGTATAGTTTTAAAAGAGAGAGAGCAGATCAGAACAGAGACACGATTTGAAACAGAAATGTAACACGAATAGTTGAAAGGAAAATGACGTCGGCATTTGGGAAAAAAGGTCCGACTACGTACGGAAAATGAACAACAGGAAAGAAAAAGCTTAATAGAATTTTCTATCTTGTCAATATATCGAGTATTCGCATTAAACACCATCCCTCGGATAAGTTTTATTCCTATATCTATTGATCTATATTATTCTTATATTATTTTGTTAGCTGAAACCTAACGGTTTGAATGTATTTTAAAAGTTGTTAACAATTGCCGTTGTGTTTAATTTTATTTGGCTAGTCATTTTGATACGTTGATTCCCGCAGTATTTCCTCAATCTCTTGTCGATACCTTTATTATTATTATTATTATTATTATTATTATTATTATTATTGTTATTATTATTATTATTCACTCAGAGCTTTTCACATCAGTGTTAGCCGATGGTTTTTCCCTGGAGTCTGAGTGACAGCAAGTCTCCTCAAGTCTTCAGGACTCTTCTCAGTGTTCAGGCCGTTCTCAATAATGCTGTCGTTTGGATGGTCTCCACCCGTCCGCCAACGTCAAACTCCTCCAGTCACTTTAGTAATCCTTTAGTTACTCTTCCAAATGCACCAATTACAATTGGTATAATTGTCACCTGCATGTTCCACAGTTTTTTTCAATTCCCTAGCAAGGTCGTGGTACTTATCCTTGTTTTCACATTCTTTCAGCTTTATTCTGTTGTCAGCCGGGACAGCAAAATCGACTATTTTGCAAGTTCCCTTTCTTTTGTTTTTTGTTCTTCTGGTCTTTTGGTCTTCTGGCCGAGATTAGGTGATCCGTGTGTATGCCGAAGTCCCATAGGAGTTTATGTGTGTCATTTTCTATAACAGGTGCTGGGTTGCATATACCATTTGTTTGTATGGTCAAATTTAAATTTCTTGCACATTTCCCAGTGGATCACCTTGCCGACCCAATCATGTCTACTCTTATATTCCTTCTGCGCTGATTTGCTGCATTCGCTTATTATGTGATTGGTGGTTTCATCTCTGTCACCACATTGCCAGCATTGGCTATTTTGTTGAATCTTATCTATTCTCGCTTTGAATATCCGTGAAATATCCCTATGCTCTAACCCGGAAAATAAGTTGAACCATAATTTTTTATTCGTTGACGATTTGTTCAGGGCGTAACAAATATGGAAGCTATCGTCCTGGGATCGAACAACTGAGGAACACAGAAACAATAACACCAAAAGAAAAAAAAGAGCAGTAGAAGCACCATAATAGAAAACAGAATGATTAAAAGAAATAGTAGCAGAACCGAATGAAAAGAAAATACAATACCACGTGTTGAAGAAAAGATAGAAAAACATTTGTTGCAGTACCGTAAGAAAAGAAATAAAATATAATCCCACAAGCTGTTGAAAAAAAAAAGTAAACCACAAAAAAAAAAGTCTTCAAGAAGGAAATGAACGAAAAAATGGCGGTTGCTGAAGAATTTTAAAGAGATTCAACGGCAGAAAAATTTGGGAAATTAAAGAATGACGACGCATTCCTGATAGTTCAAGAATTACACTTGGAAGTACAGAGACACATGAGAAAAACGGCCATAATTTTAAAAAATAGCAGAACACATAGTAGACAAAGATATCTTCGAAGAAGAAATATTAAATTGACTAGCAGGAGAAATTCGAGAATTGACGCCGACACATTTCGTGTAGGAAATAGCAAAAATTAATGCCCAGATGGATACTGAAAAAAAAAAAAACGATGGAATTGGAATTTAGAATGAGACATAACACTAAATAGAACCGAAGAAATTAGACCTTGGAGACCTGATACATCGAAACAAGTAAATTTGATACCCAAATTTCAAGAATCTGATGTGGATGACTAATTTCAACATTTTGAAAATGCAGCTGTAAGCCTGGAATGTTTGAAAGTTGCTTGGCTCATGCTACTACAAATAGCTCTGAACCTGAAAGCACAGCGAGTGTACGCAACCTTATCAATAGAAGAATGTGCGCATTCCGACATAGTGAAGCGAGCAGTTTAAAAAGTTACGAATTAGTACCAGAAGCACACAAAGATTTAGGAAATGTAGAAAATTAGAAATGCAAATTTACATAGACTTCATAAGACAAAAGGAAACATATTTCGAACCATAGAATTTAGCGAAAGAATTTGGAAGAGACTACAATGAATTAAAACAGCTAATCCTTATAGAAGAATTCCAGAACGGATTATTCGAAGAACTAAAGCTTTTTCTGGACGAAAAAATGTAGAAAATGCCTATGATTTAGCAATCCTAGCAGATGAATATGCCGTGACACGTGGAAGAACCCGAATAAAACAGATCTGCTGGAAACACTTAGAAGGGGCGTCAGCAAATTCGAATTGAAGAGAAAATTGACAGGACGAACTGGAACAACCCTTCAGAAGAATGGATGGAATATAAATAACATTAAATGCGTTTACTGTTACAAAACTGGATACATTGCCATGAACTGCAGACACTAGCTGAATGATGAAATGAACGGACCAACCTCGAACAAGCGACAAGGCATAATTGCTACAAGAAAGGCGTTTGTTGGATTCAGACCATTTATATTCAAGTGAAAATTAACACACCCGGATAATGAGGAATACGGGGACATAAATATATTGTGAGATACGAGAGCATCTCAGTCACTTTTAAAGCGGAAATATTTACATAGAGGATGGAATTCAGATGTGAAAAAAAACAAGTGTTTATTAAAAGAATAGAAAATAAACTGAAAAATATTCCCATTCACCGAATTAAATTGCAGTCAAAAATAATTTCCGATACAGTGGACGTCGGAGTTGTAGATGAACTACCGATGCGAGGAATAGACCTCATGTGGCGGGAAAGAAGGTGTAAAGATCCTATCAAAACAACCAAAATGTTTGTGGAAAAAGCAAAATTCTTCAAAAGAAAGAAAAGAAAATGGACGCGGCCACGTGACCAGTAACACGCACTAAAGCGAATGAGCGAGAAAAATAATATTCAGGGAAGAATAATAACGAAAAACAGGTAAAAGGAAATGTGGAAAAATTCCATAGATTAAAAGGACCTCATCTGAAATTAATATGAGGATACAGAAGTAGAGGAGTATTGCAGAATGGCAGAGAAAGAAAACAGGGAAGGATCTTTCCCAAATTACTACATACGGAAAGGAATCCTTATGAGGCAATTGAAACCGCGAGAAATACCTGACAAGGAAGACTGGGAAACGTGTGAACAAATAGTACAAATAAAGTTTTACAAGAATGTCATATTAAAACTCTTCATGGAATACCATTTGCTGGGCACTTAGGAATCAACAAAACATACGAGAAGATATAGAGATATTTTTACTAGCCTGGAATGAAGCGACACGTAATTAACTTCTGTAAGACCTGTCACCTATGTCAGAGGGTCGGGAAGTCGAATATGAAAATCCCACCAGCACTGTTAAAACCCATTCCCATATTCAATGAACCCTTGAGCAAAATTATCGTAGATATCGTCAGACCATTACCGAAGATAAAAAAGGAAACTAATACATACTCGTGTATCCTATGCTCAGTCTCGAGATATCCAGAGGCTTTTCCACTTAGAGATACATCAGCTAAGAAAATACCTAAGGCGCTGATTAACTTTTTCACAAAGTTTTGATACAAAAGGACCATGGATCAAAATTCAAGTCTAGACTATCTCAGCAGGCCTTGAAATAATTTGGAATCACTTCCATATAGGCGAGTGCGTATCACTCATAATCACAAGGGGAACTTGAGAAATTTCATTCCATTCTCAAAACGATAATGAAAACTTACTGCCTAGCTCAGTAGAAAGACTGTGACGAAAGTCTAGCCTTTTTGATATTTGCTCCACGAGAGGCGAGACAGGAATTGTTTGGGTTTAGCCCGTTTGAACTAACTTTTGACATTCATTGAGAGGATCACTGAAGTTAGTTAAGAAAAGCAGGCAACATACACCTAACCCAGAGAATCTGACAGATTATGTTGAAAAATTCCGAAATAGAATAACGAAGACCAATCAAATAGCGAAGGAGAACCTGCAACTGGCAGAAGTCAGAATGAAAGAGCATTATGACAAGAAGGGAATCTCTGGTAGAGGATGAAATACTGGTACTGGTCCCTATGATATCTCACCCACTTAAGGCGAAATTCCAAAAACCATAAAAAATTATGAGAAAATAAAATTGTTGTCTTGCCACATTAACATGAAAAAATCATCGTAGATTAGGGTGAAGAGATAGTAGGATTATTAACAGTTCAACCGGGAAATGGTTGGGTTTAGATGCAAACTCGAATTTGTACTCTAAATCGAAAAATTCAGATAAATCATTTGACTTAAGAAATAAATTGAAGTATCTGTCCGAGAAAGTAGCAGAAGAAATTAATAAAATCGCAGATGTGTTGCCGTGTGCATAAACTTTATGATGAGTCACTTGAGGAAAATAAACAGAGAAGAGATTTTTAGAAAATGAGATTAAACAGAATATCTTCTGTTTTATTCTAGCTTCCGCTTCTTTTTTCTTTTTCTTTTCTTTTTTTTTTTTTTTTGACAATAGACGCATTACGTATATTTCTGACGTTTCGCATAGTTGCAGACAACAGACACTCACGGTGAGAAGTAGTGGGAGATTGTTGACCGGAAACCACTACAGTAGTAAGAATGAGACCCCTTTCGTCTACTGAGCAAATTGGAAGGCGGGTGGTTTAGATTGAAACGAGACAGAAGAGCAGAGACACGCAGGCGAAAAGGGTTGAAAACAAATACGTAATACGAACAGTTGAAAGGAAAACGGCGTCAGCAGTTGGGAAGAAAAGGCGCGATCACGTGCGGAAAATGAACAACAGAAGAGAAAAAGCCTGATGGAACATACTTTTTTATCATGTCTATATATTGAATATTCGCATTAAAACACCATTTCTCAGATAAGTTTTATTCGTATATCTCTTGAACTGTATTAAATGTGTTTATATTATTTTGTTTATTGAATGATAACGGAATAAATGTATTTTATATGTTGTTAATTTTTTATTTTCATTTTGCTAGTCATTTTGATACGTTAATACCGTGCAGTAATTCCTCAACCTGTTGTCGATACTTTTTTCATTACCATAATTACCCGTGAAATATCCCTACGATCCAACTCAGGAAATAGGATGAATTATAAATTTTTATTCGTTTACGTACTCTTTGACGACATGTCCGAGACAAGTAATAGCAAAATATCAAGAATATGGTCCGGACATGAGAGAGGGATGTAATAAATATAGTGCATATCATCTGGGACGTAACAATGTCTATAAGTATATACGCATATATATTTATATATAGCTTATTTCGATCGAACCTAAATAGTATAGTTAACCGAAGAAATAAATATTTCTTCAGTTAGTAATGAATAGTCTATACTAACCACCTAACAGTCAGTAATGAATTATTGCGTACGTAAACACCTTTATGGGATACACATTTTTTCTAGTCTTTAAGACTAGAAAAAAAATTGTATCCCATAAAGGTATTTAAGCAATAAAAACATACTTAAGAACATTCTAGAAATTTAGGATGAAAACTGCATTAGCATTTAAGTTATATTTTTATATTTTTCAACCAATCAGCTAAAACATAGAATAGGAACATTCTAGAAAAATAAGATCGGAAGTCAACTAACAGAAAACATTTAGGCTCTAAAATAAAATAGTAAAATACAAATCTGATTGGTCAATAAATGTCTACGCGCCAAAATCTTAGGACGATTCTTTGATCCACTACTAGGGTATAAGTAACATACATGTCACAGAGCCATCCACGAAGCCACGAAACCACTCAGTAAAGCAGTAGCCGATACTCTGTCCGGTAAATTCTTTTTCTTCCACAATCAAAGTTCATGACCTAGCTACAGATGGCCGCGAATCACGTTCAAAAGAAAAAATCGGCAAACTTTCTTTCATCAACGCAACACGCTGTCGCGACAATCATAAAACACGATATGAACTTAATGTACAACAACTTATTTACGGACTCCGTTAACATCTAAACATACATATATGTGTAAACAAATTTATTTTCTTCTTGCCAAACTTTATTTCCCAAAAGGCCATTTACACATCATGTTTTTCATTTGTTTTCACATTCTGTTTTATGTATATTAGATTGTTTGTTGTTTAATGTTCGTTGTGTTCTATTCCATTTCTTTTACGTGATTCTAAAGTTTTGTGTTGTATTTGTGGATCAATTAATATTGAGAGCAATACCCGTAAAATACGGATGCAATCTACTGAAATAACCAATTACATAGCAACCTCTACACCTTTCAGTCTATTAATTTTGAGTGAAAATATACATTCTTTTCTTTAAGAATATATTAGATGTCATACGACTAAATTATTGAATATATTAGTTTTAACATAATCCTGTTACAGCAATTACTACAAAAACTCTCGCTTGCTCTTTGTTTTATTAACCATACAGACATATATTTCTCTCAAAAATTCAATTTCTGACCTACATAGTCACACACTTAAACAAAGATTATTACACACAAACAACATCTCCCATTATTTTGAGCTTACAATTACGGCTATAATATATATAATATATATATATAATATTTATATAATACAATTACGGCTATAATATATATAATATATATATAATATTTATATAATACAATTACGGCTATAATTCACTGTACGAATCTCCTATCTACAAAATATATCTACGCTCTGACTATATTTGCTAACAAAAAAGATTTCGTACTTTTGTCTTCTAGCAAAATTCTCACTCAATTTAATGAAATAGAATTTTGAAATTTGTTGATCAAATATTTTATTCATTTATTTTTACCTTTATCAGCTACATCTTTGTCTCTCTCTCTCTCTCTCTCTCTCTCTATATATATATATATATATATATATATATATATATACTCTTCTTTGTAATGTCTAGAAGCAGAGTCGACCCTAGACATTATTAATCTCCTAAAGAAGATCTTGATTTTAGAAACACGTGTTGGACTCATATATATGAAATAAGAATATAAAATACTAAATTTAAATTAATTTGCGAACCTATTCATTTTAAAATATTTACTTTTCTTTCGTTGGACCAGCAATAAATATATTTATATAAATACGTGGTGCATTCAATACGTTTCTAGACTTTTTGTGCAGACATTTAAAATTATCGCAGACTCTTGAAAATTCAGTATGATATTGCTATATATCATATGACATGACTGACCAATTTATATAATTTCAGGTTCAAATGAATAGCAACAGCTGGAATTGGAATACACCCTACTAAAGCCTCATTGTCACAGCTGGTGAATTTCAAAAATGCAATCTGGACGTGAGAACACTTTAGAAGAACGATATGCAATAAAATTCTGTTTTAAACTTGAAAAAAATGCCACAGAAACGTATGGAATGCTTCAGACTGCTTACCGACCATCTTGCATGAATCAAGCATCAGTTTTTGAGTGGCATAAGAGATACAAGGAAGGCAGGGAGTCCGAGAGGGATGATAAGAGGTGTGGGAGGAGCAAGGAAGTTAATACACCAGAGTTGATTGGCCAAAGGGTTAGATTTAGGGTTATTATGTTGAGGTTTTAAGGGAGTTCACAAAGAGATTTTTATCGGAAGAGACCAGCACACTTCAAATAGAGTCAGTGGAATTTCCACCGGGACAATGCACCAGTCCACAACTCCATCCTTGTCGCAGACTATTTGACCAAGATGGGCATCAAGACAGTTCCTCAGCCTCCCTATAGTCCAGACCTTGCTTCCTGTGACTTTTGCTTATTTCCTAATTCAGGGGCTGTCGTTATGAGACAATTGAGGAGATTAAAGAGGCTGTGACGAAAGTCATTGATACGCTCACACAAGAGGACTTCCATGGGGCCTTGCAGAAGTTGTTGGAACGGTACAACAAGTGCATTGCAGCCGGAGGAGATTACTTCGAAGGGAACTATAGTTTCATGTGCGTAGTATCAATAAAAGCGCCCATACGAAAAAAGTCCGGAAACTTATTTTATGATCCTCGTATAGCGGGTGGAGCAGTAAATGAATGAATAATTCGATCTAAAAATTTATCTTTTATTCATTTCTTTACATTAAGTGAAATATTTCCTGAAAACCAAAGTTCAAATTTTTTCTTTTAAGCAAAGGTAATTTTACTCAGAGCTTATATACTAATGAACTGAAGCAGTAATTTTTTGCTTAAAATATAGGAAAATATTTGGTGTGTAAAATCATGTTGTCTAAGAATATCACTACGTGAGCGAGAAAATGTAATTATGCCTAAAAGAACACGTATGTGAACTGCTGCCGATATTCAAATATCAATGTAAGCAACATACGTTAATTTTTTCTTAAATTAAACGGAATGGAATAAGATACATTTTTGAAATGAAATAATGTAAATTTTCTTAATCTTAATTAATTGAAGGGTATTATAGTAAGTAATGATTCATTACAAACTGTTTGTAGAATAAGCATACAGACATCCATACTTTCCGAAGAAATATCTATTTCTTCGTTTAATTATATACTTTTTGGTCGGTTTTGAATAAACTAAAAAAAGGCAATCATTTAACTATTAAATTGTATTTTTAATATTTTTGGAGAGAAAAGATTTCTAAAATCATTTTGGGTTTTCATTCTTCAATTTTCGCGTGGCAAGTCAAATATTGTTGTCAAAGAAATATCTCGAAATTCAAAAACTAATACGATTGCGCGGATTGGTTAAAAATGCAAAGATATAAATTTATTTACCATTTCTCAAGCCTAACTTTCTTATTCAAAAATATTATCACTTTTTTAAAATCGAAAATCAGTATATATATATATATATATATATATATATATATATATATATATATATATAAGTTGGCGATCGTAGTCGAGGGTGACCCGAAGGCTCCCTTTTTTTTAGGTACTAAACCAAGGTGTAGGGGAGAGCGCTACTCTTTTCTATGGATTGCACCACATTACCATTGATCCTTACCTTATAATGCTGAGTACTAAGCAAGGTAGCATCAAGTACCCTTTTTTGAGTCTTTGGTATGACTCGACCTGGGATTGAACCCAGGTCTCATGGGCCATTGGCGAACACACCTGAGCAGAAGATTTGAGACCTCCAGGGTTTTTTTCTACGTATATATATATATATATATATATATATATAAATCTGTGAAACCATCAGAAATAGATATAATCTCCCTCCGTTACCAGGCGGAAGTAAGCAGACGACTCAGGTTTGAAAGTTAGTTGCCTTGGAGACGTGACAAGGTAAAGGAAACAGTGGAACACCAGCCTCGAAGATGTAAAAAGAAATAAAAATTATGCCTCCCTACCATTTTAGAGTGAGATCCGAAAAGGGTCTCACATCAGACGCGCATCAGTGGAGTCGAAACCAGCGAACAAGTACATTAGAACTACAATAGAAAACCCAAAGAAAATTAAAGGTCTATGTCTGCTCTCTTTCTCCTCATGGCATGTTGTTTCTCTTTTACCTGCTAACATGGCTGAGTTAGTTTCTTTCTCTTTACGACTACTTTAAAACTGTAGTAACGAATAACATTTTTTCGTTAGCCAAGACGGGCTTTTGTGTGTTCGTCAACTTTTCTCACAGCGATAATATAACCGTACATTTGGTGTATAATGGTACAGCACCTTATTTTTTGCTGTAACATTACAACCTTCTATTTGACACTTGTTGTGGCACAAACGTCTATATGGTATGTTATACTATATATATATATATATATATATATATATATATATAGGGAAGAAAAGGTGGATTCCTGCCCTTTTCTAAGGACATTAGTACTAATTTTATAGATAGTGTTTACGTTGTCAGTCTCATTGGATTATTGCGTAGTTAGAAATAACAATGTAGGTAAAATCTAATAAGATAATAAAAACGTATGTTAAATCTCTTTTCTTTTATGTTAACTCTTGAAAAATATTTTGACCCTGTCTGTTCATAATATTATAAAAGTACCCTGTATATATGATTTCACCGAAGTACACACAAAATAATTAATTATCAGACAGTTATATCGAACTTTATCGACCTAGAATTTGAACCTTGACATTATATGTTTTTCGTCATTGGTTGTGTTTACCGAAATGTATTTGTTGCCCAATTTGATAGGCTTGATATCGATGTCTTTTACTTGCCTTTCTTTTCTCCTTTCTCTTTTTCTGATTAGAAAATTTTGAACTTCAATTTTCCTTTGAAATAAAAACCTCAGTAAACTACGCACTGAAAAGCCAGAAGCAGGACTTTTTTTTACTTGTGTTTTACTGTTTTTGGTGGTTATTCAAAACACATGTGTATCAAAATCAAAAACAAAAATGAATTGACATCATTCCAAAATTATTTGACAGAATAATGTCATAACTTTAGCCAAAAAACTGGCTTACATTAAAAAGCTTTGTAAACCTCTTTGCCAAAAAGGAAAGATGTAACATTACTAAAGTGAAGTAGACACGCAGCTTTGTTTGTTCAGCCACCAAAAACAAAGAGCACACCCAATTCCTCCCTCAATACATTGATTTAAAAAGTTGTATTCTGATTCTTTGCGAGATTGTAATTAATTAGAGTAGAAATGCAGCTTTCGCTGTCAACCGATGAACCCTGTTCAGATTTTAAAACTGAATTTATTCATCAAGAAAAATGATTACAAAATATCCTCAGACGGTCCCGTTCTTAAAATTTATCATTTTTTCTCTTCTTTGTTCTGGTGTAAATAAAAGACCACCTTCCGCTACAAGAAACCCTAAGTCTCTGCTGCCTGACCGACAACAAAAGGTCAATCATAAGAAATATCATTGAAGGTTCAAGCGTGGGTCAAACACGAGTCATGGATACTTTTAAAGGGTCAATCAATTAGTTTCTCTGAAAGGGAAAAGTCATCTCCTAAGTGAAACTGCGCCAACAGTGGGCTGTAATTTGTCGAAGAAACGATTGCTTCTTGATTGACTTGAAAATACCACCTGACATATTTCTGTTCTTGCGATATAGAGCGATATAACATGCGAAATTAGCAGGTTTTTCTGTAAATACGTGCCTGACTTTTCCTTTTCTGATAAGAACAACTTAATCAAGTAGTTATCTCTTCGTCCCCACTTTATTTCTTTGTCTCTGCCAACATCAAGCCGCCAAAAAGGCTACTCTGAGCGAACATAGGAGCCCTTAGTCGAGGCTATATGACACCTGTTCTTGTGGAAAGTAATGACACAGAGAAAGAGAAAATCGAAACAGAGCACTGCAGAAAATGTGAGAGACATATCAACCAAAAATGTCCAAGATAGGCATATTGAACAGTTTCCAAAAGTAATCGTTTTGATAAATAGATAACCAACACCATCCAATAAATATAACTCTGTCTCTGTCTCTGTCATCTTCTATCCTGGTGGGCAGAGCTTATAATTTTCAGACGGTATCTTCTACATTGAGGTAAGACCCACTCCGAAAAAAGGTGTCTTGTATATGACTATAAACTGTGATGCTGAGGATACACTTCTGGAGTTCTGGTAGGGTGCGAAAATCCTGTATTTTCATTACTTTCAGCTCCACTCAGAACCAAAGTATTACCACTTTAAGGGTCATTCATGAATCAATTTTTTTTTTTATAAGGAGTAACTGAAACCATATAACTTCGTGAGAAGAAATGACTGTTTTTTAAGATAAACAGTAAATTGGAATCATATAATTTGGTATTTATATTACAATCACTTGAAACCATTCAACAGTTTGCAAATTATTTAGATAAAAAATATCTTATTGGATTACTTGATATTATATATCTGAATGCAGACAAATATGTATAGGTAAATAAGTGCAATTGTAAATAAGAAAGTTGTGATCAAACATTGAAAATATACTTATGATGACAATCAAACATTTACAAATAAATCAAATTTTCATATTAAACGACTCATAAAAAGTTTATATACCGTTAAACATGTAAACCAAACCAAATCAAACTACGATAATTATAGTAATGAATTCCTCACTTTTCTCTATATGACCGATATAAAACACGGGAAAATACATTGAATAGTTTTGCAGTATAATGATTTACATTGGGTATGTTTGGTTTATTTAACGATATATTGACCCCTTATTGGTAATTCACTGCCTTTTTATGATCGTCGTGGGAAATGAGTTTAAATTGAGGATGACGCTGCTTGTATTTCACATCGAGTTAATACCTTTTAGAATGATTTGACTCCAATAATTCTCTCTTTTCTTATGAATAAATAGTAGATCAGACTAGGCTCTTTATTTAGTAACCTTTTGAGTAGACGGAAGAAACTGAATTTAATTGAAATTTACTTCACTCAAAATTGTCCTTGTGTCACATCCTGCTTCTGGTGGAAACTTGGATGAATACACATATTTTATTAGTAAATGTTTCTGCTTTGGTTTTCTGGCATCTCTGACTCTCTATCTATCTATCTATCTATCTATCTATCTATCTATCTATCTATCTATCTATCTATCTATCTATCTATCTAGAGAGAGAGAGAGAGAGAGAGAGAGAGAGAAAGAAAATGAGACGAATTTAGTTTCTCATGACTCTCTTAAGCAGGTGGACACGAAAAAGGAAAATTTTCCAATACAGAAACTTACGTCTTTTATCACAAGGATCAACGTCGTTCATTTAATTTATGCATTCTGACATAGCAAACAGTTCTGAATAAAATAAAATTATCGCAAGACCTAGTAGAACGATGGTACTATGCGATGTTTTAAATGACAATCATGAAGGGTAAAAAGATTACTAGTCTGCGGCTATCAACTTTCCATCTAAGATACAAAAGGTTTTACTTGCTTACAAGATACCAGAAGAATTTAGCTACCCGCTGGAAGCAATAAGTTCATCACTTTCACAAGGGCATTATTAGGAATTTAAAGAAAACTACTCTAAGAAAATGAATACTTGGTTCGTTGATTATATTTGTTGTGACTGTAATAATTCTTTTCGAAAATTTCGCAAACCCGTTGATCTTAAAATGAGGTCATTATATATATATATATATATATATATATATATATATATATATATTGAGAGAGAGAGAAAAAAAAAGAGTTAGAGAGAAAGAGAGAGAGAGAGAGAGTGTGTGTGAGAGATAATACTCGAAGAAAATAGTTTCATGAAAACAGACACTAAGTTAATGCGACAGTTCAAGAATTACAGTTTTAAGGAGGTTGTCAAGTCCTACTCTGTACAATGAAAACCTTTTAGTTTCAATTTTGGGAATAGTTGAAAAACAACAAAGTGTCACAGAAGTTAAACCACACACACACGCACGCACGCACGGATATAATATATATATATATATATATATATATATATATATATATATACAGAGAAATATATATTCACATTCTTATACATCAGAAAGAAAGAGCAAACAATGAAATATAATTAAAATACTTATACTTCATGTAAAATATATACTCCGATATAAGTATAAACCTACATGTGTGTATGTGTGTAGAGGGCGTGCAGGTGTGTGCGTTTAAAAAATTTAAGTTTTGCTTTCTTTATTTATCAACTTTCACGAGCTATTTAATGCTAAAGTCATCCTTATTGAAGAATGTGAATATAATAACGTGGCTGGAATTCGAACTCGCTGACTTCAAAGCCATAGTTCATCATGTAAGCCATTACAGCACGTATTTTACGTCATTTCTCGAAACGACAGATGTAGACAATTGTGGAAAAATGTAGAGAAACCAACATGCGTCATTTTATGTACATCATTTTTTAAACCGACTGATGTAGACCAACGTAAAAGAAATGTTGACTAACCAACACGTGTCACATCATCATCATCATCATCACCATGTCGTGCCACCAGCACGGATATCCTTGATCCTCTCTCACCACTCCTCCCTATCATTCATCGCTTCTGGCAGGTCCTCAGGGCTACAGCGCGTATCCTCACATGTAGGTTCGAGCTGGTCGTCCTGCTTTTGCTCGGCCATATGAGGAGGTCCATAGGAGAACATCACTTATGAGCTTGTCCCTGCTTCTCTAGCAGTGTCCTGCATGTCTGGTTCGTCTAACTTTGATAGTTTTCGTGATGGGAGTTAGGTGGCCGTATAGTTGATGCTTTTGGGGATGTTGCCCCCAGGACTTGTTCAATATTGCTCGCAGCATTCTTGTGTAGTTTCAGTCAAGCTTCTTCTCCGTCCGTTTAGTTAGCGTTCATGTAGTGCATCCATATAGCAGTATCGACACGACCACTGCTTGAAAGAAAATGCGTTTAATTTTTCGGTCAGGTCTGACACCCCTGTAACCGATAGCTTATCGATAGCTGTCTATAGCCAAAAGTAAAAAAAAAAAATATAGATAAACTGAACGGTGTAAACAGATGTAGGCATGCCAACAGTTGCAAACTAGATGTTGGCAGATGTTGATCTATATATGCAAACCAACAGATATAGACAAATTAACACAAGAAAACAGATATATCTAGATCAATTTAGTCTACAATTGGGGTTTGTGTACACGTAGATAGATTTAGGCAAACCAAGAGAGATAGACAAACAAACAGTTTTTGACAAAAGTAGACAAGTAGCTGACAGATTGTGACCAATATAGACAAACATGAAGATGTGAACAAATGAAAACGAACTGTGATATGTAGTCAAAATGTAGACAAACTGACAGATATATACAGATGTTAAAGAATCGACAGATGTAGACAAACTTACAAATGAAAACAGATGTAGACAATTGTAGACAGATGCAAATAGATGTATAAAAATCCGAAAGACGAAGAGATATTCAGACAAATATAAGTAAGCCCACAAATGGGGGCAAACTGACTAATGCATATAGATGTCGAGAAACAAGGCAGATGTAGACAGATGTAAATAGGCGTAGAGAAACCCCTGTGTGTCTTAAAATGCAAACTCGGTGGATCCACAGTGACGTGATTTTTAGCTGCTCTCTCAACACTTTAAACAAGCACTTATGGCCAAGGCGTTCGGAGACGATGTCGTGCTCATCTAAAAGCCATCCACATAGTATTAGACATAGGAGCACTTCGATCTTCTAAATTCACTGAAGATCATAGAAAGTATTCGTAGTCAGATACTCTAAGAGAAAATTTGGAGAGTTCTTAAAATGCCTACAACTATTGTTGCGACATATCGTTTGGCAAAAAAAAAAAAAAGATAAACACGTATTCCTAGTCTGTAATTTTCAATGAAACATACACACACTCACACGAACATATATATATATATATATATATATATATATATATATATATATATATATATCGGGAAGGAGAGAAGAGGGAATGAAATGTAAAATAAGATTATATCATATAAAACAAACGGCAAATAGAGGTACGTGCGTACGCTATCATATTCTTATTAAAGGGGTTGATGAGTGGGATTGAGAGGTTTTAAGAGAGAATATGTGTGCTTATGCGCGTGCGTGTGTATGTGCGTGTGCGCGCACGCGTCTATAAAGTGATTGACAAAGGGGAGGAGAGGTACGGAGAGGGTGAGAAGTAGACGATTTTTAAAAACTAATAGAAAAAAATGATGGAAATAAAATTATTCTCCAAGTTTTTCTCGTTAAAAAATGAACCACTTAAAAAGAAATCTATATTAATAAATGACAGTTCTGTTGGTATTTTCAGGACTGATAACCATTAAAACGACAGAACCTATTGGCATATTCTTATTTTTTTTTACATGAACCGCATCTTATTCTAATACAGGTTACATGAAGTAGTTATTAAAAATCCCAAAGCGAAGAAATAAAAAACGACAATCTCAGGCTCTAAATATTGAAAGAGTTTTTTTCTAAGAGACAGTCTCAAAATACACCGGCTTACAACCAGCGTGATGGCGTAAATATTCAAGTTGTAAGTTCAATATTCGACCAGTCTCGAAATAGAAAAAATCTCAAAATTTGTATTTTGATTTATGTTTTTTACTGTTTTTTTATGAGTTAGAGTTTCATCAATTCATATCATCATCATTATCATCAGGTTGCACCGACAGGACAGAGTTCCTTGACTCTCTCTCATCATCAATCGTTATCATCTACCGTTTCTGGCAAGTCGTCAAGGCTGCATCCTCTGTCCACACAAAGCTGATCTAAGTAAGTCCTTGCTGCTTGACCAACACTGGCACGTCCATATGTAGGAATCCACGAGAGAACGTTGTTTGTGTTAGTTCTTGCATCCTGATCAGTGCCCATAATGTCTTGATTGTCTACGAGGATAGTTTGTGAGATGAGATGTTGGTGCATTCATCTAGTAGTATTGACACCGCTACAGCTTGGAAGAAATCCCGTTTTATTTAGTCGGATTGATCAGACTTCCATATAATCAATAAATTGTCAATATGATTCCTTCCCTTGGCTAATTGTATGCTGACATCACTTTCAGTCACATCATTTCAAAGAAAAATGTTATGATCAAATTCATGGATGGCCTTATATCTATTTCCATTGAGGTACCCGTGGTGTAATGGTTATCGTCGTTGGAAATGGACACGGTGACACGGGTTCAAATCCTAGACGAGACTGATTACATTACACATAGCACAAATACCCTTGAGAAAGTTGTGAATTCAATTATTCTCCCTCCAACTATGGGTAGATAGTAGAACAGACCAGGTTCTTCAGCCTTAGGCAACTAGTCTAAGAGAAGGAAAACTCTAAATTCAAACCTGTTAAACTCTGCTTAGAAATTGACCTTGGGTCATATCCTGTACCGAACGGAGGGGTTAGAAAAATATGTAGATATATTTCCATGTCTTTAGAATCCTTCAAATCAAACCACCGATCCACACTGTTGATGGAACTTCTCATACGCTGTTTTCCGTGCAGATAGTTGATACTCCTAAAATGAGAATCCTAGGTGTAACAGTTAACTGCATTTGTTCTGGAGACCAGGAGAGTGCCGAGTACCCTTTCATTGGTGATAATCACAGATCTACTTAAACCCGTTATGGTACTTCCGGCCTGTTATGGTCTTATCTATGGTTAAATATGTATGTTTATAATCGAACTTCAGAAACTGCTACTTCAAAATGTAAAAATGAATAAGGTCCCTCAACTATTAGCATATAAAAATAAACTTACACGCGTTGACGTGTCGTTAAAATCAATCAATTAATCAACTACTGCTCCTTTAAAATCTTAAATTAACTCCCTGTGCAAAATAACGTTTATACCTTAAATCCTGCCCTCAGTTTATCGCTTAGGGGATAATTATTTATTTATGTACCTATTAAAATATTACATATAATGTTCACCAGTTACAGTTTCCAAACAAAAGTTAAGAACAAAGAAACCTATTTAAGATGATCGTATAAATATGAAAAGCGTTATAACATGCGACATGAAATGACTTCATCTGTATCTCACTTGACCTGATAACTCTCTCACCTTTCGGGGTGAAAAAAATTGTAAAAGGTAGCCTGGGGTCAGTATTTTGTCGGTCAATCAGGCTTCAGCAGTTATTTTTGAGCAATAAATCACAGTCTCAAAAACTGTTGGGATAGACATTATTATGGGCCAATAAAAAGATAAAGATGCCGCCAATCGGCGATTCCATTTATGGTCTACTTTGTGTCTTTAGGAGAAAATGGGTAATTGCTTCTTTTGTTGGAGTAAATAAAAGCGTACTTAGAAAACATTATTAAGCTTCTTAATTGTTCATCTCATCCTTATATTATGGTGTATATATACTTTTTTTTCACCTAGCGACCAAAACCGGCTAATTTCATAGTCTTTTTCGCTATCTCTTTTTCTTTATCTCCCAATCTCTCTTTCTTTATTCATTTCTCTATTTTTATCTATCTCTTCTCCTCTCTTTTTGTCTCTGTTCATCTCTCTTTTCACCTTTTACTCTTTTTATCTCTTCATTATCTATTGAGCAATATATATATATATATATATATATCTCCCTCTCTCTCTATCTATCTCTCTCTCTCTATATATATATATACCAATAACTGTATTTCTCTTTACATTTCTTTTTTTTCATTTTTCTCTTTCTTGCTCTTCCAATGTTTTTTATTTATTCATTTTTTCATCTTTTCTTTTTTTTTCTCTGTCTCTCTTCCTCTACCACTTTCTCAATTTTTCTTTCTTTCTTTCTCTCTCTCTCTCTCTCTCTCTCTCTCTCTCTCTCTTATCATATCTTTGGATTTAACCCTTTAAAACACTAATAAACGAAGGAAGTAACTATTTCAATTAACTCAAGAATATAGTTTGAGAAAGTTGCATTCAAAGTTTTCATTCTCCTAGAGCGGTTGTCATACCAGGATTAAAGATTCCATTCTGCCTACTACTTATCATAAATACAGACAGAGAATAGTTCAATCTTTTCCAATGGTAATGGTCTTATGTGAAATTCAAACAGTTTCGTCCAGGATTTGAACTCGGGTCACCGTGTCCATTCCATACAACAATAACAACTGCACCACATGCTCTTCTTTGTGTTTGTGCGTATATACATGTAAGATTGTGTCTAAGTGTGTATATATATATATATATATATATATATATATATATATATATATATATATATATATATATATGTTTGAGTCTTAGTGTGTAGTATTTTTATAGTTTTCTTTAGTAAGAATTTTGCCCATTCGGCTGGAGCTGTAGAATACACCAACTGCAAGATTCCAGTGATGCTGGAGTTTTGGGGAATGCGAAGCACCCTTTCATTACCGTCGCCCCCAAGTCCACTGTGACCCAGTATGGTAGCATCTGATAGGGCCCTATCTATGGGTTAAATAGAACTGAACTGTGTATTTATGCTTAACTGATTTGTTTGAATTAGAACTGTTTGACTGAACAGAATAACTTGAAATGTTTTTGACGGTTAAAATGTGTATTCATGCTAAACTGAATTGTTTGAAATAGAAATGAATATTTCTATAAAAAGGGATTATTAAATAACCCACAAAGGTTGATATGCAATAAAAACTAAACAACCAACCAACTAAAGTGAAAATTCAAGTAAAGGCTCATTCAGTGTTTGCTGTTCTAACTAAATTAAACTGCAATATCGATACTTTTTGCAAGCACATCCAATATATATATATATATATATATATATATATATATATATATATATATATATATATATATATATATATATATATATATGCACCTCTGTGTGTGTGTGTGTGTGGGTGTGGGTGTGTGTGTGAGGTTTATTTGATAAATAAGGACTACTTGATAATGATGTGACACAAGGATAATATTTCAAGGTTTGTATTCAGTTTTTCTTCTCCTAGTTCAATTGTTAGACAAAGAGCATAGGTTGTGCAACTATTTAATAAAAAAATAATTGATTTCATACATTTTCAAAATGTATTAGATCCATGTGAAATGCAAACGGTCTTATCTAGGGTGAGAGCGCGTGTCGTCGTAGTGTCCATTTCCAACGATGATATTCATTACAACAGGGGTGCCTCCGCTAAATATAAAGATATAAATATGCATTAGAATAACAAATATATATATAATTAACCTGGCTTGAATTATCTGCCACTTATTTGGAAGCGGGTGAGATAAAAAAAAATATGGTAGAATCAAATGTACACCTGCCTCGTTAAATTCTCATCCTTTATCTTGAACCAAATATGGTTATTTTACAAGTATGAAAAGAAATTAATTGATAACGAACCTCTTTCCCTACTTAAAATCATACCATTTATGAAGTACTTTTCTTAGAATTTTCATTTTTTTCAAATCATTTTGTTTGGCGATATTATCCATGTCTAGTGTTAACTGGTTAACTCCATAAAAATTCTGATAGTTCTCTGTACCTGATATATATATATATATATATATACCGGACATTGGCCTAGGGGTTAGAGTGTTCGCCAATGGCCCGGGAGACCTGGGTTCAATCCCAGGTCGAGTCATACCAAAGACTCAAAAAATGGTACTTGATGCCTCCTTGCTTAGCACTCAGCATTATAAGGTACGGATCAAGGGTAAAGTAGAGCAATCCAGGGAAGGAGTAGCGCCCTCCCCTACACATTGGTGTAGTAGCTATCGAAAAGGGAACCTTCGGGTTACCCTCGACTATGGTCGCCAACTTTACTTTTACTATATATATATATTTATTCAAATTTCAAAATATTTTTATCATTATGGCTCTAGGTGCAGAAGACGTTTAATTCTATAAAATATAAGAAAAGGAAAATACAAAGCAATTTTATAAAAGATAATTATTTTATAAAATTCCAGACCTACTCGAAGAAATGTCCTGATATAGCATTATAAAAAAGAAGACAAAAAGCATAATACAAATGAAATTATTGGTGACGTCAATGAAACGTTTAACCGCAAAATTGACAAATTATTAAACAAAAAATGAATAAGGTCAGTGAATCAGATATTAATATAATAAGAAATAAAAAGAGACAAAAAGAGAGAATGAGAAATTGAAGGAGAAATCAAATATGATAAAATATAGAGAATGGACTGAGAGAGAACTATATATCAGACGCTAACTACATATAATAAAAATTATCCATAGAGAATATACAAGCATTTTGCTGCAGAATCTTCGTAAATTGTTTAGTTAATTTGACAGTACATTAACTCATGTTAATTTGTCTTAAACTGAAGTCAGTTTTATATTTATTTTCTCCAATTATAAACTATAAAACATGTATCTTCACAATTATTTTAAGCAGGTAAATGCATCAATATGTGGAACAGATCAATTCGAGCCAAAGATGGAACTCTAACAAGCTCTACGACTGCAAGTCAGAGTGCAGATTATAATAATTGGACTGGAATATTTGTATCACATACATTCCCCAAATCTTCAAAACTAAAATCTTGACATTCTTTTATAATTTCCTGTCGTATCGAATATACCCCTTGCCCAGTCGGCTGGGGCTATAGAATACACTGACTGCACCTCTGCAGAAGGGTAAGACCCACCCCCAATGAGTGTCCAGGTTTTGACACAAAACAATGGTTCCAGTGATGCTGGAGCTTTGGGGAATGCAGATCACCCCTTCATTTCCATTGCTTCCAGGTCCACTCTGGCTTGGCGTGGTAGCACCTGATAGGGGCCTATCTATGGGTTAAAAAGAACTAACGACATACTTATGCTAAACTGAATTGTTTGACAAAACTGAATAGCTTGAAATAGAAATCTTTTTGACAATTAAACCGTACTTACATTTAAACTTCATACTTATGCTAAACTGAATTATTTGAAATGTAACTTTTTTTGACATTGAAACTCTACTTAAACTAAACTGAATTGTTATATATAGAACTGTGTTGACTTTTTACTGTGTAAACAAAAGCTGTACTTAAGCTAAACTGAATTTGCTGAATTAGAACTGTTTGAATAAACCTAATAGTTTGAAAAAGAAATTTTTTGACAATTAAACTGTGTACTCATGCTAAACAGAATTGTTTGAAACAGAACTGATTATTTACATAAAAATGGATTTGGCGTTAAATAACCTACAAGGTTGATAATCCATAAAACCCAAACAATCAACCAAACCAGGATACCCCTTTGTAAAAAGTGGAGTTTTAACTCACTGAAGAATATACTGTTGACATCTTCTAAGACCCACTTTCGCGGCTGAAATCCATTCCATATCCTACAAACAATTATTTGACGATAGGAATTAAAGAGCAACTCAATCAGAAGTGCACCGCGTCTGAAATCATTAAGCAAACGGCATAAACATTAATTAGTCAAACTTGGTTTTGAAAAAATAACATTAAATTTGAAACAATCAATTTTGATGTCAAAATAAAACGTGAGTTAAAACTTTAGGTAGTATCATTACGTTTTATTGAAGTTATTTGATGTATCATAAAAGAACTGCAGTCTGAAGTTATTAGATAAAACAAATAATCACATTTTACTTCAATAAAAAGGCAATAAAATCAGCAAAAATTGATCAATGCCTATAATAGAACAAATAACAAACACATATGATAAGCCTTTTAATCTTTTTCTTTTTAATATATTGACCCTTCTTCTCAATAACCACCAGTCATCTATTATTCATTGATTTTGTTCAGTTCCAACATCGTAGTATTACTTGTTTCCCATAGGTCTGCTTTGCAGTTATTTTGTTTGCCACCTTCATATAATTTCATCATCACAATTGACTACTGATTTTTTTTTTTCCATTTTCTTCTCTCTTGCAAATTTGTCATGCCCCATGAACTCTCATGAAAGCTCTAATACACCAGAAGAACTGTTGTGCATAAATCCACTCTTCACTTTGAAACTGAGAAACTGGGACTTGAACTATTTGAAGAAATTATTATTCATAAAATCGCAGTAGTTACCACCCCTTACTTTAAAACCTTCATCAACTTTGAACGGTCCAATTATAGTTTTGTCGATGATGCATATATCATCCCACTGCGAATAATTGTTGCATTCCTTTAGCCAAGCCACAAGAGCGTCTGAACTTGGTAAAGTCTCTCGATTAGACTATCAGGTCGATAAATTGTCACTCAAGATTCGTCCCTGAAAAATACTTTATAAAAGTTTGGTTTGGTTTGGTTTCTTTGTTTAATGGCTTATCAACCTTTGTGGGTTATTTAATGTCAAAGCCATTCTCCTTGAAGAACATTAGTCGTACTATTTAACCCATAGATGGGAGGATAAGAGTACTCATACCTTTGCCAAGTATTTATCCGAAAGTGAACGTAATACCCCGACTGGAGTTCGAACTCGCTAACTACGGTTTCCGCAGTCCATCGGTTCAACAATTACACCACGAGGGCACCACTTTTCAAAAGTCAATTATCCAGTATTTCTTCAAAATATTGGTCTTTTGTGAGAAGAGATTGCCAATTAGACGTTTTACAAATTCCAACTGGCAAAGTATTCTGCACCTTTTGTATTTATTGACTCCTTTAATTCCAGTCTTTTCGAAGATATGAACGCTGGCCAAAAGTGGTTGTTTACAATAACTTCATGTTGTTAAAGTTTGTCTCAAGGAAGCAAGTTCCTCAATCATTTTCCTTTTCTTCGATTTCTCAACTTGATTATATTTTCATCAACCTTCTTTATCATATTTACCCAACCCCTCCGCTCGGGCAGGATATGACATAAGGTCTATTTTTTTAAGCGGAGTTTAACAGGTTTGAATTTAGAGTTTTCCTTCTCCTAGTTACCTCACCAAGGCTAAAGAACCTAGTCTGCCCTACTATTTTACCCATAACTGGAGGGAGAATAATTGGATTCATACCTTTTCCAAGGGTATTAGTGCTATGTGAAATGCAATCTGTCTCATCCAGGATTTGAACTGGTGTCGCCGTGTCCGTTTCCTACGACAACCATTACACCACGGGCACCTCATCAACCTTCTTTATAGTTCGATGATACCTGCAAAGTTCTTTTGATATCTACAAAATGGACAATCTCTCACTCAATTTTATTTGCTGTTTTTCAGCAATAGTTAGATCTCTCCTTTTGCTCATGTTTCAAAATTTATTGTGGGCAAAAAAAAATTGTTTTTATTAGATTTACATGTATTAAGCTAATGTTACTTTAATCTGAATATTAACGTCAACCAGTCTCATTTAGTCAATTCCTAACATATCAAAAATTAACCATTAAAAATGGCAGAAAATTTAGATAAATATTTTTAAAAGGGTGGAAATAAAGGAGATAAAGTTTTTAGAATACTAGTTTTAAACTTTTTTTGTTACTGAAATTTACTTGATTTGCTTAATATCTTCAAACAGGCTGTAGATATTGTTAGAATATTTTTTTTTTTTTTTGGTTTATTCTAAGATCCGGTATTATTGCTTTCTCCTACAGCTCAAAATTTGTTGAGCTAGTGAAATCGATTTAACGGAAGAGTTGTATTTCAGAGATCCATGGACTCATGAAATGGATCTTGGCAGTAAACTTTCAGAGCAATTTTCTTTGATTTGCTCCTCTGTTTATTCACCCTCGACAACGGTTGTTAAATTTGACCCTTACTAACCAAGTTTACTCAGCGAAGATTTAGAAATTTATCATACTTCTATTTCAGGTATTTGCCTAAATGACCAAGCATGCATAGGGAATATGTATGGATTGATATGATATATGTATGTTTGTGTGTGCCCGTGTGTATGCATCTCTCTCTCTCTCTCTCTCTCTCTCTCTCTCTCTCTCTCTCTCTCTCTCCATATATATATATATACATGTTTGTGTGTGTATTTATATGTACTATATATATATATATATATGTGTGTGTGTGTGTGTGGGTGTGTTCTATTTATATGTTTAGTTCAATAAGAAAGATACTTTACGTATGTCTTTTTTATGGTTGATCCTTTCAAGTCTTCGGATGAGTCGCTGGACATATGAATAGAATGAATTTGAAAAGTTCCATATTCATCCTAAGTACTTATGGTCTCAGCAGGCGCCACCTTCAGGGGAATGAAGAGTGAAATGACAAATAAAATGATGGGTTATTATGAAGAAGAACAAGTGGGAGAATTTACAGAAGAAAAACTTGACTGGAGATAAAAGGAAGAATTTGTGGGAAAGTGTTAAAAGCATTTCAGTAGGCGGCTGCTGCATTCGGATTTGATGTTGATTCGGGAAGGTTTGTTAATCTTTTCGCAATATAGAATGTTTTTAGTTGGTCCTACATTCAACAATTTCTTAACGGCTTATCTAAAAAGTAAAGTTAACAACTACATAAGAAAAAGTAAATTTATTTACGTTATGTCGATGATATCCTTCTTGTTAATTGCAAAAATGAACTATGATTTATATAATTGGCATTCTAAAACAATTCCGTACTCAATTTTTCTTATGAACTCAGCACCAATAATTTGCCTTCATTTTTTTATGTCTTGAAAGACACAAAAGACCATCTTACCGTCTTCCCGAAAAAACATACTGCACTAATTCCTGCTGTTTCAATTATAAAAGCGAATTCCCCGAACAAATTTTTAAAAAAGCAATAACTACGAATCTAATACATCGCACGAAACTCATATTCTATTCCAAAACAATCTTCTCCGAATTTAAAAGCATTTATCAAACTCTCATTAACAATAACTTCCCAAATCACATTGCTGCCGAACAATTAAAACGCGCTATTTAAAATATCAACTCTTATGGTAATGGAAATGATACCAAATAAAATAACCCTAAACGCATTAACCTAATTCTTCGTCACCAGATACACAAACACAATAAACGAGATAAAATAGCACTAAAAAGTGTAATACGTAATAACGTCTCCACGACTGACTCTAACAATAAAAAATTAATTATATATTATCCCAAATTTAATACAAATAACCTCGTTATCTTTTATAACTTCTCCCCCATGACTAATTACCTCTGTAGATCGAAAGTAGTATAACAGTCTAGTAGGAAAATTCTTCCCCAAAAAGTACCCAAATCGGTCTGACTTAAATGACTCTGACAATACGAGTTACACTTCACCTATTCGACACTTCTTCTATCTCTTAACATCTGACAATATATTGATGCCCCGCTTCTTCATACAAAAAATCCCACTGAAAACACCTGTATATGACTCAAAAACAAAACAAACAAACTCCACATTCTTGAAGCTCTATGCATAAATATTAACAAACTTTCCTTAAACAAGATCAATTTTGAATATATCAACAACATTGTGACATGCCTTAACATTTTTCCCGCTAATTCTTCATGTTCCAGTAAAGTTCTTTTCTTTCTAAAATTCCTGTCATAGTTGGCATTCCTCGTACTCTTTGTACAAGTGCATACAATTTTTAATTATTGTTTGTCATATCATCGCCTGTTTTCAAGAAGATGGCTCAAGCTAGGGCCGAAAGTACTTGGGAAAAACACTGAATTCTTTCAATCCAGGTGTCAAATAACTCATATGGAGACTTGCTAGGATCAACTACAAAAATAGGCAGAAACTAAGTGTCTTTTCTATTTAATCAAACATATTTTAACAAGAAAATGCTACGTATATTCTCTTTTATTATATTATACCTTATTATATGGGATATCTAAATGTACATCCTTTAAAATGGTTATCATCATCATTTATTAAAATCATATAATTGCTTTCAAAATTACATGCTACACATTGACTTCAGTATTCAATAACCCGACAAGGGTTTATATACACTGCAACAGACACCACAGAGGTAATCACCTGTGTATATCCGACGGTAGCAGAGAGCAACCTTGAGTTTGACTGAGGCGTTTTAAAATGATATTTATAGCATTTTTTAAATTTTGCAATTCCCAAACAATTACTCGGCAGACTCAACAATGGATATTTGAATATTATCATTATACTACGTAATCTGGATTTAGAGCATTTCAGCCTGTGTTGGATTATTTAATGCCGGCCTCAGTGTTTTGTAAACAATTATATGGTGTACAGTAATTAATGATAATAATCATTTTTAATAAGGATTTGTTCAAGTTACTTGTATTTGCTCCAAAAATCTGCATAAAGCCATATAATTTTAAGTATTTCTTTCTAATACCAACAATTAGTTCATAGTTCTTTTCAAATATTCTTATCCAATGCTAATAACTTTAAGACAACCTAGTATACTTCTTGATGGGATCCTAAGAGATATATTAACTTCGAATCAAAAAGAGCCAGGAAAATATAAGAGAAGGAATACTCTATACTGCTCAGAACACCCGAACTAGAGTCTCATCAACAAATGCAGAATAATTTCATACTCCGGAAAATTATTACAAGTGAAGAAATGTATATATGCATATATAATGTTACTTATACCTCTGCCACGAGCAGGATGTAAAGACAAGGTCAATTTTTAAAACGGAGTAAAGCTGGTTTGTAATTCAGAATTTTCTTTTTCCTATGCGGGATAACTTGCCAAGGTTATAGAACCCAGTCTACCCTACAATCTATCCATCACTGGTAAACAATATATATGCATTTATTGATATGTGTCTGTGTGGGTTTTTTGTTTGTGTAAGTGTGTGTTTCTGTGTATGTGTATGTGTGTTGCCTTAAATTTTGAGTTATTTGCAAAAGAATAATGTTTTTAATACATATAATGACACCTATTTTAATATTATATGACAGATTAATTCAATGGAGTTCCCTTCAGGACGAATGCCATTATTTCAACAATTTTACACAAAAATTCTGTTCTAAATTCGGTTCGTGCAGCTCTTAAAAGAACTTTGGTTTTCTAATAATCCAATATATGGGTTATATAATGTGCAGTTGCTTTATGTATTCTTCATTCTGTCTGTCTGCGTGTCTCTGTCGCTGTCGCTCTATCTCACTCTTTATTTCTATCTATCTATCTATCTTTTCTTTATATATATATATATATATATATATATATATATATATATATATATATATATATATATATATGTGTGTGTGTGTGTGTGTGTGTGTGTGTGTGTCGCATTCAATAGGTTTCCAGACTTTTTTGTACATGCATCTAAAATTGTCGTTGACTCTTGAAAATTCAGTATGATATTGCTATACATCATATAAGATGACTGACCAATTTTTATGATTTCAGGTTCAAATGAACAGCTACAGCAGGAATTGGATACACCCTACTAAAACCTCATTGTCACAGCCGGTGAATTTCAAAAATGCAATCTGACACTTTAGAAGAACGATATGCAATAAAATTCTGTTTTAAACTTGGAAAAATGTCACAGAAACGTATGGAATGCTTCAGACTGCTTTTGGAGCATCTTGCATGAATCGAGCATCAGTTTTTGAGTGGCATAAGAGATTCAAAGAAGGCAGGGAGTCTGTGAGGGATGATGAGAGGTGTAGAGGGAGTAAGGAAGTCAATACACTAGAGTTGATTGGCCAAAGAGTTATGGTGAGGGTTACTATGTTGAGGTTTTAAGGGAGTTCAGGTAGAGATTCCTAGGGAAGAGGCCAGCCCTCTTCAAATCGGGTCAGTGGCATTTCCAGCAGGTCAATGCAACAGTCTACAACTCCATCCTTGTCACAGACTATTTGACACAGATGGGCATCAAGACAGTTCCTCACAGCTCAGAGGCTGTCGTTATGCGACAATTGAAGAGATGAAAGAGGCTGTGACGAAGGTCATTGACACGCTCACACAAGAGGACTTCCATGGGGCCTTCCAGAAGTTTTTGGAACGCTACAACAAGTGCATTACAGCCGGAGGAGTCTACTTCGAAGGCGACTAGAGTTTCATGTGTGTACTATCAATAAAAGTGCCCATACGAAAAAAGTCTGGAAACTTATTTAATGATCCTCGTATATATATATATATATATATATATATATATATATATATATATATATATATATATATATAATTGTGAATAGTTATTGAGTCCTAAAATGTGCTTTAATGCTTCATGATGAATCTTAAATCTGATTTACCGATAAACAATTTAAAAAATTCAAGTAAAATAATACAATTATGATATTTGACGCAAAAATCATTAAAATTCGTAAAGTCTTTTGAGTACACTACAGAAGATAATGAACAGAAATATCACAGTCTATCTTAAGAATAAAAAATGATAATAATAAAGTGATTTTGTCTATGTTCAGATAAGCTAGTTTTTAACTACTCCGATTTCTGCGAGATCCAAATTGTGTACGTTTGTATTCACGGCACCGATACCAGTGCAAAATGTGACACTATGCCTGTCATGGTATTTTATTATGGTCTTATCCTAGCAATGGCGCCAAATGTGACACTATGTCCATCGTGGTAACAGCTTTGTTTATCAATCCCTTCTGTGCCCATGTTGTATTTTAAAGTTCCACCGGAAGGGAATGACATAATCCATCTGGAACTCCTTCTAACGGTCGGGGTGGTTCATTGGAGCAAGTTTTCCGGGTGTTAGCAACTCAAAGACAAGAAGAACTCTTCTGAAACAATTAATTATTATCTATCGGAACGAATGCTGTAACAATAATACATTCAATATACATATATGGAAATTGTCGCTTTAATATCCAGATATGAGGGTATTCATTGTCATGCAGATATTGAAGCACGATAGAGAGAGAGAGAGAGAGAGAGAGAGAAGAGAAAGGAAGAAAGAGAAAGAGAGAGAGAGAGAGCTTGTTAACTTCCATGAACAGAGACATACTTGCCGCAACATCGAGTAACCTCTACTAAGTCACTGCCCCGAAGGGCTCTGTGGATCTCAGCTAAATAAAGCAAATCCTAAACGACTACTGCCTCAACTAACTCAACTGTGAAAGTTAGCTAATTTTTATATATTCTAAATTCAGAATATTATTATTGTGATGTTTTCTCACTAAGTCATTGCGTTATCTCATCAGTATCAGCATACGTGTCCCCAACTTTCCATGTTTTCATTTTAACTTCATTCAAACTTTTAAGAAGACATTAATCTATGTTATTTACATTTGGTATTCCTTCGTAGAGATTACAGTTATCTCCAGTCATATTCGCTTCTGCACGCGCTTGACCTTTCCGATTTGACTGAAAGATTTTGGCTAACTAAATAGCTAACTGAACAACTTTGCAGCCTCACCAAACTAGATAATGAAATAATTAATACAATTAACAATCACAGTAATACGTTCAAAAAATGAACTAATATGTACTTGGGTAGAGTACCCGTAACGTAGTTGCTAGCATGCTTGACTGCGATATCGTAGAACCCAGTTTCGATCTCCGGACGCTCTGTTACGTTCACTTTCGGACTAATCTCCTTTGGAAAGGCATAAACCTTCTTATTTCCGACAACAATTGGTCAAATAGTATTGATACTGTTTTCTACAAAGACTGATTAGGCATTGAATAACCCCTAAATTTGATATGCAAATAAACCAAGAAACATAACCAAACAAAAGCAAACCAAAACATGTACTCTTCTTGAAATTTATGATTATTACAAGATCTAAAACTAAATATAAATTTATTCATTCAGGTGCCAAATTATATCACGGTGATAAGCCCATTAAACATCTCCAAACATGGGCGCCAAATTGCTTTTACATCAAGCTAAATGGTGTTGTTTTGAAACAGGATGGACAGTTTTGCTGACACATATATCACCTAAATAAACAAACGAAGCAAAAAGTGCTAATTTGAAACACACCATTCCCATGCTTAGTATATACATCTCAAAGGAAGAAGACTGTTTCAGGTATCGAACCAGTAGGAATATAAATGATAACTGAAGACACTTAGATACCTGAAACTAATTTTCATTCAAGGAATTGATACGCTAAATAACAAGTTCATTTTTCGCTGCTTCTCTTTTAGTCTATCAACTTTTTAAAAAGTATTTTAAAAACAATCGAAAGGTTTTTAGAGATGACCTTAGGTCGAACATATTGATGAACCATAAAGATATTAAATACAAAAGTATTCTTATTTTTCTTATCATAAATAGGAAAAATATATATATATATATATATATCACGTTTTATGCTGGGTTTTTTTTTACGGATCATAGAAAATGTATGTTTAAAATAACTTTCATGCCCTTAAACATTGCATTGACCGTAAGTCTGAAGAAAATTCTTGGTTTTGATTCCTCTGAATTTTCTATTACATCGAAACGAAAATAGACTGAAATATATTTCCCTCCATTTTTCTTCTGTCCATTGTTAAACTATGAACCATTATTTTTCTTTAATCCTTTCGATCCACTATTTATACAGCTACGTTTTTATTTATTAATAAGTTAACAAGCTCTTCAATTAGCCCTACTCTATAGATTCAACGTATTTGTAAGCACAATAGAAAAAAATAAGGATTTGGAACGAAATATATCGTTATAATATTATTCAACAAACAAGTGGATTAAATAACGGCAGATATTATTAACAATCATTTTCATCGAATGTATATAGCCAATTAGAATTGAGAGTGTTACTGACAACAATAATGATCCAACAAAGAAGTCAGATGGTGCATTATATCACTTCTAATAGAAGAAAAATTATACACTAATATAAACAAGTTGAACGTTTCTCTTTCAAATGAAATAGAAAGAAAGGTGAATAGTCGACGACGAACACATTTCTGAATCTTGCTAAAACTGCATTCACTGTCGAGTATCAACTGGTATTAAGGCATGTCAGTTTCGTTTTCAGTTTCTTTCTTTAATGGGATATCAACATTCGTGGGCTATTTGAGGCTAAAGCTATCCTTTTATTATAACTGAAGTAGTATTATTTAACCTGTGGCGGAAGGGATGAAAGCGCTCAGTTTTATAGGAAGTGGTAGAGAGATATAAAAGAAGAGTATGTAGAAGGTTAGCTGAGAGGTAGAAAGAGCAAGATTGACTGAAAGGAAAGACAAAATTGAAAAGACGTAAAAAGTGAACTTATAAGCGATTATCATTACTATTATTTACTCCATGGAGAGTTTTTTCATACCAACGTTAGCTAAAGGGTTTTCATTGGAATTTGAGTGACAGCAAGCATCCTCAAGTCTCCTGGACTCTTCTAAATATTCTGGCCGATCTTTGTATTGTTATAATCTGGATCGTCTCTACTTGTCTGCTGATATCTAAGTTTTAAGTCCGATTATTATTGGCCCAGCGGTTAGAGTGTTCGCCAATGGCCCGGGAGACCTGGGTTCAATCCCAGGTCGAGTCATACCAAAGACTTTAAAAATGGTACTTGATACCACCTTGCTTAACACTCAGCATTATAAGGTACGGTTCAAGGGTAAAGTGGAGCAATCCTGGGAATGGAGTAGCGCCCTCCCCTACACCTTGGTGTAGTAGCTATCGAAAAGGGAGCCTTCGGGTCACCCTCGACTATGGTCGCTAACTTACTTATTATTATTATTATTATTATAACTCGCTGAGAGTTTTTCACATTAGCGTTAGCTGATGGCCTTTCATTGGAGTTTGATTGAGAGCAAGTATCCTCAAGTATTTAGGTTCGGCTTGGTTTGGTTGGCTTCTTTGTTTAATGGCATATCAACCCTTATCAGTTATTTAATGCCAAAACCATTTTTATAGAATAGTAGTGGTACTTTTTAACCCATAGATGGGAGGATAAGGGGGTTCATACCTTTCCCAAGGGTATTTGCCCGAAAGTGAACGTAATAGCGTGACTGGAGTACGAACTCGCTTACAGCGACCCGACAGTCCATCGATTTAACCATTACACCACGAGGACACCCCCAAGTATTTAGGACTCTTCTCACTATTTAAACCGATCTCAATGATGCAGTAGTTTGGACGGTCTTCACTCGTCTTCTTATTTCTTGGTCCTTCAATCTTCATATCAATCCTTTCGTGACTGTACCAAGAGCAGCAAATACATTTGGTATAATCGTCATTTTCATGTTCCACAGTTATTTTTGAATTCCCTAAAAAGGTCAAGGTATTTATCCTTCTTTTCGTTTTCTTTAAATTTTAATCGGGAGTTAACCTGAACAGTAAAGTCCATAATTCTGCAAGTTCTCTTTTTTTATTGATTATCATAAGGTCTGGTCGTCTGACGAAGATTTGGTCATACATTTCTATCTTAAAATCACAGAAAATGTTGTGCGTCACATTCTCCAGGAGAGATTCTGGGTTTTGCATATACTATTCGTTCGCATGCTCAAATTTCAATTTCTTGCAAAATTTCCATAGGATCTCATTGCCTATACAGTCATGTATATTCTTATACTCTTTATGTGCTAATATACTCCTTCCATATGCATTATTGCAGTTTTAACTGATGGTAATTCTCTAGAGTTTGAGTGAGTGCAAGTCTCTGCAGATCTCTTGGACTATTCTGAGATTTCTACCTGATCTTAATCGCGCTGTGGTCTGTATCTTATCGATTCTAAATCACATTTACAATTCTAGTCTTTTTCAAAACCCTCAGGGGACCGTTTCAAACGCGAAAGCTGCAAATGCTACCACTTTCACCTTTATGTTACACAACATTTTCCGCTGTCTGGGAAGATCCAAGTATTTCTCTCTATTTTCGTTTTCTTTAATTTTCACTCTGTTGGTGGCTGGAACCGCAAAATCTACAAAGGGAAAAGTTCTTTCCCTATCGCTAATTAACTCTAGGTCTAGTCTTCTGATCAGGATTCGGTGATTCGTTTATATCTAAGTATCAGAGATTTTCATTCGTCTAAATTTTCAGGACATTTGTGCATGGTCAAATTTTAATCTCACGCTCAATTTCAAGTAATCTCTTTTTCGTGGGTAATCTATTATTTTTTTTATTCAAGTTTGCATTCCTTTATTATGTTTCATTTCTGCTGCCAAATAACCAAAACATGCAATTCTGTTGGTTATTAAAAATTTTAACCTGAATATAATTGATACTTGTGGCATGATTTTCTGCTTCTATTTAATTAGATTCTGTTACTTACAGGATAATTTTTTTAGGAGATGTTTCTGAATCAAATTAGTTTTCCAATTCGTCATCCTTTCGGGTATGCTTTTTTCTTCAAAGAATTTATACGTTTGCCGAGACAATATATCATAAAATTATATATAATCTATTTATTCTATCATAGTGCGTCCACATGAATGTCAGCCTCGACAATTCATATTTCATATTATTCCTTCCTTCAACTTTTCTTCATTGTTCATATCTTGCTCCAGAACTGTTTGGTTTCCTTTGTTTCCGTTAGTTAAATGTCTTTGTTATCCACTGACTTGTTTTTATAATTTTCTGTCTTTTTTCTTTTCTTTTCTTTTTTTTTAAAGTTCCTGTTTTGTTTGTATTGTATGATTCTGTCTTTTAAGACTCCATTCTTCCGCAAATATCATTTGATTAATTATTTCGACTCGTATTTTCAGTCTAGTTAACTGCTATTTATTTATTTTTTCATTTCATTCCATTGCGTCCTAGTGTATTTTTTTCCTTTTATAGTAATTTTGCTTGTCCTCGTAGATTCTTTATTTGTCATTCTTGATTTATTTCACATGAAGGTTTTGTATTCCTGTTCGATTTCCTTAAAGAGAAGTCAATTTAATAACGGACTAATTTCCCTTTTCCTAAATTAGATGGTTCGTTTCAGCCATTACGTGTTATAATAATAATGATAATTATTATTATTATTATTAATATTATTATTATTATTATTATTACTACTATTTACTCCTCTAGAGTTTTTCACATCAGTATTCGCTGATGGTTTTTCACTGGAGATGGAGTGACAGCAAGTCTCCTCAAGTCTCCGGGACTCGTTTCCGTATTCTGGCCGGCCTCAGCAATGCTGTCGTTTGGATAGTCTCTACCCGTCCGCCAAATTCCAATCCTCCAGGTCTTTTAATAATCCTTTAGTTATCTTTGTTATCCACTGACTTGTTTTTATAATTTTCTTACGCACCAATCACACTTGGCACAATCGTTACTTTCTTGTTCCACAGCTTTTTTAATTCTCTAGCAAGGTCGAGTTACTTATTCTTCTTTTCACTTTCCTTTATATTTATTCTGTGGTCCGCCGGGACAACAAAGTCGACAATTTTGCAGATTCTCTTTTTTTTTGTTGATTATTATGAGGACTGGTCTTCTGGCCGGGATTAGGTGATCCGTTTGTATGTTAAAGTCACATAGAATTTTATGCGAGTAATTTTCTAGGAGAGGTGCCTGGTTGTGCATATACCATTTGTTTGTATGGTCGAACTGAAATTTCCTGCACATTTCCCAGTGGATCACCTTGCCGACCCAGTCGTGTCTTGCCTTGTACTCTTTCTGTGCTATTTTGCTGCATTCACTTATTATGTGATTGATCTTTTCGTCTCTGTCACCGCATAGCCTACATTTACTGTTTTGTTGCGTCTTATCTATTCTCGCTTTGATATGATTGGTTCTTTTGGCATTGTCCTGTGCTGCTATTAGGAGGAATTCCGTTTCTCTCTTAAGGTTTCCTTTTTTTAGCCAGGTCCATGTTTTCTGGTGTGATATGTTGTTTATTAGAGGTTTAAAGGGGCCATAGAGTTATTTTCCTTCCCATTTTTCTTTCCTAGTTGTTGTCATTCTTTCGTTTATCGTGTTGTCCGTATCGCTTCTGATGGTTGTAATTAGTCCTCGTTCGTGTTTTTCAATGTAGTCTTCGAGCTGTTGTATGGATGCGTCAACGGTGTCTTCGATGCTGGCAAGTCCTCTTCCTCCCTCTTTTCTAGATACATATAGTCTGTCAACGTCGTCTCTGGGGTGTAATGCCTTATGCATGGTCATTAGTTTTCTTGTCCTTTGGTCCATTTGTTTAAGTTCCTCTCGGGTCCACTTGAAAAAAGGTTCCGAGTATCTGACTTGTGCCACAGCCCAAGTATTTATTCCTTTGATGAGGTTTCTGCTGGAGAGTTTTGTCTCGAGTAGTTTTCGCGTTCTCCTGAGATATTCTTTTCAGATCTTGTCATTATTTTGCACTTGTCTGATGGTGTCAGCCTCCAAGATACCCAAGTATTTGTAGGTTTCATTTTCTTCGAGCGTTCTAGTTTTGCCGTGATTTGGTAGTTCCATTCCGTTAGTCATCTGTCGTTTGCCACTTTTCATGAAGAGCATGGCACATTTTTCTATGCCAAATTCCATTCCTATGTCCTAACTGTATATTCTAACGGCGTGTATGAGAGTTTCCAGTTCTTTTTCATTTTTTGCAAATAATTTTATGTCATCCATGTACATTAGCTGGTTGATCTTCTCTTGCGATCTGCTCAGTTTGTATTTTTCTGAGTATGTAGTTCATTGGCATCATGGCTATTATGAATAGTAAGGGCGATAGTGCATCTCCTTGGAAGATGCCTCTTTGGATCTTTGTTTCAGCTATGCTTCTCCCTCCTGCTGTCAGCTCCACTCTTCAGGTTTTCATGGTCTGTTCGATGAAGTTTATGACTTCATGTGATATTTTTACGTTTTGAAACAGTGTAGTATCCAGGTTTGTGGGAACATATCATATGCCTTTTTGAAGTCAATCCCGGCCATAGCTAGATTTTTCCGTCTTGTCTTCCTCTCATTTAGGATGTGCTGATCTATGTAAAGTAATTCTGCTGTACCTCAGAATCCTTTGTGGCATCCTTTCTATTCGTCAGGAAACAATCCACGGCTTGTTAGCGAATAGTAGATTTTTCCCTTATTTGTGCTGACATTCATTTTCCACATCATTGATAGGCAGGTTATGGATCTGCAATTGTTTTGGGGCAGTTCCTTTACTTGGGTCCTTTTGGATTAATGGAGTCTTTCCTTTGGTCATTATTATTATTATTATTATTATTATTATTATTATTATTATTATTTCTAACATTATACTCTTTTGAGAGTTTTTGGCACCAGCGTTAGCTGATGGTTTTTCATTGGAGTCTGGGTGACAGCAAGTCTACTCAATTATGGCTGACATTATTAATGCTGTAATCTGGATGGTCTCCACTCGTCCTCTAATTTCCAAGTTCACCACTACCTCTACCTATTTTTTGTGACTGTATCAAGTGCCTCCATTACACTTGGTATCACCGTCACTTTCATGTTCTATAGTTTTTTCAGTTCTCTAGCAAGGTCCTGGTACTCATCTCTCTTTTCGCTTTCCTTCAGTTATACCCTGTGATCAGCTGGAACGGCAAAGTCAACTATTTGTCTGGTTCTCTTGTTTTTGTTATTGTTGTTGACTATCTTTAAATCTGGTCAAAATTAAATGATCGGTTTGTATCTCATAATACCCCCCCCGAAAAAATGGTGTCTCATTTTCGAGAATGTATTCTGGGAGGGTAATGCATTTAGCATTTGTTCGTATGGTCAAATTCAAACTTCTTGCTCAATTCCCTGTGGATCACCATATCCACCCAATCATGTCTAGTGTTCTACTCCCTTTGCGTTGATTTACTGCGTTTGCTTATTATGTGATTGATCTTTTCGTCTCTGTCACCATATAATCTACTTTAACTATTTCATTGCGTCACGTCTATTTTTGCTTTGACATAGTTCTAATTGCGTTATTACGATTATCATTATTATTATTGATAATTCTTTACAACTGTTTTAACTGATTTTCCTCCTTGGGTGTCTGTGTAACAGCAAGACTCCACAGGGATCTTCTGAATTTTGTAGGCTCTCAACAATGTTGTAGTCTCTTTAATCTCAGAATTTCCTCTGGTTTCCATTTTCATCAGTCTTAAAGCCATGGGTACCGTTCCAAGAGCACCAATCACAATTGACATTACTGTTATCTTGATGTTCCTCTGCTTTTTAGTTCTCTGCCAAGATCCAAGTATTTTTCTATCTTTTCTTTTTTTTATCATTTTTCTATTTAGCAAATATTGGAAGTCGACACAATAAACAAACAGACTTTAAGAAATGAGTACATTTCAAAGAACAAGAAATCCTCTCGAAACCAAGTTCTGCAGCAGAAATGTCATCAAACGAATTAATACCTGGGCTGTACTCCTTTTTTAGATACACTGGACCATTGTTAAAATAGATCTGGGAGGAACTCAGACAAATGCAAAAAGGCTGTTTGTGACGATGCATAAAGCCTTTCAGCTGTGGGATATTGCAGACTTACTGCACGTGTCAAAAAAAATAACAGCAAATCACTAGTATTGAGGATTGCGTAAGTGCAAGGATCCAAGGAATCAAGGAATACACACAATGAACAAAGAAATATTAATTACAGTAGCATATAAGAGCAATGTCAACATAGAGACACGAAAAAAAAAAAACAACTGAGGATTTGAAAGAAAGACATTTAGAAAAACATCGGAATGGATACTTCAAACAACAACATAGGAAGATTGTACGTGACATCGTTAAGCAAGAGAGACAACAACGTATATAATTGCAGCCCAAAACAATGCCGTAAGAACCAATTATATCAAAACGAAAATGGATTATACGTGACAGAATAGCAATTGTAGGTTATGTGGTGACATAAATGAGACATCTAATTATATAGTAAGAGAATTAAGCAAACAGGCACAAAAGGAATACAACATTATGTGCATCTGGATAGGTAAGGAGGTCAACTGGAATTGTATAAGAAATTAACCATTAACCAATTGACCATTTTCAAAGTATTAGGTGATCATATGAATATATATATATGCATTGGTTAGATCCCAAATATTTTATTAAAGATACCACTGGTCAGAAAAAAAAGTTTGTTGCTTTCCTAATTTTGTGCGTACTTTTTCAAATACTCGATTTATTCTAAATGGCTATCGGTCCAGCCATTGAAATTTCAACATTTAAGAACGTACTAGAATTATTATATTACTCCTTGCGAGTTTTCCACGCTAGCGTTAGCAGATGGTCTTTCACTAGGGTCTGAGTAACAGCAATTCTCAAGTCCCCAGAACTCTTTTCAATATTTTGGACAATCTTACTATTGCTGTAGATTGAAGGATTTCGGTTCATCCTTCGATTTCCAACTCTTCTAACTTCCTTAGCAACACTTTAGGGACCGTTCCAAACGCGCCTGTTATAATTAGCATCACCGTTAATTTCGTGTTCCCAAACTTTTTTTCACCTCCATGACAAGCTCTAAGTACTTCTCTGTGTTTTTATTTACTTTGATATTCACTTTGTAGACCGACAGCACTGCATTTCTTTTTCACAACTGTTCCAAATGTTATTTTTTTTACTGAAGTTTGAATGACAGCAATTCTTCTCAAATCTCTAAGGTTTTTCTAAGTCTCCATACTGATTTTAGCTGTTCTTTAGTCTGAATTGTCTCCTTTCTTCATTTGCTCTTTTTTCCCGATTCTCTTTCCTAGGTTTTTGCGGACTATTCCATAGGCATCGAATACAATTGCTACCATTATCACTTTCATGTTACACGGCTTTTTCAACTCTTTGACAAGTTAAAGTAATTTTCAAGATTTTACTTTCTATTTGTTTAACTCTCTTGTCTATTGGAACCGCACAGTCAGTTATTGTAACTTAATAGTAATCTTCTTTGGATTGGGTAATCCACTTGAATCTCAAAGTCCTAGAGGATTTTATGTGTTTTATCTTCTCTTGTTGCTTCTTCTAATTTCACTTAGTCAAATTTTCTTTCACTTGCAGAATTCTCATTGTATTCTTTTGCCTCCCTGTCAAGTCTGCTCTTGTATTACTTTTGTACCAGTTTCAGCATTTGTTTATGTGATTAACTGTTTAATATGTGTCATCCCAGAGGCTGCTATTATTGCTATTATATTTCATATTATAAATGTGTGCTTTGATATAACTTACTTATGGCTAAATATATAGTGCCGTTCTGGATGAAAATTCAGTTTTCTATCCTCGGATTTTCACTTCAAAGACATGTCCAGCTCACCTTATGAGCAATGTCATTAGTTTGTCGAATGCAATAGCCATATAATTGTTTTCCTTCCCATTTTTATTTTCTAAATTTTATTATTCTTGTTTCCCTGTTTGTGTTAAATCTATTTCTGTTATTACTACTATTGCTGGCTGCTGTTTCATAATCTTCTACAATAAGAGTAATTTCTTTTATGCAATTCTGGATTGCAGCTTTTCGCCTTGAACATTGTCATAACTACTCACGTTGCATTAAAGTCTCGCATTACACAATCCTTCCATACAAAAAAGTTTAATGCTTTTGGACTTTGAAAACAGAAGATAATTTTGATCTTTTCCAGTAGAATATAGCGAAAAATCTAAAACTGAAATTCTTGTCTGAGAACAAAAATGATTTTTCATGAGTTATTCGGAAATAAAGAAGACAATTATATCACTGTTAGGACAGTATCGGTTAGTTTTCTCAAAATTATCAGAATAAGTAAGATTCTAAGGAATTATGAAAAGCAAACAAGAAAGAGAGGAACTAAAATCAAGCAAAAGAACAGAAAATTTGGGAAAGAATTAATGTACACCACTATTAGGGATAATGAAAGAGCATAAATATGGTTTGTTGTCACTTTAGAAAAACAGAAAATACGAAAGAGCTGAATATTTAGTATGAAGGAATATTGTTTGTCGGTGCATTTCTTTCCTCTTCATCATTTTCACTTTCCCTTTGCATGCTTACCTTTTTACAGGAATCGAAACAGATTATATGAGATAATTTCTAATAAGAGCTCAATTACTAAGAAAGTTGCCGGACATTGGGATTGACCTGATGACTCTTAAACTTATTTAAAAGTCTCCAGTCACTTCTGGTGCAAAATCTTAATGGCTACAGATATGAAACAATCGACCTTACATTAAGTGAATGTTGTAAATTGGCTCAAAATGAATCGAAAATAGTCATGACTGGGTTGCAAAAATAGACCAGTGGGAATTGAGCAAACAGCCTGAATTTAACCACGAAGTTATACGAAACGAAAAGGAACCTAATTTTTTTTTTCAGAAGACGTGTATTGCTTTTATTACTCCTTCCAAATATTCCGTGGGGAATCTCCGTAGTGAAATGGCTAAACTTTTTGATTGCAATATATTAGTAAGTGGGTATGAACTCCGATCACGCTGTTACGTTCACTTTCGGATTAATACTTTTCGGAAAGGCTGTGACCCCCTAAATCCTTCAGTTTTGGGGTTAAATAATACTAATACTATTCTTTAACATGGATCGCTTTCGCATTAAATAAACGACGAAGGTTGATATGTTATTAAACAAATAAACAAAACCAGACAAATAAAAACACATCATCTCGCTATTTGAATTTAACCAACCCATTTACGACGGGCAGGATTTGACACTAGATCAATTTTTACGCAGACTAAAATTCATGTGAATTCAGATTTCATTCTACTAGACTTATCAGCGAACCAAGGCTAAAGAAAACATTCTGTCCTACAGTAACGTAATGGCCGATGGATTTCGGTTCATGCCTTTGGGTTTAGTTCGGCTGAGAACATTTTGGCTCGGCACATGGGTTAGTTAGGTGCAAACTTGATGCTGGTGTTAACGCGGGCGCGCGGTGGAGGACGAACGTGTCACTCAGAGATGTCACAAAAGTCTGAGACGAAACGGATGACGGAATGCGAGTGACGTCACGCACTGGAAGCGCGCAGTGGTTTGTGTAGAATTGAAAGAAAGTTAGGGAGTTGAAATTTAGACACCAAACGAGGTGGTCGATTTTGGGGCTCGCCAAGGCGAGACAAATTTGCGCGCCGTGGGTGCCGCAGGAGATAGGGGCCAAATGAATAAAACAGCATAAAAAGATTGTGTCTCTCTCCTTATGTCGAAACCTTTAACTCAAAAGTCATAAAAAGATTTCGTACCTGAACAAACAAGTCGTTACGTGTTTTCGAATTTCGAGATTCCTATGTTCTTTATCTGTTCTATCGTTATGAACATTATATGTCTATTTCGCACATGGCGTTAATTGTGGCTATAGTACACTACTATTTACTCATAACAAGAGGAAGAACAGATGAATTCATTCCATTCCAAGGGCATTTGCACGAATGTGACGCAAACAGCTTCGTTCAGGAATTGAATGCAGGTAGTTCATTCCATTCCTTACGACTATAGCCGTTGCGATTGGCGTATCCTCAGTTTTTACTTAATAAACTTTGCTTAGTTCGGTATAAGTGAGGATCGAACTCACCAACAATGCTAGCTCTCTAACCATTACAGCACGTGAGGTGTTAATACACGGTTTTTAGATTCTTTCAGTTGTGGTATGGATTTTTAATGTTGTTCTGAAGAATAATGTTCAAGTTGCCAACATAATGTTTTAATCGATTATTTTCTTTCTTTGAAATTGATTACTTTTCTGAATGAATTTTAGTTTCATGAAAAAAAAAAAAAGAAAAGAAAAAGTAGCCACGAGACACTTTTGGAGAGTGCAGCGTTTACTAAATGAGAATAATCTCATTGGTCACAAAAGGTTCATAGATAAGGAATAATAAGTGGGTAAATTCTTGGTCATTGTGTGGCAGACAAGTTTGCCTCCGAATAAAACACTTTAATGACAATAGAACAAGCTTATAAGGAGTCTTTTGCTTCCTATAAAAAAAAAACAACACCTGCTTCACTTTTGACAAAACCTGAAGTGTACCTATCTGTGTGTGGGGGGTTCTTTTTTTTCCTGTTGGTTTGCTGTTAGCACTTGTGACACGGCATGTGGTTCAATCAATCTTCCCCATAGATCATGAAAACATAGGAAATACTTCCATCCAAAATAACTTTTCGAAGGAACGATACTTAATTGGTCAACTTCGAGAAAAAGAAAGTCAAAAGAACTGTTCTTTATAGCCATTCACGGGTTCGATCGCAAAATCTAGCACTGTTTTAAAAAGCCGTTTGTTTAATAAGCTTTCCAGAATATTTATTTTAGAATTATAGCAATGTCATACGCAATTTGCTCAATTTTGCTAGCTAAACGACCTCAACCTTGTGTTTGTTTGCATTTTGAAAAGATTAATCAAGTACATCTAAGGTGGAAAAGCCAAGGTTCTACGCCGCAAAGAATTAAAAAAAGAAACCAAACAAATTCAAGGATACACACGTATTGATGTGGTTATCACTCTTCGTCGTGGGCAAAACTGGTGTTGTGGCACTTTGCTGACGGTCCAAGTGCGTAGACAATTACTATTACAATACGGACTAATGCGCTGGTCAGGTTTCTATAACTCTATGTCTCACGGATACCGACTGCACAATTCTCGGATTCTACCTTTCCAAGTCACACACTGTTGCTTACTTTCCTCCAGTTTAATTTCTACATATGGATTAAAATAGTCCCATCGCCACTACTCAAGCCACTACTACTATGGATGCCACCAGACTGCTCCATTTAATATAAGCGGCCCCAAATTTCGGAAAAAAACCACTGTAACTCACAACTGGGCCTCCGAATGACAGATTACCTTAAAGGTGATATCCTTCTTTACTGACATCTAAATGTAGAAGTGTAGAAGTTTCCGTTTAGAACAAGATACTCGTTTCCATTAAGAAATCCTTATTGATTTAAATTATCAATTAAAGTCAGTCGACTCCCCTAACATATTAAGATGTCCTTTTGATACTACTATACACACACATCCTTGTACATACATACATACATACATACATATTTTCATACTTGTTCACAGGGGTGTCCTCGTGGTGTAATGGTTAAAGCGATGGACTGCGGAATCGTAGTAAGCGAGTTCGCACAACAGCCGTGCTATTACATTCACTCTCGGCCAAATACCCTTGGGAAAGGTATGCACCCCTTATCCTCCCAGCTATGAATTAAATAGTACCAATACTGTTCTTCGAGTAGAATGACTTTGGTATTAAATAACCTACAAAAGTTGATATGCTATTAAACAAAGAAACCAAACCATACAAGTTCACAACGCCAATTACCACACACCCAAAAAGAATTCACTCACATATTATTTCTTATCTATGAATTTTTAGTGATCAAGTACATATATATAATTTGGGTGAAAGTACATCCGCATATACGTACTTCTATATCATGTCAAAACCCATAAACGCCATTGAAACACACTCTTACATACATGCATATGCTTTATAGCACCTAATTATATGCATTAAAGTTAAGAAGAGTTGATAGTGTCCCAGTTACACACACAAAAAGTTAATAACTATCAGAAAAGGAGATGAAATTTCGTCATCGTAAATAAAGAGATTTTTGGTGCCATAGATCTGGGTATATCTGCAATTCAATGGGCAAATGTGAAAGTTAAGGCCATCTGAATTTTGAAGGACTGGGGAAAGTCAAATTGACATTTTAATTTTCATTTCTGGGACAATTTAAACTGATCAGAAGAAACAAGCAAGACTGAAAATCGGTGAGAGAATCGAAACCGTCCAGATGACATCATGAGAATAGGCTCGAATATTCGTGAAACCGGTGGAATATCAACTGAAACTCAACTGATACAGTTGCTATAAAACCGATTGAGTGCAATAATAATAATAATAATAATAATAATAATTTAACTGGAAAAAGAAACTCGATATCTAACCTAGAGGTACAACAAATCAGGGAGACACTCAAGAAAGAAGAACGTGATCTACCTACGGAAGTACACCTCAACATCACACATCGGTTAAATGACGAAAGGGAAGTCGACGAAACGAAATGCCTAGAGCAAAATACAAGACAGGGACAAGTTACAGAATCGGCCATCCTATCTAACAAGCAAAAAAAGACAGAATACAATTGCTAAAAATAACAATGACGTAAGAGAAATAACATCTATCATTCCTCGGGGACACGGATTGAAAAAATGAATAAATAAAAGCAGCAAGCAAAAATGACAACGGCCTTTTACAACATATTAAATGTTATAATATCACAATGTTTAACAATTTCAACAAGTGTAAAAATCGTGACGGTAATTGAATGATGCAAGAACAAATACTTAACGTGTGGCAGTATCGTCCATGGCTTGCCCAGTTTAGCTTGTTAGACAACCTGAATCTCACGTTGTTTTTACTTTAGCAAAAGATTAGTCGGGTCTAATTTTTGGTTGAAAGAGAATAAGCCATGGGTCAGCTCCACAAATAAAAAAAAATAAAAAAGAATCGTAGGGTTTTTTTCATGGTGGAGGGAGATGTCAATTGTGTCTGACACTTTGATCTTCTGGACAGCCTAATTGGGTAAACTATTACGATATAGACTTGGGCACGGGTCAGTTTCCTATCTCTGTATCTAACGACGATCGGCCACCTTTTTTTTAGGATTCTACAGTTTTTTTTTAATTTTCTCTTCGTGTTGGAAAGATGATAAGTGAGAGACTTCGGAATGTAGACAGTGTATGAATCCGCGAGAACCAATCAGTCGTCCAACACATTGTCTAACAATCAACTAATTCTGCAGTCTATGAAAAGTTCACTGGACCTAGTGACCTGCTACTGCTTACTTCTTTAGACTCAAGCTTCAGCTGAACTTGTGACAAACTGTAGAGAGTTGTAGGAGGCTGAAGGACCCCATCCCGGCCTTGCAGCCTGGTTGCAGTATGGTTTGACAGTCAACCCGACCTGTAATATAATTGCCGAGGGATTTCGTTTTGTATATCTTGCCTTTCTGTTTAGTTAGGCTGAGAACCTTTCGCTTAGCGCATGGGTTAGTTAGGTGCAACATTTATGCAGGTCTTCACGCACGCGCAGAGAGGATGTGTCATTCAGAGATGTCAAAATAAAAACCCAGATAGAAAATAAGACCAGGTGTTGTGAATGACGTCATGCAGCGGAAGCGTGGGCTGAGGATTTTGGGGATTTGAGAAAAAGCTGTTAGTTGAGTTCCTGCGTCCGAACGGGAAGGTCAAGGTTGAGAGCTAGGCGAGGCCAGACGGCTTGGTGCGCTACGGGCGCCGCGCGTTGGTTGGGTTGAGAGCTGACGATGTAAAAGCAGTCATCATAGAAAGATTGTGTCTCTCTCTCCTAATGTCAAATAACCTTTAATAAAGTTTCGTACCTGAACCAATTTCGTGTTTTCGGATTCCTATATATGTTTATGAACATTTGATCTATTTCACGTGTTCGTATCTTGGTCGTATATTTTTGGAACTGGATATGTTACAGACCGCTACTACTTTACCTAAGAGGAATGCGTTGGTGAATATATGGGGCTTGACACTTGAAAAAGAAAACCACTACTCCGGATTCGATTTCGCAGTAAAGTAAGTTAAAAAAAATGATATCCTTGTCAACTGATCACTAACCAATATAGCACCTACTACTTTTGTCAATGACATTAAAAAATGATTGCAGTCATACATACATACATACATATATACATACATAAAGCGTTACCGTGGTTTGAAAAGGGACATGATTACGTGAGTTCAAATCCTGGACCAAACTGTTTGCATTTCACATAGTGCTCATATCCTTGGGAAATGCATATATCCGACTGTTCTCCTTCCAGCTAAGGATAAATAATACAGCAAACTAGGTTCAATGGCCTAGTAAGGTAATCGATCTAGAAGGAAGACTCTGAATTTAAAGCTGTAAATTTCTTTTAAAAAATTGAACTCAAGTCACATCCTACCCATATAAAGAGATGTACACTGCGCCAATACACACACACGCAAACACATACGTAAACAATGAGATATTCTCGCATCCACATGCATATACATGCATATAAGCTAGGTATTTACTTTTATTTACCCATGGAGATACATTGGCACGTACATGCATACACATTATTGCATTGAAATGTGCGCACCAAAGGATAGAAAGGCTTATACTATTACAGATCAACTAGGCCCAGCTTGGAAATTATGATTAGAAGGCAAATCTCCAGACAAATAAGCATGCAATACTGATAAATGATATACCAATCAAGAGCTAACTATGAACCAAACTATGAGTCACAAATGAAATGAAATAAAAAGGATGTAATACAAAATATATAAAATTATTTTAATAAACCAAGAAAAACTGGCTTGATATGGAAAAGAAATGAATTATTAACAATGATCTCTTTTTAATATCCGCTTCATAATGAATCTGTAGGTATTTTATTCTCGTATTCATGGTCTATGGTTTGGTTTGGTTTGTTTGGTTTTATGGCATATCAACATTTATAGATTATTTAACGCCAAATCCATTTTTATGTAAATAATCTGTTCTATTGAAAACAGTTCAGTTTAGCATAAGTACAGTTTAATTGTCAAAAAAGTTTCCATTTCAAACTATTCAAGCAGTTATATGTAATAATTCAGTTAAGTGTAAATACAGTTTTAATGTCGAAAAATAGTTCTATTTGAAATAATTCAGTTAAGCATAAGCACGCAGTTTAAGTGTAAGTATGGTTTAATTGACAAAAACGTTTCTATTTCAAGCTGTTCAGTTTACTCAATTCATTTTAGCATAAGTATGCTTTTAGTTCTATTTAACCCATTTATAGGGCCCTATCAGGTGCTACCACTCCGGGCCAGAGTGGACCTGGGATCGACGGCAATGAAGGGGTACTCCGCATTCCCCAAAGCTCCAGCACTGCTGGAACCTCACCATCGGATTGTTTAGTGTCATATCCAGGTGACTGGGCGATTCATGGTCTATAAGTTCCATTGAAAAATACATTGACATAGAAGAAGTTAATGTTTAAACTACAAGGACTACTAAAACAATCACAAACAGTCCAAAGAAAGATTGATATTAATCGCATAATTTCCATGTAATAATCTCACATCAGAACCAACTTGGCAAGTTGTTTTTAAAGTTCCTTGAACAGCTCTAAAAATATTCAATAAATTTTGATATCTTTCTTTTCTTGGTAGGATCGATTAACACTTTGCACTCTTTTGTACTCAATCTCATTGCAGCTGAGATGGTTTAAAACATAAATTATGGAACAATTTTAGTCTCTTGCACCAACCTTATTTACAGGAGATAAACGCAGGATTTCAATTGTTCTATACTAAAAAAGTTTATATATATATATATATATATATATATATATATATATATATATATATATATATGTAATGAAATAGGAAACATGGAAACTTAACGATATAGGGTTCTCGTTGAACCACACTTCATGACATTTGCTGTCTGGCACCTTTTACTTATTTTTTTATTCACTTCTTTCGTTATTTATTTTTATACATGCAAAAATATTCGTTCATTTCTCCACAAAAAATTGTACGCCATCTGAAGAGGTGATTTATAATTCGTCTTAATAAATTCATAATGGCATGATAACTGTATGTTAAGTCTTCCTCGATTTACCTAACACCACACACACACACACACACACACATATACATATATATATATATATATAAACTTTTATTGACTTACTCTTCTTTATTAAAGGCCTAACTCCTCTATTCAGCTAAAAGTTCTGGTGAGAGCGTACATTATTCCTTAAGCAGATTTAATTTTTGCAACCCAAGTTGCATTAATAACAGAACGTTAGCTGTCCTTTTAATTGACACTGCCCGTGTGCTCTCACAGATAGCTTCTCAGAATTTACAGTGTAAACTAACCACACAAAGTAAATGTTTTTTCAGAATGTTTCAATGTTTTGGGATTATTTTACGTTAATAATGTATATTTTCCCCTAATTATGCAAAATTGTAAAATAATCAACATTTATAAATCAAATTGATGAATTACTTTTTTAGAGAGACCAGTGAAAATACTGACTTCTAGAATAAAGTGGTAAAACAAGGAATTAATTTTTGTCATTCAAAAAAATGAACAACCAGAAGAGAGACGACCTGACAATTGTGAGAAGGTTCATGATAACAAACAATACGATATATCTAATACCGTAACGTAAATAATATAATTAATGTAGGGTGGTCGAAATTTTCAAAAAACCCTAAATAATACGAGTGGTCATGTCGCTGAGTCAAGTTTACCGCCTTACAAAACTGAAGTTCGTTTTACCTGTTCTGAAAACCCACAACAAGGGGACTCGGTCTTAACAACTCGACGACATTGTGCTTCAACATATTCAAGTAAGAGAAACCACGGCGTTGACAGAGAAAGAAAGAACCAAAATGATATTTTCCCTCTGCATCAAAGAAACAACCACCATAATGCGAAAGTCTCGTGAATTTTCTTCTGAATAACCAACGATCGCTATGCGTTTCCATATATTTCCACCACCTCGTTAACTGAACGAAGTAAAGAAAATCAATAACAGACGTTCTTATATTTGAGCCTAGTTGTTTTTGGGGTTTTTTGTTGTTGTTGTTTTTTTTTTATTAACATCAACCACTCGACGATTAGTCAGCCTTCGCCGTCAGTAAAACATAAGCCTCTCCCTGTAGGTACGAGTCTCTAGAACTATGCCAATATAAGTCATCGGTGACAACGAGGTTGATTCGGCGCGAATACCACGTGACCAAGCAGTTCAAGCCACCGTAGGTAGCCAATGTAGTTGATAATATCGTGGTAGTTAGTTTGCTGACAAGTTGTGCATTGCTTCACTCTGTTAGTCTAATTCAAGAGTTCATTCTTTATGAATTCGAAAAGGACCATTTTCCCTCAGAAGCAATAAAAAAATATACATTGTGCCACAGTTGATCATAGCAAAGTAACCAGATTTCAAGAAATGTCGCTCTGGTTACAAGAACTAAGCCGAAAAAAGACAGTTCCATGAACTTGCTCCAAGCAATTCGATGTGTCGCATTTCGTGAGTGTGAGGAAGCTCGTTCACTAACAATCCAGTGTGGTTTCTCACCTTCAAGACTATTCTTAGCTGCTGAATTGTGCCTCGTGTCTCCGAAATGTTGTAAATATTTGATTCGACCAAGTATTATTAGATTTGGTTAAAAATTTATACTGTTTTCTTTTTCTGGTTGTTTGGGTTCTTCTTTAGATAGGGTGCAAATAATGAGAATTTGAAAATTTTTAAGCATTGAAGACATCTCTTTGAAGTATTTAAGCGTTTCTGGGCGAATATTTTTTATGAATTGATTTTATTCTGCCATAAAACTTTCTCATAAAAAAATTCCATTGAAAAGTTTACTATTTTTAACGGGCATTTTATTTCATAGAATTTTCTAGCTTTATAAGTTTATTGCCACTTTTGCCCAATAATCTTAACTTTCACTGTATAAAAAAAAAACAAAGGAAATTATAAAAACTTTTCAGTTATGTGATGAAACAAATTGTCTATATATATATATATATATATAGTGCAAAGTGAATATATATATATATATATATATATATATATATAACCATACATTCATATGTATACATACACACACACACACACACACACATATATATATATATATACATTTATATATATATATATATATATATATATATATATATATATATATAGTGCAAACAATATTAAAACAGTAAAACTTCGGTTTAGAGTAAGTAAACGTATAGACTCGTGTGTCCATTGGGATTTAAATATTTTTAAAACAATTATTTCAAGTGCTTGAAAAGAAACGAGGGACATTTAAAGAGTCGGCGTCTGATAACAGATGCCAACTTCTATCCACAATGTTTATCAGTATTTGCAGTGAGAAGAAAGAAAAGCAATGTCAGGTAGAAAATATGATTTTCTTTTTTACTTTTTCTTTTTTCTTTTTTTTTTTTTGTAAATAAATCTACGAGCGTTAGTCTGGGACGAAAATAGGCGAAAGAATCGAAGATAGGGCAGATATTTCTAAGGTAGATAAGCACTGATCCAGCCGTGTCATATCATATCAGATGGTCTCATGAGATAGATTAATGTAATATTAATTCTAGAAAATAAATAATACTGCGGAAAGAGGCATCTGCTTAAAATTACAAGCAAAGGAATTTGAATCACTTCTCTGGGTTCGAAGATGCAAGAAATTTTTTTTTTAAAATTGAGACATAAATTACGAGATTTATTACATAGGGTTTGGGCAAACTATTTGTCTATCGGCTGCTCAGGGAATTATTCGTCGTGTTAGATCGTTGAGACGCATGAGCATGAATCGACTTAAGTCCTTTCAAATTATCGCGAAAAAAAAACACAAAAAAGAATTGAATGGGAAATCTGGATTGCAAAATCAAAGAGACTTAAGTACACAAAAAACTAATTATGAAAAAAGAGAAGGAACACAAAAAAGAAAGCGAAATTGCAAAAAGTAAGGGTAAAAAAAGAAAGAAGTAAAAACGAGAAAAATTATATATATATATATATATATATATATATATATATATATATATATATATATATATATATATATATATAGCATAAGTAATAAATACCACTTCTGAAAAACCTTGATCTAATAGTATTCCTTTTTTTCTGTTTTGATTAAGAAAGTCACAATAATACATATCATTACCATAGGCTAGGTGTTAACATAACAATGATATTTCTCATGTCTCATTCATGATACATACAAGCACAGATACACACATACACGCTCACGCATATATATATATATATATATATATATATATATATATATATATATATATATATATATATATATATATATATATCGGGGGAACAATCACACAACCAAAACCTCATTTACATCAACCTAGAACGTTCAAACAAAATATTATAATACAAAAAGACAGCATAGATTTGCATCATATCATCGGAATGCTACTATCAAAATTCACTTGTGTAATATTTATTGTATTATCAATTTCCCGACGACGAAATATTAATCTAACATATATACATATATATATATATATATATATATATATATATATATATATATATATGCAAATTTCATTGAACATAATAGACATTTTATGCCTACATATTCTCTTTTGGATCCGTTCAAATTCCCGTATTACTTTTATCGTATTCGGGGGGAACTGATTAAGGTATTGTCCATAATTGTATGTATCCCTAGTACTTTCTGCCCGACTTTGGGCCATCATCAGGGGGGAATCTGTTACAAAAGTGATGTAACTTTTGTTTTAGCAAATTACTACTGTGTAAGGACGTCTTTGCTGTTGGAGATTATGGCGCTTGCTTTTAAATGTAATTCTGTAAATAGTGGCAGTAGCTAAAGACATTTAAGTACGTTAGCACTGGTTTGAAAATTAATTCTATTAAGTGCTGGTTGCAGGTTTCTAATATATAGTGCTTCGAGAATCTGAAGTTTTTGTTTATTATTTTGATGTTCGAGTATTGTTGTGTTGTCGGTGAGAATTTTTCGTAGTTGTGTTGTTGGGCATGAATGTTTTTTTAAATGCTGAGCTATTGAACTTGTGTCAGAAAGGTGCATTGTAAGTCTCCTCGACAGGGTAGTTGAGGTTAAACCAACATATATATTATTATTATTATCAGAGATACAATCTCCTAGGGGACATTTAAATTTATATATAACGTTGGTTTTTTGCAACACCCCAATCGAGGGAGAGGAGTTATTTCTAATGACCAAATTCGAGATTTTGAACTTATTATAATATATAATAAGTTTTATTTTTTTATTAGGATCAGTGGGGAGTATGTTTTTGTGAATCAATGTTTTCATTATTTTTTCATCGGATTTATAATTGTAGTGCATTTGGTTACGATAAAAAAGTTTGATATATGTTTGTTGTCTGGATGGAGTAGTATACTGTTTATTTTGTTGGTTAACATTTTTGATCATAGGTTTAATTTGTTCATCAACAATATAGTTAGGAAACCCATTATCGATGAGAGCCTGTTTTATGTTTTTTACCTCTTTATAAAATATTGTTTTGGAGGAGGAGATTAGTTTGGCACGGGATATTACATTACGAATAATTGCTTTTTTATATCTGAAGGGGCATTCACTTTTAAAGTTGAGGGTACAGGAGTTATTACAAGAGGGTTTTTTGTAGGTGGAGGTAGTGAAGTTATTATTGTTGTTAGTATCAATGAGAACATCTTAAAAGGAAATTTTATTGTTTTTGTTTAGTTCATGAGTAAAGTTAAGAACTGAATTGAAGAAACGTTTCAACTTCATTTTAGACAGAATGGTATGGTTGCCAATAGCCGGTATTCAATTCTCATTAGCCATGAATTATGAACATACGACATATTATTATACTTTTGTCATATATTATTTATTTTTTGATCATGTGATATTCAAAACATAAGATATGGCAGGAACTGTCGAACAGTAAACATTTTTCGAGAGCAGAAGTTATCCTGAGAATTAATTTTTTTTTTTATTTATTGCAGACTTTTTGTCCTCATCTTGGTTGTTTTTTGTGTTGTTTCTTCTTTCACTACGTTTCGGCCAAATTTCACCTCTGGCCTTCTTCATGTGATTTACCGCGACCTCGGATAGGAATGCTGAGTCTTGTAACCGTATCCCCAGTAATCTATCGCACCACCTTTTTGACCAAAACGTGGTGCGATAGACAACATCTATGGAAGGCAGTAATTACTGGGTATACGGTTACCTGAAGAAGGCCAGAGGTGGAATTTGGCTGAAACGTAGTGAAAGAAGAAACAACACAAAAATCTACCAAGATGAGGACAAAATGTCCGCAATAAATTTTTTTTAAAAATTAATTCTCAGATTAAGAAGCCTCATCTCAAAATGATTCCAATTAAAGACAAGAAGTTATCCTGTTCGAATGCCACTTGAATATTACTCAGTATAGACGAAAAAACCTAGAAAACACACCGGCGAGAAGAAACTGACCAAAAGAACATTTAGCTCACGAACAATCATAAACCATGAAAGAAAATGGCTGTGTGCCATAATATGAGCAGCAATCTTATTTCTGCCGCACATACTATCAATATTTTTCTCTCTTATCTATGAGTGACATCATCAATATGTAAAGCATATTCAAGATAAATCTCTTTGTTCTTGGGCAGGGTAGACGTCTGCACTGAGACAAGCAATTAACCAAACGGAAATTACTGTGTAAACTAAAGACAATTTTCCCATCGGCAGAAACCATCTGCTTTGGATTGCACCTCACAAGATTTTGCAACAGAGATTTTAATGCGCATACGAACTGTTATAATCTTTGAGCGTTCAAAGAGAAAGACTCGCTGTAACAGCATTAATAATGCTTCCTGGTTTGGTTGGGTTGGGTTTTATACCATATCAACCATTGTAGTTTATTTAATGTGAAATCCGCTTTATATATATTAAATATATATATGATTTGTAAATACATTTTGTAGATAAGATTCTTAAACTTGCCTGATTTCTTTTTTGCACACCGATAGTTTCAAGTATTGCAGTATAAAATAGTCACAATCAAACATTACTCATTTGTTTGCACACAGTTTGCTTTACTTGAACCATAGATAGAACCCTATCACTCAAGACTAGAAGGAACCCGGGTGCGATTGCAATAAAGCTGTATTTCATATTCTCCATATCTCCAGGGTTGGTGGATCACAATCAAATAATCTAATGTCCTATCCAGTCGGTGTATTCCCTACCCCAGCCAACTGTGCTGGCTTCCTGGTTTCAATGTGAAATAATAATTTTGACAGGAATGTTTTGCCTCTACGTTTTAAATATGCTTGATGTTTACAGGCTTTTAACGGCATGATGATGCCATTTGAGAATTTACCCAACCCTTGGACAAGATGTAACATAAGGTCAAATTTTAAGTGGAGTAAATTTTAGTGGGGGTGTCTTCTACACTGGTTGTCAAATCAAGTTTAAAGAATCCAGTTTGGACTACTGAAGAAGAATTATGTTCATAGGTTTTATAAAGATTGTAAACAACCTTTGCCAAGAATTTGAAATCGGTTAACCGAGTCCACTTTAACCGGTTATAATCTTTACACTACAATAATTCAAAGTATTAGATGCATACCTTTCCGAACAGAATTAGCATTATGTGAACTATAAACAGCTTGATCGAGGATTAAAACTCTGTTTACCCTGTCATTTCCAATAAATATAACCATTAAACTATTTATATATATAAAGAGAGAGCGAGAAATAGAGAAAGATAGAGTAAGAGAGAAATATATATATATATATATATATATATATATATATATATATATATATATATATATATGTGTGTGTGTGTGTGTGTGTGTGTGTGTTCTCTAAAAACAGAAGCATGAACATGAAATAAATTCACAACAAATAGAATTGTAGAATTGAAACCGCTGATTAGTTTGAGATAACCTCATTGTTATCTCCCTTCCTTTTGTAAAGGTGTAGAATGCTTTTTCAGTTTATACACGGGAGCTACTATTATGGAGGCACACAAAGAGTAATGGTCACCGTCGTTGAAAATGGTTGGCTGTTTGGATTTTATGGCATATCAACCTTCGTAGGTTATTTAATGTCAAATCCATCTTCATCCAAATAATTAGTTCTTTTTCAAACAATTCAGTTTAGCATACAAAAACAGTTTCTTTTTAAACAATTCACTTCAAATATTAGTTCTCAGTTTAATCGTCAAATACATTTCTATTTTAAAATATTCAGTTTAGTCAAGCATTTCTAATTAAAACAATTCAGTTTAGCATAAGTACGCAGTTAAGATCTATCCAATCCATAGATGGGGCCCTATCAGGTGCAACAATTTAGAGCCACAGTGAACCTGGGATCGATGGCAATGAAGGGGTACTCCAGCATTACTGGGACCTTACCACCAAATTGTTTAGTGTTATCTCAAGGACACTCGTTGGTGAGGGTGTTAGCCCAATTCAGAGGTGCACTCGGTGTATTCTACAACCCCAGCAGATTGACCAAGTTGAAAATAGAATTTAAGACACGTCTTTTTACGTTTTACTTCGCTCTAACACCTTTTAGGGAGGCATGAATCCATCGCTTCTTCTCGCCTAGTTTTCAGCTACGTCTAAATAGTCAGACAGACTGGATTCTTTAGTCTTGTGAATGCAACCAGTCTAGGAGAAGGAAAACTCTGTATTTTGTTGGTTGGTTGGTTGGTTGGTTGGTTTTGTGGCGTATAAACCCGTTTCGCGTCATTTAACGCCGAATCAAATTTCAAACAATATAATTTAGTATAAGCATAGTTTTGTTTGTAAACAGTTAAATATCAACACAGGTCAGTTAAATGTTAAAATAGTTCTATTTCAAACAATTCAGTTTAGCATAAGTACTAATTCAAATGTCAGAAACTGACCTATTTCAAGTAATTTAGATTAGCATAAGTACACAGTTTATTTCTATTTGACCCAAAGAGAGAACTTTTATCAGGTGCTAGCAGTTCGGACCAGAGTGGACCGGAGAGCAATGGAAATGAAGGGGTACTTCACAACCCCCAAAGCATTACTGGAACCTCAACTTTAGACTGTTTAGTGCCATATCCACTCATTGTGGGGAGGGGTCTTACCCCTGTGCAGAGAGGGTGTCGGTGTATTCTATTGCTCCAGCAAACTGCCCGAAAAACTCTTAATTTAAACCAGGTGGACTTCGATTAAAATAGACATTGTGTAAAATCCAGCTCATGGAGGATAGCTTGGTAAAGACCTATTTGGGAACATACAATATATGAAAAAAATAGACACGTTATAATAAGTTTCTTCATTAACGATTATGTTTTGTACTTTTTCCAGGTCTCTATTTCACTTTGTTTCTTCAGGACTCGTCTATTTGCTAATTTGAAAACATCAGATAATCTCAAATGCAGTTGAACAGGAAAGTGACATAGCATATATCAGTGTTAGAGGAAAGTACGTAATAATTGAAAAATTCAGAATCTAAATATTTTCCAGTTGGGCTGTATCATCCAACCGGCAAAGACATAAACTTTGCATAAGAATATGAAGAAGTGAGGAAAATAGACAAGCATCAGCTGTGTAAATACTGATCAAGAATTTTTCTTTTGAAAAGAAGAAATTCACACTTGTAGATAATTTTAGATTTTTAAGGAAATGCGAATCTTCTGTTTTAAACAAATCTGCGCCAACAATGGAGCATATTATATCTATCTATCTATCTATCTCTGCTATGATAGAATCGAACACTATTTTCATCGAAAAATTCTTATTTGCAGTTCCTCTGTCATTACACACACACACACACACACACACACACACATATATATATATATATATATATATATATATAGTGCAATTAAATGGAGACTCAAACTCGGTTAAACCGTCATAATAAATTTATTTCGGCGGAGAATATTGTTGGTATATTCTCTGTCTCCGATGAGACGGAGAATATACCAACAATATTCTCCGCCGAAATAAATTTATTATGACGGTTTAACCGAGTTTGAGTCTCCATTTAATTGCACTATATACGCTCTGAATGTGAATTTTGTTATACCCTAGAGAATAAATAGGGAACTAACAATAGCCATACATTGAGCACTCTCATAGATTTATATGATTACCATCATATATTCTATGTAAAACGATAATCCACACCTACTGTCCTTGGACACTGACTGGATAATTTATATATATATATATATATATATATATATATGTGTGTGTGTGTGTGTGTGTGTGTGTTTGTGTGTGTGTGTGTGATTGAAATAAAAGAAAAAAGTGGATAAATCAAATACTTTCAACGAGTTTAGTAGCAATATTTCGTTCTTTATGCTCTGAATGTTCTGTGTATAAAGAACGAAATATTAAACGTAAACCCGTTTTAAGTGTTCAATTTTCTACTTTTCCACTTATTTTTATCCTCATTTCAGATTCACCAAAATCTACCAATTCTTCATATATATATATATATATATATATATATATATATATATATATATATATATATATATATTAAATCTCTGTATTTGTTTATAAACAAATTAAAAAATATTTTTTATAAAGTACACCAAGATAATCCAGGTGATGAAATGGAAACTGTTTTCGATTAAATTCGGGTGAGGATCCAAGTTATGTGTAATTTTTGGATATTCAAATTTTGAAAAGTTCTGATCTTACACAAAAACATATAAATATATAGTTCCACCCAAAAACTTATCATGGAGGAAAAAAAGTTTTTAAAATCCTTACGGAAGTCTTTGAAATCATCACAATCTTCTTGGCAGACTTTAACAGAAGTTTCTGACTTAATTAAGAATTAAAAATGAAAAAAAAAAAAATGCTCCCAAACTTCTTCATAAAATTAGCAATGGCTTTTTTGAAGACATCTGGTAGAATTTAATTAAAAAAATAATGATACGACAAATATTTTGTTTACCTTGAAAAATAGTCGGTTTTCTTTTGACACAATCTTTGCGAAAAATATTGATATTGATGCAATTTCATCGCGTTAATTTTTAACCAACTTTTATCGTGATACCTGTGGATGGATTGCCTAAATGTGTGCAGATATTTTAGATAGAAATGTCAATTTATAAATCAAAGAGTTCATAATTTCGTCTAACTCCATTGACAACATCGTCCGCAAAAACACCAAATATATATACAATGACTTTAGCATTATAAAAGCTGGGCTCTCATTTATGCAAATAATTGGATAAGGATTCTATGGCACAATACTCATTATTTCACATAATTTAACAACTTTACTAAACTAGAGAATCGTCATTATCATGTCTTGGCTTAGTGAAAAATATCAAGAACTGGGTTATCCAGGGCCGACTGCACCCGCGTTTGCCGCTGATAAGGCCAATGCCAGACAAACTGGAAAGGTCGTTGCTGAAGGTGTGTTTAGGCTTCGATAGCTTAACGTTGCCGTTCTTTGGCTTTGCGTCATGTTTAATGGAGGGTGGGTTAGCGGCGTTTGAAAAGGTAAAGACAACACGGTTGACGTCAGGAGTCAGGATTCTCAACTTGCATGAACTATAGGTGATGTTCGATGTGACAGGCAGCAATGGATTTTTTGAAGCCGTTCTTGAAATGTGTCTACGATGTGCCTCAGTCTAGAAAAGATTTTTTAGATTACAAAGAAAAAAAAAAGTGTAGCAAAATTTTAGCTGTTCTTTTACTACTTTTTTTTTATGTCGTGTCATTTTTTTCTTCTTTTTTTTTCCTTACAACGTATCTTCCTTTAAATGTTCTACCAGTTTGGTTTTGAACGTAAGGTCGCATCTTTCACGAGACAGAGAGAGAGAAAGGAGAAAGAGAGATTTCCGGTATCTGATCGGTAAAACCAAATCTTTTGCTCAGTCAGCTAGGGCAGTAGAACACTCGTTAGGGGAGTCTTACCTCTCTATAGAGAGGTGACTCCCCCAACGAGAGTCCTGATATGACATTAAACAATCTGATGGTGAGGTTCCAGTAATGTTGGAGCTTTTGGGAATGCGGACTACCTCTTAATTACCATCGCTTCCAAGTCCACTCGGATCTGGAGTGGTAGCACCTGATAAAGAACTAACTATCTATGGGTCAAATAGAACTAAAATGCGTTCTTATGCTAAACTCAATTACTTGAAATTACTGTTTCGACATTTATACTGCATACTTTTGACATTGAAACTGTACTTACACTAAACTGAATTGTTTAAATTAGAACAGATTATTTGTATAAAAAATGGATTTGGCATTAAATAACCAACAAAAGTTGATATACCATAAAACCCAACCAACCAAACAACTTTTAATATCTCAAAAAAGTGTCTGGTGCTCTGAATCCCTTATAGATCCCGATGAATAATGTACGTTGAATTAAAAAAGGTCGAAACAAACAAATGTATTTTATTACGTTAGAATCATCAAGCAGCCATAACAACGAAGTGGAAAATTTATCACATATATATAGCAAAACTCACTTATCAAATTTTACTAAGTAGATATCTCTTCTAAAAATGTGTACAATGGAGTGAAAAACTCTGTCATGCTAGTTACGTGCTGGTTTTTGTCACACTTTTATATCAACTCTATGACACCAAGGGTATCATTGAGGTTCACAAACTAGACTAGTAAATCGTGACTTGTGAGTTCGAGTCTCAATACACGCCTCGATACTTCCAGCCTTGTGTCATATATGTGTTTCGCTTTGTAAATAATTATATCACCCACGATGTTTTATTCAAAACAGTATCAGGTTCTTCGAACGGCAATATAGACAATATAATCTGTTGTAAGTTTAGCAACGCTGTAAGCTTGTAAAAGATGATTTTATTAGCTATTGACTGAAATACTTACATACACAAACAGATGATAGAGAGAGAGATAGAGAGATAGATATCCGTCATTAATACCAACTTATATGTTCTGCATGCAACTTACTCCATTTTCCCTTCTTAGTGCATCTTTCTTCATTATTCATTCTCCTTTTCTAGCCTAACTCTTCTCTTTCTTCTTGTTTCTATATCCAATAGCCAGTGAGATCTATCAATTACAGTCACAGGAGGGAGAAAGTTAAACAGATTTCTTTTTACGCTAAATATTTCATTAATGTACAAAGCACCGGTTCAGAGACCGCCTGAACCCTGGTCACTGATTCTTCCCCTCGGCTAATTACCCTATACCCCTTATGTCAGTCAGTGTCCAAAAAAGCAATTTTCAGTTTTCAAGGAAAATAACATTAAGTCACATTGACAATAGCTGCTGTCTTTCAGTGATCAATAACTGATAAAACACCAAAAATAGAGGTCAATTTAGAAATCATTACATTTCAAACAAGGTCAACGGTGTTGCCTGGCTGAGTTTTTAAAATCTTATAAGACTTTCTTGAACTTTTTTCCGCTTTAACTTTAGATATATGCAATATATATACTGGTCATTTTGCGGATTTTAAATGGTCTAAGTACCATCTGATGATTGGTAAAGGATTTTGTAAACGATTCGAGTAATAGCTAGATGAGAACTACTCAAAGATGCCGCGTGCTGATTTACACATATTAAAAGCAGCACCCTACAAAACAAGAACTGTACGGCCACTAATTTAATGCAGTTACTCATAATAAAGTCCTTGTGACATATAGCACTTTGTATATGTTGTTAGTATCAATTAATAAAGTTTATATATATATATATATATATATATATATATATATATCAACTGGTGTGACGGGGTTGGCCTTTTCTTTCTTTTTGTCCTATGATATTTTTTCCTTTTTCCCCTGGGAGGTGATTCGAGATATTCTTATCTCTTGTTCCTGGCGGGTTTTTTTTTTTGTTTTTTTCTGGTAATCGTGAATTCTGGTAGATAGTAGATTAGTATATATATATATATTGAGAGAGAGAGAGAGAGAGAGAGAGAGAGAGAGAGAGAGAGTGAAAGAGAGGGAGATAAAGTGGGGATGTATCTAGGTGACAGATAATCTTACAGGTATATTTTATTAAAAAAGGACAAACGAGGATTTGAAATTAATTTCTAATCAGTATTTTTCTTGTTCACAAGTGAGAATTTGAAGGGTACTTAATAATTATCCGATGTTACGAATAGAAAATATGTAATTTCGACATTCGTTGATCTTTGTGGAGGATGACGGTGCGACCAGACCCTAGATTATGATATGTTTATGTGATCAGCTTATATTTTAGATGAGAGAGTTCATCGCGTTAAGCTGACGTCATATTTGAATGGGCAGTCAGCCGGTAATGGTTTGAATGTGTAGAATTGACAGTTCAAGAAGTACTTGATGTAATTCGATCAAAAAATCAGAGATTCCTGACATTCGTTGATCAGCCTTCATCCTCATTTAAGACATCATGGACAGAGACAGACAACCCCCACACACACATATATATATATATACACAGAGAGAGAGAGAGAGAGAGAGAGAGAGAGAGAGAGAGAGAGAGAGAGACAGAGAGAGACAGAGAGAGGGTGTCCGTGGTGAAGATGTTCTCGTTGTTGGAAATGGACAAGCAACCCAAGTTCAAATCCTTGTCGAGGCTCTTTGCATTTCCTATAGTGTGAATACTATTATGAAAGGTATGAATCCAGCTATTCTCCCTCCAGCTATGGGTAAATAGTAGGGAAGATTGGGCTCTTTAATCTTGCTATGGCAGACGATGGAGAAGGAAAACTCTGAATTCATGCCTGTTTAACTCCGCTTAAAATTGACCTTGAGTCACATCCTGCAGATGTGGATCTTGGTTCACACCAGAAACTGAAAAACAGGATGGAAATAAATTTATAATCCTGAATTAACCGGTCTTTGGTTTTTTTCTTAAAGATATATATATATATATATATATACGTGTGTGTGTGTGTCTCTGTGTCTGTGCGTGTGTCTGTGGGTGTGTCCATTAATGTGTGAGTGTGCATGTGTGTGTGTGGGAGAGACTTAACAGTAGATATTCTGTACTGCATTGAAACCTGTATTACTCTGGTTTTGAAACACCTAATGCGATATTTTGTTATTAGATCCATTGATAATGATTAGTTGCATGCATAAGTACTTGCCCAGTCGGGTGGGGCTGAAAAAAACACCGACTGCTTCTCTGCAGAGGGTAATACCCCTCCCCACAACGAGTGCCCTGTATGACACTAAACAACCTGATGGTGAGGTTCCAGCAATGCTGGAGCTTTGGTGAATGTGGTGTACCCATTCATTGCCATCGCTCCCAGGTCAGTGGTAGGACCGGATAAGGGTCTTATCTATGGGTTAAATAGAACTAAACCATGGTGTCATGACTTTCGTGTTTTTTTTTTTTTTTTGCATTTAAACTGCACATTCATGATAAACTAAATTGTTAAAAAAAGAACTGTTTCAATATTTAATCTGTGTACTTATGCTAAACTGAATTGCTAGAAATAGAACTATTTTTCATCTAAACTGTATACTTATGCTAAACTGAATTATCTGAAGTAAAACTGTTTTAACATTAACTCTAATTATTGCCCAGTCGGCTGGGGTTGAAGAATACACCGACTGCACCTCTGCATAGGGTTAAAAAAAACCATGGGTGTCCATGATATGACACTAAACAATCTGATGGTGAGGTTCCAGTGATGCTGGAGCTTTGGGGAATGTGGAGCATCTCTTCATTGCCATTGCTCCCAATTCACCTCTGGTCCGGAATGGTAGCATCTGTTAAGGCCATATCTATCGGTTAAATAGAACCAACTGCATACTTATGCTAAGCTGAATTGTTTAAATTAGAACTGTTAGACTAAACTGAATAGCTTGAAGTAGAAATGTTATCGGCAATCAAATTGTGCTTACATTTCAACTACGTGCTTATGCTAAACTGAATCGTTTGAAATGGCACTGTTTTTGACATTGAAACTGTACTTACACTAAACTGAATAGTTTAATATAGAAGTGCTTTGACAATTTACTGTGTGTAAACAAAATCTGTACTTATACTAAACTGAATTAGAACTTTTTGAATAAACTGAATAGTTTAAAATTGAAATGTTTTGACAATTAAACTGTGTACTTACATTTAAACTGAATTGTTTGAAATAGAACTGACTATTTGCATAAAAATGGATTTGGCGTAAAATAACCTACAAAGTTTGATATGCCATAAAACCCAAACAACCAACCAACCGAAATATACATAAGTACAGAAATTATTTGTGTATAAGTAAATGACAAGGCTACGTGCATATGGGATACGTACAAAACTCTCCCTAATATTTCAAGATTTTTCCGCCAAAATGTTATGTTTCTCTTTCCGTTTCTTTATTTAATGGCATATCAACCTTCAAAATTTATAAGTGCGTATTATAGACTAAAACTATATAATTCACTGTTTTTGCCAGGTAAGTCTCACTATATTCAGGAAAGGATAACTAAAGCTATGTTTATATTCCAAACTAATGAGCCTCACGCTTTTACAGAGAAATATCTACGGAATTGTGTGTTTGTTGATAATTTTGGTTCTCCGAATGTGACCTTATTTTCACCGCAATTTCTTACATCCTTTTGTGAACATGCCCGTGTTTTCTCTAAATACTGTGAAAATGTTGTCTTTTAAGACATAATATTATCTACGTAGATCTATATTTTTAGTCTGTATGAATCAATAAAATGTTACTCAAATGAAGACTTTAAATTGAATTTAGCAATTACAAATTCTAAAAAAATCAGTGCATATTATACAGAAGGTTTTTCGTTTTCACGAATCACTTTGTCCAAATAGAAATTGTGCATTATACGCGAGTGCGTGTTATACAGACGTAAACGGTATGATGTAGAAGTCGTGACATCATTATTGCTTCTTTTCCCTTCATCGGTTAAGAAGTTTCATTCTGAATATCTTTGTGGGTACGAGATTTAGTCAGTTCCTAATAAACAACCATTTTTTATTAAATATGGCGGTAACTATGAAGGCTTATATCTGAGGTAGCATTTGCAACATTTTTGTTTGTTATGGATCTTTTTGCACTCGCAGTCGATTACATAAACAGCATCTGAACGTTTATTCAGACAATAACGTATATGATTGGCTAGTGGCGGCTAACATATATTTGATATTTAAAAGTGTATCAAAATAAGTAGATAATCAAGTAATTTGACGGAGTAGAATAAAAAAGAGAAGTGCATGCGTGTGTGTGTGTGTGTGTGCGTGCGAGTATGTGTATGAAGAGCATTAAAACACAGCTATATGGATTGCTATAAGTGTGCTTGCTCAACCAATAGGCTATTGAAGCAAACTATCACTAGCAAATACGTAAATTCAATTAGACCTATATCTATTAAAAGCAGTTAATAAATAGCAAAAGTTTTGTGTCTATCTTTATAACAATTATTTTGATTTGAAATGAAATTTTAAAAAATAATCGGAAAAATAGCGTAAATTTTATTAAATTTTGCTAAGTATTGCAAAAGTTACTACATATTTCAAACCGTTGCTTTATTCAAAAGCAGAAGGATGTAATATTTAGGGTAAAGCACTAACTGATGCAACCGATATATATATATATATATATATATATATAAACACGAAAGTCAAGGTTCGCTCACAGGAGGGAGACATGGACTTCTTCGATATTGTTGTTGGAGTTCTGCAATGTGATACATTAGCGCCCTATGCGCTTATAATCTGCCTAGACTATGTTCTTCGAACGTCGGTTGATATAATTAAAGAAAATGGATTTACACTATAAAATTCAAGAAGTAGAAGATATCCTGCAGGAACTGCGACGGATGCAGACTATGTAGATGATCTAGTGCTTCTCAAAAATACACCTGCCCAAGCCAAGAAGACATTGGTCTCTTCGTGACCACCCCCACCAAAAAAAAAAAAAGAAAAGAAAAGGAATACATGTGTTTTAATCAAGAAAGAGCCATCTCCACTCGAAATTCCAGTGAGCTGAAATTAGTCGAAATGTTCGCATAATTCAGCAGCAATGTCTCATCTACTGTTATTGATAGACTATTGATCATGTGAAAGTCTGATCTACCAGATGAAATTAAAGGGGATTTCTTCCAAGCAGCAGTTTTTCAATACTATTCTATAGATCCACCACATGGTCGCTAACAAAAGGCATTCAGAAAATGCTAAAGGGAAACTGCACAAGAATACTACGGGTTATATTGAACAAGTAGTTTAACCAGGCCATAGGTCTAATGAGTAGAGTGTTCACCAATGGTCCGGGAGTTCGGGGTTCAATCCCAGGTCAAGTCATATCAAAGACTTAAAAAATGGTACTTGATGCGTCCTAGCTTAACATTCAGCTTTATAATGTAAGGATCAAGGATAAAGTAGAGCAATCCTGGAAAAGGAGTAGCGCCCCCCCACACACACACCTCTGAGTAGTAGCTATTGAAAAGGGATCCTTCGTGTCACCAACTTTACTTATTTTAAACAAATTTTGGATGCAACACCCATGAAGCAGCAGTTGTACGGCCACTTACCTTCCATCTCTAGAACGATCCAAGTAAGACGAACAAAACATGTGGAACAATGCAGAAGAAGCAACGACAAACTTGAAAATGACGTTCTCCTCTGGACCTCTAAAGCCAGTGTGGGTCGACAAGCAAAAACTTACCAACGAGAGCTCTGCGCACATAGAGTATGTAGTTTAGAAGACCAGCCGATAGCGATGGACGAGAGTCACCCATGGAGCGAGATGGAGTCAGTGAAATCTATGCTAGCCCCGCGACTTGATGATGATCATAATGATATCAACGAATAAAGAACGTTCGATATCGGTGACAGCACACATACGATGGTCGGCCGGACACTTCCTAGACTGACCAAGATAGTCGCATAAGATGTGACTAAATGAGTTTTACCCGAACCTCCCTCAAATTTTTCAATGTTTGGACCCCATTGACCAAGAAAGCCATCAATATCAAATATAACGTCATCATTTAAACTTTTCAGCCTACGAAATTTTCAACCCACCCTTGTATATCTAAGTTTGGATAGTGAAACTCAGAGTCAATATCACATGGAAATTCTCTATTTCTCACCTATGCGATCATTATATATATATATATATATATATATATATATATATATAACGTTTAAAAGGTTCGAATTTAGGATTTTTCTTCTCCTAGACTGGTTAACATTCCAAAGATAAAGAACTCAGTGTGCCCTACTTTTTATCCATAGTTAGAGGGAAAATTATATTCATACTTTTTCAAGGGTATTTTGCACACACACACACACACATATATATATTTGTTTGCGTATGCGTATGTACATATACGTATATGCGTATACACAAATATACACTTATATATGCAATACAAAAACACCCCTCTTTCTCTCTCTCTCCCTCCTCTCTCTCTCTCTATAATATATATAATATAATATACAGTTTTAATTTTCATTCAGTTGATTATATTGATATCACGAGAACAGTCCTAGGTCTTAGGTAGTGGAGATATTTAAGATTAATAACCCTATATAACCTTGTCTGGAATCGAAATTACTCAAACAGTTATCTGTGCTCTCTGTCTCTCCTCTCTCTCCTCTCTCTCTAATCTCTCTCTCTCTCCTCTCTATTCTCTCACTCTTTTAGAATACATAAGTAGCAATTAGCCTGTGGAAACCTCGGGTTGGAAGTAATATGTCCATCGAGGAAAACATTAATTTTAATTGTAATATATGATGCTGAGGATCTTAATTTCATTTCTATTTTCAGACATTTACCCAGCTACATTAGTCATTAAAATATTCTTTACCGAAATAATGCATAGAATAATCATTTAACTTTATTAAAAAATGCAAAGAATATCTCTCTATTTATCCTTCTCAATTTTTTTGACTATATCAATTCTCACACACACACACACACACACACACATATATATATATATATATATATATATATATAAGGCTGGTATTGGTACTTTTGTTTTATTCTTTGTAACGTTTCGCTATTCCTCATGCGAGTATTTTGAAGACAATAAACATTTGGAAAAGAAAAAAGGATATTGATAGTGTTTTTTCATCATAAGTAAACGTGTTTTGAAGTTTTAGTTATGACTTTCGTGTCCTATCCGTATGTTTTTTTATCAACTTCATTCCTTTTAAATTTGCACCAACTTTAAACACAGCAAACCGGGAACAGCAAACGTCTTTCGCTTACCTCTGCCTTGCATTGCCTTCTTGAAAGTGGTCCATAATCCTTTCCATTGTTTCATTTGACATTTCTCATGTAAACATTGTTTCCTTTCAATCACTATGTCCATTTTCTTGTTGAGGTCTGCAAGAGTTGTCTTTTAACAATAAACTGATTTGCATATCTAAGCCTCTTCTGGTATTTCTTTTGGAAATGCTAGTTACAAGTTCATTCCATAATTTTCCTTCAATATAGTATCAATCCATGATATTTTCTCTATATTGCTGGGAAAAATATATAGTTAACTAATCTAATAGAGTTTGTTTCGGGTGTATAATATGAAGCCAAGGATATTCGGCTATTTAATATAAATGCTTGGTTCTCCTCTTTTATTCGTTCATTTACAGCTAGGTAAAATAAATTAAGGTGAACACCTGATAAGTGTGCTAATTTCATAATTTTTGTTATAAGTAGTATTAGTGCCGGGTTACAAGTTACAAACTTTTGTCTTGTTTTGTACACATATATGCTTTTACCATATGTAGCTTCTTGATGGTCATCCACCTTAGAAATAAACTATTTTTTTAAAGATTCAAGTGCCAAAAAAAAATATCAGTTTTTGATAAAAATGCAATTCAAAAATTCAAAATTAAGTAAATAGCAAGTTCAAATGAAATACAAAAAATTCTAAAAGTTCTATACTTATACAATAAATACAAATTTTGAAAAAAATATACAGAAGACTAATCAAAGAAAAGTTATGGACAAAATTCAAAAATAAGAAGAGCTACATGTAGTTCAGGAATTCTGCTTAACTTTACTAGTTTTACGAGAAGTGGTTTATGTGTTGAGCGTAATTACTTTTGTGACGATACCCCCTCGGCTCCCGATACATCAACCATTTCGATATTCTTGGCCGGTGATCAACTAGTGGTTCCGATAGGGGTATCGCACATTTCTTTATGGCTACAAGAAATACATTCAAGGGAGTGGGAGGAAAGAGAACAAACGAACAATATGCTTGGGTTAATTCAAGCTGCAAGAGAGGGAGTTATGCAACACTCTGCATTTGTAGACTAACGCTAGCGTGGATTTCTAGCGAAACTTCTACAAAGCTACCAGGAATGCCAACCTATCCTGACCGGTCTTCCTCACTGCTCTGGGCCCTCTCTCATGCCAACTCGTCTCTCTGCTGTCCGGTGTCGACTGCCCTGTCCGTTGTCCGTCGCCAACTGCCTTCCGAGTTCCTTTTCCCCTTCTCTGACTCGCGTCCCCTTCCTACTTACGGTCACGTCGATATCTCGAGTCCAAACCCTTTGTCTGGTTTCGCGCCAAAACAGACAAAGGGTTCGTCTGCTTTGCGGACCACCTACATAGTGTTACACTTTGGTGAGTCAAGAGTTTGGAAATATTTTGGTACGCGTTGGTTTTCAGGGTGTATATCACGATAGCGAAGGAGTTCAAGGCGTGATAAGTACTCAATGTGGTTAGTTGTGTCGTAGTAGGTGATGCACTGACATGTTGGACATTGCTTCACTCCGTGTGTAATTTGAAAAGCGCACAGAAAAATGTGTGATAAAGTCTAACTCAGTAATGTATGCATAACGAGTTCGAACTGAGTCACAAACAACCAAAAATATTCATTTCACGAAAAGTCGTTTGGTTTCGTTTTATGACATATCAACCAATTTTAATGCCAAGTCCATTTTTATACTTATAAACTGTTCAATTTAAAAACAATTCACTTTAGATTAAGTACATTTTTCTTTGTTTACACACAGTTATGTTCGTCCATCTCAACATATTTTCCTGGATTATATAAGTCTATACCATGAAACTTCTATTCGTGATTTAAAATTTTCCGAGGCACATACATTTGAAAAAGCCAGACTAATAGGAATAGAACTTCGTCGAAAACAAGGAATAATTCGAAATCTATCTCGATGAACAAATGGAACATACATTCTACATAATATTTCTTATAAGTCAAATGACATAATATAAAACAACAAACGCAGGTTCATTAATCAAACGGCCAACTTTTTCTTGGTATACAAATTTTCCCAAGGTTTTTCTATTTTGCACTTCTTACACATCCATCGTTGATTTTATATCACTATTACCTTCCCTAATAGGGCTTATGATGGTTCATTAGAACCGAAACGCTATCGTGTCGATTTTTCTTCTCAATAAATCTCTCCTTCTACTTGGATTACATTGTTATCAATTTTTCTGAATATATTGTCGGATTACATCCATTATTTACAATCCATTATTTACTTCCACACAGTTAAGTGTAAAAACAGTTTTATTTCAAACAATTAAGTTAAGCATAAGTATGCAGTTTAGTTCTATTTGAGCAATAGATAGGACCCTATCAGGTGCTACCACTCCAGGCTTTAATGGACCTGGGAGCGATTGTTAGTTCCATATCTAGGATAGTTTGTGGGGAGTCTTATCCCTTTGCAGAGAGTCAGTCAGCTGACTGCCATTTACGAAAAATTGAGGTCAGTGGATTTCACTTCCGTAACCAGATGTTTTTTTTAAATAGTATATCAACATTCGCTGTGTATTTAATACCAAAGCCATCCTTGAAGAAAAACAGGGGTGATAATATTTAATGAATATATGGAGATATTTAGTGCAAGAAGGGTCACATTTTTGTCAAAGGTAGTTGTCTGAAAAATGATTGTAATTGAGAAACCAGAACACGAACTCGCTTACTCCGATCTTGCAGTCCAGTACATTAGCCTTTATGTCACGAGGTTTTCCTTCCAGTAATTAGATGGTGAAAAACATTTCGGTTGGGTTGAAAGAACCTTGAAGATCAAGCAGGCTTAACACCGAATATTCCAAGGCCGTACTCCAAGCCATAGATGCAATTCTAACGCTGGAAGGTATTAGGCAAGATCGTCACCCTTAATACCTCGGCAAAATATCTGGAACCGTACACATTGTGCATGACGCTACGAAAATATTACAAAACTTTCGACTCAGACAAATATTTTTGGGTTAATAACCAAACACGCGTGCTCATGAATATATATATATATATATATATATATATATATATATATATATATATATCATAAGATTTTAAATCGTTTATTTCATTTTAAAATTAAATTTGTTACTCGAAATAAGAATTTTTGTTAATAGAAAGAGGGGAAAAAGAGATGAGTTTTGAACATTGTATGGGATAAAAGTGAAAAGAAAAAATGTAGGGAATATTGACGTTTGTATCATCTATCAGATCATCGGTGGGCCATGTCAAATAATTCCCGTTCAAGGCATTTCCCAGGGCAATTGATCTTACCCCAAAGAATATGAGGTAGAGTTTATTAAGTGGCAAGGCATGTGCTGCAATAAACCCGTCATTTTTATTCCAGTAGCCTGGGATTCAAGACTTCTAGAACCGATAATGTTTTTCCGAAGTGTTTTGAACTGATACATTATTGCTGAAGACTTTCTCTTGCAGGACCTTATCGACAAAGTGATGGTTGATCGAAGAGAGCACTGGTAAGAATATATAAGGTTTCATTTCACTGCCCAATTCGTTCAGTTTCTGCTGAATAAGTGAGTTACGTTGTACTGGAGAATTGTTTCTTTTCAATTGAGAAATATTCCTGAGTATGAAATTAAACTGCACCCGAAAATGAGGCTCCAGTTCTGGAGTTATGAGAATGTAGATTTCCACTTTATTATAATAACTCCCAATTCCAATCTAACTTAAAGAGGTTGTACTTGTTAGGGTATCATCTTTGAGTCAGGTAGATATGTTCGAAAATTATTCGTATCAAATAGAAATAATTGAAATCACACGACAAAGTCCAGATAAATTATAGTTATTTCTATTATTGTTTTACTCCTTTGAGAATTTTTCACACTCACGTAAGCTGTTAGTTTTTCCCTTCTGTTGTAGTGACAGCAAGTCTCCTCAAGTCTCCACGACTTTTCTCAGTATTTTGGCCAATCTTAATAATACTGTAATAGGATGATTTCTACATGTCTTGTTATTTCGAAATCTTCCTTACCCAACGGTAATCCTTTGGGATCGTTACAAGTGCACCAACTACAAATAATATCACTGTCACCATCATTTCCCTTAACTTCTTTTCCTGTCTTATAAAATCCAAATATTTTCCCTTCTTTTCATCTTCTTTTAATTATACTCTGTGCTCTGCTAGAACGGTATGGTTAACTATTTGGAAGGTCTTCTTCTTTTTGTTGACTATCACTAGGTCTGGTCGTCTGGCTAAAATTTGAAGGTCCGTCTCTATCTTAAAATTCCAGAAAATCTTGTGCGTCTTATTCTCTATGGTGGATTTTGGGTTGTTCATATACCACTTGTTCATATGGCCAAATTAAATTTTCTTGAGCAATTCCCAGTGGATTACTTCCCCGCTATATTGTGTCTAGTCTTACACACTTTTAGCGCAAATTTGCTGGATTCGCATATTATATGATTGATCGTTTCGTCTCTATCACCACATAGCCTATACTTGCTATTTTGTTGCGTCTTATCTATATTTGCTTTCATGTAGTTTCTCTTTATGGCATTTTTTTTTTTTGCGGTTAATAGAAGAGATTCAGGTTTTCTCCTAAGGTTCCCCTTTCTCAGCTATTTCCAAGTCTTCTCGTGAGATATTTCACTTGCTAGCCGCTTAAAATACCCATACAACTGCTATTGTCTTATTTTCATTTATAGTTATCGTTGTTTTGCTGGTTCTTACGTCGTTCGTCTTATTTCTGGTAGCTTTAATTAGCCTTTATTTGTTCATTTTTATGTTGTCTTCGAGACATTTCATCGATATATAGACGTTCGCTTTAATGTTGACGACTCCTCTTCCTCCTTTTTTTTTGACATATACAGTGTGTATATATCATCTACGCTTCATGATGTTTTTGTTGTCTTGGCGATTTGTTGTAGTTCTTCCCTCTTCCACTTTAAGAATGGTCCCCAAAGTGTTTATTACTTTGCTGAGGTTTCTACAGTCTATTTCAGTTTCGAATAATTTTATCGTTCTCTGCTTGTTTGATAGTGTCCGCTTCCAATATTCCCAAGTACTTGTAATTTTTCTTTTCTCTGAGCGTTCTGATTTTTCTTGATAAGATATTTGTATTCCTTCCGTCGTTTGCCGTTTCAGTTTCTTATTATTAGCATGGCACATTGTTCTATGCCAAATTTCATCCCAATATCCTGATTTTATATCCTCACTGCCTGTATTAAGGCTTCCGATTCTTTTTCTTTTTTGACCAACCCTTTGATGTCGTCCACGTACATTCGGTGTTTAATCTTTTATGGGATTTATTAAGTTTGTATGCATCAGTACATTTTATAAGTATATGACTGAATGACATCATGGCCTTCACAAAGAGTTATGGTGATAGTGAATCTCCCAGAGATGTGCCTCTCTGTATTTTTACCTCTGCTGAACTTTTCCCTCCTGCTGTCAAAATCCACTCTCCAGTTTTTCATACTTTCTTCGATGAACTTCATAACTTCATCAGATTTCTTGTACATTTTAAGACAGTGCATTATCCAGCTTTGCAGGGCCATATCTTATGTCTTTTTGCTATCAATCTACGCCATAGCTACATTTTTCGTCTCGTAATTATTATTATTATTATTATTATTATTATTATTAACAAATAAAACATGTGATTAAAATTATTTTCATTAAGTATTAAAAGTATAAATACTCATGATTTTAATAAATATTTTTAAATTTCCCCATTAACATATCTATAAACATATAGTGAATGTATGATTAGTTGTCATTACTCCCAAATCCACTCTATTGGTCGAAGAGATATTTTCAGAAAGGATTTGTATTATATCTGAATATTTGAAACAACATAACTGTAAAAAAATATTATTATAAAGCATAAGAATTTAAATGAAATCATATAATTGCCTAAATTGTTTCTATTAGTATTGAAACCACATTAATGGATGCAGAAAAATGATTAAATAAATATAGACAAGTATAATTTGGAGAAAAATATGTATCACATTGAAAACATAATAAGAATTAGAATCTAACATTTATAAATCAATCAAAAGTCTTTGCCATAGGTAAAATATATATATTTAAAATATTTTTTATTCAATTGAACTGAGTTTTAAAAAATCTTAAGAAATTATTTCACAAAAATATCTATATAAACATAAAAAGGTTGCGATTCCCAAATATCTTGGCATAAAATAAGGCTACCCGGGTTGACATGTAGTTGTTGATTCATTTCGTTGATTTCCTCACAATAATTCACTGATATGCAGTTTTATCAGGGTTCAAAATATTTTAGAGCCTAATTTCACCCGACAGCAATCATAAACTTCATTTGATGTAGGATTGTTTTGGGAAAGTGTGTGCGTTCTTCATAACATTCCACCAAATGGTTTGAAGACAGTCACTTATCATATATAATGCATTTTATGACACATTTCAAGATTGTTTATAGAAGCGTAAAAGGGAAACTTAGAAAGACTGCGAACGGTGATTTTCTTTCCAGCTTTTATGGCTCCCATTTACCAAGCTTGTTTTCATTTTCAACTTCGACGCAAGATGTTGACACAACGGTTGAATTGTTAACATTCAGTTCTTCTGCAACATCTTTTATTATTTTGAGTAGATCCTGTTAAATAATGTGGCTGAATTGGTTGTCATCATTTGCCGGACACATAAACCTTCTCATCTATAAGACCTCCGTTTCGAAAATCTTGGGCATAATTTTAAGTTAGTTGACAGTTTCCTGAGCAAAATCACAGTTAGTATTGCAAGAGGTTTCCATTGCTAGAAATATAGTTTTGAACTCATCCAATAAAAGTTTGAATTTGAGCTTTGATTTTTTTTTTTTCACTCTGAAATAAATATTAAAAAGTGAAATAAATATCTTTAAAACCAATCAAAAGAATTAATTTCGCACTTTAAATGTTATTAATTAACTTTTTTTTTATTGACTTAATTCACACTTTATTCTTTTCTGAAATATGAAAAAAAAATGATGTGCAGAATCTGGACAAGAAGACCATTACCAGGGAATTTGATTCGTACTAAATAACCTATAGTTCTGGACTTATGCTTTGTAAAGGACAAGTTAATATTTTTCTGACAGTTATTTACTCTTTCCTCAAAAAATGCTCTAAATGTTTGATAGATGCTTGGTATAACCAAAGCTTTGGTTAAATTATTCAGACGGCGATAAAAAATCCGATTTTAACATCTACCAAGTTGAGCTAATGACTTGATTTTGGTTGTTAATAAGGGGAGAATTCATTAGTAAGAGAAGTTGCCACTTCAATTATCTTCGGCATTTTCTCTTACCTGAACCTCCGTTAATTATTTTGATCATTTTCTTTAATCATACAAAGTGAAATCGATTGATTTTGTTCATTTAAATGAATACTTCGAAAAAGTTGTAATTAGTTTTTCATTTGATGAAACAAAGTAATACCTGGATCTACACGATTCCTTTGTTAAAAAAAATACCGGAAAATGAAGTAAAATATAGCTCCTCAAACCAACTAGTTTTATTAACTAACTCATTTTTTGTAAAATAGCAAATAAAGTACCGAAAATTTATCAAAATATAAGTAATTAGTTATTTTTACAAGACTTTTAAAATGAGAAAATGAGAAAGTTTGCCATACAAAATTGGTCATACAAAATAGATGCAGACTGATGGTGTAAGTTAGTATCAAAATTATTTACTCTGAGTAAAATCAAAAAAACATTAAAGATTGGAATGGGAAAGAGGTTGGCTGGAAGTCGATAAAAAAGTTCTTTGTCTCATTATTTTAATTGCATTTTACTTTGGGAAGCTTGATATCTTGATATAAATGTTGCAACAATTTTCTTGTTTAATTTGATTTTTTAGGTATATTATCACCACTGAATTCATTTTAGTGCTATCAGTGTCGGCTGGGATTAAAATTTGCTGGTTATATCACCAATAAGATCCCACCAAAAAAGATATCCGACGTATGACACTAAACTGCTCTAAACAGTGAGGCTCCGGTTCTAGAGACCTGGGTATTGTAGCGTACCCCTTCATTGATATTACTCCCAGATCCTCTCAGACCCGAAATAGTAGTACCTTTTAGGGTACCATTTTGGGGGGAAATAGATCTGTTTAAAACTTATTCCTATTCAATAGGATAAAATGCAAAAATAACACTTAAGAATCAACAACACAAACATATTAATACGACCATACAATGAACTAGATTTCAAAAATTTGGTTTTGAATACGTCTTGACAGGGTGACATGCCATTATAATAACTGAATCAATCTTCTTGAATGCTTTCAGTGTTGTATTTCACAAATTTTCTTCGGCTGCTTGTGAAGCATTTTCTTGCCAAAGAAAAAACAACTGCTAGAAAATAAACTAATTTTAAAAACTCAAATATTATTGAACGATATATCAATATATTTTTAATAAATTTATAGCAATATTCATAGTCACATGGTAAATTTTATTTTTAAAATCTGATCAAGCGTGCCTGAAGACCGGCAAGGGAAATAAATGAGTTTAATTATTGACAGGCCTGTTTATCAAAGCAGCGTACACACCTGTTTTCAATATTCCTTTTTAATTACTTATTTGATAATATATTTAGCATTTATTTCTAATTCCCATCCAGGTGTTTACGAATATTTGATTATAAAGATTTCCTTTTTAAATTCAATTAAAAAAAGGTCAATTAAAAGCTGAGTTTAAAAGGTTTGAATTCAGAGTTTTCCTTCTCCTTGGCCGATTTCCATACTAAGTTTAAAGAACTCTGTCTGCCCGACATAGCAGGAAAAAGAATAATATGATTTATAATTCTCCAATTCACACACACACACACACACACACACACACACACACATATATATATATATATATATATATATATATATATATATATATATATATATATATATATATATATATATATAGACCTTGTATAAGTTCTCGCTGATTTTTCATGAAAAGTAATGTTTTATTTTCAAAAATTAGTAAGAATCATGTCACTGAAAGTATTGTCCATCGCTAGCAACTACTTTTTCCTATCTTTCTGGCCGCATTTGAAATCTGCCTCAGAAAAACGACACGTTTTCAAGGTTAACGACTACTTGACCCACTTTTTGGTATCTTCATAAGAATGAAAGTGCTGCTCAACCAGGCCATGTGCCATCGATCAGAACAAGTGATAATCGAAGGAACCAATGTCTGCTGAATATATATATATATTTGCTTTATTCTATGTTTTCAATAAATTTTTATTGTATTTCGATTCATTTTTCTGTTCTGTATCTCTCATTTCTGCCTGATTTTCCTGTATCAGTTTTTTTCTTTGTATTTTGATTAATATCTACTCTCTCTCTCTCTCTCTCTCTCTCTCTCTCTCTCTCTCTCTCTCTCTCTCTCAAACGTGCACATATTTTCACCCTTGGGTATTATACCATTGCTAATTTTTGTTCATTTTCATCAAAGCTCCTTATCTTTCCTCAGTATTTTACTAATCCTTTGCCTGTCACCGTTACGTAATGGTTAAAAAATTGGACTGCTGCATCAAAGAAAGATAGTTGGAAATTAAGTCGTGCGATTATGTTCACTTTCGGTATAATACCCTTGGGAAAGTTATAATTCCCCTCCTTACCCCCCCCCAAACACTAACTTGGGGTCAAATAGTTGTTCTCTCTACAATGACAGCTTTTGAATTAAATTACCCCCTCAAGGCTGATACTCAAAGAAACCAAATAAACCCTCACCGATTTTCTTTTTCTTTTTTTTTTTTCTCCATTTCTTTCTTTTACCATTTAGAAAGTATTAATGCTAATTATATTTCTTGATTGTAATTGTATTTCTACTTATATTCAATATTAAAACTTTTTTTTCGCGTAATATCGACTTCATAACAACCTCAGCTACTCAAACGTTTTATTTTTTTCATTTTTTTCCTTTCTTCTTTAAAACTGTGGACGCCGTCGAGTAATGTATTCGAATTAAGGAAAGGAAATATTTGTGTAAAAAAAGATCTGTAAACGTGAATTATATAAGAGAATGAAATTCGATTTTTCTGACAAACGAAATTCAGCCCTAAAGATGAAATGCATAAAATACTCTGGGACTTTGAGATAGAAATGGATCAACCAATCCAAGTCGGAAAAGGGCACATAGTGTTAATTAGGCGGAAAAGAACTTGCTATGTTGTAGCTTTGACGTTCCAGAAGATATCAAAGTGATAATAGAGACACATATCTTCATCTTGAAAAAGTGCCGAAAAAGTTGTGAACCATTTCGTTGGTTGAAATTCCAACTGCATTTGAAGCCTATGAAATAGTCTCCAATAAAGTAGGATCAGCTAGATCATATCACTAAGAAAATCGGCGAAGAGTCTTAGAAGATTTCTGGAGAAGTGAACAGACGTTATTATTATTATTATTATTATTATTATCATTATTATTATTATTATTATTATTATTATTATTGTTGTTATTTACTCCTTTGAAAGTTTTTCGCATCGGCATTAGCTAATGGTTTCTGACTGGGGTTTGAGTCACAGCAAGTTACCTCAAGTTTCTATAACTCTTCTAACTCTTCTGGGAGATCTTAATAATGTTTTAGCTTGGATGGTATCTGCTTGTTCTCTTATTTTTAAGTCTTCCTATCTTTTGACTAATCCTGTTGTGATCGTCCTAAGTGACCAACTATAATCAGTATCACCGTCACTTTCATGTTTCATAGATTTTCATATCTCTAGCAAGGTCAAGGTACTTATCTCTCTTTTCGCTTTCTTTCATTTTCACTCTTTGATCTGCTGGGATGATAGATTTCACTATTCGGGCGGTTGTCTTTTTTTCTTTTTTTTTTTTTTTTGACTATCATTCGGTCTGGTCGTCTGGCTGAGATTAGGCGATACGTTTGCATCAAAATCTAAGAGAAATGTGTGTGTTTCCTTCTCCAGGACGGATTCTGGGTCGTGTATATACCACTTGTTCATATGGTCAAATTTTGTATATTTATTTATTTTCGCTCGACTTCCAGTGGATCACTTTCCGCGTCCAGATAGGTCTAATCTTAAACTCTTTTTGCGCTCATCATATGATTGATTGTTTCGTCTCTATCGCCACATAATTTACAATTGCTGTTTTGTTGCTTATCAACTATTTTTGCTCTAACGTAGTTTGTCCTTATGACGTTGTTTTGATCTGCTGTTAGAAGATATTCAGTTTCTCTCTTAAGGGTTCCCTTTCATAGCCATGTCCTGGTCGTCTCATGTGAGATCTAGCTCGCTCGTCGCTTATCATGACCGTAAAGTTTTTTTTTCTTCCCATTTTAATGTTTTAGTGACCAGAAACGACAAAAATAACACGGTAATAGACAGAACAATAACTAATAATTATATAACCCTTTTGAGAGTTTATTATTATTATTATTATTACTATTTTACTCCTTTTAGAATTTTCACATGAACTTTTGCTGATGGTTTTTCACTGGAGTTTGTGTAACAGCAAGTCTCCTCAAATCTTTGCTGTATGGATGCACTACATGGATGGTAACTAAACGTAGGGAGCAAATGCTTGATGGCAACTGCATAAGAAGGCTGCGGTTAATATTGAACAAGTCCTGGAAGCAGCACCCCACAAAGCAGCAGTGGTAGGGCCACTTACCATCCATCACAAAAACTGTCCAAGTTAGACGAACCAGACATGCGGGTTACTCATGGAGAAGTAGGCCGAACTCATAAGTGACGTACGCCAGTGGAGTCCCTCCCATTGACGAGCAAAGGCAGGACGACCAGCTAAAACCAACATACAACAGATTTGCGCCAATACAGGATGTAACCTTGAAGACCTCCCAGGAACGATGGATGATAGAGAAGGGTAGCAGTAGAGGGTCAGGGAAATCCGTGCTGAAGGCATGGCATGATAATGATGATTATATATACATAGTTTCATGTATAAAATGTACGTACGTCAATAAACACAGCACAAACGCATAGATAGATAGATAGATAGATAGATGAAAAGAACAAGGAAGAGAGAATGAAGGAGGTGTGTATCAGTGATCAGGCACTTAGTATCTGTGTAAATAAAGTTCATATACCTCACATGTAAGTGAGATTGATCCTTACTGGGTTTTTTTCTCGTGTAACAAAAGGACAGACTTGTGTAGCCAGATAGATTCATACATAGACCGTCAGCTGTTTTACTATGGGTGCATTTTATGCTTCAATTCAGTTAACTTGTTCTAAATTCCTTTAAATTTGATCTTCAGTAAACTTCCCTTTTTGTGACCTTATGCCAGACTCGTTTACTAAAGTATATCAATTAGACAATACTTTGCTGTACATATATGTGTGTGCTCATGAGGATTAGAATTTCGTTTTCCAAAAATATCCGTTCGTTTATCTATAACAGCAAATCTGCCATTTACACCTGTCTTCAATCTACATAATCTTCACAATTATACTACGGAAATATCTCCATTTCTTGCAAATTGTACACGCTAACAAGAATGCATTATTTAACATTCAAATGATTATTCCGTATTTATCAGCGGATGTCCATCAAATCTATCAGATAACGCGAAAACGATCCGGTTGAACTTTGACA